>CM062814.1:924094847-924800695 GCA_031772625.1 Pinus tabuliformis
CATCAGTGTATAAACGAGAAACTCAATAAGGTTTTTTATCAACTCTTGGACACCCCACCCTAGAGGTATTGACCTATAAATACAATAGGATCTATAATTATTGCTACCATTCAATATTAGGTATTACTTAAAAAAAGAATAATTCGATTATATAGAACCTTGAAATAAAGAGATAACTTTTAGATTTAGATAAAGGAGGATTGGCGGTGAAAATAGCAGTTTACGGGAAAGGCGGAATCGGTAAATCAACAACTAGTTGTAATATCTCAGTCGCTCTAGCGAGACGTGGTCAAAAAGTGTTACAGATTGGGTGTGATCCCAAACACGATAGTACTTTTACTCTTACAGGATTTCTAATACCTACAATTATAGATACTTTACAATCCAAGGATTATCATTATGAGGATATTTGGCCCGAAGATGTAATTCAGAAGGGTTATGGAGGGGTGGATTGTGTGGAAGCAGGGGGTCCACCCGCAGGAGCCGGGTGTGGAGGATATGTGGTGGGAGAAACTGTAAAGTTGTTAAAAGAATTAAATGCATTTTACGAATATGATATTATATTATTCGATGTATTAGGTGACGTGGTCTGTGGAGGTTTTGGTGTTCTTTTGGCTTCTATGTATCATTCCACTCTTGTTTTTAATGATGGCAAAGGGGAATAGGAATAGAAGGGAAGAAACACAAGAGGACAGTGGTCCCAATATGAGTGACCCAATGTATGATGAGGAGGAAGGATTTGAAGAGGAAGGGGATGAACCTGAAGGGGACACTGAAACACAAGATGGGAAAGCTACATCAACACCCTTGTGGAACTATGTGACCAAACATAATGGGGGAAAGGGTGGTGGATCTTACAAATTTGTGTGCCCTCATGGTTGTCATGAAGGAAAACCATATTGTGGTTCATATACCCGTCTGAGGAGGCATCTTTGTGGGGTGCTAGACAATGATGAAAAAAAGGGTCCTGTGGGGGTACAAATTTGCCCAAACATTTCAACTGAAGAAAGAAAAAAATACATCCAAATAGAGATGGTTGCACAACAAAAAAACAAGAAACAAAGAACTCATTCTGAATCAAGTGCAACCTCTAAATTTGGTAGCTGCTCATCTCCTCATGGTAATTCTGCAAGCTCTAGAGGTAGAAGAACAATAGGGGATTTCCTTAATGTTGCTGGGAGGGATGATGTGGATGGAAAGATAGTCTGTTTTCTTTGTGCTTGCGGTGTACCATTCAATGTGCATGGAAAGATAGTCTGTTTTCTTTGTGCTTGCGGTGTACCATTCAATGTGCTTCGCTCTCCCTATTGGCATGAAATGGTAAAGGCCATCAATGAAGCCCCAAAAGGATACAAGGCCCCCAACTATGAGAAAGCTAGAACAGTGTTATTAGAAAGAGAAAAAGCAAAGGTTCAAAGAGCTTTGACACGTTTTACAAATGAGTGGGTAGATTCTGGGGTATCCATTGTATCAGATGGGTGGACAAATATTAGAAACCAACATTTGATAAATGTTCTTGGTGTTTCTTCTAGTGGTGCAGTATTTATTACATGTCATGACTCCTCCTCCATCACTGCATCTGCACAAAACATTGCAGATCTCCTATTGAAATCAATCAAAGATGTTGGTCCGAATAATGTGGTTCAAGTGATCACAGATAATGCAGCAAATTGTAAGGCAGCAGGAAAAATTATTGAGCGTACTCATCCACACATCTTTTGGTTTGGGTGCTTGGTTCACACATTGAACCTTTTGATGCATGATATTGTGAAGCACAGAGAATGTGGGTGGATTACTGAGCTTTACAGGAGAGGGAAGCAGCTCATTAAATTCATCACAGGGCATACAAGGGTAAACTACTTCTATGGCACTTACTCCAAGTTGCAGTTGCTTAAAATTGCAAAGACAAGATTTGCTAGTTATTACCTCACCTTTAGGCGGCTAGTGAAGGTGAGACAAGCTTTAACTAATCTGGTGTGTGCTAAAACATGGGATGAAATTAACACTCACATAGATGGTGCTAATGCAGTCAAGGACACTGTTCTTGACAGTTACTTTTGGGCACAGGTTAAATATGTTTTGCAATTCACCAAACCAATTTATTACATGATCATGTTTGCAGATTCAGATCGACCAGTAATTGGGGAGGTGTATGAGCAAATGGATAGCATGTTGGGGCAGATTAAAGACATTGTTGAGCCTAGAGATACCACCTCGTACAATTATATTCGTGTAGAGGTGGAAAACCGATGGGAAATGCTAAATGTTCCATTGCATGCATTAGCATATGTTTTGACACCTAAATACTATCATCCATCATGGCTTTCGACACCAGCACCTGGGGGAGGAAGCAGGAGAAAACCACACCAAGATCAAGAGGTTCACAGAAAATATATGGCTGCATTGAGTAAATTAATCCCTGATGAGGAGGAGGCTGCATTGGTACGAAGACAGGTGAGCAACTATACGCTTAACACTGGTCCATTTGGGAGCATGCATGCAATTAAAGATCGAGAGACTTTTTCTTCTCTTGAGTGGTGGAACATGCATGGAGGGGGTACTCCACTTCTACAGGCTTTGGCATTGCGGGTGCTATCACAGGTGGTAAACAATTCTTCTGCAGAGAGGTGTTGGAGCTCTTATTTTTTCATCCACAGTGTTAAAAGGAACAGGTTGAGTTTAGACCGGGCAGAGAGCTTGGTTTATGTTCATTACAACTTGCAATTGTTGTCCCATTACTGTGAAGATGCAAAGTCTAATAAAGACCTGTTGATTTGGGACAAGAATCCAGAGGAGCCCAATTTGGAGGATAGGGTGTTGTGATTAGAGCAATTAGAGGATGCTCTTATCCAGGTATGTCCATTGTGGTATGAATTTTCCAATTTTTCCTTATAAAGCATTTCTCTAATTCATGTTTTTAATTTTTTTGTTAACTAGTGTTTTTTTTTTTGCATGAATTTTTTGAGCGCTTCCAGGATGATTATGATCGTGTTGATATGCCACCCCCACCCCCATCTGATCCCTTGGTTCCTAGGTTCCATGGTTCAACACCAACAGCAGGGGGTTCTTCTTCATCAGTTTCAATGCCACAACTTCCACAGGCACCATCTTCTTCATTGCCACCACGTGGAGGCCCGCCGCCACGTTCTCTTCGTGGTGGAAGGAGGAGAGATTAGTAGATATATTCACAATCTACTACTTTTTGTCGTAGATTGCTCATTATAAAATTAGACTTGTGAATTTGAATTTTGAACCTTTTTTGTCTTGGCGGTGAACAAGTGACATATTTTGTAAACATTATTATTTGAATTTTGGACATGACAAATGTTGACAGTTGCTCACTTGCTAGATAAATCATAATATGCTTAAATGTTTTATGTTTTATAATATGCTTAAAAATTTGATGTATGTTTGTAATAGCTAGAATATAGATGATTGTTGTACATACTAGTAACTACAATGGAATCATGGATGCCATATCTATCTTGATTTATGCAAAAATATGCATGTTTTCATGTCTTCTACAATTAATTTGCTATTTGGGATGTTTGTTTTGAGTATAAATGCAAAAAAATATAAAATATATATATATATAGCAGACGCTTCGCTTCCTAGATTTTTGGAAAATGACGCTTCCGCGTCCCCGCTTCCAAAAAACGCTTCCGCTTCGGCCCTGCTTCATGCAACATTGTCTCACACCCCAGCTTCCGGCACTAGATCTCGACTGCTCCCAATAAAATTACAGACTCCCTCTGAAGCACTACACTGCCTCTCTAAAACTCTCATTGACTTATCTGCCTTGCACTCACCGGAACTGGAAAAATCCCCTCCGGTCTACTATCTCTACCCCTCACAGCAAGAAGATCACTCGATCTCTCTCCGGCAACTTAGTGATGCTACTCTTGAGAAATTCAATCTCTAGATCTCACTATCTCGGTGTGTTCTCCAAGTGCCCATCAAGCTCCTTCTTATTATCTCTCGTTGGAGCACCAACGGCCAAGACTAAAACATAATCAAAGGCTAAGATTAATTGGGAGTTGATCCTCGTCTTCTTCTAGAAGATTCGCACCATATTTAATTAATACCCTTTAATCAATCATATTTCCTAAGTTTAGACTTAGGAATACATTAAAAATGATTAATTATTTTAATTAAACCATCTCTAGGTGGAATTTTCCCAAATGATTTATGGGTCTTGGAGAATGCGTGTGACTTAGCCTCTCTGCAAAATCTTGAGGCTAGAGCACATTCGATGCAACAGAAATCAACACTCCCTCTTAGCGAGGAATGTGCTCTAGTGTTGCAACCCATTGAAGCATCACTTTGTCTCTGCACCATCTCCTATTGCGTTGTTGATGTCTGGTTCTGCTACCCATCAACTACTACGCAACTATGATTGTTGCATCTGTGTTGTTGCTGGCCCTGCTAAACTACTATCAACACTGCATCTGCACTGCAACCCTCTCCAACTGTTCCTGCTGCAGTTGCAACAAATGCAACAGAAAAACATCCAAAACATTGAACCAACTATGGTCAATATGATGCATCTGTCACCCGAGTCCTAACTGCTGTTAGACTTTGCGCTGTCACTAAAGCTTTTGCACTGCTACTGACTCTACATTGTGCCCACTACACTGGTGCCAACTCTGCTCTGCGCTGCTCAGTCTCTGACCGCCACTAGCTATTGTACCTGTCACTCTGGCACCTGACTGCATCAACTGCCACTGATCCATCCTACTACTGCTTGTCGTGGGCTCTCGTAGCAAGGTATTGATTCATGAGGTGGACCTCCTCAAGAATCATGCCCATCCTGTAGCTCTCTGGGGCTACAACTCCAAATCACCCCACCTCACCCCTGGAGGTAACTCGGTGATCATGGCAAACTCTTCCTCCAATCTGGAGGACAACCTGTCGATCTCAGCGGATGCAGCCTGCTGATCCTGCTTCTCCTCCTTGTCCTTCTTTTTGAGAGGACATTGAGTGTTGTAGTGGCCAAGCTCACCACACCTGAAGCACTTGATCTTGGAAATGTCCTTCTTCCTCCTGCACTACTCCTGTTGCCCCTTAGATGTGAGGGCCACATCTTCCTCTTCCTTAACTTGCTTCGTCCCACTGCTGCTGCTAGCACCACTGATAGTGCTCTTTACTAGATCTCGCCTCATCTCCTCCTGCTACAGATCAGCCCACACATGTTCCCAATCTGGCAGTTTCTCTCTACCCAGGATACTCTAGACGAAAACTTGCCATTCTTCGGAAACATTATTTAGAGTTAATCGTAAAAACTCTATAGGTTGGGGTGCTGACCCTACTAAAACCAGCTGGTCTCGTACATCCTGAAACCTAGTAATGAAGGGGTCTATACTCTCCCCTTTCTACATCCTCATGCATCTTAGATTCTCCTCAAGATACATCTTCCCCTGCTTAGAAGATCCTTCATACAACGTAGCTAGTGCTTCCCACATCTGCGACGCAGTATCTTTGTCAGCTATGTGAGATACAACGTGATCTCGAACCCCATTGAGAATCAACCTCTTAGCTTTCGCCATCTCCTTCTTGTATTTCTTAAGCGGATCTGCATCTGCGGGTACAACTACCACACTATCGATATAAGTTTTGAGATCATGTTCATCTAGAAGGCAAGAAATTCTAGCCTTCCAAATCACATAGTTGGAGGCTCCGTCCAACCGATCTTGATCTCTCAACCTAGCTGATGCCATCTCTCTGAAAATGTCGAACTCCTCCTCTTCTCCTCTGTGCAGCTGTTGCCCAGTTATTCGCACTCCCTTCTGGAGTGAGAAATCTTTCACACAGCTACTACTGCTCTCCTAGGAAAATTCGAACTTTGGCTAGAAGTCCCCTAAGGAAAGAATTCCCTTAGTGCGTGCTCTTCCTTCCTCCTGACACTATTTGCACTAGCAAACTGCTGCAAAATCTGCGTCCTAGCTGAAGATCTGCTCTGCAAGGAAACTGCTGCTACTCCCTCTGCCTCTAGTACTCTTCGATCTGGAAAATTTTATTCTTTGTCGACTCACTTAGAGAAGTAAAATTTCCACAAAAAACTGACCCTCCTGGCCAAGGAAATACGTTGCCCCTAGGGTTTCAAATTATTGCCTACGCAGAAATTCGAACGTTCTTCTCCTCTTTTGCTCTGAGCTCTCCGGCCTATGATCTATCCTTTGATACCATGTGAAAAATCGGTGACCCGATTCCCTATTGCGGCAACTGATTAAATTTCTCCTACTTGTTAATTTCTGAATCAAGTTATTTACAGTGTTACACAGTAAACATCGAAATAAAATCTACTGCAGCGTTGACAACATAAAATATTGCGGAAATAAAACACTGCACAGGAGAGAAATAAACACACACAAATACACCGTTGATTTTGGACAAACGTCCCCGGAAAAACCCAATGTGGGAAAACCGGTGCAGCAGCTGAGGGTTTTAATTATTATGCAGTAGTTTCTAAGTACTAATATTTAGATGCCCAACTGGCAATCTGATACAGAGAATAAATTGGCAAAGAGGTAGTGAGAAATATTCTCATACTATCACAGGCGATCCGAATCTGATCCAGGCCCTGGATGGCTAACCCCACGCTGCCTCTGCATAGTCTCTGCGTCGGCTCTCGCAGTCACTGCGTCACAGCTTCTAGGAGTTGTGTTACCCTCCCAGCTAATCGATTTGCTGACTGGAACTCAGCTCTCTGGCCCTCCAGACTCACACCCCAGCTTCCAGCACTAGATCGCGACTGTTGCCAGCAAAATTACAGACTCCCTCTGAAGCATTGCGCTGCCTCTCTGAACCTCTCGTTGCCTTCTCTACGTTGCACTCACTAGAACTGGAAAAATCCCCTCCGGCCTAGTATCTCTGCCCCTCATTGTAAGAATATCACTCGATCTCTCTCCAGCAACTCAATGCTGCTACTCTTGAGAAATTTGATCTCAAGATCTCACTATCTAGGTGTGTTCTCCAAGTGCTCATCAAGTTCCTTCTTATAATCTCTCGTTGGAGCACCAACGGCCAAGATTAAAACATAATCAAAGGCAAAGATTAACTAGGAGTTGATCCTTGTCTTCTTCTAGAAGATTCGCACTAGATTTAATTAATACCTTTTAATTAATAATATTTCCTAAGTTTAGACTTAGGAATACATTAAAAATGATTAATTATTTTAATTAAACCATCTCTTGGTGGAATTTTCCCAAACAATTTTTGGGTCTTGGAAAATGCATGTGACTTAGCCTCTCTGCAAAATCTCGAGGCCAGAGCACATGTGATGCTACAGAAATCAACACTTTCCTCATTACCCTTGAAAAGCATAGCAAGAAGGAAGGGGACCATAAGCCTTTAAACCTACAAGTAGCATGGAAGCACTTTGAGCTTAGTATCCTCAGGATAGAAAGGGTATTTGAGGAAAGTGGAGGAAGTGTGTGCCAAGCAAATAAGTTTTCTTCCTCGAAAACCAAAATACAAAGACATAAAAACAATACAAAGAAACAATGGGTCAAGAGACGACGAAAAGATTTCCAAGTAGGAGATATAGCCCTTGTTAATGATGATCCTTATCCATATAAGGTCCATGGAAAGGGAAGGGTTAACTATTTTTACATAGCTAACCTTTGTGGGGAACCCCCGTCATAACTAGTGGATGGAAAGCACCTCACAATTTTTGGTGGAATGTGATATTCCCACTTAGAAATATTGCTAAGGGGAAATATCGATTTTGCCAATTTTGTCATATTTTGCATTTTCACTTAGGAAAAGTGGGTTGTGGAACCCCACTTGAGTTTTGGAGTTAAGGCAAGGGCCCAACTTAAGAGGAAAGGAAAAAATCAAATGGTTAGTGGATGGTGGGGACCACTCCAAGGAGGAAATACGCTCCCCTCTTGGAAATGCGCATTTCTTGGAGGGTAAGGATGAAGGGTCTGATGGTTAGGCCCCACATGGGAAAATTGGAGGCACAACAACAAAAGAGGAGGAGGCACTCATTTTGGGCATCTTTGATCATTTGAGCATTCACCTTGACTAGCACGCTTGGGTTGGAAGCCAAGTCTACATGTGTTGTTGAGCACAAGAGATTTTCAGGCGAGAATCTCACCTTTGCTTCAGTGGACCTCGAGTGCCAGCCCTAGAAGGGAGTTTCCATCATTTTTAGATCGATCCGGGAGCATTGCAGCGTGGTTGTGGAGTGGATTTAGTAGAGACTGCGTAGGGCCTGTGCAACTCTATTTCGTGCCACACATGGGACACAAGGAGAGGAATTTGGGGTTGACCATTGTGGAGGAGTTCCGAGAGGAGAATTGTTGAATATCTCAACCATTTTGGGGGCATTTAGCAGCATCATTTACAGGTGGGTCGAAATACCCAGCAGCTAGAGGAGCTAGGGGAAATTGGGCTGAAATTTCGAGGTCAACATTTGGCCAATTCCTTCATGCGTTTTTGTGGGTTATTGGAGGAGAGTTCAGGGTTAATTTCCTGGAATTTTTTGAGCACCGGAGGAGGTCTTAGTAGCCATTGTTTGCAGCCAGCAGTGCATATTTTCAAGGGGCAGTGCAGAGCTTTGTTGGGGACAGCTACACTTGTGTACGAGCAATTGATTTCATCACCTGGACATTGTTAGCTTGCCTTGGGCAAGCCCAGGTGCATGCATTCCATTCTTATCTTGTACCCAACATTTATATTAATAAAATGACTCAGCTCAGCACAGTTTATGGCATTTTCTGGGTGTTTAATGTGGTGTGAATTTGTGTGTGTGTTTTTGCTATGTTTGTTTTGTTTATCATTGTAAATTTCCTTTAGGAATATTACAGTGGTATCAGAGCTCATAGTCTTGGCTCAGCCTGTGGGAGCAGTATCAGTCTATGACACCAAAAGATCAACAGAACATGACTTACCGAAGGCAGAGGTACAGGAGCAGAGAAAGGCAGTTGCAAATTACCCCAGATCCAATGATAGTTGAAACAGAGGTTGAAAGGCCAAACATGGGGGATAATGAGGGAGACAAAAGGAGTAAAGAGGAGGAGTTTTCCCAACACCTTCTAAAGGTCGTTCAAGATTTGTCTAAGGGTATTGAGGAGCTGAGGCAACAAACTTGCAGCAACAACAAGGGCAAAGGAATTCAAGGGGAATTCCAATTTGGTGAAGGCTTCAGCACTTCGTAGCACCATGGGGCTCATGGCCCCAACGTACCACTCGTTCCTAGTACACCACCCAAGTCCACTATCCCCACGTTTTTAGCATCCGATGCTGGAGGGCCGCAAGGGCAAGAGGAGATGCCCATGGGGGACTATTTTGTGGAGTATCAGTCCTATGGGCCCGACTTTAGAGAGGCTATTACCTTCAGGGACTTTTGCCAGTTGAAGGGTAACAATAGGGGGAAGGGGCAAGGTGGAGGAAGCTATGCACATGGTACCGATTTGCAGCGCACCATGGGGAGATTGTTCCTCCCGACTTTTGATGGTTCATCCAAGAGCTCAGTGAAAGCATGGGTTGAGAAGTTAGATGTCTACTTCCAACTCAATCAGATGACAGAGGGGGAGGCAAGGGGGAGGCAATTAAAATTGCCACAATGCATTTAGAAGGGAAAGCCCATGACTAGTGGTTCCATGGGCTAACCACGATGGGGCATGCAGGAGTTACAACCTATGAGGATTTCACTAGGAGGGTGTTGGATCATTTTGAGAGGAGAGACCTGGAGGAGCACTTTGGGGAGTTGACAAGGCTCAAGCAGACGGGGAGTGTTGAGGCCTACATCTCCGAGTTTCTAAGATTGTTAGTGATGGTGCCCGATCTATCAGAGGCCAGGAGGGTTTTCATGTTTGTAGAGGGGCTAACAAAGCCACTGAGGGGATTGGTGAAGTCCAATAGGCCCACCACCTTGCAAGATGTAGTTGGGAGAGCGTGAGACTTGCAGGATGCTCTACCCAGGGCCAGAGCGTCAATACCACCTAGACAGGGTTTCTAGCAGAAGGGGACAGACACTAGGGCTCCACCACCGAGAGCCAACCAGGGGCGTGGACAGTTTGATGAGGAGACTCAGAGAGACCTCTAGAGGAGGAAACTATGATTCACTCGTTAGGAACCATGGGCACCAGGCCATAGATGCACAGTGGGCAAGGCCCACTACATTGAGGTCTACTATGACAGTGACTAGGAGGATGATGTAGAGTTGGAGGCAGGTGGAGATAATAGCGTGGCACACATGGAGAGGGGACAACCACCACCACCACCACTAGGGGCAGCCCCTTTCGCACCAGCAGGAGGGGTCCTTGCGTCCTTACGTGGGGTACCTAAGTTTTTGACATTGAGGATCAAAGGCACAGTGTAGGGACATCGTGTCTTATTTTGGTGGATAGTGGGGCCACCCACAACTTCATCGATGCACAAATGGTGCAGAGGAGAGGAATCACGACCGAGGAGTTTGAGGGGTTCTCAGTCCTTGTGCCGAGGACAGGACCATGCAGTGTACACGATATGTGACCATGGGGAACTACTCAGTCACTGATAATTTCTTCGTGGTGATGTACCAGACACCAATGTGGTCATGGTTGTCTAGTGGCTTTATTCTCTTGGTCGAGTCACTACTGATTAGAGGCAATTGGAGATGGATTTTACAGGGTTGGATGGCAACTTGGTTGTCCTTAGGGGCATGCACTCTTACCCTCCACAGACAGTTTCAGCACATCGGATGGAGGCTGACCTAAGGTACGGTTACATTGAGTGGGCAGTGGAGTTGAGCATTTCTGAGGCTGCGAATCATCTCAAGCCACCACACCCTGACATACAAACCATTCTGGATAAGTACCCGGTAGTGTTTGGAGACATGCCACTAGGGAAGCTACTTGACCAAGGGTTTGAGTGCATGATTGAGCTGGAGCCGGGAGTACAGGTCGTTATTTGTTGATTTGGGATAGCATCAAATGTGCTCTAGCCACCAAAATTGGTGGAGAGGCTGAGGCACATGAGATCTCCAATACCCAGAAAGGGTTTGGGCATATTCTAAACAGTTTGAGAGATATTAAAATAATTAATATTTTTAATGGAGTCCCTAAGTCTAAACTTAGGGAAAATAAAATATTAATGTGTATTAATATAAAACTGTGTTAGAATAGTCCAAAAGTCATGGATCAAGCCAGATCTAATCTTAGCTGTTGATTAGGGACTTAATCTCGGCAGTTGATTTGTCAACGAGAAAAGTATAAGAGGAGTCTTGAGGGTCGCTTGGAGAACACACCAAGAGATCAAGATTTCAACTTTCTGGGGCTGGGTTGGCTGAGAAAGTTGAGAGAGTGATCAGAGTTGCAACTGAGGGGCAGTGAATACAGAAGCAGAGAGGCAGAGATAGCACCGGGAGGATCAACGCAGTAGCCAGAGAGAGGGACACAGAATCAGCCAAGGGCTCACACAGAGGCAGCCAAGAGCTGCACAGTGCCTCAGAGCCAGCGTGGGTGACGGAGAGGGCCAGACGACTGACGCAGTGCCTCAGAGAGCCAGCGTGGGTGACACAGAGGACCAGAGGACTAACGCAGTGCCTCCAGAGGCTGACGTAGGCCAAGCCAGAATGACGTTGCGATAACGCTAGGCCAAAGAGAGGCTGACGCTGGGGTTTCGTGGCGCAGATTGGAGCTGTGAAGCTGCTGGAGTGTTTATCCAGGTTTTCATCCAAAATATTTGCTTCCGAGTAAAGAGGTGCTACTACCGAGATTTTTCTCTGTTGGGTGAGCCGAATTTGGCACCCAGATTGTATTCTAAAACAGCTTAATAAATCAAACCTTTAGATCGATGCACCGGTTTTACGGCATTCGGTTTTTTCCGGGGACAGTAGTCCAAAAACAACGATGCCACTTGTGTGCTTGTTTCTATTTCCTTCAGTTGACGATCTGTAATGTGTTGATCATGCATTTGTATTTATTTCCAGTATTTACATGGTAAATAACTTGTTAATTAACAGAAAAAGTAGGTAGGAATAAATCAGTAAAGTGCATGAAGGGTTTCTAACGTATCAGACATAGAAATTCCAACATGGTATCAGAGTGTGGTTGCAGATCACAGGAGAACTGAGGACATTAGCCAAACAGAGCAACAACAGCAGAAAATAGTTGTCCCGAGTGACAGAAGTTGTTCCTAGCAGAGTAGCAGCAAGGAAGGGGTGACGCAGTGTCTGCGTCATTAAGATTGAGCCAGGAAGAGGCAACACAGAGGCTAAGGGAGGCAAAGCCAGGCTCACGTAGAGGCCAGAAGGGTTGACGTAGTTGGCTGAGGAGGCTAATATGCCGGTGTCGGGATTGCACAGAGCCTAGGATCTCTAACCTTCAGTTTGTTGGGGTTTAGGAGGCTGTGGGTAAGTTGCAGAGTGGAGCTGGTGGGGTACTATAGTCAGAATAGTATCTAATAGGGCAAGACCAAAGTAGAGGGAGTTGCTGCTGAAGTGGATTTCTAGCCAAGGAATCCAGATCAGTGTTGCAATTGCACAAACGATTAAAGAGGGGCATCTCGACATTGGCAAAAGGGTTTCCAGGAGGGAAATCAAGGCTCAAAGGAGTCATACCAAGAAATTCCAGGAGGGAAGTAGAGGAGCAGTGAAATGGCACTACACGAAGTAAGAGACCAGGACAGATTAGACGAAGCCTCAAACTTTGTAGTTTGGAAGGCCAGAATCTTATTCGTACTAGACAGGAATCGTGTCAAGCACTTCGCCTTGAGGACAATAGCTATCCCAGTTGACCTGGCTGATAACGACAAGTACGAGGATGCAATGGCAAGCCTTAAGAGTATCATCCTTGACCGGGTCAAGGATCATATAAAACCACATATTGTCAAGAAGAACACGGCACAGGCGATGTGGGAGGCCCTGGCCAAGTTATATCAACATACTTCCGTGCACAGGAAGATGCTACTAGAAAATCAGCTGCAATCATAACAGATGAAGAAGGGAGAACAGATAGACCCATTCCTCAGTCGAATGAAGGACATCTGGGATCAACTGACTTCCATAGGGGCAACGCCAAATCCAGAATTCATGGTGAGAACAACCCTAAACGCAATGTCAGAAGACTGGGAGGTGTTTGTCCAGAGCATATGAGGTAGGGCGACCCTTCCAAATTGGGAGAAAATGTGCGCTGCTCTTCGCCAAGAAGAGATTAGACAGCTGAGCAAGGCGGGAAGCAGCGGCAAGGGGATCAGAATCAAGAAGGAAGAGGAGGAAGATGTTGCCCAAGCATTTGAGGGAAAGCAGGAGAAACGGAAGAAGAACGACCTCTCTAAGATCAAATGCTTCAATTGTGGGGAGTTGGGTCATTATGTGACCCAGTGTCCAAGGAAGAAGAGCAAGGGAGAGGCTTCCGAGACCAAGGTTGCGCCAGCAAGGGCAGAGAAGGAAGTGGAGACAAACGATGATTATGCCATGAGTGTTCATGTGCCACTTCAGAAGAAGTGGGGAGACATCGAGCTGTAGTCAAGCGAACTACAGCCGATGAGGGGCAAGATCCTCAAGGTACCTAGCCTCTTGGATTAGACCTTGCTACCAATGTTGCATTAATCGTTATCGGGATAATATCGGCGCGAGGAAAAAACTAGAAAAAACCGTAATTATCGGGAATAATCGGAAATTATCGGGAAAAAATCGTTTCGTACAAAAATATTCATTTTTTTCATTTTTTTCAATTTTTTTAATATCTAAACCATCTACAACATAAAATAAATACATTGACACATAAATATGATAAAAGAACTAATATATAAGATGTTTAATATCATTTCACATAACATTGAATCATGTCCTGAATAGTAAGTCCTGACTCCTGAGTCCCAACTCAGCCTCAAAATATCAACAAAAAATATAATAATATATCTCATCATGTCATAATGTCATATACAATAAAATGAAGAAAATAACTAAAGTCTAATCCTATTGATTTCCTCTGCCCCTCTTGCAAGAAAATGCCACAGCTTTCCCTTTCCCTCTAGATGTAGATGTTGGTGCTGGTGGAGTTGGCAATGGAGTCTACAGTGCTCTAGAAGCTGAAGAACTAGAAGTAGGAGCTATAGGAGGTAGACCACGTCCTCTACTGGTGGTAGGGGTAGCCCGGGTAGGTGGTGTCACTTGGAAACATTACAATCTCCCAATCTTGAAATCCTGAAAAACTAATAAATCTGCTGGATTTTGAATGAAATATAAAATTCTACTTTCTCCATATGAAATCCAATGAGGCCGGAACCACTCTCAAACATCCTGAGTCATTTCATGGTAATGTTAAAAATTTAAGTAAAAGGATGAAAATGAAGATTAAGGAGAATGTCACTTTTACTTTAAGAATTTAACATTACCATGAATACCATATCAATAGTAGGGCCTAGACTTGATCATTAAGCTACCCCACTCAAAAATTATTTATTTCTTTCAAAAAAAATTGCATTTCGAACATTTAGCATCCCTTATAAAACCGCGTTGCCCCGACCCTCGGCGATAAATTGGGAAAAATAGCGATTTTTTCGAAATTATCAGGTATAAAAAAAATCTGTGATTATTACTCGCGATAATATCAGCTTCGGGACAAAATCGCGATATTATCACGATTTTCACAACACTGGTTGGGGTATCCACAAGGGAAGGAGAACCACTCACCCAATTCTCATATAGCGTACTCCATAGGGGAAGGTGAACCACTCACCCTATGTATGTGTATGTTTACATACTCCATAGGGGAAGGTGAACGACTCACCCAAGAGCTACGGGAGCCCCGAAGAGGAGTAGAAGGGGTGGCGGAAATCGATAGAGAAGGATGCGGATGGAGCGATAGAGGGAGCTACAATGCAGGATTTCCAGGACAGCGCGAGGCTAGCAAGCTGCAACAGTGCGAGAGGCACGAGAGTGTTGCACCAGTGCAGGATGGCACAAAAATGTTTGCAACGGTGCAAGATGCATGGAGTTGTTGCAGCAATGCAGAGGTCAGAGAGGGAGCACTTGTCAGTGACAGAGGGAGCTTCAGCGTCAAGAGTGGTTCTAGCCTGACGGAGATGTCAGAGTTGGGAGATTAGTTACTTAATTCTCAGTAACTGAGTTGCAGAGCAGTAGTTAGCAGTGATAGTGCTATGGGCAGCACGATGCAGCATGATGAGAGGTGTTGCAATGCAGATGCAGCAGTGGCAATGGCAGGGCCATGGGGGGCAACACGGATGCAGAGGGAGTTGCAATACGGATGCAGCAGTGGCAATGGCAGGGCCATGGGTAGTAGTACAAGATGTAGCAGTGCAGAAGATGTTGGGCAGCAGGCCTAGCACAAGAACAAGGACCGATGCCAGATAATCAGAGTGATACTCAATGAGGAGCATTGCTAAAGCACAGTCCTTGCTAAGAGGGAGTGTTGATTTGGGGTAGCATCGGATGTGCTCTAGCCACGAAAATTAGTGGAGAGGCTAAGGCACATGAGATCTGCAATACTCAGAAAGGGTTTGGGCATCTAAATAGTTTGACAGATTTTAAAATAATTAATATTTTTAATGGAGTCCCTAAGTCTAAACTTAGGGAAAATAAAATATTAATGTGTATTAATATAAAACTATGTTAGAATGGTCCAAAAGTCATGGATCAAGCCAGATCTAATCTTAACCGTTGATTAGGCACTTAATCTCGGTCGTTGATTTGTCAATAAAAAAAGTATAAGAGGAGGCTTAAGGGTCACTTGGAGAACACACCAAAAGATCAAGATTTCGATTTTCTGGGCTCAGTTTGATGAGAAAGTTGAGAGAGTGATCAAAGTTGCAGCTGAGGGGCAGTGAATACAGAAGCAGAGAGGCAGAAATAGCACCGAGAGGGTCAGCGCAGTCGCCGAAGAGAGGGACGCAATAGCAGCCAAGGGCTCACGCACAAAGAGCCAAGAGCTGCGCAGTGCCTCAGAGAGCCGGTGTGGGTGACGCAGAGGGCCAGAGGACTGACACAGTGCCTCAGAGAGACAGCGTGGGTGACACAGAGGGCCAAAGAACTGATGCAGTGCCTCAGAGAGCAAGCGTGGGTGACGCAAAGGACCAGAGGACTGACGCAGTGCCTCCAGAGGCTGACGCATGCCAAGCCAGAGTACGTTGGGCTAACGCTGGGCCAGAGAGAGGCTGACGCAATCACTAGAGGCTGACGCTGGGGTTTCGTGGGGCAGATTGGAGCTGTGAAGCTGCCGGAGTGTTTATCCGAGGTTTCATCCAGAATATCTGCATCCAAGTAAAGAGGTGCTACTGCCGAGATTTTGTTCTGTTGGGTGAGCCGGATTTGGCACCCAAATTGTATTCTGAAACTGCTTAATAAATCAAACCCTCAGATCGTTGCACCGGTTTTACTGCATTGGGTTTTTCCGGGGACATTAGTCCAAAAACAACAGTGTCACTTGTGTGCTTCTTTCTATTTCCTTCAATTGATGATCTGTAATGTGATGAGCATGCATTTGTATTTATTTCCAGTATTTACATGGTAAATAACTTGTTAATTAACAGAACAAGTAGGTAGGAATAAATTAGTAAAGTGCATGAAGGGTTTCTAACGTGTCAGACTTAGAAATTCCAACATGATATCAAAGCGTGGTTGCAGATCACAAGAGAGCTGAGGACATCAGCCGAACAGAGCAGCAGCAGCAGAAAACAGCTGTCCCAAGTGACAAAAGTTGTTCCTAGCAGAGTAGCAGCAAGGAAGGGGTGATGCAGTGCCTGCGTCATCAAGATTGAGCCAGGAAGAGACGGTGCAAAGGCTGAGGGAGGCAAAGCCAGGCTCACGCAGAGCCACACAGAGCCCTGGAGGGTTGACGCAGTTGGCTGAGGAGGCCGATATGCCAGTGCCGGGATTGCGCAGAGCCTAGGAGCTCTAACCTTCAATTTGCTGGGGATTAGGAGGCTGTGGGTAAGTTGCAGAGTGGAGTTGGTGGGGCACTGTAGTCAGAACAGTACCTAACAGGGCAAGACCAAAGTAGAGGGAGTTGCTGCCGAGGTGGATTTCTAGCCAAGGAATCCAGATCAGTGTTGCAGTTGCACAGACGATTGGAGAGGGGCATCTCGACATTGGCAAAAGGGCTTCCAGGAGGGAAATCGGGGCTCAGAGGAGTCATACCAAGAAATTCCAAGAGGGAAGTAGAAAAGCAGTGAAATGGTACTACATAGAGTAAGAGACCAAGACAAACTGGATGGAGCCTCAAGCTTCGTAGTCTGGAAGGCCAGAATCTTATCCGTACTAAACAGGAATCGGATCAAGCACTTCGCCTTGAGGACGATAGCTATCCCAGTTGACCCGGCTGATAACGACAAGTACGAGGATGCAATGGCGAGGGCTAAGAGTATCATCCTTGACGGGGTCAAGGATCATATAGTACCACATATTGCCGAGAAGAACACGGCACAGGAGATGTGGGAGGCCCTAACCAAGTTGTATCAGCATACTTCCGTGCACAGGAAGATACTACTAGAAAATTAGCTGCAATCATACCAGATGAAAAAGGGAGAACAAATCGACCCATTCCTCGGTCGATTGAAGGAGATCTGAGATTCGCTGACTTCCATAGGGGCAATGCTAGATCCAGAATTGATGGTGAGAACAACCCTAAACACAGTCCCAGAAAACTGGGAGGTGTTTGTCCAAAGCATACTAGGCAGGGCGACCCTTCCAGATTGGGAGGAAATATGCGCTGCTCTTTGCCAAGAAGAGATCAGAAGGTTGAGCAAGGCAGGAAGCAACAGCAAGGGGATCAGAATCAAGGAGGAGGAAGATGTTGCCCTAGCATCTGAGGGAAAGCAAGAGAAACAGAAGAAGAAGTACCTCTCCAAGATCAAATGCTTCAACTGTGGGGCGTTGGGCCATTATGCGAACCAGTGTCCAAGGAAGAAGAGCAAGGGAGAGGCCTCCGAGACCAAGGTTGTGCCAGCAAGGGCAGAGAAGGAAGTGGAGACAAACGATGATTGTGCCATGAGTGTTCATGTGCCACTTCAAAAGAAGTGGGGAGACATCGAGCTGTAGTCAGGCGGACTACAGGCAATGAGGGGTAAGATTCTCGAGGTACCCAGCCTCTTGAATTAGACCTTGCTACGGGAGCCCTGAAGAGGAGTAGCAGGACTGGCGGAAATCGGTAGAGACTGCGGATGGAGCGACAGAGGGAGCCACAGTGCAGGATTCCCAGGACAGCGCAAGGCTAGCAGGCTGCAACAATGCGAGTGGCACAGGAGTGTTGCACCAGTGCAGGATGGCACAGAGAGGTGTGCAACGGTACGAGATGCATGGAGTTGTTGCAGCAACGCAGAAGTCAGAGAGGGAGCACTTGTCAGTGACAGAGGGAGCTTCAGCATCAGGAGTGGTTCCAGCCGGCGGGGATGTGAGAGTTGGGAGATCAGTTACTTAATTCTCAGTAGCTGAGTTGAAGTGCAGCAGTTAGTAGTGGTAGTGCTATGGGCAGCACAATGCAGCATGATGAGAGGGTTGCAATGCAGATGCAGCAGTGGCAGTGGCAGGGCCATGGGCGGCAACACGGATGCAGAGGGAGTTGCAATACGGATGCAGCGGTGGCAGGGCCATGGGTAGCAGTACAAGATGTAGCAGTGCAGAAGATGTTGGGCAGCAGGCCTAGCACAAGAACAGGGACCGATGCCAGATAATCAGAGTGATACTCAGTGAGGAGTATTGCTAGAGCACAATCCTTGCTAAGAGGGAGTGTTGATTTGGGGTAGCATCGGATGTGCTCTAGCCACGAAAATTAGTGGAGAGGCTAAGGCACATGAGATCTCTAATACCCAGAAAGGGTTTGGGCAGATTCTAAACAGTTTGAGAGATATTAAAATAATTAATATTTTTAATGGAGTACCTAAGTCTAAACTTAGGGAAAATAAAATATTAATGTGTATTAATATAAAACTTTGTTAAAATGGTCCAAAAGTCATGGATCAAGTTAGATATAATCATAGTCATTGATTAGGGACTTAATCTCAGCCGTTGATTTGTGAAAGAGAAAAGTATAAAAAGAGGCTTGAGGGTCACTTGGAGAACACACCAAGAGATCAAGATTTCGACTTTTTGGGATTGGGTTTGCTGAGAAAGTTGAGAGAGAGTGATCAGAGTTGCAGCTGAGGGGCAGTGAATACAGAAACAGAGAGGCAAAGATAGCATCGGGAGGATCAACGCAGTAGCCGGAGAGAGGGACGCAAAAGCAGCGAAGGGCTCACGCAAAGGCAGCCAGGAGCTGTGCAGTGCCTCAGAGAGCCAGCGTGGGTGACGCATAGGTCCAGAGGACTGAAGCAGTGCCTCAAAAAGCTAGCATGGGTGACGCAAAGGGCCAGAGGACTGATGCAGTGCCTCCAGAGGCTAACGCAGGCCAAGCCAGAGTGACATTGGGCTAAAGCTGGGCCAGAGAGAGGCTAACGCAATCCCTAGAGGCTGACGTTGGGGTTTCGTGGGGCAGATTGGAGCTGTGAAGCTATCGGAGTGTTTATCCGGGGTTTCATCCAGAATATCTGCTTTCGAGTAAAGAGGTGCTATTGCCAAGATTTTTCTCTATTGGGTGAGCCGGATTTGGCACCCAGATTGTATTCTGAAACTGCTTAATAAATCAAACCCTCAGATCGTTGCATCGGTTTTACTGCATTAGGTTTCTTCCGGGGAGATTAGTCCAAAAACAACGGCGTCAATTGTGTGCTTGTTTCTATTTCCTTCAGTTGATGATCTGTAATGTGTTGAGCATGCATTTGTATTTATTTCCAGTATTTACATAGTAAATAACTTGTTAATTAACAGACAAGTAAGTCGGAATAAATCAGTAAAGTGCATGAAGGGTTTCTAACGTGTCAAACTTAAAAATTCCAACATGGTATCAAAGCGTGGTTGCAGATCACAGGAGAACTAAGAACATCAGCCGAACAGAGCAGCAGCAGCAGAAAACAGTTGTCTCGAGTGATAGAAGTTGTTCCTAGAAGAGTAGCCGCAAGGAATGGGTGATGCAGTGCCTGCATCATCAAGATTGAGCCAAGAAGAGGCAGCACAGAGGCTGAGGGAGGCAAAGGCAGGTTCACGCAGAGTCACGCAGAGGCCAGGAGGGTTGACGTAGTTGGCTAAGGGCGCTGATATGCCAGTACCGGGATTGCGCAGAGCCTAGGAGCTCTAACCTTCAGTTTGCTGGGGTTTAGGAGGCTGTGGGTAAGTTGCAGAGTGGAGTTGGTCGGGTAGTGTAGTCAGAACAATACCTAATAGGACAAGACCAAGGTAGAGGGAGGTGCTGCCGAGGTGGATTTCTAGCCAAGGAATCCAGATCAATGTTGCAGTTGCGTAGACGATTGGAGAGGGGCATCTCGACATTGGCAAAAGGGTTTCCAGGAGGGAAATCAAGGCTCACAGGAGTCATACCAAGAAATTCCAGGAGGGAAGTAGAGGAGCAGCGAAATGGCACTAAACGGAGTAAGAGACCAGGACAGACTAGACGGAGCCTCAAACTTCGTAGTCTGGAAGGCCAGAATCTTATCAGTACTAGCTAAGAATCGTGTCAAGCACTTCGCCTTGAGGACGATAGCTATCTCAGTTGACCCGGATCAAGGATCATATAGTACCACATATTGGCGAGAAGAACACCGCACAGGAGATGTGGGACGCCCTAACCAAGTTGTAACAGCATACTTCCGTGCAAAGGAAGATCATACTAGAAAATCAGCTGCGATCATACCAGATGAAGAAGGGAGAACAGATCGACCCATTCCTCGGTCGATTGAAGGAGATCCGGGATTTGCTGACTTCCATAGGGGCAACGCCGGATCCAGAATTGATGGTGAGAACAACCCTAAACGCAGTCTCAGAAGAATGGGAGGTGTTTGTCCGGAGCATACTGGGCAGGGCAACCCTTCTAGATTAAGAGGAAATGTGGGCTGCTCTTCGCCAAGAAGAGATCAGAAGGCTGAGCAAGGCGGGAAGCAACGGCAAGGGGATCAGAATCAAGAAGGAGGAGGAGGAAGATGTTGCCCTAGCATCTGAGGGAAAGCAGGAGAAACAGAAGAAGAAATACCTCTCCAAGATCAAACGCTTCAACTGTGGGGAGCTGGGTCATTATGCGACCCAGTGTCCAAGAAAGAAGAGCAAGGGAGAGGCCTCCGAGACCAAGGTTGCGCCAACAAGGGCAGAGAAGGAAGTGGAGACAAACGACGATTGTGCCACGAGTGTTCATGTGCCACTTCAGAAGAAGTGGGGGACATCAAGCTGTAGTCAGGCAGACTACAGGAGATGAAGGGCAGGATCCTCGAGGTACCAAGCCTCTTGGATTAGACCTTGCTACGGGAGCCCCGAAGAGAAGTAGCAGGACTGGCGGAAATCGGTAGAGACGAATGCGGATGGAGTGACAAAGGGAGCTACAGTGCAGGACTCCCAGGACAGCACGAGGCTAGCAGGCTGCAACAGTGCGAGAGGCACAGGAGTGTTGCACTAGTGCAAGATGGCACAGAGAGGTGTGCAACAGTGTGAGATACATGGAGTTGTTGCAGCAGCGCAGAGGTCAGAGAGGGAGCACTTGTCAGTGACAGAGGGAGCTTCAGCATCAGGAGTGGTTCTAGCCTGGCGGAGATGTCAGAGTTGGGAGATCAGTTACTTAATTCTCAGTAACTGAGTTGCAGTGCAGCAATTAGCAGTGGTAGTGCTATGGGCAGCACGATGCAGCATGATGAGAGGGGTTGCAATGCAGATGCAGCAGTGGCAGTGGCAAGGCCTTGGGCAGCAACACGTATGCAGAGCGAGTTGCAGTACGAATGCAGCAGTGGCAGTGGCAGGGCCATTGTTAGCAGTACAGGATGCAGCGATGCAAGAGATGTTGGGCAGCTGGCCTAGCATCAGCATAGGGACCGATGCCGGATAATTAGGGTGATACTCAGTGAGGAGTATTACTAGACAACAGTCCTTGCTAAGAGGGAGTGTTGATTTGGGGTAGCATCGGATGTGCTCTAGCCACGAAAATTAGTGGAGAGGCTAAAGCGCATGAGATCTCCAATACCCAGAAAGGGTTTGGACAGATTTTAAACAGTTTGAGAGATAATAAAATAATTAATATTTTTAATGGAGGAAAATAAAATATTAATGTGTATTAATATAAAACTATGTTAGAATGGTCCAAAAGTCATCGATCAAGCCAGATCTAATCTTAGTCATTGATTAGGGACTTAATCTCAGCCATTGATTTGTCAATGAGAAAAGTATAAGAGGAGGCTTGAGGGTCACTTAGAGAACACACCAAGAGATCAAGATTTCGACTTTTTGGGACTAGGTTTGCTGAGAAAGTTGAGAGAGTGATCAGAGTTGCAGCTGAGGGGCAGTGAATACAGAAGCAGAGAGGCAGAGATAGCACTAGGAGCTTCAGCGCAATAGTTGAATAGAAGGACGAAGAAGCAGCCAAGTGCTCACGCAAAGGCAGCCAGGAGCTGCGCAGTGCCTCAGAGAGCCAACGTGGGTGACGCAGAGGGCCAAAGGACAGATGCAGTGCCTCAGAGAGCCAGCGGGTGACGCAGAGGGCCAGAGGACTGATGCAGTGCCTCCAGAGGCTGACGCAGGCCAAGCCAGAGTGACGTTGGGCTAACGCTGGCCAGAAAGAGGCTGACGCAATCCCTAGAGGCTGACGCTAGGGTTTCGTGGGGCAGATTGGAGCTGTGAAGCTGCTAGAGTGTTTATCCGGGGTTTCATCCAGAATATCTGCTTCCGAGTAAAGAGGTACTATTGCTGAGATTTTTCTCCGTTGGGTGCGCTGGATTTGGCACCCAAATTGTATTCTGAAACAGCTTAATAAATCAAACCCTCAGATCGCTGCACCAGTTTTACCGCACTGGGTTTTTTTCAGGGACATTAGTCCAAAAACAACGGTGTCACTTGTGTGCTTGTTTCTATTTCCTTCAGTTGATGATCTGTAATGTGTTGAGCATGCATTTGTATTTATTTCTAGTATTTACATGGTAAATAATTTGTTAATTAACAGAACAAATAGGTAGGAATAAATCAGTAAAGTGCATGAAGGGTTTCTAACATGTGAGACTTAGAAATTCCAACATGGTATCAAAGCGTGGTTGCAGATCACAGGAGAATTGAGGACATCAGCGGAACAAAGCAACAGCAGTAGAAAACAGTTGTCCCGAGTGACAAAAGTTGTTCCTAGCAGAGTAGCAGCAAGGAAGGGGTGACGAAGTGCCTGCGTCATCAAGATTGAGCCGGGAAGAGGCAGCGCAGAGCCTGAGGGAGGCAAAGGCAAATTCACGCAAAGCCACGCCGAGGCCAGGAGGGTTGACGTAGTTGGCTGAGGAGGCTGATATGCTGGTGTCGGTATTGCGCAGAGCCTAGGAGATCTAACCTTCAATTTGCTGGGGTTTAGGAGGTCGTGGGTAAGTTGCAGAGTGGAGCTAGTGTGGTACTGTAGTCAGAACAATACCTAACAGGGCAAGACCAAGGTAAAGGGAGTTGCTACCGAGGAGGATTTCTAGCCAAGGAATCCAGATCAATGTTGCAGTTGCACAGACGATTAGAGGGGCATCTCGACATTGGCAAAAGGGTTTCCAAGAAGGAAATCGAGGCTCAGAGGAGTCATACCAAGAAATTCCAGGAGGGAAGTAGAGAAGCAGCGAAATGGCACTACACGGAGTAAGAGACTAGGACAGACTGGACGGAGCCTCAAACTTCGTAGTCTGGGAGGCCAAAATCTTATCAGTACTAGACAAGAATCGTGTCAAGCACTTCGCCTTGAGGACGATAGCTATCCCAATTGACTGGGCTGATAACGACAAGTACAAGGATGCAATGGCGAGGGCTAACAGCATCATCCTTGACGGGGTCAAGGATCATATAGCACCACATATTGCCGAGAAGAACATGGCATAGGAGATGTGGGAGGCCCTGACCAAGTTGTATCAGCATACTTCCGTGCACAGGAAGATGCTACTAGAAAACCAGATGCGATCATACCAGATGAAGAAGGGAGAAAAGATCGACCCATTCCTCGGTCAATTGAAGGAGATCCGGGAGCAGCTGACTTCCATAGGGGAAACGCCAGATCCAAAATTGATGGTGAGAACAGCCCTAAACACAGTCTCAGAAGACTGGGAGTGTTTGTCCAGAGCATACTGGGCAGGGCGACCCTTCTATATTGGGAGGAAATGTGGGTTGCGCTTCGCCAAGAAGAGATCAGAAGGCTGACCAAGGCGGGAAGCAGTGGCAAGGGGATCAGAATCAAGAAGGAGGAGGAGGAAGATGTTGCCCTAGCATCTGAGGGAAAGCAGGAGAAACGGAAGAAGAAATACCTCTCCAAGATCAAATGCTTCAACTGTGGGGAGTTGGGTCATTATGCGAGCCAGTGTCCAAGGAAGAAGAGCAAGGGAGAGGCCTCCGAGACCAAGATTGTGCCAACAAGGGCAGAGAAGGAAGTGGAGACAAATGATGATTGTGCCATGAGCGTTCATGTGCCACTTCAGAAGAAGCGGGGAGACATCGAGCTGTAGTTAGGCGGACTACAGGAGATGAGGGGCAGGATCCTCGAAGTACCCAGCCTCTTGGATTAGACCTTGCTACGGGAGCCCCGAAGAGGAGTAGCAGGACTGGCAGAAATCGGTAGAGACGGATGCGGATGGAGCGACAGAGGGAGCTACAGTGCAGAATTCCCACGACAACGCAAGGCTAGCAAGCTACAACAGTGCGAGAGGCACGGGAGTGTTGCACCAGTGCTAGATGGCACAGAGATGTGTGCAACGGTGCGAGATGCATGGAGTTGTTGCAGCAGCGCAAAGGTCAAAGTGGGAGCACCTATCAGTGACAGAGGGAGCTTCAGCATCAGGAGTGGTTCTAGCCTGGCGGAGATGTCAGAGTTGGGAGATCAATTACTTAATTCTCAGTAACTGAGTTGCAATGCAGCAGTTAGCAGTGGTAGTGCTATGGGAAGCACAATGCAGCATAATGAGAGGGGTTGCAATGCAGATGCAGTAGTGGTAGTAGCAAGGCCATGGGCAGCAACATAGATGCAGAGGGAGATGCAGTACGGATGCAGCACTGGCAGTGGTAGGGCCATGGGTAGCAGTATAGGATGCAGCAGTGCAGAAGATGTTGGGCAGCAGGAATAGCATCAGCATAGGGACCGATGCCGGATAATCATAGTGATACTCAGTGAGGAGTATTGCTACAACATAGTCCTTGCTAAGAGGGAGTGTTGATTTCGGGTAGCATCGGGTGTGCTCTAGCCACGAAAATTAGTGGAGAGGCCAAGGCACATGAGATCTCCAATACCCACAAAGGGTTTGGGCAAATTCTAAACAGTTTGAGAGATATTAAAATAATTAATATTTTTAATGGAGTCCCTAAGTCTAAACTTAGGGAAAATAAAATATTAATGTGTATTAATATAAAACTTTGTTAGAATGGTCCAAAAGTCATGGATCAAGCCAGATCTAATCTTAGCCGTTGATTAGGGACTTAATCTCGGCTATTGATTTGTCAACGAGAAAAGTATGAGAGGAGGCTTGAGGGTCACTTGGAGAACACACCAAGAGATCAAGATTTCGACTTTCTGGGGCTGGGTTTGCTGAGAAAGTTAAGAGAGTGATCAAAGTTGCAGCTGAGGGTTAGTGAATACAGAAGCAGAGAGACAGAGATAGCACCGGGATGATCAGCGTAGTAGCCGGAGAGAGGGACGCAGAAGCAGCCAAGGGCTCACGCAAAGGCAACCAGGAGCTGCGCAATGCCTCAGAGAGCCAGCGTAGGTGACGCAGAGAGCCAGAGGACTGACGCAGTGACTCAGAGAGCCAGTGGGGGAGACGCAGAGGGCCAGAGGACTGATGCAGTGCCTCCAGAGGCTGACACAGGCCAAGCCAGAGTGACGTTGGGCCAATGCTAGGCTAGAGAGAGGCTGACGCAATCCCTAGAGGCTGAGGCTAGTGTTTCGTGGGGCAAATTGGAGCTGTGAAGCTGCGAGAGTGTTTATTCAAGGTTTCATCCAGAATATCTGCATCCGAGTAAAGAGGTGCTACTGCCGAGATTTTTCTCTGTTGGGTGAGCCGGATTTGGCACCCAGATTGTATTCTAAAACTGCTTAATAAATCAAACACTCAGATCGTCGCACCGGTTTTACCGCATTGGGTTTTTTCCAGGGACATTAGTCCAAAAACAATGGTGTCACTTGTGTGCTTGTTTCTATTTCCTTCAGTTGATGATCTGTAATGTCTTGAGCATGAATTTGTATTTATTTCTTATATTTACATGGTAAATAACTTGTTAATTAACAGAACAAGTAGGTAGGAATAAATCAGTGAAGTGCATGAAGGGTTTCTAACGTGTCAAACTTAGAAATTCCAACATGGTATCAAAGCATGGTTGCAGATCACAGGAGAACTGAGGACATCAGCCGAACAGAGAAGCAACAGCAGAAAACAGTTGTCCTGAGTGACAGAAGTTGTTCCTAGCAGAGTAGCAGCAAGGAAGGGGTGATGCAGTGCCTGCGTCATCAAGATTGAGCCAGGAAGAGGCAACGCAGAGGCTGAGGGAGGCAAAGGCAGGCTCATGCAGAGCCACGCAGAGGCCAGAAGGGTTGACGCAGTTGGCTGAGGAGGCTGATATGCCGGTGCCGGGATTGTGCAGAGCCTAAGAGCTCTAACCTTCAGTTTGCTGGGGTTTAGGAGGCTGTGGGTAAGTTGCAAAGTGGAGCTGGTGGACCAAGGTAGAGGGAGTTGCTGCCGAGGTGGATTTCTAGCCAAAGAATCCAAATCAGTGTTGCAATTGCACACACGATTGGAGAGGGGCATCTCGACATTGGCAAAAGGGTTTCCAGGAGGGAAATCGAGGCTCAGAGGAGTCATACCAAGAAATTCCAGGAGGGAAGTAGAGGAGCAGCAAAACGGCACCACACAGAGTAAGAGACCAGGACAGACTAGACGGAGCCTCAAACTTCGTAGTCTGGAAGGCCAGAATCTTATTCGTACTAGACAGGAATCGTGTCAAGCACTTCGCCTTGAGGACGATAACTATCACAGTTGACCCGGCTGATAACGGCAAGTACGAGGATGCAATGGCGAGGGCTAAGAGTATCATCCTTGACAGGGTCAAGGATCATATAGTACCACATATTGCCGAGAAGAACACGGAACAGGAGATGTGGGAGGCCCTGACCAAGTTGTATCAGCATACTTACATGCACAG
This sequence comes from Pinus tabuliformis, assembly GCA_031772625.1. NCBI lineage: Eukaryota > Viridiplantae > Streptophyta > Pinopsida > Pinales > Pinaceae > Pinus > Pinus tabuliformis. The sequence continues at coordinate 924,121,996 of CM062814.1, forward strand.
GAAGATGCTACTAAAAAATCAGCTGCCATCATACCAGATGAAGAAGGGAGAACAGATCGACCCATTCCTCGGTCAATTGAAGGAGATCCGGGATCAGCTGACTTCCATAGGGGCAACGCCAGATCCAGAATTGATGGTGAGAACAACCCTAAACGCAGTCTCAGAAGACTGGGAGGTGTTTGTCCAGAGCATACTGGGCAAGGCGACCCTTCCAGATTGGGAGGAAATGTGGGTTGCTCTTCGCCAAGAAGAGATCAGAAGGCTGAGCAAGGCAGGAAGCAGCGGCAAGGGGATCAGAATCAATAAGGAGGAGGAAGATGTTGCCCTAGCATCTGAGAGAAAGCAAGAGAAACAGAAGAAGAAGTACCTCTCCAAGATCAAATGCTTCAACTGTGGGGAGCTGGGCCATTATGCAACCCAATGTCTAAGGAAGAAGAGCAAGAGAGAGGCCTCCGAGACCAAGGTTGCACCAGCAAGCGCAGAGAAGGAAGTGGAGACAAACGATGATTGTGCCATGAGTGTTCATGTGCCACTTCAGAAGAAGTGCGGAGACATCGAGCTGTAGTCAGGTGGACTACAGGCAATGAGGGGTAGGATCCTTGAGGTACCCAGCCTCTTGAATTAGACCTTGCTACAGGAGCCCCGAAGAGTAGTAGGACCAGCGGAAATCGGTAGAGACGGATGCGGATTGAGCGACAGATGGAGCTACAGTGCAAGATTCCCAAGACAACGCGAGGCTAGCAGGCTGCAACAGTGCGAGAGGCACAGGAGTGTTGCACCAGTGCAGAATGGCACAGAGAGGTGTGCAACTGTGCGAGATGCATGGAGTTGTTGCAGCAGCGCAGAGGTCAAAGAGGGAGTACTTGTGAGTGGCAAAGGGAGCTTCAGCATAAGGAGTGGTTCTACCCTGGCGGAGATGTCGGAGTTGGGAGATCAGTTACTTAATTCTCAGTAACTAAGTTGCACTGCAGCAGTTAGCAGTGGTAGTGCTATGGGCAACACGATGCAACATGATGAGAGGGTTTGCAATGCAGATGCAGCAGTGGCAGTGGCAAGGCCATGGGCAGCAGCACGGATGTAGAGGGAGCTGCAATACGGATGCAGCAGTGGCAGTGGCAGGGCCGTGAGTAGCAGTACAGTATGCAGCAGTGCAGAAGATGTTGGGCAGCAGGCCTAGCATCAGCACAGGGACCGATGTCGGATAATCAGGGTGATACTCAGTGAGGAGTATTGCTAGAGCACAATCCTTGCTAAGAGGGATTGCTGATTTGGGGTAGCATCGGATGTGCTCTAGCCACGAAAATTAGTGGAGAGGCTAAGGCACATGAGATCTCCAATACCCAGAAAGGGTTTGGGCAGATTCTAAACAGATTGAGAGATATTAAAATAATTAATATTTTTAATGGAGTCCCTAAGTCTAAACTTAGGGAAAATAAAATATTAATGTGTATTAATATAAAACTGTGTTAGAATGGTCCAAAAGTCATGGATCAAGCCAGATCTAATCTTAGCTGTTGATTAGAGACTTAATCTCAGCCGTTGATTTGTCAACGAGAAAAGTGTAAGAGGAGGCTTGAGGGTCACTTGGAGAACACACCAAGAGATCAAGATTTTGACTTTCTGGGACTGGGTTTGCTAAGAAAGTTGAGAGAGAGTGATCAGAGTTGCAGCTGAGGGGCAGTGAATACAAAAGCAAAGAGGCAAAGATAGCACTGGGAGCATCAGCGCAGTAGCCGAAGAGAGGGACACAAAAGCAACCAAGGGCTCACGCAAAGGCAGCCAGGAGCTATGCAGTGCCTCAGAGAGCCAGCGTGGGTGACGCAGAGGGCCAGAGGACTGAAGCAGTGCCTCAAAGAGCTAGCGTGGGTGACGTAGAGGGCCAGAGGACTGAAGCAGTGCCTCGAGAGGCTGATCCAGGCCAAGCCAGAGTGACGCTGGGCTAACGTTGGGCCAGAGAGAGGCTGATGTTGGGGTTTTGTGGGGCAGATTGGAGATGTGAAGCTACCGGAGTGTTTATCCGAGGTTTCATCCAGAATATCTGCTTCCGAGTAAAGAGGTGCAACTGCCGAGATTTTTCTCTGTTGGGTGAGCCGGATTTGGCACCTAGACTATATTTTGAAACTGCTTAATAAATCAAACCCTCAGATCACTACACCGGTTTTACCGCATTGGGTTTTTTCTAGGGACATTAGTCCAAAAACAATGGTGTCACTTGTGTGCTTGTTTCTATTTCCTTCAGTTGATGATCTGTAATGTGTTGATCATGCATTTGTATTTATTTCTAGTATTTACATGGTAAATAACTTGTTAATTAACAAAACAAGTAGGTAGGAATAAATCAGTAAAGTGCATGAAGGGTTTCTAACGTGTCAGACTTAGAAATTCCAACATAGTATCAAAGCGTGGTTGTAGATCACAGGAGAACTGAGGACATCAACCGAATAGAGCAGCAGCAGCAGAAAACAGTTGTCCCGAGTGATAGAAGTTGTTCCTAGCAGAGTAGCAGTGAGGGGTGACGCAGTGCCTGCGTCATCGAGATTGAGCCAAGAAGAGGCAGTGCAAAGGCTGAGGGAGGCAAAGGCAGGTTCACGCAGAGCCACGCCGAGGCCAGGAGGGTTGATGTAGTTGGCTGAGGAGGTTGATATGCCGGTGCTGGGATTGCGCAGAGCCTAGGAGCTCTAACCTTCAGTTTGCTGGGGTTTAAGAGGCTGTGGGTAAGTTGCAGAGTGGAGCTAGTGGGGTACTGTAGTCAGAACAATACCGAACATGGCAAGACCAAGGTAGAGGGAGTTGTTGCCGAGGTGGATTTCTAGCCAGGGAGTCCAGATCAGTGTTGCAGTTCCACAGACGATTGGGGAGGGGCATCTCGACATTGGCAAAAGGGTTTCCAGGAGGGAAATCAAGGCTCAGAGGAGTCATACCAAGAAATTCTAGGAGGGAAGTAGAGGAGCAGCGAAATGGCACTACACGGAGTAAGAGACCAGGACAGTCTGGACGGAGCCTCAAACTTCGTAGTCTGGAAGGCCAAAATCTTATCCGTACTAGACAGGAATCATGTCAAACACTTCGCCTTGAGGACGATAGCTATCCCAGTTGACCCATCTAATAACGACAAGTACGAGGATGCAATGGCGAGGGCTAAGAGTATCATCCTTGATGGGGTGAAGGATCATATAGTACCACATATTGCCGAGAAGAACACGGCACAAGAGATGTGGGAGGCCCTGACCAAGTTTTATCAGCATGCTTTCGTGCACAGGAAGATGCTACTAGAAAATCAGCTGCGATCATACCAGATGAAGAAGGGAGAACAGATCGACCCATTCCTCGGTCGATTGAAGGAGATCCGGGATTTGCTGACTTCCATAGGGGCAAGGCCGGATCCAGAATTGATGGTGAGAACAACCCTAAACGCAGTCTCAGAAGAATGGGAGGTGTTTGTCCGGAGCATACTGGGCAGGGCAACCCTTCCAGATTAGGAGGAAATGTGGGCTGCTCTTCGCCAAGAAGAGATCAGAAGGCTGAGCAAGGCGGGAAGCAACGGCAAGGGGATCAGAATCAAGAAGGAGGAGGAGGAAGATGTTGCCCTAGCATCTGAGGGAAAGCAAGAGAAACGGAAGAAGAAGTACCTCTCCAAGATCAAACGCTTCAACTGTGGGGAGCTGGGTCATTATGCGACCCAGTGTCCAAGAAAGAAGAGCAAGGGAGAGGCCTCCGAGACCAAGGTTGCGCCAGCAAGGGCAGAGAAGGAAGTGGAGACAAACGATGATTGTGCCATGAGTGTTCATGTGCCACTTCAGAAGAAGTGGGGAGACATCAAGTTGTAGTTAGGCGAACTATAGGCGATGAGGGGTAGGATCCTCGAGGTACCCAGCCTCTTGGATTAGACCTTGCTACGGGAGCCCCGAAGAGGAGTAGCAGGACTGGCAGAAATCGGTAGAGACGAATGCGGATGGAGCGACAGAGGGAGCTACAGTGCAGGATTCCCACGATAACGCGAGGCTAGCAAGCTACAACAGTGCGAGAGGCACGGGAGTGTTGCACCAATGCTGGATGGCACAGAGATGTGTGCAACGGTGCAAGATGCATGGAGTTGTTGCAGCAGCGCAGAGGTCAAAGTGGGAGCACCTATCAGTGACAGAGGGAGCTTCAGCATCAGGAGTGGTTCTAGCCTGGTGGAGATGTCAGAGTTGGGAGATCAATTACTTAATTCTTAGTAACTGAGTTGCAGTGCAGCAGTTAGCAGTGGTAGTGCTATGGGAAGCACAATGCAGCATAATGAGAGGGGTTGCAATGCAGATGCAGCAGTGGTGGTAGCAAGGCCATGGGCAGCAACATAGATGCAGAGGGAGTTGCAGTACGGATGCAACAGTGGCAGTGGCAGGGCCATGGGTAGCAGTATAGGATGCAGTAGTGCAGAAGATGTTGGGCAGCAGGAATAGCATCAGCATAGGGACCGATGCCAGATAATCAGAGTGATACTCAGTGAGTAGTATTGCTACAGCACAGTGCTTGCTAAGAGGGAGTGTTGATTTGGAGTAGCATCAGGTGTGCTCTAGCCACGAAAATTAGTGGAGAGGCCAAGGCACATGAGATCTCCAATACCCAGAAAGGGTTTGGGCAAATTCTAAATAGCTTGAGAGATATTAAAATAAATTAATATTTTTAATGGAGTCCCTAAGTCTAAACTTAGGGAAAATAAAATATTAATGTGTATTAATATAAAACTGTATTAGAATGGTCCAAAAGTCATGGATCAAGCCAAATCTAATCTTAGCCGTTGATTAGGGACTTAATCTCGACCGTTGATTTTTCAACAAGAAAAGTATAAGAGGAGGCTTGAGGGTCACTTGGAGAACACACCAAGAGATCAAGATTTCGACTTTCTGGGGCTGGGTTTACTGAGAAAGTTGAGAGAGTGATCAGAGTTGCAGCTGAGGGTCCGTGAATACAGAAGCAAAGAGACAAAGATAGCACCGAAGGATCAGCGCAGTAGCCGGAGAGAGGGACGCAGAAGCAGCCAAGGACTCACGCAAAGGCAACTAGGAGCTGCACAGTGCCTCAGAGAGCTAGCGTGGGTGACACAGAGGGCCAGAGCACTGACGTCGTGCCTCAAAGAGCCAACTGGGAAACGCAGAGGGCTAGAGGACTGATGCAGTGCCTCCAGAGGCTGAGGTTGGGGTTTCGTGGGGCAGATTGGAGCTGTGAAGCTGCCGGAGTGTTTATTCGGGGTTTCATCGAAAATATCTGCTTCTGTGTAAAGAGGTGCTACTGCCGAGATTTTTCTCTGTTGGGTGAGCCGGATTTGGCACCCAGATTGTATTCTGAAACTGCTTAATAAATCAAACCCTTAGATCACTGCACCGGTTTTACCGCATTGGGCTTTTTCCGGGGACATTAGTCCAAAAACAACGGTGTCACTTGTGTGCTTGTTTCTATTTCCTTCAGTTGATGATCTGTAATGTGTTGAGCATGCATTTATATTTATTTCCGGTATTTACATGGTAAATAACTTGTTAATTAACAGAACAAGTAGGTAGGAATAAATTAGTAAAGTGCATGAAGGGTTTCTAACGTGTCAGACTTAGAAATTCCAACATGGTTTCAGAGCTTGGTTGCAAATCACAGGAGAACTAAGGACATCAGCCGAACAGAACAGCGGTAGCAGAAAACCGCTGTCCCGAGTGACAAAAGTTGTTCCTAGCAGAGTAGCAGCAAGGAAGGGGTGACGCAGTACCTGCGTCATCAAGATTGAGCCAGGAAGAGGCAACGCAGAGGCTGAGGGAGGCAAAGGCAAGCTCACGCAGAGGCTAGGAGGGTTGACGTAGTTGGCTGAGGAGGCTAATTTGCCGGTGCCGGGATTGCGCAGAGCCTAGGAGCTCTAACCTTTAGTTTGCTGGGGTTTAGGAGGTTGTGGGTAAGTTGCAGAGTGGAGCTGGTGGGGTACTATAGTCAGAACAGTACCTAACAGGGCAAGACCAAGGTAGAGGGAGTTGCTGCCGAGGTGGATTTCTAGCCAAGGAATCCAGATCAGTGTTGCAGTTGCACAGACGATTGGAGAGGAGCATCTCGACATTGGCAAAAGGGTTTCCAGGAGGGAAATCAAGGCTCAGAGGAGTCAAACCAAGAAATTTTAGGAGGGAAGTATAGGAGCAGCAAAATAGCACTCCACGGAGTAAGAGACCAGGACAGACTGGACGGAGCCTCAAACTTCGTAGTCTGGAAGGCCAAAATCTTATCCGTACTAAACAGGAATCGTGTCAAGCACTTCGCCTTGAGGACGATAGCTATCCTAGTTGACCCGGTTGATAACGACAAGTACGAGGATGCAATGGTGAGGGCTAAGAGTATCATCCTTAACGGGGTCAAGGATCATATAGTACCACATATTGCCGAGAAGAACACGGCACAGGAGATGTGGGAGGCCCTAACCAAGTTGTATCAGCATACTTCTGTGCATAGGAAGATGCTACTAGAAAATAAGCTGCGATCATACCAGATGAAGAAGGGAGAACAGATCGACCCATTCCTCAGTCGATTGAAGGAGATCAGGGATCTGCTGACTTCCATAGGGGCAACGCCGGATCCAGAATTGATGGTGAACAACCCTAAACGCAGTCTCAGAAGGCTGGGAGGTGTTTGTCCAGAGCATACTGAGCAAGGCGACCGTTCCAGATTGGGAGGAAATGTGGGCTGCTCTTCGCCAAGAAGAGATCAGAAGGCTAAGCAAGGCGGGAAGCAGCGGCAAGGGGATCAAAATCAAGAAGAAGGAGGAGGAAGATGTTGCCCTAGCATCTGAGGGAAAGCAGGAGAAACAGAAGAAGAAGTACCTCTCCAAGATCAAATGCTTCAACTGTGGGGAGCTGGGTCATTATGCGACCCAATGTCCAAGGAAGAAGAGCAAGGGAGAGGCCTCCGAGACCAAGGTTGCGCCAGCAAGGGCAGAGAAGGAAGTGGACACAAACGATGATTGTGCCATGAGTGTTCATGTGCCACTTCAGAAGAAGTGGGGAGACATCGAGTTGTAGTCAGGCGGACTACAAGCGATGAGGGGTAGGATCCTCGAGGTACCCAGCCTCTTGGATTAGACCTTGCTACGGGAGCCCCGAAGAGGAGTAGCAGGACTAGCGGAAATCAGTAGAGACGGATGGAGCGACAGAGGGAGCTACAGTGCAGGATTCCCAGGACAGCACGAGGCTAGCAGGCTGCAACAGTGCGAGAGGCACGGGAGTGTTGCACCAGTGCAGGATGGCACAGAGAGGTGTGCAATGGTGCGAGATGCATGGAGTTGTTGCAGTAGCGCAGAGGTCAGAGAGGGAGCACTTGTCAGTGACAAAGGGAGCTTCAACATCAGGAGTGTTTCTAGCCTGACGGAGATGTCAGAGTTGGGAGATCAGTTACTTACTTCTCAGTAACTGAGTTGCAGTGCAGCAGTTAGCAGTGGTAGTGCTATGGGCAACACGATGCAGCGTGATGAGAGGGGTTGCAATGTAGATGCAGCAGTGGCAATGGCAAGGCCATGGGTAGCAGCACGGATGTAGAGGGAGTTGTAGTACGGATGCAGCAATGGCAGTGGCAGGGCCATGGGTAGCAGTACAGGGTGCAGCAGTGCAGAAGATGTTAGGCAGCATGCCTAGCATTAGCACAAGGACCGATGCTGGATAATCAGGGTGATACTCAGTGAGGAGTATTGCTACAGCATAGTCCTTGCTAAGAGGGAGTGTTGATTTGGGGGAGCATCGGATGTGCTCTAGCCACAAAAATTAGTGGAGAGGCTAAGGCACATGAGATCTCCAATACCCAGAAAGGGTTTGGGCAGATTCTAAACAGTTTGAGAGATATTAAAATAATTAATGTTTTTAATGGAGTCCCTAAGTCTAAACTTAGGGAAAATAAAATATTAATGTGTATTAATATAACACTGTGTTAGAATGGTCCAATAGTCATGGATCAAGCGAAATCTAATCTTAGTCGTTGATTAGGGACTTAATCTCGGCCATTGATTTGTCAACGAGAAAAGTATAAGAGGAGGCTTGAGGGTCACTCGGAGAACACACCAAGAGATCAAGATTTCGACTTTCTGGGGTTGGGTTTGCTGAGAAAGTTGAGAGAGTGATCAGAGTTGCAGCTGAGGGGCAGTGAATACAAAAGCAGTGAGGCAGAGATAGCACCGGGAGGATCAGTGCAGTAGCCGGAGAGAGGGACGCAGAAGCAGCCAAGGGCTCACACAAAGGCAGCCAAGAGCTGCGTAGTGCCTCAGAGAGCTAGCGTGGGTGACACAGAGGGCCAGAGGACTGATGCAGTGCCTCAGAGAGTCAGCGTGGGTGACGCATAGGGCCAGAGGAATGACGTAGTGCCTCCAGAAGCTGACGGAATGCCTCCAGAGGCTGACGCAGGCCAAGCCAGAGTGACGCTGGGCTAACGCTGGGCCAGAGAGAGGCTGACGTTGGGGTTTCGTGGGGCAGATTGGCGCTGTGAAGCTGCAGGAGTGTTTATCCGGGGTTTCATCTAGAATATCTGCTTCCGAGTAAAGAGGTGCTGCTGTCGAGATTTTTCTTTGTTGGGTGAGCCAGATTTGGCACTCAGATTGTATTCTGAAACTGCTTAATAAATCAAACCCTCAGATAGATGCACCGGTTTTACCGCATTGGGTTTTTCCAGGGACATTAATCCAAAACAATAGTGTCACTTGGGTGCTTGTTTTTATTTTCTTCAGTGGATGATCTGTAATGTGTTGAGCATGCATTTGTATTTATTTCCAGTATTTACATGGTAAATAACTTGTTAATTAACAGAACAACTAGGTAGGAATAAATCAGTAAAGTGTATGAAGGGTTTCGGTGGTATCATATGACAAAAGTCATTGCACTATTTGATCCAGAAAGTAAAAATAATCTAATCTTAGAGGGCATTTGTGCAGAAATTCGGATTCAAGACTCATAAGCATCCAGATCCCTATCCATTAGGATGGCTCCACAAGGACACCAGTTGTAAGTTACAAAACAATGTAGGTTCAAATTCAGCATCACAGTTCATTCCATTGATGAAGTGGATAATGCTGTAGTCCCAGCAGATGTCTATGAGTTAATCTGTAGTAGTCCTTATTTGTGAGATCGTGATGCCATATACCTTAGAAGATGCATCTAAATAGACTGATGAAATATGGAAAGTCATTCCTAGTTAATGCTTGTAAAGGGAAGCGAAAGATGTCTCTGGTTTCGTCCAATCAAGCCAAGAGATTAGTCAATGCAAGCAAGCAACTTGTAATGACAATTATGAAGTGGCAAAAACAGAGTCGTCAATAGAAGTTTGCCTCCAAGGAGAGAGATGAAGCATGGATAGAAACTGTCGTCCGGCTTAATTAAGTCTTTGTAGGACCAAAAATCTGGACAGGTCTAACAGTAAAGGATTGGAAAAGGAGAAAGATAAATGCCATATTGGCTCCAGGTCGGCCTAACTGCCTAGCCAACAAATAAGCAGTTGCAAACAGTTGTCTCGGCAAAGGAACAAGTGCAGGAAAGAGAAAAGGAAAGATATTTTCTTTCAGCAAGAAGAGAAAAATGCAGACTGTGGGTCACAGCCTGTTGCAGTAGCAAACTAAAGCGAAGCTTCAGAGACAAAGAGGATAGTAAGTTCACAACTTGTTGCTGTAGCAAACCGAAAAGGAAAACAAAAAGGGACACATTGGTAAAAACCTCTGTTGTACTGCCGTACCACTCAAAATTTAATTAATAAACGTTCGAAAAAAGATTTCTTCGGAAAGGACTTTTCTCTAGGTAAAAAAAATGTTTGTGGCTGTGTATGAATGCTGTAATATGTGGTTTGTTTGTGCATTTTAGTTGATTTCTTGCCCAGATGTTTGGCTGTTTTTAGCTGAATTTCTGCACAAGTTCAGATAGAAGACCTTGGTGACGCTAAGCATCAGACAGTAAACGAACCCACGGCAGGGGAGTATATCCAACCTGAACATCCATCTGGTTTAAACACCCCAGTTTTCGGGATTAAACTCCGAGGCTGTTATAGATCTAGCAGAGGGAGCAAATTGACTACAAATTACAATGGAAAAGCCACATCTTCGTCTTCTTTTTTATTCATCGTTGAACTTGCTGATTGTTTTGATGGACTCTCCTCGCTTCTCAGCCCTTGTTCAGCCCATCTCAGTTTGGTTATATTTATGAAGGCCGTTACAGATCAAGCAGAGTACAAAAAATTGCATACAAGTTACAATGTAAAAGCCACATCTTTATTTTTATCGTGGAATCTTTAGCTGATTGTTTTGATCGACTCTGCTCGCGTCTTGGGCCTTGTTCAGCCCATCCCAATGTGTGTGTGTGTATACATATATGCTTTCAGCCTTTCTTTGTTGAAAATACATGGTAGCATGATGAGAAAAAAACATAAGACAAAGCATTGAGAGATGCATCTGTACTAAATGGGCCATTTGTAAAATTTACCAATGAGATTGCATATTCCAAGTCGTGGAAAGTTACAGGATCATCCGAAATTATCCAGTCTCCAGAAGGAAAACGAGCGAGAGGTCTCCTTCCTAGGTCCATCACAATTTCCACCAAATCTTGAATCTCTTCATGCTCAGTCAGAATCCTTCTTATTCTCTTAGGCAGGATTTGGAGAAGCTGGGCTAACTCAAACTCAAAATTCGGGTAAGGCACCGACCCCTGTTGTAAAGGGGAATAAATTATCGTGGGGGAACCAAAACGGTGAAGAGGCTTTCTCATTATTGTGGGGCTGCTGCTGCTACTGCTACTGCTACCTGTGAGAGAAGACGGGAGTGGGAATGATCGAATCTTCCGCTTAAGTCTTGAATTGCGAGACGACCCAGAAGAAGCAGAAGCATTTACATTTACACACAAGTTTGCATTGTCATATAATATTCTCAAAGGCCTCCTCAACTGACTCAATGCTGCTGCTGGAGTGGATAATAGATAAACACTGCAATGATACGAGGAGCTCTGCAGTTGTAGGCGCAAAGAATTGTTCAATTTCATTTTCATTTTAGTGGACAAGGGAAGATCAATGCCAACAATAGCCAATCAAACCAATTGCAATTCTTGAGACACCCAATTCCACTCGCTGAAAGCCTGTCGCATACGCAGCGGAAGCCAATAGCCGATCAAATGAATTGCAATTCCTGAGACACCCAATTCCAGTCGCTGAAAACCAATCGTATACGCAGCGGAAACCAAGTGTTGCACTCGCCTGCACACCCACCAACAATAATGTAGGCAGGTTGCTGGGAAGTAACAATTTAAAAGGGGAATTTGTAAGTTTTCATGGCTGAGAGAATGCAACTTAAATATGAAAAGAAGATAGCAATGGTCGTGTTGAATACATGCATGGTCACAAGAACACGGGAAAGGGAAGAATACGGACAAGGGCAATGAAACTTGATTTTTCCAGGTGATAAGGTGCGAATATAATTGGAAAACAAAGAACGAAGATTCTTTTGCTCTCTTTAATTCTCGTTTCAATGAAATTTCTATAAATCAAACTTCTTTCATATCTGCTTATTATCGTTAAAAAGTTATTTAAAGTTTCAAATTATAATTTTATCATTATTTTGTTAGGTAAGAAATAGATATAAATCAAACTTCTTTCCTATGTGCTTAGAATCGTTAAAAAGTTATTTGAAGTTTCAAATTATAATTTTATATTCAATAATAGGAATTTAATTTTGGTATTTTATATTAATTTCAAAAAAGGTATATAGTTGTTTTTCATGGATTATTTTTTTTTTTTTCTCTCCAAATACTAACTTCTATTAACTGAAAGGCAAAATATTTTTACATATTGTCGAGGCATGGCAGCACTCGACAGAACAGAACTGCCCCATTACAGCCATAAGCTGGGGAGACCAGTTACAAAGTGCAAGAAACCAGATATCAGACATAGAGAAGGACAAATGTTGCCGAGGAGAAGAACTAAGCCGGCATAGAAATACAAAAACAATGCAACCCAGCATATAAAGTGTCACCAGGAATCCAACTGGGAGCCAAAAACAGTAGGAAAAATGCATAGATACTTGACCACGCGCCTGAAACAGAAACCAAAACAAAAAGAGACAGTCCCAAGTGGCGCTACTTCTCCTGTGCTGGGCCGTTGTCCTTCTTCTCATCCCGACCAATATCACCAGTCTTCAAACCTTCATTGTCGCTTAAATCACTGTCAGGGATTGCTATGGTATGATCAGCTTCGCCATGAATCCTGTCCTCAGCGGTCGGTCCTGTATCTTCCAGGGGAGGAAGACTGTTTAGACCAGCTCCATGTTCAACTTTCTCTTTTTCCCAGATCTCCATACTGTCTTTGTCCGAAGAATTCTCACTGTTTGGAGAAGGATTAGGGTCAATGCAGGGCAGGGGGGTGACAAGGTTTTCCTCTTCCGAGAGAATGAGAGTGATGTGGGCAGTGACCAGGGGTCTATGCAGATTACTTTGAAACTTAAAGTGCGTTGTTTGGAAAGCGCTATTCGGCAGAGGTTTACGACCAGAACCAACAGAAGGCCCAGCTTCATGGACGGGAGAGGGATTGAAAGGTTCCGGCGCCGTTTCCATGGCATGACCAACTGGAGGATGCAAGCGATTGTCACGATGCCCCTCAGGACAATGCCTCTTACCCGAGCGAACCATGGTGATAGACAGGAGATTGGACAGAGATGGGTTATGGACGGGATGACCAACAGGACGGGGTCGAATGAGGCAAGAGGGATGCCCAACAGAGCTTGCGACCGACACCACAGAATAACAGAGCTTGTAAACAGCCACAGTATAACAGAGCTTATAAGCATCCACAGAACTTGCGGACAACAACAGAAAGCAGGAATTCAGAACAGGGGAGAAATTACCCTGGAGATAGATGGCTTGGAGCTCGTGGTCGTGAACGAAATTTAAACCCACACCCACAGCCTCCTCAGACCAGGTTCCATAATCGCGCAACTGAGCACCAAGCTTGGTAAGAAAACAATGGAGCGCCATGATTATAACAGGAGGAATTTTGCGTCGATCCATGCAGAGCATTAATGCAAATCCGCCTCCCGATCTCACATTAAAACACTTCCCCTGCTCGCATGAGTTAACGTCCCGGGAGGCCACGCTGCTTTGCAGCTGGCAGTACTGGGCATTAACTTCTTGCATGGATAACTGTGGAAGCGGTTATGCCACCCGGATCCGGGAGTTTCATGGATTATTGATGTAGAGGTTTAAAATTTTAATATTGAATATTGGTAGAGAAACAAGTCTATTTTTTAATCTAAAAAGAAATTTAATATAAATGTTTTGCTAAGGAGAAAAGTTTATCATTTAATATAAGTGTTTTGCTAAAGATTGACAACCATAACCAGAACAATGCCACAACATAAAGATAACCATAACTAGAACAGTGCCACAACATAAAAACAACCATAACTAGAATAGTGTCACAACATAAAGACAACCATAACTAGAACAGTGCCACAACATAAAAATTTGGCTCGTCAGATCATATCAACCTAAGAGAGAGTCTACCTGGATTGGTGGAAGAAGACCATTGTCTTCTTCAAATGAGATGAAAGTAAGGTTTGTCAACTTCTTGGCCAAAATAAAAACCTTGTTCAATAACCTCTCCACTTTGTCCATCATGTCTACAATGCACAACAAAAAAATTGGATGTATGCATGATTGATGTATGAGAATCATGTCCATAAGTGTTATAATATGCCATTACAAATTCATAGTTTGCATGTATAAAGTCTAGCGAGACCAAGTTGAATTGTCAACCTTTGTGATCCAATTACTCGTGTCTCTATCAACCTCATAATAGGAAGTGAATTTGTGATTAAAACAAACCTCCTCCTCAACCTCTATAATAGTTCAACAAACTTCTTTAGGAATTTCCTCCATAAATCAAGCCATGGAGCGACGAGCAACAACCTAAGCCTGAGGCTAAGAGGATGAAGGTTGATGAGCCTCGGGATGGATAGCAATGGCAACTCTACCACTCCTCCCTCCTCTATGACCAAAGGAGACCCTGTGATGCACCATATTGAAAGAGTAATGAAAGTAAAGGAAAAAAAACTAGAGCAAGAAAAATGATGCCAGATACAAGTATCGAGGAGAGAGAACCATGTAGGGAGAGGATGAAACACACAAGAGGAGCAAACCCAACTTTGTTTAAGTAATTGAGTCTAACTTCTCCAAAACGATAAACCTCTTGTGAAACCTTCATTGAAAAACACATAAAGGCAAGAACCTACAAGATTGCCTAGCTAAGGGAGAGGGATTAGGAAGAAACATGAAAACTAGCCCGAAAACCACTAGGAGGCAGAGTGACTGGAAGAAAATCTAGACCCCAGTAAAATAGAGCCAAATGCAGTAAATAAAAATTGTAAAGCATGAAAAAGATTGGCCAGGAGTTAAAGAAAGTACCACCATACTAAACCTTGGAGTCACTCATAGCCTAGATGTTGTTCCAATGAAAACAAGTATGTGAGCCTCCACTTTTAAGCCAAGAGTCACAATTAAACTAGAGAACAAGGACATTGTTGCCTAAAATCTTGCATTGAGCTAGCAACCCAACACTCAATGATAGTCAAACCCCATAAATAGGGAAACACAAGCAAAAGAACCAACAAATTCAGAGAGGATAAACACTCAATAGACAGTGAACTAATGGAAGGCTTGTTCACAACTCGTCATACCAAGACTTTCCCTGAGCAAGAGGCTAGTTTATATCTCCAACCCAAAATCCTATTTTCCCCCACCACCTTGTGTCATAATTCTCTTTAATCTTCTTAAATTTTACCATAATTATGCTTAGAGCAAGCCTTAAAGAATATTTTAAGTATGGATTTCCTTTGAGGACCTCTCACACATCAACCTCCATGATGGACCAAATCTCCCACGAACTCACCCCATGCATGACCAGTCATATGAGCTCCTTCATGCATGTAGGGTGCCAACTAGAGGTTGCACTACCACCCCTATTCCCTTACTCTCATCTCAAAATAATGGTATAGATCCCACCTTTGAGCACCCTCTACATGAGGATTTTGATATGTTGCTATATGATAAATAATTTTTATATTTTTATAAATTTATTTGTTTTGTTAAAATTATTTATTTTAGTTTTACAAACAAAAAAAAATGGATAACAACTCAATTGCATTTATTTATTTTAGTTTTTAAATTTTATATATAAATAGTATTTTTTCCATTATTTATCAATAATTTATATTTTTATTTATGAGTAACTAGATAAAAATTATTTAACCTATACAATTTCCATTAACTTAATAAAAAAAATTTATAAATGTACTTTTCTTAAATATTTTTTAAAAATAATTATTACTCATCCATATTCACCCCACCTCCATTTATTATACTACATGATCAAAATAACTCAAAAGAATCCATCAAGAAAACTCTTACTCTTGATAGCACAAGGTTGTGTGGACAAAGAAAAATAAATACAAACACTCAAAGTCAAACGTAGAAGTTTTAAAAAAATTGTAGAGTTTAGAATAAATCATGCATTGATTTGTCATTTTCCAAGTTGCGTCCTTCCAAATAAATATTGAGATTGTGAATTCCAATAATTTAACCAACCTCCCATATTTCACTCTAAAACATTGCTTAGAATATTTTTTAATAGCCATCTTTGTAAGTAAAGAAACATGGGAGAAAATTGTGAAGAGAGGATATTATTTTCTTTTATACAATGCAAATTTCATTTATAATTAGAAGAATTTTTTTTAGAAAAAATGGAGAAGCAAGATGCGTGGTGTAAGTTGGATTGTGTTTTTTTTGCCATGTTTTTAAATTAATATATATTCAAGTTAATATATATTTAAGGTTTCACATTTGGTGCAAAAAAAAACAAAGAATTAGAATATTTTTATAGAATTTCAGTATGTTAAAAAACCGTATTTATTTTCATTTAAATTTTAGAAATGAAAAATACTAAACAAATTAGGCAATATTCTTGGCAAAGATTACAACCATGTATGATAACAAAAGAAATTAGACTAACAATTTGTGGTATATTTTATGTCTACTTAGATCTCATATAACCTCTATTAAACTTAATGATCCTCCGCCATGGAGAGTATGAACGGAAACAATTGATTGTTCATGAAAGGGTTCTCTTCAAATGTTGTCATTTCCATCAACATAATCATCTATGAAGTAATTTTTCACATACCAAGAAATTGGTGATAAAGCAACTATGGTAAAAGAAAGATAATTGATTGTTGTTGAGAGAATTTAGATAAGTACAAAAAAAAGGAAGAGGGAGAAACCAAAGAAATAATCAGGAAGGAACATAATAGAAGTTCAAAAATTAGGCACCATATAACATGGAGGTGGATGGAGATTTAACCATTAGATGAAAAATGAGAACCATCTTGTGATGTGAAATGAAGGAATGCAAAAAAGGTGGAACAAAAGAGGTGAAATGATATTAAAACTTTAGGAACAATTGCAAATGGGGAGAGCAAGGATGAAACACATTACTTAATAATGGAAAACAAAGGAACTAAAATAATTATAATATTAGAAGTTGAATATTAGAGGATCACAATGGAAAACAACTTATAAAAAGCAATACTAAATGAAACAATCATACAAAGTTATTATGTGAGAATCATCTAATAGAAACCATAGTGAGAGAAACCCACATGAATTTGAAAGCACTACATGATGGTAATAAAAATGCAATGACAATCAAGGAAACACTAACAGAAAAAAGAATGATCTATACTTATAGAAGATAGAGAATGTTAAAAAGAAAATATGTCATACATGAAACCAATTTAGAACAATCGAAGGAAATGTAAGTAGTAGTAGGAAAAGTATGGAAAGGATATAAATGTATTGCTATAAGATCGAACATGCAATCTAGAGGGTTAGTAGCTCCCTAGAAGTCAATGAATGATTTGATTTGAGAAGTGTAAGAAATGAATGGCGGATATCAATTAAGATAATCTATTTATTTATTTATTATTATTATTATTTTGTTTCGCGGGTTTTCTAATGAAAGTTTGTGCTCTTGTATATACAAACCAAAAGGTTATTTGTTGGAATAGATTTCCATTTTCTTACACTATTTTACCCTCTAAAAATTGGATAAATAGATATCTAAATGAAATTGCATGCCTTGTAGAAAAATATGTAAAATGTTAAATAGCCTTTCAAGCTTCAACTTTTATTGTAACAATTTATTGAAGCAACTTAGGGGTGACAAGTGAGAGCAGTTCATATTTGACCTCAGTGGAACAAAATAAATTATATTTTCTTAAGGAATAAGGATCTTAACCAACAATGAGGTAAAAGCATTAGCTCTATATAGAATTCTTTCACTTTTAAAATATAAAGGAGCTTAAAGAGAAATTGTGGTGGGGGACTCCTATATAATCATAAGATCCTTAGGCCGCAAAATCCTTCCAAATAACTTCAATTTATGTAGGCTTGTGCAAAGATGTTATTAGAGACTCAATACTCAATAGAATTGAGTTCTGTCATGTCCTACAAGGGAAAACAAGCTTTCTTATGAGCAAGCAAACAAGGGAACTAGGTTATTAAATGGATGTGTGGTTTAGATGGCAGAATTGTCCCTTTATCTCCCCCATGACAGATATGTACAATATGAAGAGGCCCTCTCATCCAAATATTTCATACCACGCAAATCAATGAGATATTTAATTATTACAACAACATCACTCCTTTGTGACCCTTCCTCTATGTGGGCTTGTGAAAAATATGTTATTAGAGACCCATCACTTCAAGAGAATTGAGTTCTATAATGTCTTATAAAGGAAAACAAGCTCTCCTATGAGAAAGCAAATAAGGGAACTTGATTACTAGAAGGGTTGTGTGATTTAAATGGGGGAATTGTCACCATATCTCCCACATGACATGTATTGCAGTATGAAGATTCCCTCTCATCTAAATACATCATACCATGCAAATTCAATGAGATGATGAATTATTGCAAAAACATCACTCCTCTATAATCTTCCCCGAGTCTATGGTATGGGTAATTAAGTATGCTACAATAAGGATTGTAAGGACTGTAAGTGGGTACAGTTGGCCTACAAATTGGGCATAGAGTGAGCTATTTTCCATTACTCTAGATAGTTTCTCTTTCTTCGAGTGTGAGTGATGGATGCGTTAGTTTATTTCACTAGAAATTAGGCTTTGACCTCAATTATCTACCTCTACTCTAGAATCTCTCATCTTCACACCAAACTATAGATTCTCTAAGTGTGAGCAGCAATTGAGTGTTATTTGGATTAGATCTAATAGTACACCTAAATTTGTAAGTTGTGGCACTAATTGATCAAAGGATATGCCTAAACAATATGTCAAACACTATTTATTCTAGGTAGTGGGCAAGCAAGGTGGCTTAAAGTTCACAATGCCACTACAAGAGAGGTTGTTGTATTATGTGTGAACTAAGTGAGGTGAACCAAGTACTGAAGTGTGATGAAATGGAAATGGTAGAAGCACAATGTGCATATGAATTGACCATTCATTGAAATAAGTGGAAAGATGAATTTGAAAGGCACTCTCATAAGGAAATTTTTTTGTGAGGCACTTATGTAATTAATATAACAAAACACATTATGGAAACCTAATGATAGAAAAAGGTGAAGCATTAATTGGGATTCATTGAAGGAAGCAATTGAAGCTCAATAAGTAGGTAATATCCCTATAGTTGTTAGTTTGCATAATTATGTTTAACGATGGCCCATCCTTGGAATTAGTTACATCTCCTCCTCTTGATGACCTTAACCCCTTTAAGGAACCCTCCCTTCTTGACCTTTCTTTTCCCTTAGAGGAAAATGGGGGCATGGTGCACTCTCAAGACCTGGAACTGATGAATGGCACATGTGAGGCCAACCCTATTATTGAATCTAAGAAAAAGAAGCATGAAAATATGATGGAATAGAACCAATGGAGAACGTACACACTGAAGCTCATCATGGACATGGAAATTAACAATTTTCTCTCTAAGGCTGTACATTTTTTGGCATGTTACTTTTTTTCTTAATCAATTTGTGAGGAAATGTATCTACCAAGCCTCTTGAAGATAGAATAGAGAAGACATAGTTTGTGGGAAAGTGATTCATCACACATACAAATTTTGAATTTTGTGAGGGTCCCTTTCTATTGCGCTCACTACCATGTTCATGGAAACATTGTATCAAATTGTCCTCATCCATTTAGGACAACAATTTCAAAGAAGAAAATGGCTTTTGCATATCAACTCAGTGTGGTGCCAAATAATGATACTCCACATGAGGTCCAATGTCAAGGAATTGAGGCTTACAAAAAAATTCCCAAGGGGGGAAGTGGTGGAGGTTCAAGAAGAGGTCTCCAATAATAAAGTATCTATTATAGATGATGTTATGGAGACTCTTCTAGTGTAGCAAGCAACTCCTCCAACTATGGAAAAGGAGTCTTATGGCTTGGGGTGTGAATGTATAGATATGAATCATTATTCAATGGATTTTTGGGTTACGTATTTAGTTAAATCTCCACCCATTTCTCATAAATTGTTTATTCTATGATTATGGACTTGGTTCTGAATGAGATTTAGACATCTCCATTGGAATTGTTTGGCAAAGGATCTAGATGTATCCGTCATTTTGAAAGGTTTGGGAATAGGAAGGGTCATCCTGAAATGTTGATAAGGGAGGAACATGTCATCCCAGGTCCCTTTAAAGGACTTTGATTTGTTTCTTCTCTCAAAACTAGTGATTTTTTCCTAGGTGAGTTTATGTCAAGGACTAGACAAGAATAAAAATCCTTGTGTTAATATCCTTTGAGATCTATAATGGTGGTCGTAGGGGATTTGTATGGAGTTTTGTCTAATGTACTAGGGATTGGAATGGGTCCTTTAAGGGCCATGGGCTGACCCTTGGTTAGCAAAAAGCATATTTAAAATTGGCTTGATATGAGGCACTACACAAGATTCAATAATGAAAACAAAATTTATGGGTCCATAGAGTGGGAGGAACTTCCTCTAAGGTCACAAAATGATCACTATATCCCTAAAAGCATGAGGCCTTGGTAGTCCCTTTGAAAGACTAGTGATTACTCACTTGGTATAATTTCACAAACTTATATTCTTCTTTTACAAGAATCTATTAGTTCCAAATACAAGAATGTTCATAGTTTAGGGAAGTGTCTTAGGGATTGGTATTTTTGTATTGTTAATTCCATAGGAAATTTTGGGGGTTTATTAAAGGGGTGGAGAAAATCAATTTCCTTAATTAATGTTGCTTCTTTTAGCTTAGGTATCTGGCTAGTTATTATAATAAATGAATTGGGGCAAGAACATTCTGTTATAAATGCATATGGATCATATGATAACATACAAGAAATATCGGATAGTCTTTTTCCCAAGGGTTTATTAAGAAGGAAATTCTTATCAATAATAGGATTTAAATTTTGTTACTTTTCTAAATAAGAAAGAAAGCTTGAAATAATGATTAGAATTGGACTCAAGGGACACATGTAAAAATATACAGTTTTATTATCATGAAGTCAATATATACAATTGTATGATGGGCAAGGTAATTGTGGTATCATTACTATGTAACTACTTTACAATCTAATTATAATTTCAATAATTAGTTACACAACATGGTTTTTTCATATTATTAAAGCCTTATCTAACACCTCTTCTTAAGGGTATAATACTAACCATGTAAAACTTGATGGGCAAGCAAACATCAAAAGTAAACTTATTAAGTAAATTGCCTTCAAAAAGAGTGTTTGGACTAGGTAGAGCTCCATCATGCTACCTGGTTACCCTCATAAAGTTTTAACTCTTGAGTCAAATTCTGGAGTTTCTAGGTTCCACCTCCTGGAACTCCCAAATTTTGAATCTCTTGAATTATTGGTCAACCAACCATGTTAAGCTACATCTAAATGCTCCATTAGGTTATCCCATA
Organism: Pinus tabuliformis; assembly: GCA_031772625.1. NCBI lineage: Eukaryota > Viridiplantae > Streptophyta > Pinopsida > Pinales > Pinaceae > Pinus > Pinus tabuliformis. The sequence goes on from CM062814.1 coordinate 924,142,946, forward strand.
ACCTATAAAGGTATAATTTCCAAGATTCACAAAATCCCAAGCTATCTAAGTAACCATGTATAGTGGCCTTCATCTACATTACATCCTTTTCTATATTCAAGAATTTGGCCTCTCAAAACATAAAGACTTCCCTTGTTTCATTGTTATATTTTTCAATCATCCATAGGTGATTAAAGCTTCTTCACAAGAAATCTAAAGTTGTTACTAGGTGATTAAGGCTTCTTTGCAACAAATATAAAGTGGTTACTAAATTGTTTGTATCTGTATTTGTAAATTAGGGTTATTGTGTTTGTGTACTCTTCTCCTCATGCAAGTTTGGTTAGGCATTTCTCTCCAAAACATGTGTGTCTTCTCTCATTGATTGCCCATAAACTTTAGAATAATCAAATATTATCATGAAATATTAAATGTAACACCCTCCTCCCACATCTACCCAAGTAATCGTCCAACCGAGGTAAACATGTGACGAGAGGCTACTGTGATTGGATTCAACCTCCTATGTGACCTTAAGAAAATGGAAATGACAAAAACACAACATACAAAACTTCCAAATCATCTACAGGACCCCTGAGAACCATGCCAACACTTTAGGCAGCTTGCCCCTGGGTCCCATTGAAGTTTTTTTTATCACTTGACCTATGGATGTTCTCATCTTACGGGCATGCCAGCATCCAAGAACCTCTGGACACTCTCACAGGCTTGCAAGCCAGTGTCCAGGGACCATTTTGTCCATTTTTGTGCCAACGTCCCCGAGATTTGAGCCACTTTTTCAGGCCCAGAGCCCAAGTCACTGCCCAGAATGGAATGACATCTTCAAAGAAGTAAAATAACATGGAAACAATGATGCAAAATAAATTAGTTTAACAAGCCCTTAACTAGACCCCTACTAGCCATGACAGGAATTTCATCAAACATATCATAAACATGTCATCTACAGGTGTAAACAATAGATTTAAGCATAGGGATCTCGTACTTATCTGAGAATCACTAAGAACCATTGTTCCCTCATGTAATTTGTTACATTATTAGCTATTAGGTCATAGATACATTGTCCATTCATTTACAAGTAAAAACATGATGAGAGCCATACATAGTTGTTGTCATAAAACATATACATAACCAACATAGTAACAATAGAAATACCATAAATACATTAGCCATGAAATCCACATATAAACCAATACATTTACATAAAAAATGAAAGGGATGAATTTCTCATTAATGAATGTAGAAACCAACTGGGGATGGGACTACCACGTTCCACCCGACCATAGATTGACTAAGCCATGTGTCTCTTTAGTCAATCACCCTTGTGCCATATTCCAAGCATGAATGTGGGACTCATAACCAAATGAAAAGAACCAAACAAGCATGGATGCTACCGGAGTTCTCCACCTACACCGTGAGGAATTTGAGTGCCTCCTTGTCTCTCGGGCTTTACCGTAATCCATAGTCCGATCTAGGGATCACTAGGCCATACACTGAGACCCACTCTCCAAGCTTTACCATACATCCCATCCCAGGACTACTAGGCCCAACGGAGAGTAATCCACCTCTTCGCTTTATCGTATATCCTGCCATTCACCAACAAGGATTCCTAGTCCCACCGAGGCACACAAGCTTGGATTTATGGCAACCCACAATCTAGCTCAGGGGTTACTAGGCTAGTAGTTTTACCATGATCCACATTCTGGTTCAGGGACCAATAGGCCATGTGTTTGTGATTTTAGAGATCCACCCCACTTAGCTTCGAATCCATCCAGCAATCTATCTAAATCGAAGTATAAGAACACATCTCATCAAGGCTATTAGGAAATGGAAAGGCTAGGCTGAAAAACATTGTTACACCTGGAAAAACCCATGTCATAGTAACAAAAAAACCACATGCAATACCATGCATGCCAAATCTAGCAAGGAAATCACACATGCAAATCAATACCTGCAAAGAATCTTGTTGGAGCTCCTTGACCCTGCTTTTCCTTGCTTGATCTTTGCTTCCTCTTGCCTTCTTTGTCTTTCTTAATCCAATGCCCAAGTGCTCCAAGAAACTCTAAGTGTCCAAGAGTGAGAGAGAGAGAGAGAGAGAGAGTAATGAGAGAGCTCCAAAACTGAACTGACAAAAGGTTACCAATTGATCCTCATAAGCCTTTTTATTAATGAGGCCTTTATTTTCTTCATTTTCCATTATTTTCCTTCAATTTCCTCCTCACATGCAACCTATGACCTTTCACCTCCCTTTTCTCCTGAATAAATGTGCCAAAGATTCCATTTTGCCTTTCCAAAGCCTTAGCCATTGCCTTTGCCAATTTCCTTAGCCATAATAAACCAAATGAACAGCCCCTAGGATGTCTTGCCCAACATTCAACTTGGAATAAGCGTCCCATAAACCATGGTTATTATATTTTTTTAACTTTTGTTACATGGAATTTTCACCAGGGTTATTACATTAAAATCATCTCCTTTTGATAGAAGTTATGCTTTTGCAAATTTCTTTTGCTTACAAAATATTCCTTTGAGCCCATTGTTTTCTATTTAATTTACAACCAAAGTAGGACTTTTTCATAACTTTGGTTTTGAGGCACTATATACTACATATTCTTAATTACTTATATGCACATTTAAAGCTTGTAATGGTTAATTGATCTCTTCTTTATCTATACTCTAATATGATATGGCTGCTTCAAATCACATTCTTGCATTATGTGATAGGAGTGTTATGATGTCATATATTCCTTACTCTACTCTTAGGTTTGTAGACAATCCATTATATATCTCTCAATAGTGGTTGTACGATGCATCAATAGTGTTTCTTTGTTAGGTATTCTCTCACTATCCTTTAATCGTAATTGTTTCCCCTACAATTTATGCTTCCACCTTTCATGCTCTTCTTTCATGTTGATGTCTCCAAATGAGTGTTGACAATTGTTTGATGGTTTATTTGATATGTGTGGAATAGGGCATAGTTACTTTCTATTGGCTATCATTCTTTTGTCATACAATACGATCTCTAATAATTTAACAAATTTTGCAATCAACAAATCAAAGGGTTAGGGGATTGTTGCTAGACTAGATAGGTTCGCTAACCATTGCAAGAGAAATTGATGAGGTTAGACTCATTGACTTGGAACCCATCAAATTAATATTCACCTAGAGAAACAACAAACTTGGGGAGGTAAGGAACTCCATGAAGATAGATAGAATTTTTATCTTTGAAACACTAACTAATGGAATGGATAGGGAAAGATCTTGGGTGCAAAGGGATGGAGGCTTAGACCATTGCTCTCCCATTCTTATACAATTGGAAAATTAGGTAGATAATCCTTCTAGCCCATTCAAATTTAACCAAAATTGATTAGAAGAAGACTTTTAGGCCTTTATAATGAGAGAATGGATAGGACTAGACATGCACATAAGGGAAACAACCAATTTTTAGTTTGCCTCCTCTCTTAAGAAGATCAAAGAGGCAATGTTTTCCTGGACCTTTGAAAAGATGAATAATATGAATAAAGAAGGGATAAGAAATATTTGTAAAGTATGATAATAATTTTGAAGGTCTCTTTAATGAAGATGATATATTTACGCTAGTAGACTTAAAGAAGAAAAGTATCAAAATATTAGAGAGGAGGGAAATTGAGTGGAGGTTGAAGAATAAAGTGATATGGTTGATAAAAGGGGGACGAAAATACCAAGTTCTTCCATCAATTTTCTAGTTGTTGGAAAAGAGTGAAAACCACTTAAGAGATGCAAAATGAACTAGTGGAAGTCACAACTTTTCTACAAATTGTAGAATTAGAGGTAAAACATTTTTAGGCCACTTATAAAGAACTAAAAGGAGCAAATATTGAAGTTAATGCCTTATTTTCCTAGCTTTGTTAGTGAGGAAAATAATGAAACACTGATGGAAGAGGTCTACAAGAGGAGTTGCAAATAGTTCTTACTTCTTTCCAAGAGGAGAAGAGTTATGGTTCTAACAAATGGATTGTAGAGTTGTCCATTGGTTTTTATGATATGTTTGGGGAGGATCGGTTGTCGTTATTAAAGAAGTTAAATAGGAGTGGTCAAGTCTTAAGCGCTATAAATTCTACCTTTCTAGCTCTTATCCAAAGAAGTATAAGGAAAAATATTTTCATGATTCCATGCAAATTTATTTGTATAACTATGTGTAGAATATAATCTCAAAGGTACTAGCCATAAGGGTTGACACAAGAGAAGTTTGGGTCTCTAACAAGAAGACAAAACTTTTAGGAAATAAGAGAAATGTAGGAGGGTTTACATTAAATGATAAAGTGACAAAAAGGGGGACATTGTTGAAAATAGCAACAAGAAGTGCTAAATATAGAAGTGCTAAATTTAGTACTACTATAAATAGCATTTCAGGATACCTTCCTATTTTAGTTAGTCCCTGAACCAAAAGAGAGAAGTAAAATTCGAATTTGATCTTAGTAGCTGTTTGTAAAATAATTAATTAATTCACCATCAGTTACTTAGTTGTAGAAAATCAAACATGAAGTCTATATGGGGACATGCAATAGTTTCTCCATTAATTGAGGAATTTATCCATCAGTTAAAGAGATAAGGATGAGTTGTAATATTGAGTTGTAATTAGTTGGCTTAGTTAATTGAGTCAAGTCTAGTTAGATTAATTCAAACAGTTTGTTGAATTAATTGTGAGTTTAGTTAGTTAATGCATGCATGCAATTAACTGTTGCACTTCAGATCACTGAATATTCTCTCATAAATAACTAATTCATATCAGTTTAGATAGAGACCCAGTTGAGATCAGATGGAGGGGCAGTGTACTATCAGTTGCTAGAATATTCCATTGTGAATATCTCTTGCATGCAGAAGGAATTCTTTCCTTGAGGATTGCGTGGTTACTTCTTCAAGTTTTATGAGTGTGACGAGGCCAACTCACATATGTGACATCATTGGACCCCAAGAAAAACTGCACAAGGAAATAGGAGGCTTGGAGGGCTTGAGGAGGACATATATAGTGTCTATTCAGTCTGTGAGTTGTATTGTTTGATTGCAGAGAGAGTAGGATAGCTTGAGAGATGATTCTTTTTGTAACATGAACAAGATTTCCACTTGTATGATAATACAGAGATAGGGTTTTTAGGCCTAAAGGACTTCATTGATAAAGAAGTCCCCAAACTGACTAATCTACTCAATTGGTGGAATGGAAGAAATGTGTGGCTAGAGAAAGGAGAATCCTTCTGGAGGGAGTTCGAGACTACATAGTCTCGAGTCTCCATGGGAAGGAGACACTGTTTTCGATGTGGAAAACATTGAAAGATCTATATCTAAATAGCAGCGATCAGAGGAAGCTGGCATTGAAAGACAAGCTTCGGAAAATCAAGTGTGAAAAGGGCGACACGATCTCTACATATCTAAACAAGCTCACCACCTGCAGGGATGAGCTTGGAAGTGTAGGGATCACGACTGTTGATGATGACATGGTGAGTCTTGCACTTCTAGGTCTTCCTAAGAGCTGGAATAGCTACCAAGACTCGGTTAATGGAAGAGAAAAACTGCTAAATTGGGAATGACTTTGGTCAAATCTGATGCAGGAGGAAATAAGAAGAAGCACCAGTGATGGATCCTCATCAAAGCAAGATGATGAGGAAAATCTAGCCTTGGCGAGTAAGGCGAGGAAAGAGAAAGGGAATGCGTCCCATCCCAAATCCGATTCTTTCCATGGTGGGAAGAAGTTTGACAAATCAAAATTGTGTTGCTTTCATTGTCATGAAGTGGGCCATTATGCTACAAATTGTCCACAGAAGAAATCCAAGAAGGGTTCCTCGAAGGGATCTGATGGTGAGGCACTAGCCTCACAGTTTGAGCTGGATTTCTCACTGATCGCATGCATGGTTTCATCCATGGTGGGATGTGTGTGGTACCTGGATAATGGAGCTTCATTCCACATGTCAAGTGACAAGAATCTTTTCAGTACCTTGGAGTAGAAGGATCTCCAAAGTAGATCGAGATGGGTGATGATGGAAAGTACTGTGTTTCACGTGAAGGTATGGTTGTGTTTCAGAGGGAGCATGGAGCTCCCCTCACCCTGATTGATGTAAAGTATGTACCAGGTCTAAAGAAGAATCTTGTGTTTGTCGCTATTCGAGAAGATAAAGGCTATGATGTAGTCTTTAGTAAAGGAAAGGTATTCCTGAGGCATATTAGTACTGGACAAACAAAGCGAATTGGGATTTGAGTAAAGAATATCTATAAGCTGGAGGTAGATGATTGTGCTACTTTAGTTCCAAAGCTGAGATGGTGCAAAGCCAAGATGTTGACAAGCTATGGCATACAAGATTGGGCCACCCTTGAAGATCATGCAGCAAATTTCTACCGAATTACCCAAGGGAAAACTTGAGCAGACGAATACATGCAAAGGTTGTACCTTGGGTAAGTATGTGAAATCTTCCTTCTGGATCGAGACAGTAGAGCTTGAGCAATCCTGGAGCGAGTTCACTCAGATGTTTGTGGACCATTCTCTACAGCCTCCACCGCTAAACAAAGGTACTATGTTATTTTTATTGATAATTTTTCTCGTAGATGCTGGATCTACTTTATGCAAAAGAAGGATCAGACCTTCTTGAGGTTTTGTGAGTTTAAAGCCTTGGCAGAGAAATAATCTGGAAAGAAAATAAAAGCCTTGTGTAGAGACAATGGTGGAGAGTATGTCTCCCAATAGTTTAAAGACTTCTGCGATGCAGAAGGAATTAAATGGGAATTAACGGCACCCCATAACCCACAGCAGAATGGGGTGGCCGAAAGGAAGAACAAATTGATTGTGGGAGCAGCTCGAGCGATGTTGCATGACCAAAGCCTACCACTGCATTTGTGGGTTGAGGCATGCAATATAGCAGTATACTTGCAGAACAGAAGCCTGCACCGTATACTGGGGATGAAGACACCTATGGAGGCCTTTTCCAGGAAGCGCCCTGATGTAAGTCACTTATAAATCTTTGGATCATCATTTTACTATCGTGTGACCAAAGATGCCAGGAAGAAGCTAGACCCAACAGCTGAGTTGGGAATACTTGTGGGGTACACGGATACACCCCACAACTATTGGATGTACCTACCTACCACTCAGAGGATAGTGGTACACAGGGATCTAAAGTTCGACGAGCAGAAAGCCATGCGCTTATCACTTGAGAGGGAGGTCAAGTTGCATGCAGAGGAGGAAATTTCAATTCCTAAGGAGGAGGAGCCTCATATTGATGCGAAGTAGCTGCATGCAGAGGATCCGGGAGTGGAGACATCCACTCATGTTGAGACTTCCAAAGATGTGAGGAAACGCTCAAGGGAAGCTAACAGGGTGATGCTATATGCGCGGGAGAATGTGGGACAACCATCTTCTCAGCGCAAACAGAGGAGGTCACCCGAGCGGTACACTGGGTACATGGCCCTAGTTGGGGAGTGTGTAGATACCGAACCTTCTTCATTCAAGGAGGCAGTGCAACAACCAGTCTGGGTTGATGCAATGGTAGAGGAGTATGAGTCTATCATTCGAAACAGTGTGTGGGATGTTGTCCCAAGACCTCAGGGTAAGTCAGTGGTGATTTCAATATGGCTTTACAAGGTAAAGCAGGCAGCTGATGGCAGTGTTGAGAAACATAAGGCAAGGTTTATTGCCCAGGGTTTCTCACAGGTCAAGGGGATCGACTACGATGAGACTTTTTCTCCCATAGCAAGGTACTCATCGATTAGATCGATGTTGGCACTATCAACTTAGATGGGGTGGAAGATCCACCAGATGGACGTGAAGACAACATTCCTCAATGGGAAGATTGAGGAGGAGGTGTACATTGAGCAGCCAGACGGTTTCGAGACCTTCGATCATCAATCGCATGTGTGCCCACTCAAGAGGGCTTTGTATGGGCTGAAGCAAGCACCCCATGCTTGGTACACCAGGATTGACAGCTATTTCACCGGGTTGGGCTTCACCAAGAGTGAAGCAAATGAAAACCTTTACCATATCATGGTAGAAGGTAAAGCATTTATCATTGTTCTTTATGTCGATGATCTGATTTTGACAAGTGATGATCAGCTGATACAATCTTGCAAGGAGGACCTTGCAAGAGAGTTCGAAATGAAATACATGGGTCTTATGCACTACTTTAAAGGCATGTAGGTGTGGCAGAAAGATGGTGAAGTATTTGTGTCTCAAGGCAAGTATGCCAATGAGATACTCAGGTGCTTTCACATGGAGAAGTGCAAGCCCATGCAGACTCCTCTAGCTGGGAACTAGAGGAAGGAGGATGCTACTTCAGGTGAGGTAGTAGCTGCTACTTTTTATCGGCAGCTGGTGGGTTCAGTTATGTATCTGGTGAACACACGACTCAACTTATGCTTTGCGGTGAACCACCTGAGTCAAGCTATGGTTCACCCTACCAAGTTGTTTTGGAAGGCAGCGAAGCATGTGCTAAGATACCTTCGAGGCACATATCAGTTCGAATTGTGGTATAGACAGACATAGGGAGTGAAGCTTCAAGACTTCACAGATGCGGATAGGGCAGGGAGTCCATCAGACCGGAAGAGAACTTCTGGAGGAATCTTTAGCCTTGGTTCAACTGCAGTTTCCTGGTACAGTAGGAAACAGAGATCAGTTGCACTTAGCTCAGCAGAGGCTGAATACATGGCTGCTAGTCACGCTGCATGTGAGGCCATTTAGATGCGAAAGATTCTAGTGGGATTGTTTGGTCAGAGGATGGTTCCAACCGTGATCTACTGAGATAATCAGAGTTGTATCAAACTCTCTGAGAATCCAGTTTTTCATGACAGGTCCAAGCACATTGATATCTGGTATCACCATATTCAAGACTGTGTGGTCAAGAGGATCATGTTGTTGTTGTATGTTTTGACCGAGGAACAGGATGTAGATATTTTGACTAAGGCATTGTCAAAATGCAAGTTTGAGTTCCACAGAGACAGGATTGGGGTCACTGATAATCCCTTTCTTGTTGAGAGGGAGTGTTGAAAATAGCAACAAGAAATGCTAAATGTAGAAGTGCTAAATTTAGTACTGCTATAAATAGCATTTCAGGATACCTTCCTATTTTAGTTAGTCCCTGAACTAAAATAGAGAAGTAAAATTCGAATTTGACCTTAGCAGTTGTTTTTAAAATAATTAACTAATTCACCATGAGTTAATTAGTTGTAATATTGAGTTGTAATTAGTTGGCTCAGTTAACTGAGTCAAGTCTAGTTAGATTAATTCAAGCAGTTTGTTGAATTAATTGTGAGTTTAGTTAGTTAATGCATGCATGCATGTAACTGCTACACTTTAGATAACTGAATATTCTCTCATAAATAACTCATGCATGTCAGTTCAGACAGAGACCCAGTTGAGATGAGATGGAGGGGCAGTGTACTATCAGTTGCTAGAATATTCCATTGTGAATACCTCTTGCATGCAGAAGGAATTCTTTCGTTGAGGATTGCATAGTTACTCCTTCAAGTTTTGTGAGTGTGATGAGGCCAATTCACAGATGTGACATCATTGGACCCCAAGAAAAACTGCACGAGGAAATAGGAGGCTTGGAGGGCTTGAGGAGGACATATACAATGTCTATTCAGTTTGTGAGTTGTATTATTTGATTGCAGAGAGAGCAGGATAGCTTGAGAGATGATTCTTTTCGTAACTTTAACAAGAGTTCCACTTGTATGATAATACAGAGATTGGGGTTTTAGGCTCAGGCTTTCCCCGGGTTATTTCTTCTGTGTTATGTGTGATTGATTTCTCATTCTCATTTATATGTGTTCTCATTGATCTTGCTCAATTTGATTAAGCTTCCGCAAAGTTTGTTGTAGAAGTAGATCTTGTATTTTGCTTTAGTCTATTACATAATATGTTGATCTATAGTGGGAATTTCTACAGACATGTCCTTGAATAATGAAGAGTCATTTTTAATTTATAAAGTGAAAAAGCCACTAAAGTGATTTTTGCAAAAATTAAAATGTAAAAAGGTGTCAAAAATGACGGGAAAGTTATAAAAAGGGGAAAGAGAGGAGTTTCTCCTCATTCTAGTCCTTTGCCATTTGAGAAAAAGAATTTTTGGAGATCTCTTGCAGAAGAGTCTAAGGTTTGGGAAGCCTTGAGTAAGTTTGCTAGTTTTGGTGTTAAAACTATACACCCTAGCTAGTTTGCTAGCGAGATTCAGATCACTCAGATTTTTCCATTGTGCTTAATTAAAGAAGAATATTTGCATAATATAGTGGAGGTAAATGTGTTATTAGTTGATTTTATCTTATGATTTTGGGTATTCTATGTTTCTTCTTGCAGGTGGAAATTCCAAGCCAAATATGGAGCTAATGATCCGAACTTAAACAAGAACGCAAAAAATTACAGATATACTCATAAACACAGAGATGCAGCAAAAAAACACTTCATTTCATTAATAGAAAAATACTGAACTATGCTTACAAACAAAATGGAAATAAGATAGCTCGAGTGATGGTAGCTTATCTCTGAGAAGAGATGTGGCAGCTACATGCCTCTAAGATGGGTTACAATGAGGCTTAAGGGCCTTTTTATTATTGAACAATAAGAGAAAACCCTAAACAACCAAAACCCTACCCCGAGGAGATGTAACACCAAGAGTTTATGGGCCCCATTGGGGTTAGTTGGGCAACCAACTTCCCGAGGTCGTAACTTGGTCATATTATCTCCATTTGACATGTATGATACCTCATTGGAAAGATCTCTCCGAGGACTACAATTGCCAATGCAATTATAAATGTAATTGCTGGATGAATTTTGCTAAAAAAAAACGTTGTTTAGGGCCTCAAAATGGCTCCGGAAGTTTAGGACCCGAAAAATTGCCAAAAATATTAAACTGTGCTACAATTAAGGAAGCTGAAAAATTGAAAGAAATAATGGTGTGGCCACCGATATCCACCTAGATCAATCCTCACCCCTTAGGAAGCAATGGTCCCCATTGCGTTGAGTTCCTCCATGAGATGAGGAAACTTCTGTTGAACTTGGTCCCTAGTGAGCCACTTGCCTTGGTGAAGGAGTTGGCCTGCTTTGACAACTCGATATAGTTGAATCCCCTATTGTTGAGTGTTCTTGATCTGTGTGTCCATGATCTGATCAGTTGTGGCCTATTCCATGCAGTCCGGGTTGAGCTCTGTTGGTGTGAGCTGTTCTGCAATGTCAGATGTGTCCAACAATGGTGGAAAGCATGGCAAAAGGCAATCTACATTGAACACTGGGTACAGACCAAGGAATGATGGGATGTTGAGCTCGAAGGCATTTTCCCCGATGCCCTTGGTGATGGAGCATGGCCCATACCATAGCGGGCGAAGCTTGCGGTGGGGTCCAACAAGGCACTCCTTCAGCAAATGTAGCCAAACTTTGTCGCCCACCTAGAATTTGTATGACACTCGATGTTGATCATGGCACTACTTGTACTTAGCATTGGATTTGTCCAATATGTCAATGGACCTTTTGGTGAATGTGTTGAATGCGCTCAATGAAGTTGTTAGCCCTTTCATCTTCAGGCTGCACATGAACCGAATCTATCTGAGTGGATGCAAATGGTATGGCCACATCAATAGGGCATTAAGGCTGGAATCCAAACCCTACCTGAAAGGGGTTGTGGCCCGTTGAGATGTGGAGAGCTCTGTTGTAGTTGTGTTGGACATAGAGGAGACTTTCATCCCATGTGAGTGGATGCTTTGAGTTGTACATGCGCTGAATGTGTACGATCATCCTGTTGAAAACCTTTGTTTGGCCATCAATTTGGGGATGGAAAGTCATGGAATTAGTGAGTTTTGTATCCAGCATCGACCAAAGACTTGACTGAAATGCACTCAGGAATCTGATGTCCCGATCTGAGATAATGGATTGTGGGATCCCAAAGTGTACCCACACTCCCTCAAAGAAGAGCTTAGCAGTGGCCTCTGTTGTGATACTCTTCTTGCAGGCTGCCATGATGGCCATCTTAGAGAATCCGTCGATGACCACGAAAAAGCAATTGTTGTCGTGCTTAGTAGAAGGATGTCCGATATATAATCCATGGAGATAGATTCCAAAGGCCGACTAGGAGTAGGTAGAGGAGTATACAGGCCTTTCTTCTTGATGGTTGATTTGGCAATGGTGCAGGCAATGTAGGATCTAATGTACTTCCCAACATCCTGACGAAGTTTCGGCCAATAAAAATAATTCTGCAATACCACTATGGTTTTCTCTACTTCGAAATGTCCAAAGACCCGACTTTAGTGCACCTCCTAAATCATCTTGGCACGCTCACTTGAAGGAACACATATGTGTCCCAAGTGGCATAACAGTGCATCCTGAAGGTGAAATTTTGGAACTTTCTTCCATTCCAGGAGTGTCTGGTATATGCTGCCGAATTTTGGATTGCTCTTGTAAAGATGTAGCCACCCCAATGTCTCGTGCCCACACGAGTCAAGAACAGTGATTAGCACCATGACCAGTGGTCAACTAAGGCAATCAACAAAATTATTGGTGCTGCCCTTCTCATACTTAATGTTCAAATGGAACTGTTGTAGATAGGTGGACCATTTCTATTGACGATCGTTCTGCAACTTCCCTTATGTCTGTATGAATTGTAGAGGCCGGTGGTCTGTGTGGATGACTGTTTCCTTCCCCAGAATGTAATGCTTCCATTAACGGCAAGCCTGCACAATGGAATACATTTCTTTGTCATAAGTGGGGTACTTTCGAACTGTGTCTGGAAGTGTCTCACTGTGGTAAGCCAATGGATGCCCATGTTCAGTAAGAACTGCACCAATAACATAGTCAGAGGCTTTTGTCTCAATCTCAAATGGTTGTTGCAGGTCTAGTAATGTGAGCACTGGTGCAGAACAGAGGCGATTCTTCAACTCGGAGAACGCCCGCTGCTAGGTTTTCGACCAAATGAACTTGGCATTCATTTCACCCTTGGTGACTTGACTTAAAGGTCAAGCAATATGAGAGAACCCCAACACAAACCTATGGTAGAAACTGGAAAGCCACAAAAAGCTGCGAAGCTCTATTAGAGTGGTTCGGGCTGGCCAATCCCGAATGACTTGTATCTTGGATGGGTCCACATGCACACCCAAATCATCAATGATGTACCCTAGATATTGAACTTGGGTTAGGTGAAAGGTACATTTCTCTAAGTTAGCACACAACTTGTGTTGTCGAAGGGTTTGAAGGACCTGTCGAATATGGTGGAGATGCTCTTCCCAACTCTGGATATAGATCAAGAGGTCATCTAAATACACCACCATGAATGCATTGGTGAAGGGCACAAGATGTCGTACATCAGTCTCATGAAGGTTGCAGGGGCGTTCATCAATCTGAACGGCATGACCAACCATTCAAAAAGTCCCTCCTTGTATTTGAAGGTAGCCTTCCACACATTGAAGGGTTCGATAGGTACCTGGTGATAACCCAATTTTAGGTCAATCTTGCTGAAATATTTGGCCTCCTTGAGTTGGCCCAGAAGGTCATCAATCCACGAGATTGGGTACCTATTCTGGACAGTGATCTTGTTCAACGCCTGATAGTCAATACAAAGCCTCCAGGTCCCATCCTTTTTCTGTACCAATACAATCAAGCTCCCACAGGGTGATGAGCTTGGCTTGATGTGCCCTTTCTGTAGTAGTTCTTGAATCTACCTCTTGATCTCATCATTCTCCAGAATAGAGCGTTGATAGATTGGTCGATTGGGCAGCAATGCACCCGTGGGTCAGATCGATGGAGTGCTTGACTTGATAGTACAAAGGTACCCCTGTGGGTGAGGCAAAAATATCCCTATACTCCTCCACGACCTTGTCCATCTGTTGTTGTTGTGTAGAGGAGCCCTGCCTGGAAGTTGTGGCCACAACCTTCTTCTTCCCTTGGGGACGAATCATTAGGAAAACAAATTTCCTAGTTTGGGAAATGATCTTACTACATTGCTTTGCAGTGAGCAAAGAGATGGCGGTAGGCGAGGCTACCTCCAGTATCATGTACAACTTATTAGCCAAAGTAATAATCATAGAGCGAGGTCTAGACTCATATACAACATGTTGCTTCCACAAGTATGGTTGTCCTAACAATACATCAAAAACTTCAAGATGAGCAGTGTCACACAATACCTTTCCTGTGAAGGGCTTGATGCTATAGGGAAGGCGACACTATTGGCTAACGTGAAGATCTCGTCCTTGGTGAAGCCACCCGATGGTGTACAACTATGGATGCGTTGTAGTCTTTAGGCCTAGTCGCTTCATGACTTCTATTGAAATGAGGTTCTTTTGGCTCCCGTTGTCGACAATGAACTGCAGCGAGAACCCTTCACCCACATATGTGAGTGGAAGAGGCATTCCCCCTCCTTTGGATCTTTAGGCTCAATTTTATGGATCTTTGTGGTGGCCATGGTGGCACTGGGCTCCACATCAATGATCTGCTTCCCTTTATCAGTCCCCTTATCAGGTTCTGATTCAGAGTCAAAACCTACGTCTAATTTGGAAGCCTTCAGCTCAGCCACCAGTGACTGCATGGCTCGACAGTCACTTGTATTATGAGTGGAGCTCTTATGGAACTAACACCATTTTCCCGTATCCTTCTTCGTCTTCATGGTGTTGTTATTTACTTGCAACTTCGGCGGGTTGTCCTGGGTAGCCCCGCCTTGAATGGTCCCTTGTTCTATGGTTTGGGGGTGCCTTTCCCTTGCTTTGGATTCGCAGATCCAAAGTCCTGCTTCTTTTGTTTAAACTTCTGCTCAATCTTTACAGCGTACTGATAAGCTGTGCCAAGCGAAGAAATGTCTCCATCTCGTCCTCGATGTACTTGTGTAGACAACTGTTGTACTTGAGCACCAATTGTCACTTAGTATCCTTGATACCAGCTTCGTGCGAAGGGTATGGAAAGTATTCGTGAACTCTCACACATCTTGGTCCCTTCCCTGCCGTAGCGTGGTCCACTTTATGTATTTATCTTCATAGCTCCCGATAGGGTAATACAGTTCCTTGATGGCATCTTGGAAAGAATTCCAAGTGAGTGCAGCTGAAAATAGCGAGGGTTCACTCTCGTCCTTTTGTTCACAGTAGGTTTCCCAGCTGTCCTTGACGTGTGGGGCGACTTTGAGAAGTGCAAATGTAATCTTTTCCCGATTGGAAAAGTCATGCACTGAAAAATATCCTTCCAATAGATTTAACCATTTATCTACGACGTCTGCATCTATGAGGCCTTCGAATGTGGGAATATCGAAGTTAACTTATACCTTAAAAGGAGTGGCGCCTCCAGAGTGGCTGCTGGATGAAGATGCATCACCTGTGGGTAGCCGTCGAAGGATCTGGGCAAAGTTATCCATCATCGCATCCCTCTGTCGCTCGAGGGCTTCTTCGAGAAACATTTTGAAAGAATCTCCTGCTCCCTCATCTTTCTTTTCTTTCGCCATGGGAGGTCATCGGGTTTCGCGAGGCTAATCCTGCAATGGTTCAACCAGATTGAGCCCTAACTCCTTATACCCTGACCTCATTGGGGATATGCAAAGAAAAACGAAGAAAGAGAAGACGCTCTGATACCACTAATCCAAAATTAAACAAGAATGCAACAACTTACAGATATACTCATAAACACAGAGATGTAGCAGAAAAATACTTCATTTCATTAATAGAAAAATATTGAACTATGCTTACAAACAGAATGGAGATAAGATAACTTGGGCGATGGTAGCTTATCACTGAGAAGAGATGTGGTGGCTACATGCCTCTTAACTGAGTTACAATGAGGCTCAAGGGCCTTTTTATTATTGAACAATAAGAGAAAACCATAAACAACCAAAACCCTACCCCGAGGAGATGTAACACCAAGAGTTTATGGGCCGCGTTGGGCAGCCAACTTCCCGGGGTTGTAACTTGGTCATATTATCTCCATTTTATGCATATGATACCTCGTTGGAAATATCTCTCCCAGGACTACAACTACCAACTCAATTATCTATATAAACACAAGATGAATTTCGCCAAAAAAAAATGTCGTTTAGGGCCTCAAAACGGCTCCAAAAGTTTGGGACCTGAAAAAACTGCAAAAAATAGTAAGTTGTGCTACAATTAAGGAAACTGAAAAACTAAAAGAAACAATGGTGAGGGTCCAACTGAAATAGGTAGGTGGCCACCAATATCCACTTGGATCAACTAAGATTATGGTTGAAGAGAGGTCGAGTTCCTTCCTTGTTTTGTTGGATGATTTCACTAATATAAAGGTTGATTTTGAAAGAGAAAGGAGGGACGAGTTCTGGAACATATGTAGCATGAGTTTCTCTTTGCAAGAAGATCGAACCACATTTCCTCTTTTGTGGGTTGAAGCCATTACTTTTTTGGCGTGTTTGATACTCATTAATAGGTTGGGTTCTGTTCATCGTCACTAGGTTGAAATGTTTAAGGGAGGAGGGCCTTTATTTGTGCATTAGCGGAAGTATGGATTGTGTTTCTTCCTTACACATGGGAGTCTAAGAATATAAATTAGCTACCTCATTGTTGGGTTGTGTATGGAACCTTTGAACTGCACATCTGCGTATTGCACATCTAGGTTGTGTGTTATACATTTATCTATACTAGACTTCTCTCTCTCTATATATATGTTGGAAAAGGGCCACGAGTTTTACCATTATGCTATACATGTGAGGTGTTGGTTATATTTAGCATCCTCTTGCTATTATCTATATAACTGGGACTAATTCTGCTCATATTTATGTCTTTTTTTCAACTGTGGTTCACAGTCACTAAATGGCAGCGACATCCACAGTAATAATTCAGGTAGATCCACCCGAAGGGATCTACCCATTGTCTTATTTGGTCGATCCTAACCCCATGGGCATCGAGGAAATTTGACCCCGTGACCTCCCATTGGCAAGGTACTTCTGATATTTATGTTGTTATCTCTCTGGAAATATTATCTTGCAATGTTGGTGGTATTCTAATATTACAACAATATTCTACAACCATTTTGTGCACTTATGTTCATTGGTATTTATGATCCCAGTCCACATTTTAATGTTGGAGTATGTATTATCAATGGTATTAATGTCCTTTAATTTAATGCAAAGTGGATATCAGTCGTTCCTAAGTATTTCTATCATGTATGCTTAGCATTTTTTGTGATATTTTTTTATAACTTGTCACAAAATCAGCGACACTACATTGTTTATGAAAATACCACAATGAACTAATAGTATAAACTTAAAAAAATTGTGGGATTCCTCCAAGATATTCTTGTTGGGTATCTTTCAATGGTACCAGGCATGTTCTTGGAAAATTGTTGGGTTTAAAGGGGAACTTTTGATAGAGATTTGATGAGTCACAAAGAGTAATGCTTAAATGGCGTCACTTATAGAATGAGTTATCAACTTATAGAACCCACTCCTTTATGGGAAGAACCAAAAGAATCCCCTAACAAGGGAAAATGGGAACATAAAACTCCTGAAGTAGAAATAGAGGTAGAAGAACCAGTTGTGAAGGGTAAATTAGTCATGGGTGACAAAGAGAATCAAGAGTTCAGCAACTTGCTTAGTGTACTAAATGACTTGGCTAAGGGTTAGAAGGAGATGGTGGAGTTAATGAGGAAATTGGGAAGCAAAAGGGCTTCCACTGGAACTCCAAAAGGGGAGCAACCCAATAAAGATCCCAACAATGGTGAGGGGTCTAATAGTGGAGAGGCCAACCATGCATGTACAACTATACACAACCACCCCCACACATATAGAAAATATTTTAGACCTACCATGCAACATTTCCTCAATGATATAACAATTGAACACGTGGAGAAAAATTACCAGGAGATTCCCTTTGGGGATTATTTGGTGGATTATAGGATACTGGGTTGTGATTTCCAAGTTGTCGTGAGCTTCACATATTTTTGCAACCTTCAAATGAAGAACAATCCTAAGGGTGTGCATAAGGCAATGAGGTAGAATAATGAGCACCAAAAGACACTAGGGAAAGTTTCCATTTTGTGTTTTGATGGGTCATCAAATTGCTTAGCCATATCATGTGTTCAAAAGTTGGACAACTACCTTCAGTTACATAAGATGACCGAGATTAATGCCATTAATTTGGAAACATTACATTCGGATGGGGACACCCATGAGTGGTGGTATCATGGGTTAGTGACCATGGGTCATGCCAGCATAATCTCATACACTAAGTTTACTCAGAGGCTCATAGAGAGCTTCGACTGGAAGGATATGGAGGTTCACTTCAGGGAGTTGGCTCAGCTCAAGCAGACAGACAGTTTGAAGGCCTACATCTCAGAATTTCAAAGATTAGTGGTTATGGTCACAAGAATTTTAGAGGCTTGACTTGTGATGCATTTTGTGAAGGGGTTATCTAAGCCTCTACATGGTTGGGTCAATGGTTATCAACCCACCACTCTTCATGATGCAGTTAATAGATCCAGGGACATGAAGGCTATTGTTCCTAAGAAAAAATTGCCTCCTAAGCCTTCCTTTGCCCATAAGAGCAAAGACTCCAAACCTTTTCAAAAGGAAGGGACCAAGAAACCAAGGAAGGATGAGGAAACCGGGAAGGAGATGAGAAAGAAGAAGCTATATTTCAACTGTCAGGACCCTTCGACACTAGGGAACATGTGTGTGGGAAAGGACAAGGTAGGCAAGGACCACTATATTGAGGTGTACTCAGAGAGTGACAATGATGATGAATATGAGGAAACAATACTAGAGAAGGCACATGGATAGAGACATCAGTAAGTTGGAGGTGAGACTTTACAGGCTGGGGATAAGGCCCCTATCATCACATCCATGTTAGAATTCCCCATGTATCATACTTTAATATTTAGAGGAGTTCTATTAGGAGACAAGGTGACTATCTTGATTGATGGTGGGGCTTCCCATAATTTCATAGATGCAACCTTGGTTGATCATAGAGAGATTTTGACAGAGGAGTTCAACGCCTTCGCAATAGCTATAATAGGTGGTCATCATATGGATTTCACTAGATATGTCCCCAAGTTGAAGTTAACCATGGGGAACTACACAATGACAAATGAATTCTTTGTGGTGGATGTACCAGACACCAATGTGGTGCTCAGAGTTCAATGGCTCTATTACATTGGGTCATACACTACCAACCAAAGGAACATGAAGATGGAATTCACTGACCTGACAAATGGAAAGAAGGTAGTTTTGAGGGCCATGCACTAGTATCCACCGAAGATAGTGTCATCTAACAACATGGAAGCATTGTTGGATAGGGTGACATTGAGTGGGAATTCAATTGCTTCATTACATACAATAGATAGATGGAACATCCTCGACAACATCCATATGACATTCAATTATTGCTCCATAGACAACCAAAAGGTATTTGCTAACATTCCCCTGAGTAGATCACCAGACAGAGATTTAGAACATGTTATAGAGTTGGAGGAAGGGGTACGAGTTGTCATTACCAACCCCTAGCGTCATCCCAAGGTTTTCAAAGATGAGAGTGAGAAGGACATTAAGGATTTGTTGAGGTTGGGTCATATTTGGCCTAGTTCTAGTCCTTTTTCTTCTTCAGTGGCAATGGATACGACGAAATACGATACCTTGCGGATGTGTATTAACTACTAGGATCTTAACCAAAAAATAATAAAAAATTGGTATCCCATCCCCAAGATAGATGAGATGATGGACGAGCTGAGGGGGGCCAAATATTTTTTGAAGATAGATATTCGTTCAGGTTACCACCAGATCCAGGTTTAGGAGCAGGACATCCTGATTGGTTATGTCGTTTGGGCTAACCAACACACCTACAAAGTTTCAATCATGTATGAACCATGTATTCAATGAACAATTGCAGAAGTAATTGATGGTATTATTTGATGATATATTTATCCACATCAAGACTTGGGATGACCATCTTGCACACTTGGATGAGGTATTGGGGATTCTGGAGGAACATGAACTCTACACAAAAGAATCCAAGTGTGAGTTTGGGATGACAAAGGTTCTCTAATTAGGGCAAGTGATCGGAGGGAATGGGGTGCAATTGTACCAGGAGAAAATTGGGGCTATTATTGAGTGGTCTACCTCGAAAAATGTGACTGAGTTGAAGAGATTCCTCAGTCTTTGCACATACTATTGGAAGTTTGTTAAGGGATTCTCATAGCTAACAACACCTTTAATAGACCTCACCAAAAAAAGGAGCTTTCAATTGGTTTGACAAAGCAGAAGAAACCTTTGAAAATATGAAGCAAGTGTTGAGTTCGTGTACTGTGGCATTCCCATATTTCACCCAATCATTCATGTTAGAATGTGACACTTCAGGGACATGAATATGAGCAATTTTGATGAAAAATCACCACCACATAGAATTTTAGAGCCGCAAACTCAAGGACTATGAGCAATACTATTTAATTTATGACAAGGAAATGTTGACCATTATGCATGCATTGACCAAGTTCAGGAAATATTTAGTGGGGAACAGGTTTAAAGTGAAGACAAATCATAATAGCTTGAGATTCCTCATGGAACAAAAGAAGCTAAGTGAGAGGCAACATAAATGGATCAACAAATTACAAGCTTATGACTTTGAAATTGAATATGTCAAGGGAAAAAATAGTGTGGTAAAAAATGCTCTTTCTAGGATTCCACCTACTCTATCACTCATGGAGTTTACAGAGGATTGGAAGTCACTCCTACTCATATAATACTCCAAAAATAAATTTACTTGGGAGATTATGGAGGGATTGATCCAAGATGACAGATAATGGGTCATAGATGACATCATCTACTACAAGAACCAAATATATCTGGCACCAGAATCGCAACTCAAGGAGAAAAGCATGTAAGTATATCTCATATCACCCTTAGTAGGACACCCTAGTTACTTGAAAATATACAGGAAAATCTGGGAGAGGTTCACTTGGAAGGGCCTCAAGATGGGTGTACTAAGGTTTGTGAAGGAATGTAGCATTTTACAGCAAAATAAACCCGAACATACTCACCCAATGGGGTTGCTACAACCACTTCCCACCCTTAAGTAGAAGTGGGAGAGCGTTTCCATGGACTTCATCACTGGGCTACCTTAGGTGCAGGGGAAAGATTGCATAGACATAGTGGTGGACATGCTTATGAAGTTTTCACACTTCTTTGTCGTACCATCAAAATAATTAACAACATAGGTGGAAGAATTGTTATTTAGAGAGGTCTTTTGATAGCATGGACTATCGAAGACCATTGTGAGAAACCAAGACAATATATTTATGGGGCGCTTCTAGCAAGAAGTATTCAAACTTGTAGGTACAGAGCTAACACCAAGCACTAGTTACCACCCACAAATTGATGGGCAGACCGAGATAGTCAATACATGGTTGGAGGGCTATCTCAGGAACTATATATATATCCAACATAAAGCATGGGTATAATGGTTGCATTTGGGGAACATTGTTATAACACCACTTTCCACATGTCGATTGGAAAGACACCCTTTAAAGCATTGTGCAGATATGATGTCCCAACATTTTCGGATCGAATATTTGGGGATAATCGATCCCCTTTATTGGGTTCAGGAGAGCAAGGATATGCTATGGGTCCTCATGGAAAACTTGCAGATGGATCAGAACACTACTACATTTGGGTGAAATTTCTGATGAAGAAATCTGACAGAATGGCTAAAATTAGAAAAAAGTGTTGAAAGTTAAATGATTTTTTTTTTTTAATCCTGACTACCGTCGAATATATGACAGCAAATATTCGATGGAATGCCCTATCCCATCGATTTTTGGACGTTTTCCTATAATCCCTCTTGTCGTCAAATAACCGATGGTAGTTCTTTTACCGTCCGATATTCGACGCTATATCCAATATGAATTTGTGTTGTACAATTTCCTACAAATCATAAATAATCATTGCATAATGTTTAATTCCACTGTTAATGAATGTTCAATTCCACTGTTAATGACTTTTTGCGCTGACAACGTCTAATATGTGACTGCTTTACGTTGATTAGTTTTCCTAATTAAAATAATATAACATTAATATTATAATTAAATATAATATTATTATATATATATATATATATATATATATATATATATATATATATATATATATATATATATTGATCCGAATTGGATCCTCAAACACTCTTAAAAGTTTCCTGAACTCTGTAAAACTCATACCAAAGTTTCAAAGTGCTATGGATGTCGAGCTTATCAGAAATAACCTCTGAACAATGGCAATTTGTGGTCAGCACGAAGCAACGAGGACCCTCGGTCAAAGCACGCAGACCGTTGGCCCATGGTAACCGCGTGCTGGTGCAAACTGGCAAAATGAGAAGTCAGATCCAAAAACAGAGGCAGTTTCGGATACACAATTAGCGCGTATCGCAGGGCGTCCCCCTCAGTGAAGGAAAGCTCCGAGTGCTTGTTCATGGGGAAAGGCATAGAACCGCACGGAAATCGCCGATTCCGTCAAAAGGCGGGCCCCGCACTAAAATCAATAGGATATCAAAAGGCCCTCAAGCGGTAAGTGGGTTCGGCCGAGTCCCGCGCGATTCCATACAACGTGTGACACAAGTCTAACGGATGAGAGAGAAAACCACTCTCATCGCGCGGGTAAAGGTCATGCTACTTACTCGCGTGATATGGACGGAGACCGTAGGATCTGGAGGCCCCATATCAACGGTGGAGAAGCAATCCGATGGGTGACCGGATTCGACAGGGAAATAGACTAAGGCAGATAAGATTTGAGATCTGGCATGATCGATGAGTTGGCAGAGGAATCAATTTCGCGGGCAATCTTGGAGCAACGGAAATAACGACCATTCAAAAGAACTGACACTCAGTTCGTGAGGAAACAGGTGGCCACCCCTTTGTGAAGCGTTACAGTGATGATGACGCAGAGCAGGGGAATTCCAGTGGACAGAAGCAGGAGATCCAGAGAGTCGGGAAGCAGAAACGAATATCCAGGGAGCAGATTGGCTTTAAGCCACGAACATACGAACAAGAAAAGGACACAGAGAAAGAGAAGCAGAAAGCTGAAAAGGCAAGAAAACAGTAAACTACAGAGAGCAAAGAAGTCGAGCTGACCTGCAGAGCAAAGGCAGCATCGAGCAGATAGAGACAGAGAGAGTCCGAGAGTCTGTGAACTCCAGAGTAGGCTTGATAGGTTCAAGCAACTCATCTGTGTATACCTGTCAGGTATTGAGCACCAAATTGGACTCATACCACTGAGACCAGTTGAGGTTGAGATTCAGTAAGGGGAGTCTGTGTACTCTAGAGACATGGGGAATCCAAGTACAATCCTACTGATCATCATCTGTTAAGTGAGACTCAAATTGAGCTCCTTATTGTAAAAACTTTGCTTTAAGACACAATAGAAAGGCCACCACTGAAGGCTGTACTGGGAGACGTAGCCCAGGAGGATTGGGTGAACTCCTTATTAAATTTGTTGTGTTTCTGTGTTTGCTCACCGTGTTCTCTTACTATTTCAGTGTCTGTGTATTTCGCAATCTTATCGATCCGTTACATAAAATAACATAGGCACACCCCAACACTTGAGTCTGTAATACCTTCATTATTTCTCTGAGGTCATTTACGGGTGATTTTAGATCAAGTGGTATGAGAGCTCCTAGGTTGTTAAGGTTAGACAAGCTTATGCTGGATTTTTTTGTTGAATGCTAACTAGATCAAAGTTTAAATTAGGAGAAGGAGAGTTGGTTGAAATTAACCCGAAAATTGGAAGAGTCTATCCTCAGAAGAAAATGTCAGAAGAAAGTCTCTTGGGACCAAACCCTCAATTTATAGATAGTTTCCTGGCCATGAGGTCCATGGTAGAGGAAATGTATAGGGACTTTAGGAAACATAAAGATGAAGATTCATCATGTTCCAAACAAGAAAAAGGAGAAGAAGAGTCTCTCCTCCATGACCACTCAAAAGACAAAGGGAAAGAAGAAAACTTTCTCACACCTCCTAATAGCCCTGAACATAAAAAGAAGACATCTTTGATTAAACAAGATGTTAAATTTGATTTACCAATATATTATGGAGAGTTGAATGTAGAGAAGATGGATAATTGGATCAGACAGATTGATGTTTATTGCAGAGTGCAGAGTATCGACTCAGACAAGAATAAGATTCAGCTAGCTAGCCTATGCCTTGGAGGTACTGCCTTGGTATGGTGGGAAGGCAGGACACAAGCTGACATGAAGAAACCTGGTAAGATTCTTTTTGTCTGGAGTGAATTTTTTTCTGCAATCAAAAAGCAGTTCTATCCACTAGCTTACATGCAACAAGCCATGATGAGCTGGCAAACTCTTCGCCAAATGAAAGGGAAAAGTGTACAAGGTTACACCCAAGAATTTAGGAAAAGAGCTTTGATTCTAGGAATTTCATTAGACTCACCTGAGACTCTATTGAAGTACATAGGTGGTCTACACAGCTACATGAGGCACACTATCCTCATGTTTAATCCCACTAGTATAGATGAGGTATCTGTTCAAGCTACGCATCTAGAAGCTAGAGGAAAGAATGGGAACCTGGAAGTTGGGGGATCATCCAAGCCCATTGCAAGTAAGAATAAGGAGAAAAGAAAACAGAAATGGAAAGAGAGGAAGGTCAGCACTGCACAGAAAAGCAAGTCTTCATGCACTCACTGTAAGAAGGATGGGCATGATGATGAGCACTGTTGGATTCTGCATCCGGAGCTGAGACCTAAGAAGTTCGAGGGCAAGAAGAAGAAGACTGCTGCAGCTATTCAAAAAGATTTGGGGTCAGGCTCAGGAGATGAAATAACCATTGCAACCACAGGTATAAAAGGTAAAAAATTCTGAAGCATCTACTAGTAATTCTACACAATCTATTAATGATAAAGAAAATGAGAGAAAAAGACATGAGCTTTTCCATATTCGAGTCATTTCCAAACATCACAAGATTGATACTTTGTTTGATAGTGGCTCACAAGTAAATTTAATTTCTGAAGCAATTGTAAAGAAGTTGGGATTACTGACTACACCTCACAAGAAACCATACCCATTAGGCTGGTTAAGTGATAGAGCACAACTACAAGTGACTAGACAATGTAAACTTAAGTTTTCTTGTGAGTCAGCATTTGTAGATGAGGTTGAGTTAGATATAGTTCCTTTGGATATATGTGGAAATGTTTTAGGAAGTCCTTACTTGTATGATAGAAAAGTTATTTTCTATAGAGCTGAGAACAAGTATCTACTCGTTAAACATGGAATCGAATACTTTGTAAGGGCTCATAAGCTCAAGAATAATTATACTCTCATAAACTCAGGGCAGATGAAACGAATTGTAAGTTCATGCTAACAATTTTTACTGATGGTTGTAAAGGAAAAGAAACCTGATAAAACCAATGTATTTGAGGGCTGTGATGCTAAACAACAAGCTGATTTAGAAGAAGTTGTTTTAGCATCTGATATCTTGTTTCAAGAACCTAAAGGTCTACCACCCAAAAAGGAAATAGTGCATGATATTAATTTGCAGCAAGATGACCCATTGCCTAACATCGGAATGTACAGGTTGTCCGCTTTAGAGAATGCAGAAATCAAGAAGCAGGTGCAGAAGTTGCTCGAGAAGGGGTTCATCAAACCTAGCACATCACCATGTGGGTCTCCAATTGTTTTGGTGAAGAAGAAAGATGGCTCGTGGAGAATGTGCATTGATTATCAAGCAATGAATAAGATAACAATAAAAAATCGTTATCCCCTTCCTCGCATAGATGATCTATTAGATCAGTTAATGGAATCTGTTTATTTAACCAAGTTAGACTTGCATAGTGGATATCATCAGGTTAGAGTTACACAACAAGATGCATGGAAGACTGCTTTCAAAACGAAGCGGGGATTGTATGAGTGGTTGGTTATGCCTTTTGGTTAACTAATGCTCCTGCTACTTTCATGAGAATAATGAATGATGTACTTAGAGATTTTCTTGATGATTTTGTTATTGTATATCTGGATGACATTCTTATATTTAGAAAAATGTGGGAAGAACATTTAAAGCATGTTAAGCAGACACTAGATGTTTTGAAAAGAGAAAAACTTTATGTTAAACTCTCAAAATGTGAATTTGGCAAAACATCTTTGAATTATTTGGGACATATAGTAGGGGGTGGTGATGTTAGGTCCCTATAACTAGTGATTACCCCATTACTATTTTAGTTGTATCCCTTATTAATATTGTTGTGCCCCTATTGTCCCCATATTGTTATTACTGTGCCCCATAGAATCCCTCTATTGTTATTTTTGTGGCTTTATATTATTATTGTTAGGTCGACTGGGTTACATTGTGACTCCTTAAACTCCTATATATAGAAATGAGGTTTTTTCATTTGAATCATCCAAGAATTGTTCATTTATGTAATTTAAAGGAGGTTGCCCCCTCGAAGAGGCTGAATTCTAAGGCGCTGATTTATCTTTTCTATCTTTTGTGAGCTGGTTTCATAACATTTGGTATCAGAGCTTTGGATTCTAGAGTTTCGCTGCTCCAAATAGGTCATCGTGGCATTTTCGCTATAACTTTTTTTCTGCCACATTTCAAAAGATAAAAAAAAATCCATTTGAGACAAAATCACACTGGACCTAGGGTCCGAATTTCAGAGATTTTCGCACTATATTTGTGGAGATATGATCTGAGGAAGTTGGTCTGTTTGCAGACTCCTGAATTACATTCCAAACAGGTGACCTGGGGAAAATCATCATAACTTTCTCTCTCAACATCGGATTGAAATTTCGTAAGAAGGTACAGAAAGAGGACGGACTGTAGTTTCTTGTATATATTTTTTATAGCCAAAGGTCGAAACAGTGACTCATGGCACGTTGTACAAGTTTGCTCTACTGAACTAGTCTATAATCAAGTCACTGTGGGAGATTTGGCATAAATCTTCCCTGGAGAATCCAATTTGAATCAGACTGGTGGCATTAAAAAGAGGACACAGAGGGCTATCATAGGTCACAATTTTAGAACTGGATGATCCAAAATGATAGAGATACATTAGATTCAATATCAAGCTCCTACAAAGTGAAAAAAGGTGTGTAGTTTTTTTTAAATTTTTGCATAAGCTTGGTTTGAAAAATTAGTTTGAAGGAATTCGAAGGGCATAGTAAAGTATTATTATCGGTAATTGATGCCCCAAGGAAAGAAAATGCAAACACCTAGTAAGCAACCTGAAAGCTCTAGCATGACTCATGAAGAAGAGGAATAAATGCAACATGATATATCAAAATTACGAGACCAAGTGCAACAAGTGTCACTTGCACAAAAAGTAACAAAATCTAAGATGGATGGTTTAAACAAAGATGTAGAAGCTAAGATGGATGGTTTAAAGAAAGGCATAGAAGCTAAGATGAACGACATGGAAGCTAAGATGGACGATTTGAAGATAGATTTGAAGACAGACATGGAAGATTTGAAGACAGGCATGGAAGATTTGAAGACAGATTTGACAAAGTTTCTACAAGAAATGCTTACTAATGGTGAAAGGGTAGTAAAGGAAACTCATGATGAGAACAAAAAAAATGTTAATCATGATTTCATAGACTCTAATGTTGGATCGAAGACCCACCATATTCCAAAAATCGATATGAGGAAGTTTGATGGCAAGGATCCCGCAACATGGATATTACAGATGGAGCAATTTTTCGATCTCAATAATGTGCAAAACACACAAAAGGTACGTATTGCAAATTTATATTTGGAACCAAATCAGTCTGTATGGTATCAATGGCATTGCTCTCGTAAACAAATTATCACTTGGGCAATTTTTACGGAAGAATTGACAACACATTATGAGAATACAAAAAGCAACACTTTTTTTAGCCAATTGATAAGTCTCAAACAAAAGGGTTCAATAATGGAGCACATTGAGGAGTTACAAAAACTTGAACATAAGGGTAAAAAATATTCCAGAGGAGCATAGGATTGATGTGTTCATAGGGACTTTAAAGGATAATATCCAACATGATGTTCGCCTTTGGGAACTTGATTCATTAGAGAAGGCATTCAGGTTAGCAAGAAAAATGGAAAGCAAAATTATGGAAACCATGAAGCATACCACTCACAACTATAAAGATGGAAGTGTTGTTTCCCCTAGTCTTCCACAACCTATAAGGTTAACACCACAACAATTGGAAGAAAAAAGAGCAAAAGGGCTTTGTTACAGTTGTGATAGCAAATACACTAAAGGTCATAAGTGTGCTGAGAAGAAATTATTCTACATAGATTGTGAAGAGGAAGAAGAAAAGGAGCAAGAAAGGTCAAAAGAAGAGGATATACTCCAGGAACAAAGCCTAGATAAAGAAGAAATGATTCCGACCATATCTTGTAATGCATTGGCTGGAATTACCACTCCTCAAACCATCAATTTTAGAAGGAAAAATCAAGAAGAAAAAAGTAATAGTGTTGATTGATTCAGGAAGTACCCACAATTTTATTCATTGTAAGATAGCAAAAGAATTGAATTGCTTCTTATATCCAGCACCAGAGTGTCAAGTGATGGTTGCAAATGGAGGAACGATACATTGCTCTGGAAAGTGCCATAATATCAAGCTATCCATGGGAGAATATGTATTGACTAGCCCAATGTTTTCCATTCCAATGGGAGGTGCTGATGTTGTACTAGGAGTCCAATGGCTACAATCCTTGGGTACAATAGCTTTTAATTTTCAAGAAATTTTCATGAAATTTTTTGCAGAAGGAAAGGAAGTTGAATTAAGGGGTATTGCAGGGAAACCAGGAAAGATAATCAGCTCTAACGGAATGACAAAGCTTCTAAAAAGGGAACAAAGAGGTGTAATTGCACAATTATGTTCGCTAGATGTTTCCATATCGGAATCATCTATTTCTCCAGATCTCCAAAAAGTCTTGGACAATCATTCTGAGGTATTTGAGACTCCCAAAGGTCTCCCACCTATTTGTGATCATGATCATGCTATTCATCTGATTCCAGGAAGTGTGCCTCCAAACATCAGGTCGTACAGATATCCCTATGCCCAAAAGAGTGAAATTGAAAGTATGGTTACAGAAATGCTAGAGGCTGGTATAATTCAACCTAGTCAAAGTTCTTTCTCTGCTTCAGTAGTATTGGTGCACAAAAGGATGGATCATGGCACATGTGTCCGGATTATAGGGAGCTCAACAAGCTCACTATTAAAGATAAGTTTCCCATTCCTGTCATTGATGAATTACTGGATGAATTGCATGGATCAATTTACTTCACCAAGTTGGATCTTCGTTCAGGATATCATCAAATCAGAATGAAGACTGAAGACATTCTGAAAACAACATTTAGAACTCATGAGGGTCATTATGAATTTTTGGTCATGCCTTCTGGCCTTACCAATGCACCTTCTACATTTCAAGGTTTGATGAATTCCATTTTCAAACCCTTCCTTAGAAAATTTGTGTTAGTATTTTTGATGATATACTAATCTACAACAAGTCTTGGAAGGATCATGTTGAACATGTTAACATGGTGCTACAACTATTGGAGGAGAAACAATTATATGCAAAAAGATCCAAATGTTTCTTTGGAGTACAAGAGGTGGAATATTTGGGTCATATTGTATCTCATGAAGGATTTAAGGTAGACCCTAGAAAAATTAAAGCCATTAAGGAATGGAAAATCCCCACATCCATAAAGCATCTGCGAGGATTTCTCGGGTTGACAGGGTATTATCGCAAGTTTGTTAAGAATTATGGGAGAATAGCAACACCTCTAACAACGTTATTGAAGAAAGATGAATTTTCATGGACTCCAGAAGCAACAAAGGCCTTTGAACATCTTAAAGAGGCAATGTGCCAAGCACCGGTCTTAGCTACACCTGACTTCACAAAAAACTTTATTGTTGAATGTGGTGCTTCAAGAAATGGAATTGGTGCTGTTTTAATGCAAGATGAAAGACCCATTGCTTTTTAAAGTCGTCCAATCAAGGGAAAGTTTTTACAGAAAGCTATTTATGAGAAGGAAATGTTGGCAATACTACATGCACTTAAGAAATGGTGACCCTACCTAATGGGAAGACACTTCAAGGTAAAAACGGATCATGATAGCCTTAAATACTTTTTAGAACAAAGATTATCCTCTGAAGAGCAACAAAAGTGGGTCACAAAGATGTTGGGTTATGACTTTGAAATCATCTACAAAAAAGGGAAGCAAAATGTGGTGGCAGATGCACTCTCAAGAAAGGATGAGGATGTCGAAGCATTGTTGTGCGCCATTTCTATTATCCAACCAGATTGGATAAACGAAGCAAGGGAGGAATGGAAGAATGATGAAGAAGTGTGGGCACTTATTCGAAAGTTACAACAAGATTCCAGTACATCTTATACATTTAGCTGGCAAAATGATTCGTTATGGTACAAAGATCGCTTATACTTCTGTAAAAATTCCCAACTCAAACAAAATATTCTTATGGAATTGCACACTTCTCCCTTAGGAGGGCACCCAAGATTTTTAAAAACTTACCACAGGGTTAAGAATGAATTTTTTGGGATGGCCTTAAATCGTATATTCAAAAGTTTGTGGCGGAATGTTTGGTTTTCCAACAAAATATAGTTGAAACAATTAAGACCCCGGGTCTATTACAACCTTTATCCATTCCAAGCCAACATTGGGAGGAGGTTTCAATGGATTTTATCACATGTTTATCCAAGTCTGAGGGAAAGAGTGTCATCATGGTGGTAGTTGACAGACTTACCAAGTATGCACACTTTTGTGCATTATCACATCCACTTAAAGCTAGTACAGTTTCTACTGCATTTATGGAAACAATTCAAAAGCTACATGGAAACCGAAAGATTATGTAAGTGACAGAGATCCCATTTTCACTGGAAATTTTTGGACATAATTATTTTCTTGTCTTGGTACTCAGTTTGCTCATAGCTCATCTTATCATCCTCAATCTGATTAGCAAACTGAGATAGTAAACAAATGTTTGGAAGGATATCTTCGTTGCTTTGTATCTGATAAATAGACACAATGGGTCAAATGGTTGCCTCTGGCTGAATGGTGGTATAACACTTCCTTCCATACAACAACAAAAATGACCCCATTTATGGCATTTTATTGATATCAGCCACCATCCATCACATCGTATTTAAGAGAAAGTTCTAAGGTTCAAGCAGTGGAACATCACATCGAACATCAACAACAAGTCC
Organism: Pinus tabuliformis; assembly: GCA_031772625.1. Classification (NCBI taxonomy): domain Eukaryota; kingdom Viridiplantae; phylum Streptophyta; class Pinopsida; order Pinales; family Pinaceae; genus Pinus; species Pinus tabuliformis. The sequence goes on from CM062814.1 coordinate 924,174,075, forward strand.
TCCAACTCTTAAAGGATAACCTCGTATTGGCACAGAATAGAATGAAACAACAGGCAGATCAACATCGCAGCGAAAGAAGTTTTGATGTAGGTGACTAGGTATTCCTACGGCTACAACCATATAAACAAATGTCCCTCAAGCAAGCTAAGAAGGATAATAAATTATCACCAAAGTATTATGGTCCGTACAAGGTGTTGCAAAAGATTGGTACTATGGCATACAAATTGGAGCTTCCTGCAACTTCTCGAGTGCACCCAGTTTTCCATGTTTCATGTTTAAAGAAGGTTATAGGCGAAAAGCTACCAGTTCAAACAATATTGCTAGAACTTGAGGAGGAAGGAAAAATTATATTGGAACCGGAAGCAATCACAGAAACAAGAACTCGGCAACTACGAAATCGATCAATTTCGGAGTATCTCATCAAGTGGAAGAACTTATCCACTGAAGATTCCACATGGGAGGATGAGAATTTTATACAGAAGCATCCAAAACTACTCAAGCGTTGAGGACAACATTTTTTTGAAGGAGAGGGGCATGTTAGGTCCCTATAATACTAGTGATTACCCCATTACTATTGTAGTTGTATCCCTTAGTAATATTGTTGTGCCCCTATTGTCCCCATATTGTTATTATTGTGCCCCATAGAATTCCTCTATTGTTATTTTTGTGGCTTTATATTATTATTGTTAGGTCGGCTGGGTTATATTGTGACTCCTTAGACTCCTATATATAGAAAGGAGGTTTTGTCATTTGTATCATGCAAGAATTGTTCATTTATGTAATGTAAAGGAGGTTGCCCCCTCGAAGAGGCTGAATTCTAAGGCGTTGATTTATCTTTTCTATCTTTTGTGAGCTGGTTTCATAACAGGTGAATTGAAGATATATCCCTCTAAGGTGGCAGTCATTGTAAACTGGCCTAAACCCAAATCTAATACGAAAGTTAGAAGCTTCTTAGGAGCAGCACAATATTGGAGAAAGTTCATTTCTAACTTTTCCTTAATTACAGCGCCCTTACATACTTTAACAGGATTGAACAAGGTGTTTTAGTGGGGAGGAAAATAACAGAAAGCCTTCAACACCTTGAAAGAAAAGATTAGTACAACACCAGTACTAGCACTGCTTGATCTTCAAAGACCATTTGAGACCAAACGGATGCCAGTGACTATGCCATGTGAGTAGTGTTGATACAGCACGGTAAACCCATATGTTATCATTATGAGTCATTTAATTCTGCAGTAGTTAACTATCCCACATATGATAAAGAATTGTATGCATTAGTACAGAGTGTGAAAAATTGGAAGCATTACTTAATGGGAAAAGAGACAATTATACATGCTGATCATCAACCACTTCAATATCTACACTCCCAAACTAAGTTGCAACAATCAAGACACTATAGATGGATGGGTTTTCTACAAAAATTTCATTTAGTCATCAGATATAAAAAGGGCATACACAATAAAGTTGCAGATATGTTATCTAGACATATTATAAATGAATCCACTATACTTAAGCATAATTCAGTATTGCATGAGAGCTACATTGAACAATATGCTCAAGATATAGATTTTAAATATGTATATGCAACTTTAAGTCAAGGCAAACAAGTAGAAGAATTGGATTATCACATTAAGAACCAACTCTTGCATCATTATGGGAAGCTATGCATTCCACAAATTGAAAGAGTAAAGATAATTCGGGAAGCACACACTTCTCTAATATCAGGTCACTTTGGTGTAAGTAAAATGGTTGCATAGCTGCAAAGATTTTGTTATTGGCCAAAAATGAATGAGACAGTTTCTAGATATGTAATAGGGTGTACCATGTGTGCTAAAAGCAAGCCCAACAATAGAAAACTAGGCTTATACACTCCACTGCCAGTTCCTTCTCATCCTTGGGAAAGTGTTTCCATGGACTTTGTTGGAGGATTGCCTAAATCTAGGAAAGGTTATGACTATTTATATGTTGTTGTGGATAGGTTCAGAAAAATGTGTATTTTGATACCTTGTAATAAACAGATTACAGCTGAAAAAACTACAAAATTGTTCTTTTAGCATGTATGGGTTCATTTCTGATTACCCACTTCCATTGTATCTAATTGAGACACCCGATTTGTTGGGAAGTTTTGGTTGAGTCTGTGGGAACTGATGGACACCAAACTGAAGAAAAGCACGACCTTTCATCCACAAACAGATGGCCAGACAGAAGTAGTCAACAAGACAGTGATCCAGTTGCTCAGAGGCTATTGCAGCAAGCATCCCAAACTTTGGGATGAGCATTTGTGTTATGTGCAGCATGCTTACAATCGAGCAAAACAGTCTTCTACACAAAGATCTCCTTTTGAGACATGCTTTGGTTTCACACCAAGGTCTCCCTTGGATTTTGTCTTTGGTAAAGACATAGAAGTTGATGGACACAGTGACGTGGACAAGGCAACCAAGTTCATTGAACAAATCCAAGAGATTCACCAGGCAGTATAGGAACAACTGGAAAAGAGCCAAGCCAAATACAAAGCAAGGCATGACAAGCATTGGATGGAGCATAGTTTCCAAGTTGGTGATCAAGTCTAGCTGTATATCAACAAAGACAGAATGCAAGGTGAAGGTAAAAAGCTAAAGCCAATAAGGTATGGACCTTTCAAGATACTTGAGAAAATTGGTGAAAATGCTTTTCGTCTTGATTTACCAGCTTACATTCACATCTACTTAGTAGTTAATGAAAACAGCTTGAGACTATTTGAACCTTCATTAATTGAATATCCTGAAGAGCAGAGTCAATTGCCTTCTATTGATGATCTATTACCTAAATATCTCAATGAATTGCAGGAAGACACAGTTTTGGACAGGAAGGTGAGGACGACGTGCAGGGGAGATGTTGAGTACCTTAGGATTGGACTCAAGGGTTCAAAGCCAAGCAGTGCAAAATGGATAGAGATTGGACAAGTGAGACAACTATACCCTCACTTATTCGATGCTTGAAAACCAACTTTTGGTGGTCCAAAAGATTTTTCAGTGGGAAGGCCGTGATCTGAATTGGATCCTCAAACACTCTTAAAAGGTTCCTGAACTATGTAAAACTCATACCAAAGTTTCAAAGTGCTATGGATGTCGAGCTTATCAGAAATAACCTTTGAACAATGGCAATTTGTGGTCGGCACAGAGCAATGAGGATCCTTGGTCAAAGCACGCAGACCGTTGGCCCATGGTGACCGCATGCTGGCGCAAACTGGCAAAACAGGAAGTCATATCCAAAAACAGAGGCAGTTTCTGATACACGAATCACGTATCGTAGGGCGTCCCCCTCAGTGAAGGAAAGCCCCGAGCACTTGGTCACGGGGAAAGGCATAGAACTGCACGGAAATCGCCGATTCCATCAGAAGGTGGGCCCCACGCTAAAACTGGCAGGATATCGGAAGGCCCTCAAGTGGTAAGCGGGTTCGGCCGAGTCCTGTGCGATTCCATACAACGTGTGACACACGTCCAGTGGATGAGAGAGAAAATTGCTCTCATCGCGCGGGTAAAGGTCATGCTACTTACCCGCTTGATATGGATGGAGACCGTAGGATTTGGAGGCCCCAGATCAACGGCGAAGAATCAATCCGATGGATGACCAGATACGACACGGAAATAGACTGAGGCGGATAAGATTTGAGATCCAGCATGACTGGTGAGTTGGCGGAGGAATCATTTTCGCGGGCAATCTTGGAGAAACGGAAATACGACCATTCAAAAGAACTGACACTCAGTTCGTGAGGAAACAGGTGGCCACCTCTCTGTGAAGTGTTACAGTGATGATAACGCAGAGCAAGGGAATTCCAGCGGACAAAGGCAGGAGATCCAGAGAGCCGGGAAGTGGAAACGAACAGCCAAGGAGCAGATTGGCTTTAAGCCACGAACAGACGAGCAAGAAAAGGAAGCAGAAAGACAAAAAGGAAAGAAAGCAGTAAACTACAGAGAGCAGAGAAGTCGAGCTGACCTGCAGAGCAAAGGCAGCATCAAGCAGACAGAGACAGAGAGAGTCTGAGAGTCAGTGAACTCCAGAGTAGGCTTGAGAGGTTCAAGCAACTCTTCTGTGTATACCTGTCAGGTATTGAGTACCAAATTGGAATTGTACCACTGAGACCAGTTGAGGTTGAGATTCAGTAAGGGGAGTCTGTGTACTCTAGAGACTTGGGGAATCCAAGTACAATCTTACTGAACATCATCTGTTAAGTGAGACTCAAATTGAGCTCCTTACTGTAAAAACTCTACTTTAAGACATAAAAGAAATGCCACCACTGAAGACTGGATCAGGAGACGTAGCCCAGGAGGATTTGGCGAACTCCTTATTAAATTTGTTGTGTTTCTGTGTTTGCTCACTGTGTTCTCTTACTGTTTCAGTGTCTATGTATTTCACAATCTTATCGATCCGTCGCATAAAATAACATAGGCACACTCCAACATTTGAGTCTGTAATACCTTCGTTATTTCTCTGAAGTCATTTACGGGTGATTTCAGATCAATATTATATGATTATAATATATATATATATATATATATATATATATACACGTGTGTGTGTGTGTGTGTGTTGAGACCCTAACATCATATAACTTTGACATAGTTGTTATTTATATATTAGTTGCAATTGTTTTGAAAGGTTGTAGGTTTATTTTGAAGTTAATTTTTGAACAAAATCATCACTGAAAGTTTGGTGATAAAAAAAGTCACATAACATTCCTCAAGGAGACCAAGGATACGTGGGATTGACATTGAGGACTTCTAAGGATGGAAAATGTTATTGCCCTTGTAGAAATTGCAAGGACTTGGGGCCAACGAGAATTATAATAAAATCAACTAAAAACCATTGTAGAGACTATGGACATGCTTAAGGCGGACATGACTATCATCCATTTGTAAGTAATTTATTATATGTCTTTGTATTGTAGATTGTTTTTGGAAATGTTTATGTGTATATTGTATTTTATATTGTATGTCTTTGTATTGTAAATTGTATTAGATTTCTATTGTGAATGCATTTTATAATATTCTTTTGGGAGGTTTTTGAACTATGTTGTTATCTTGATGTGGACTAGAAATATTATTTGATTATTTTCATTAAGGTCATTTAAGGGGTTAGGTCGATTTAGGGGTTAATTAATTTATGGGCTTAGGGATAAGGGCTTATTGTTTAAGGGTCTAGTAGTTAGGGTTAAGGGCTTAAGAGTTAGGGGTTTAAGGGCTTAGGGGAATGGGGTTAAGGTATTAGGGGGTTAATGTATATTGTTTAGGGGGTTAATTTGGACCTAGAGGATTTTGAGGTTCATCATGGGTTTTTGTGGAGCACTATTAATAAGTTTTTAAAGTATATTATGCAAAATATGACATTAAGAAAGAATATTACATTACAATGATGAATGCAAAATAAGATCAATATGTTTTTTATTATGGTCATGAATATATATCTCAGAAAGTCTCTCACTTCCTACATGTCAAGAAAAGTAACATATTTCTTAGACTTTTTCAACATATTCTTAAATATCTCGATAAATTGCACAAGCACCATCATTGATTTGTTGTCTTTGTTTCTTGGTCTCACCTAAGTTGTCTTTCTCTTTGTTGTCTTATTTTCCTTATATATTATATTTGTAAATTGTTGTTATATAGATGTTTCAATATTTTCTATATATACTAATATTACTTTATTGATTGTAATTGTATAGTATCGCTTGTCTAGTCAATTTAACGTCTTAAATTTCTCTACATAAATTATCAATCTGGGTATTGTAAACTGATGAAGTGTGGTGCACCATATGTGCTTAGTTAACCTTTTTTCTTACTTCGTTGTTTTATAGTTTATGTTTTTTTGGGGTTTTGTTCTTGTTGGTCTCCTAAAGTATTCTAATGCAATGGAAATCCTAGTTTAAAGTTTTAAGAATGCTTTTAAAGATCAAGTGTGGATGTAGAGTTGAAGACAAGGTTTATGCTTCTTATGATAATTTCCAAACTTAGCACTTCAAAGATCTCAAAACATCCTATCTATAAAATCAGAACTTGAAAAAAAGTGTAAACATGCAGCTACATAAATCAAGCTAAAGATGAAGTACTAAAAATGTGGTTACTACCTCTGCTGTCCATCTAATTACATAATTGAAATCTAATAAACTACTGCACTCAAAACCAAAAAGTAAAGAAGCTGGAAACTAGTCACTGATTTCACCCATAATTCCAATATTTCGTCAATTAACTTCTAAAACAGGGTTAAGCTAAAGACACTGGAAATATCGTCATATGGCATGAAAGAATGACATTTAAACTATCTACTTGCAGACTAATGAAAGCAAAATAAATTACTTCACCTATAATCTGTATAGCTCGCCAATTAACTTCTAAAACGGGGTTAAGCTAAAGGCACTGAAGATATCATCATATAGCATGAAGAACTGATATCTAAGCTATCTAAAAAGCAGTTAAAAAATCTCACTAAAATAAAAGCATAATAACTGGAATTAAAAACGAAAGTTTAGCAGAGGAAGCAAGTCTCAGATCACCACTTGATGTAAAAACATGTAAAGAAAAACTAATCTACAATCAACCAGTTGAACACACTTGCATGAATTAAAATTGCATGAATGGAAAACCTAAACTATCAAACTTGAAAGCAATAAAATGACATACTTGAATGAAATCAAAGCAAAATTACAAAATAAAATCTACTCTACCTTACATTCTAATATGCTCCATGACATCTACTTCACATCTCCTTCCATGTTGAGAACATCAAAGCTTTATTCAAATTCTTCAAAATTACAAAGTACAACAAAGCTCTATAAAGCTTTCCAAAGCCATCAAAGAAGAACTACAAGCTCCAAACTACCAATTCTGAACTCTAAGCTCTAAGCTAACAAATGAAGGAGAGAGATCTCCTATTTATACAAAAAGATGAGGAGCCATCTCATTAATGAGAGTCCATGAATCTCTCCCTCTACCTCTAGAGTCCTAATCAAAATAGAAACTGATAAGACACATGTCTTCTTAGAGTTTCAATACAATTAGGAGATGTGACACATATCTTCATGATCCCATGATTCTCTCCACTCAAATTCGAATTTGGCCTTAGAGTGCCACATAAAGGTCTTCTAGAAGCCTCCTTTTGACCTACACATGTCAACAATCTCAACCCACTTGTTAGGTATAAGCATGTGCACATTATTTTCTAATTTTAACCACAAATTCACTTAAAAAGGCTAAGAATTAATAAAGTTTGGAAAAACATAAACGTGGCCCAATGATAATGAAAGTGGGATGAATGTAGTGACATAGTAGTGAAATGGAGGTGATATAATGGACATAATAGTGGAAGTGTAATGGAAATGAATAACATTTTCAAGGCCCAACATCGCCCCCATAGGATATTGCTCGATGAGGAAGAGGTGGTGCATGTTCAAGAACATGGAGTGATTAATATTGAGGATCAAGCTAATGATCCTATGGAAGAAGATAATGATGCTAATAACATATTTGAAGAAGATTCAACAAATATATTTATCTAGGAGACATTTAATAATGTTGGAGTGGACGATGATGAATACTAATATGATGATCGTGCTTTTAATTTACCTGTACTTGAGATGGAAACTAAACCTATTTATGAAGGCTCAAAAACATCTCTTCTCTTTGCTCTATTGTTGCTGGTCAACTTAAAGGTGGTGAATGGTTTGTCAAACATATGTGTGACACAACTATTAAGGCATGTAATATATTTTGTGACATTTAGTACTATATACATGATAAATAAATTATTTTTTCGTTGTTTTTAATGTTAGTACGTTAATCTGCATCATTTCATTAATTTGTAACATTTGGATGCAATATGTACGATTAATATTGTTTAGTACATTAACCAATACTATTTTTTTATGTTGTAGATTATTCGGTGAATTTATGTTACCATCGTTAAATGTTTTACCTTGTACGTATCGAGATTTACATGTCATTATGAAAGATATTGGAATGGAGTATCAAGCTATTCATGCATGCCCTAATGATGATATTCTCAATTATAAAGAACATGCGTTGAAAGGAAAATGCCAAAAATGCGATGATAGTAGATATGAAATCGATAAAGTAACAAAAGACGTGTCTCACAAGGTTCTTTGTTATATTCCCATAATTCAACGTCTGTGACAATTGTTTAGGTACAATATAAAAAATTATGGATTACCATGTAGGGAATAGAAGTGAAGATGGTGTTCTTCGAATGCCTGCATATGGATCTACATTTAGGAATATAGAGGAAAAGTGGCCATAGTTTAAAAGAGAATCTCATAATATTAGGCTTCCATTAGCAGCGGACGGTGTCAATCCATTTGGAGAGGCCATATCTACTTACTCAGTGTGGCCCATTTTTGCTATCAACAATGACATTCCTCCATGGATGTCAATAAAGAGGGAGAACATAATGCTGACAATGATTGTTGCACATATTAATTAGTTTAGAATAAATTTTTTTAACAGAATAAAATATTATTTGTCTTGTTTGTTTCATAATTATGTGCTATATTTTTTTGTTAATTTTCTCATATATTACCAATTATGCCTTATAATTATGTCTTATAATTTATATTTATTTACTCATATATGTAGTAATTATGTATTGTATGTTATATTAATTAGGTAAGTACCAGGTCAAATATATGAATGTATATATCGAGCCTCCTATCGATGAGTTAGTGGAGTTATGGAACAATGTCACTATGTATGATATCTCTAGACTGATAGTTGCACAAAGGAAATTTGAATTCCATGCAATGCTTGTATGGACAATTCACGATGCCACAGGGCTAACGCATTTATGTGGTATGTTATAACATTACCCTGCACTTTAATAATGTTTAATTTTATGAAATTCATTTCAAGTATGTTTTTTAAATAGTTTTACCTTCATTGTACATACTTAAAATAATTGATATAAAAATTATTCCATCTCTCACAGGTCTTCAAACAAAGGGTAAATTTGTTTGCCCAGTTTGTGGTCCTTAGATTAAATTTCATCGTTCAAGAAGCTTAGTAAAGGAGGTGTTTGATGAGTATAGGAACTTCCTTTCTAAGAACCATAGGTATCGAAGTACTGAAATACATCTTTTCAAAGGGAAATAAGAGACAGTAGTAAGACCACGAAGAATAACACCTCGTGCATGGAATTGCAATATAATAGAGTCTCTCAAGGTATGGATCGAATTGTCTATGTATCAATATACATTATATGTTTGGATTATTTTATTTTTTTTATGGGATTTTCTTCACTGTACTAATTGATAGGTTATATTGTTGTTATAATATCTTCAACTATGATTCATGTTATAGGTCGTGAAGAAATAATAGGGCAATTCAACGAGGAATGAAAAGTTATCCCGAGCAATTCAATATACTCCCCTACTATGAGCACCTAGAAATTGTTCATTTGTTTGATACAATACACATAAGGAAGAATGTAACAGGGACCTTATGGTGAATCTTAGATGGAAGGAGAGACAAAGAAAAATTGTCAAGATTTGTAATGACATTAAGGAGGCCGATCATGCATTGCAAAGTGCGATTCATTCAAATAGTGATGGAGATGGCCAAAATATAAGCACCCTTCCATGGTTATTGACAGAGCAGCAAAGCAAGCATGTTAAAGAGGTTATTGAAAAAAATAAATTTCCAACTAGATTTTCTTCAAACATAAAGAATATCCTAACAAATAAAGGTGAATTAGGTGGGGTAAAAACTCATGATTTGCATATGTTCATTAAGGTAATTATTTTGGTGTATATATATTTTATACATTGGTGAAACATCTAATTAATTAGTTTTTTTTTCTACTAATTTGGGAAAAAATAACGATTGATCATTATTTTTGTTACAGTATGTTCTATCTTTATCTTTCCCAGAAAACTTTGACAACAATGTCAAACAAGTTATATATGATCTTGGCAGATACATGAGGTAAGTGGAGATTTATGTGCAAAGTGTAATTTTTTCAATAATTTGTTGAGTCACATATTTTTCACTGCGTGTGTTTTGCTTGTCATCATGTACTATATTATTATTTTTTTGTTGAAACCTGTGATTTGATTACTTCATTTGTAAATTGTTGACATATAAAGAAATCATTAAATAAGATATAAAGTATTGGAGAAAACAAATTCCTCATCTAATGTGTGAAATGAAAAAGTATCTACCTTCGACATTTTTCAATGCACAAGAACATTACCTCATACACCAAGTTGAGGAGATTGAAAAGTGTGGACCTGTACACACAATATCAATGTGGATGGTTGAGAGGAACTTGAAATAACTGAAGGCTTTGGTCAGACAAAAAGCATGTCCTGAGGGTTCTATGGTAGAGGGATATATGGTATATCAAACCATGGCTTATATTCCTCAATATAGTGATGAAAGAGAAAAAAGTATTAATGTATTGGATCACATTTGGGATGTCAACTCCGTGGACAATTTTGAAGGGGAGTGCCTATTGGATAAAGGTAGAATGAGCAAATTTAGATATAAGTAGATAGTGTAGATTTATAGCACATTTGACTTATTTGTTTTTATGTATATTGTACTTATTTATTTTTTATTCTTCCTGCATAATCCATTATTACGAAGGTATAACATGGTAACTAGATTTATTATTATTATTATTATTATTTTCTTTTCCACTGGAAAAATCATAATCTTTCATTATGTTTGAAAAATTACATGTAGTAGATGCCTTTCAGCATATGCTTTGTTGGCCATTGGCCATCTCTGTGAGCCATAGTAAAAAATGGAGCTCTGTTTTGTCAAAAATGGTGCTGATTTCTTGCTTCACACCACGCAGGGTGTTCATTGAGAGTCTGATAATTTAAAACCATGTCTGTTATCTACAATATAAACATTCACCATGCAGGGCGATGTCCCTTCTATAAAGGTCTGATATAAACAAAAAAGCATATTGCAAATATATACATATGTATAGTCTGTGCATGTTCAAAAATTAACACAAAAATTAGGGACTCCCTGCCCTGTGATATGTCTGATCAATATAGGGCCTGTGATAGTATCGGTACTCATTTGTACCCCTTTGTTCCTGTATCATCCACTGACCTCGGGGAAGTATCGTGGCCTCCTTGGAAAGCCCGTCAGCGCTGCTGTTATGTTCCCTGTAAATGTGTTGACAAGAAATAGAGTTAAACTGAGCTTTGAACATGTTCACTTCATCCAAAATATTACTGAGAGTGTGTGCATGGCAAGCAGTAATATTATTGAACCAATTTACGATGATTTTTGAGTCTCCATAAATGTTTAGATCCATGAAATCATGTCCAAGTGAGAAGTGCAGCAAGTGGTGAAGAGTGATAAGTTCAGCATAATTATTTGTCCCATTTCCAAGCCCCATCTTAACCTTAAAGAAGTGTTGTTCAGTAAGGTACAGAATAAAGCCACCTCCATAACCTTGGTTCTGTGCAGCACCGTCAAAGAAAGCCCAGGGAGTATTTTTGTCTATGGGGGCAGGGGCATGTGATCTCCTAGGCCGAGGTCTGATGGGCTCGGGTAGTTCGTGGAATGCGGATATGATCTAGGCCGAGATATGCGGCCATCTAGCTGCAGTGTCTTCAAAAATAATCCGGTTCCTAGCCAGCCAGATGTGCCAACATATGAGGAGAGGAAGGCATAACTGCTTTGTTCCATGATGCAAATTACTCCAATTTTCCCAGGCACGACAGATGTTTTCACCCTCCCATTTCCTAGACAGATGGATCGAGGAGGAGACAATCTGCCAGAGATTGTTCAATATTTCACAGTGAAGAAATAAATGTTCTGTTGATTCAGATGCTTGTTTGCATAAGACACACCAGTGAGGGCCTTGGAAGGCACAATGTGATAGGGATTCCCCTATGGGGACCTTATTTCTGAGAACACACCAAAAAAAAAGTTTTGTTCTCGGGGGAGAACCAAGCTTCCAGATGCTCTTCCACCATTCAAGAGCCTGCTCAGGTTGTCTGTGTGATATGAGACCGAGGTAGCCAGCCTTTGGGGTATATACTCCGTTCTCTGCTAGACACCAAACAAGCTCATGGGGTCCTTCCTTTATCCCGATGTGCGATTCGCTCAAGGAATTTGTGTAGTCTTGCCACTCTTGGTGCCATTGAGGAGGAATGTTGAGCTATTGGGCAGATTTCCAGCGTTGTGCGAAGATAGTGGTGTGCATATGATCAACTATTTGAGCAAAGACCCTTATATCTTGTGAATTGAGGAGCTGGATCAGTTCTCTCGATAGTTGGAATCTTCCTCCCCCCCTAGTCCAGGGGTCCAGGCCAATGCGGGCTTTTGATCCATCATTAATTCTCCAGACTAGATTGTTCCAGATGATGGGGAGGGAGTGTAGTAGAGCCTTCCAAACTGATGAAATTCCTGTCCTTGACCATCTAGGCATGCGTACCCAATCCATGATCAGGAGAGGCCAAATATACTTATAATAAGAGACAGAGGTCCAGAGATTCTGCCCAGACAATAAAGTCTAGCCCATTTTTGTAATCAGAGCTTGTGCAAATAGGCCTATATCTTTAATTCCCCAACCTCGCCATTTTTTGGGCACAGCAATCTTGGACCAACTGACCCATGCAAATATCTTCTTATCCTGTTGACCATTCCAAAGGTATCTGCTACATATCTGTTGTATACGGGCAAGGATATTCCTAGGGATACATGCCAATGCCATCCAGAAAATAGGAGTGGCCTCCAGGACGGATTTTATGAGTTCAAGTCTACCCTGGATAGAAGTCTATGGCACCAATTTGTGAGCTTTTTTTCCAACTTCATAACCAACCAGACCCAATCTGCTGTTTTTTGGCTGAGGGGTTTGATCTAGAATCCCAGATATTTAAATTCACGGTCGAGAGGGAGGATACAATAAGGAAAGTGGTGCTGAGAAAATCGAGACTCTTCGATGGAGGTGAGGGCTAATGTAATGGGGGACTTCCCATGATTTGCCTGCATTCCAGTAGCCTTTGAGAAAAGGGAAAGAACATTTGAGAAAGAGGCTGAGTCTCTAATGCTTCCATCAAGGAAAATAAGAACGTAATCCACAAAAAGGAGATGTGTCAGATGACATAAATCATTTATTTTGAGACCACTGAGTCTGCCATCTCTATTAACTTGAGCTAGAAATCTGCTGAGACCTTCCATGACAATCAGAAAGAGTAAGGGGGAGAGGGGCAGCCCTGTCTGAGGCCTCGCTCGGCATGAAAAAAGTGAGAGGCAGATCCATTGATGAGGACACTGAAAGTTGGAGTGGTGATGCAAGACATGATCCAAGTGATGAAATCATGGGGGAAGCCAAGGTGAATGAGGAGCATCTTAATGTAGAGCCAGCTAACTCGATAAAAAGCTTTCGCCAGGTCGATCTTTAGGATGATCCCCTTTAGTTTTTTGGACCGGATCGAGTGAATGGCCTCCTAGGCCGTACTTATGGCTTCATGGATTTGTTGATGCTCGAGAAAGTCATGGTAACTAATTATATAAATGTGAATTGTTTTTTTTTAATACAACCAGTCGAGAGTGGGATGCAATACATTTATACATTACGAACAATAAAGATTGGATGAAGGTATGGATTGAACGATGCAAACAAGCTAATAATGGTAGGTTATCATGATATGGTGTGTCTTCCTTGGTTGAAGAAGCTCAACGTAGTGGAGATACAAATATTACACAAAGGGAAATTAATTTAGCATATGGTTTAAAAGATTATAAGCCAAGCATACTCACTCATACTACTTAGTTCTTTTACAATTATATTGATGCAACATATTGGGTGTTTTTTCCTTAATTTTCGATTTTGCAAGTATAAAAATGCATGTTTATCAATTAGCAATGCATTTTTTATGTGTTTGATGTATTGCAGTTGAAACACCACAAAAAAATGTGGTGCAATGGCCACAAATTTCATATCAAAAGGTTGGATGAAAAGATGAAAACTTATGATAGTGGGATAACTGCAATATTTCAAGTTATCAATGTTTCCTCTAGAGGTGACAGACATCCAAAACTCTCTGAGAATTGATACTATGGGTATCTACATGATATAATTGAGTGTGACTTTGAATCCTTCAAAATAGTTATGTTCAATGTCAAATGGTTTAGGCTATGAATCCATGAATGTGACCCTGATAGAACTGTTATTAAGCATGCTAACAGATTTACCATGGTTGATACAAGGAATCTTGAGCCAGGATTAGAGCGATATGTTCTTCCAAGCCAATGTGAATAGGTATTTTATGTAGACATTCCAGGTAAAGTGGGTTGGTCATATGTTATTAGATATGATCCTAGAGGAAGGCTCGTAAAGTATAATGTAGCGAAAGAAGATGAAATTGAAGAAGAAGATGATGTAGAGGAGCAGGGGGTTCATGCAGTGTCAGACGAAGATGTTGAAGAAGTTCAAGGAATATATGTTAATCAAGACAATGTTAATTTGGATGAACTATATGATATTGACATTGTGTCGAACGAAGAACTTGAAGAAATTGAACTAAATGAAGAAGAGCATGTTCCAGATGATGATGATGATGATGATGATTTTGATGTTAATATGGTGAATCCTTTGTACATGAATTCTGAACTGTACAGATGATGAGATTGATGAAGAAGAATATCAATCATATCAAAATGTTGAAAAGTACAAGTTATGTATTTATATGTTTTCAATTAGTTTTTTCTCTTTCGTTCACCTTAAATTTTTATTTTCCTAGTTTTTATGTTTGAATGTTATTGTGTTTCTTTCAAATATATTATAGTATATAGATTGGGTATGGGTAATTGAGAGTGATGTGAGAGGGGGGGGAAGGGGGGTGGGGCGGGGCATATGAGCTTCCACCTTCACGTGGTTGGCCTTGTTAAGTAGAGTATATTATTCTTGAAACAAAGAGAAGTGCATTTATGTTTATACCATAATTTCCAATTTTCACTTTAATGGTTTGTTAAGCATACATACCAGATGATTTGGGTGATGGGTGAACAAAGCGACATGGAGGTCAAGAAGACATGCGAAGTAAGGTCTGCCCATGATTTCCCATAAATTGAGTTCCCACCAGGGTGTATCATAATAATTTTTAGAAAGCTGACTAAATTAATGTTTAGGTGTTAAAAGTTGATTTATAATTGATTGATTATGTAGCATGGACGTACTAACAAATGATAATATTTTGTTGTCATTGATGAGATAATGATTTGTGTTGACTCATTTTCACATCAGGGTGAACGCCAGCACCCTAAACACACTCGCATGAAGTTGGAACGCCTGGACGCCCCTGGGGGCGTCGTGAGTTGGGCATGCTAGGATGTTCACCCAGTAGGGGCGCCCGTGCGATGAGTTGGTGGGTCGACCTAACTTGGAAAGGGGCGCCCACATAAAAGAAGTAAGGTTGGCCCATGACTACCCATGAACATAGTTAAAAGTTGGTTTATAATTGATTGATTATGCAACATGGTACCAAAAAATTATAATATTTTGTTGTCATTGATGAGCGAATGAAGGTGGGGTGTGTGAAAATTTCAAATTGGAATCCTATTGCACCAACTGGAAATTATTATCCTAATTGTTAATTTAGTTTAATAATTTATTTGTTGTTTGCTATGAAAAATACTAAATAAATCACACTGCAATCTACACAAATAAAACTTTGTAAGAATAAACGCTGGAAGAAATGCTAGCACATACACATAAAAATAACACAGTCATTTTTGGACAAAGTCCTTGGAAAAACCCACTTGGGAAAATCTGTGCAGCAGATGAGGGTTTTAATATTATGTAATAGTGAAAAATTTGAGTACAATTTGGATGCCTGAAACTAACAATCCACAACAAGAAAAACTAGGCAAAATACTGAAGGGAATTCCCCTTCTCCCACAGTCAATCTCTGGCATGACTTGCCTTCAACAAACTAGCCATCCAAAACCTAGTGTGAGCCCTTCTGCGATGTCTCCCACATGTGTGGCTTGAAACCTCCTTTGATGAATTCATTCTACCTCTATTTGTGGAGGAAATCATGTCTTTGGCCTTCTAGAACCTCTTCCTGGCCTCCAGATCCGAGAACGGTTTTTTTCACCAGAAAATTGATCTACCTTGCTGAAGCTACTACGTAGAGCCTCTACACTGCCTCTCTAGGATAACTCGGCCCTCTTGCTGCTGCCAATCTGAATTTGGAAATATTTCCTTTGAACTCACTATTCCTTCCCCTCTCACCCTGTTTCTATCTCTAACTCTCTCTGGAAACTAACTGTTGCTACTCTGGAAATCGATCTGCTTAGAAGTCGAACTGCTCAAGTGTATTCTCTATGACCACATCGATCTCCTCTCATAATCTTCTGTTGGAGCACCAACGACCAATATTAAAACTTAATCAATGGTTAGGATCATCTCTGGATCGATCTGTATGAGTTTGTAGATCATTCACACCTTGACTTAATTAATGCTGATTAATTAACTATATTCCCTAATATTAGACTTAGGAAATATTTAAAAACTAGTTAATAATCTAATTAAGTCATTTCTAGGCAGAATTAAAAAAACGGTTTCTGGATTTTGGAGATCTCATGTATTTTTGCCTCACAAAATTTTGAGGCTAGGACACATCCAATTCTACAAAAACTAACACTTCCTCTTAGCAAGGAATGTGCTCTAGTGCTATTGCGCACCCTATAGCAACACCTTGTCTTTGTATCATATCCTGTCAATCTGCTGATGTCTGGACATATTTCCAACCAACCACTTTGTAACTTTGATATACACTACATCTGTGTCGTTTCTGACCCTGTTGAACTTCTACCAACACTGCATCTGAACTGCAACTTTCTCTCATTTTTTGTTGTTGCAACTACAACATCTGAAAATGAAAATCATCCAAAATAATGAATCAACTATGATAAGTATAATGCATCTGTCACCCGAGTCTTTGACTACTGCTAGTATTTGCACTATCACTGAATAATTTGCGTTGCTATTGACTCTACACTGTGCCAACTGCACTGCTGCGAACATTGCATTGTGCTCCCCAACATCTGACTGCTACTAGTGTCTGCAACTGTCACTCTGGCATATGACTACATCAACTGTCATTGATCCATCCTAATACTAAATAATGTGGCACCCCATAACAAGTTAATAATCCATGAGGTGGGCTCCTCAAGGAACCTGCTCATATGGCACATTGGAGTCTCATACTCCTCCTTCTGGACCTGTTGTGTCACTGTCTTCTTTTGAGCCTCGTCCCTTACTGGGACCTTTCCTTTCTCTGCAACTCGCACTAGACAACTCGCGCTTCCTCTGGCATCTACCTCTGTGCTCTGATTTAGAATATTAGAATGTTGTGCTAAGATCTTCCTCAGATTAGAAACAAAATTCTTTCATTGTGCTTAAGGATTCATGAATTATTGCAAGTGAAATGATGAGTTTTTATGTTAATTTTATGAGCTATTTAACATAAATAAGAGACTAAACAACAACATAAAAATGTAAAGAACATCAGAAAAAACACATTACAACAGGAACATGATAAAGGATGTCACCCCTCCTGGGCTACGTTTCCTTATTCCGGCTTCCAATGGCTTGGGCCTCTCTATTATGCTCAAAAAGTGTAAAAATATGTGTTTACAATGCTCAAAATTCTTCTGAAACCTGCTCCAATGAGTCCATAATATCCAAAAATTTCTATTTAGCCTCTTTTTGCATCCAATTTAGTAAAAAACTGAAGAAGTTATGACCTCTCCTAGTTAGCCCACTATTTGCTCCACAAATTGCTCCAAATCCAACATGATCCTCCAATTTGGCCCCAAAAAGCGCTAAATGGGCGAAGATTTCACCGCGCAACAAGAAAAATTGTAAGACGGCTAATTCTGCCCATAACCCCACCGACGGTTATAAAAAAATGTCACGACCTGTAAATAAGGTGGTCACATGGGTGTTTGGACTAGCGGTTGGTGGTGCAGTTACCATGGCAGAAACATAACTACTACGGGCTGCGAATGAGTTGTTCACATGGGAGGGCCACCGACGGTTATGCTCGCGGTCTCCCCCCAACCTGACGGTCAACATAATTTAAAATATAATCTGCGACCATACTTTGTTATGTCACATGCTGCGGGCTCAATGATAAACCTTGGCACTGTTGTATGGGAGGTCATGGTTTGACCCTAGCCTCTGACTTGTCTTGCCAACAAAATTTTTAGCCGACCATTAGGAGGACACGTGATGGCCATAAACTATCGCTGCTGATAGTTCCATCGCAAATCGCAGTTGGTCGTAGCAAGGGTGATTCTCCATAGCGGGCCACTGTGTTGTGCGATATCGCAATTGCGACCTGACTCTGTCAGGGCCGATTCTATAAACACACTTGATCCATGTGATGTGTGATTGTGATTTATCGCATCGCACTCCGACTTCGGTCTGGGGTCGATTCTTTATCATCGACCTACCTTTGATTTGCGATTGTGATATCACAAATCACAACCCGGTAGTGCTGGGGGATAATTTCCTTAACCGCGGACCTCTTCCTTTTGCGAAATGCGGGACCAATGGCAACCTTCCACTTGGCGCTTCCACATTCTATGAAGGCTCTGCCATGTAATTTCCTCTATCATTTTTTACCTGTTTGACAAAGTGAACAGATCACATTTCTGGGAGCATATGGCGTCCGTTTCGCGGGAATATAGTTGTGCTAGATTTAGGATGACAAGCACTACACGGTCATTCAGGTTCCACACCATTATGACCGTGTAGTGCTTGTCATCCTAAATCTAGCAGTTCCATACCATTATGACAACTTTGATTTTTGAGCATAATTTTGAGCACCTAATCACTTTGCAACTGTTAGTCGATCTGTTGCCTAGATCTCCATTCTGGATGACTCGCACGACCTCCTTTGGAAATCTCATATGGTCATCCTTGTAGAGCTGCAAAATCTAAAAACTCGAAAATGGAGAAATAAACCTTGAATATATCCCTCTTTCCCTTTGCTCAGCTACTGGAACTGCTATTTGCACTCCTCTATGGAGTGAGAATATTTTCTCACAACTATTGTCAATCTGCAAGGAAAAACAAACTTCTTGATACTAGAAGTTCCCTGAGGAAAATTTTCCCTCTGTGTGTGCTCTTCTCTCTTCCACCTTGACATTAGCTTTGCTCTAGTGAACTGCTACAAAAACCACTACATCCAGCTAGAGATCTGCCCAACGAAAAATCTGGGTTGCTCCCTATGAGTCCTTTTTATTGAGGTAAATTAGAGCATGTATTTTAATATCAATCCGAGTTGGTAAACTTAGAAACACACCCAAAGTATATGGATCTTATATCTAACTAGTTTAGGAAGTAATTGCTTAGATACCCAAAAATGAAGAAATGCATATTACAACCTGAAAATGGAAAGCTACAAGTGTGAATTGTTGAATATGAAGAAAACATAGAAAGTCTAATATGTGAAGTATATGAAAAAATGAATAGTGATTTTATTCAATTTTAGTTAACAAGGAAGAGGCTCTTGTCTGAGAGGTCCTGGTTGCCCTTCCTTATCATTTCTATTCATTCAACAAAACCAATTTCACTCATCTAATTTACCAAAGCATAAAACATTTAATTCAAGAAAGCAGGAAGAAATGAATGCATAAATACTGATTTCAATCTTAGTTAACAAAGAAGAGGCTCAAACTTGGAGACTTGTTTTGTGCTTTCTTATTGAAACTAATCATTTGAGATAAATCATTTCCACTATCTCAATAACCATGACAAGCAAGTTAGTTTATACAATAAATATTCACAATATTAACACAAAAAATAAAAATGTTACCATACATTTACAAACATAATTTAACAATAGTGTAATTAACTTATAATGGGGGCTCTCCACCTTTCCCTGGTACACATTAAGACAATCAGCTACAACAAATCACCATTCACATCACATAGAAATGTATGGAAAAGAAATAGAACACAAGTCTCCAATTGTATTCAAAAAATAATAGTCACAATCCATAACTGCTTGGTAGCTTTGCTTAAATAGGCTAAAAATATAAAAATATTAGCTATACTTGTTGTAACAACTTACAAGAGTCCTATTCCATCTCATAAGGTCGAGCTCATCCCTTTATTACACAAAATATGGAAAAATCCCACAAAATCCCAAAACTACCCCTGAATTAGGGGATTTCCTATGTGATTGGTCAAGTTTGACCAGCGTTGACCAGGACTGTTCTAACTTATTTGGAGCGATCCAATATGTTTCCGTCCATCCTTGGTTTCTATAGTTTTCGAATATGCCTTCAATTCGTGCCCAGGTGTCTTGCACATACGACTTTAATAAAACCATTACAGAAATTCTGTGTTTGCCAAAAATTAATTTTAGTGCTCAATTTTTACTAAAAACTCTAAAAACCAAAAGACATAATTAATTTACCTTGGTGTGAAAAAAGAGGTAACATGTGGTAAATATGATAAGAATATAGTGATAAAGGATGGTAAAATGATGGAATAGGTATGATAAAAATCAAGAGTTAACACTCCCCCTTGATTTGAAAGCATGTCCTCATGCTTGTCTGGATCTCTTGGACCTTCTTCCCTTGCTTGTTGATCTCCCTGCCTATTGATCTACCTGCTAATGTCAATGCTTAAATCTATGCTGCTTACAGAGTATGTCAATTCCCTCTTGCTCCTTTTCTTCTCTTTTATAAATTTCACTTCTTACCTTTTGTTTTTTCATACTTAGTTTTCTTCTTGAGCTTCTTGTTCTCCTTGACAATTTTGTTATTTTGTTTCCTGTACATCTCATTCTCCTTTTTCAAATGCCTTTCCATTATTTCAATGACTTGAAGCTTTGTCTTTAACTCTTCTAACTCCTTTGCCTTGGCATCTTCCTCCTTATGACTCTTTGATGTTTCTCCACGAGTCTCCTCAGAGATCTTTTTGATTTTCTTAGTTATCTTTGCATATGTTGAATAAGAGGATGATTCCTCTTTCTCACTTTCTTCATACCAAGGATCTCTCTCTATTTCTTTGAGTTTTTCCTGTGCTTGTTTTTCCAATTTCTCAATAAGATCATGATGTAACTGCTGAGCCCTATCAAGAGGCAGTTCTTCTGGAATTTCTTCTTCAACAATGTTTTGGTCCTCTTTAGAAGGTTCTTTTGACACCCTTTTCCTTGACTTTCTAGGAAAGGATGTGAAGGACTTCTCTCTTTTGATACTTATCCCTTCATGTTTCTTCTTTGATCTTGTCATTGGATAAGATGGAGACTGCATAATTTCTTTGGAAAGTTGTAACTATTCAATGGCTCCCACATCTTTGAATAGCTCCTCCTCTTCCTGAAATTCCACGAGATTGTTTCTCCCAAGAAAAAATTTCCAAGTCTCCTCTTTGTTTCTTAACTGATGTTCAATAAGAACCTTGATCAACCCATGATGATAATAGCTAATCTCTTTATTTTCATTCTTGTTCTTTACTCCATCAATCATCTTCAATAAACTCTTTGAAAAGAAATAAGGAAGATTGATCTTACTATCCCCTTTGATGTGTTGGAGAAGCTTTATGTGATACAAATGTACTACACTATATCTACCATCACAAGTGAAATATTTCTGAATAATAAGGGTTAATTCAGCCCATGGTTCCTTGAGCCATTCTCTTGGAATTCCTTTTGACCTATCAAATGTTCTTTTTCTTAGTCTTTCCAGGAAATAATTCCAACCTTTTTCTTTAAAATGCTTCCCTTTGTGGTATTTCTCTCTTGTTAATGGTAAACCTGTAGCATTAGCAAGGTATTCCTCTATAATTGGAATAGTTACATCCCCTACATTTGTCTCTTCATCATGATAATTTGATACAAATGCTTCTGTCACCTTGGTATTGTAACCATCAAATTTTCTCAAAAATTCTAGTAAACTGGTCTGGTGAAGCTTTTCCACAGTTTCCTTGGTCCATTTTTCAGGGTGAAACCATTTTGGTTCTAGTTTGTGTTCCATGATGACACTGTCTTTTTTCTTTCTATGTCCTATGTATCACTTGTGTTGTATCATTGTTTTTTTATGCCTTGCCTTACACCCATGCATACGCTGAGAATAAAAATTATTATGCCATTGCATATCAATGCTTTGCTTTACGCCCCTGAAATGGAAGCTGTCAGTCACAATTTACCCATCTAACCTCATGCATGACAAGTGTTAAATAATTCACATGCAATCTAGAGTTTAGGTTGGAGTTTTTACTTGCATATGCTGCCAACCCACTGTTTGACCCGTTAACTCCACTTAAGCACATTATTTCAATCTCAACTCATCTCAATCTCCATAGAAACTTCGATATTTGCGGTATTTTCTTATGGGAACTTGAAGTATTTTGGATCTCTTACTGATGTCTTCAGGATCTTTTTCTGAACGTATGCCCTAATTTTTTTACTTCACAGCCAACTCATTCAATGATTTTTTTTTCTTTTAACGACTATAAAATCGATTTTATCTTGGGTTTTCCCTTCTTACATCACCTCCTAACTGTAGCTCTAAGCTTCCCTTCCAATTCCTTTTAGCGTCGAGCCTTGCTCCTTTAGCGTTTTGTTAGAACTCACTCTCTATTTATTATAACTCACTCTCTTTTGATTTCGTTATATTTGTTGTAGCTACATTTTTTCTTGTTTTATTTTTCAACATTTCGTCTCTTCTTGCCTTTTCATATCAAATAATTTTTGATTGAGTTTACTCCAGAGGTGATGCCCTATTGAATATACTTATCACTCCATACAACCTTGTTGAATACACCTATCACCCTCATGTAGATTTCAATCACTTGTTGTAGGCTTTATAAGTCATGATTTCAACCTTTTAGGATTTCATTTTTATGCATCATTTGTTTGTACAAGTCTTGAACATATTCGATTGCACCTTATTCAAATGAATTTTCATATTATTTCTTTGTCATATCACTTTTTGAAAGGTTTGAAGGTTTCATGATTTGTTTGACCTTCTCCTAAATCTCACTGTACAATCATCAAGATTACATCTTTCATATGTTTTCTTTGATGATTGTCTTTGAAATGACCATTTCAAGGTCATTTCAGAGCATTCTTTCTTCTTGTACCCTGTTTGTTTCCTTGATTTCATAGCTTGCCTTAGTGATAAGTGCATTAGCTCATAAGTGATAAGTGCACTGTAGCTACTTTCCTTCAAATAATAATATTCTTCAATCCTTATTACAACTCACTCTATTTTTGATACTAACCCAAGTTTGCAGAAAAGACTTTCCTCTTTGTTTTTACAATCATGTTGAAATTCTCTTTGCAGAAAACGAGGTTCTGGAAATGAAGGGTAAAAGGGATAAATGGTAAGGTAAAAGATTGTGTGTAGGGCTTTTGAAATGAAGGGTAAAAAGGATAAATGGTAAGGTAAAATATTGTATGCAGGGTTTTTGAAATGAAGGTTTTACACTCTATACACCAAGGTTGACTAGTCTTCTAATTACAAGAGTTTTTTTTTCAAAATCAAAAGCATTAAAATATTTTTTTTTACTTACAATACTTTTCAACAATTCCTTTGATCAATTTATGCAATGAAGTGGGTTTTCCAATAGCTCCTGTAGTTGATATTTGAGCTCATGTAGTTGATACTTGAGATGAAATCTTCTTTTCTTTGTATTTAGGTCCCTTTTGATATTTTTCAAACTTGAGCTTCAGGTCCCTCTGTGAAGTAGACTATTCTCATTTTCAGGGTCCTTTTGATATTTTTCAAACTTGGACTTCAGGTCCCTCTTTGGAGTAAGAAATTCTCATATTTAGGTCCCTTCTGACATTTTTGAGCTTCAAAATCACAATGTCTTCCATGTTGAATGAATACTTTTCCAACCTGTATTTGAAAAGGATAAGAAGGAATTTTAGTAATGCACTTGTTTTCCTCTTTCTTCCCCCTTTCTTATTCTAAGATTTGTCCTCGAGCCTTCGAATTGGAGGATTTTGGAGAAAATAAAATATCCTAGCTTCTTTCCAACATAAAGTTGAAAATAAAAAACAATGAAATGAATTAGAACCATTTTATTTTTTAGAATTCATACTAGCCATGTAACTTGGTTTTCCAATATGAATTCAGGTTTGTACTATGCAAGAAATATGGATTTTCATAGCCAAACCCCTTCATTATTTTTGACCATTTTTTTTTTTTTTTTTTAATTTGAAGGTAGGGAAGGCACATCACTATGCTTTTCCAAATCTTCTTCTGTTGATAGTTTCTTGAGAATATCTTATTTATTTACAGACTTGTTATAATTTTTCAGCCTATGTCCATTAATAAAAAATGATTTGGTTGCTTCATCTATAGTTTTTATTTTGACTGATCCATTATCATAGATTTCTTCAATTTCATAAGGCCCTAACCAATGAGTAGTTAATTTTTCCTTGAAGTCTTTATATTTTGAATCAAATAACAATGCCTAGTCTCTTGCATGAAAGTCTTTCTTTTTAATGAACTTGTCATGCCATTTTTTCCTCTATTGTTGAATCAATGATGTATGTTCCACAACTTCTTTTATGATTTCATCTAATTCATTTAACTACATGATTCTTTGTTGTTGTGCCTCTGATAGGTCCAATCCTAGTTCAACTACAAGTCTACATGTTTGGATTTGAAATTCAATAGGTAGAAGAACTTATTTTCCATACACAAGTTGATAAGGGTTGAATCCAGTAGTGTTTTTCCATGTTATTTTGTAGGCCCATAGTGCTTCATTTAACTTTTTTGACTAGTCCTTTCTATGCATCTTTACTGTCTTTGTCATGATATTTTCAAGAACTTTGTTTGTTGACTCCACCTGTCCATTTGCCTGTGGGTGATATGGAGTTGATTTCTTGTGCTTGATTTTGTACTTTTCTGTAAGATCTCTGACAAGATTTGAAGTGAATTGTGCTCCTTGATCTGTGACAATTTGTCTTGGTACTCCAAATATAACAAATATCTCTTCAAAAGAGAAAATATATTGCTACATTTTCTGTTGCCTTTGCCTCCACCCATTTTGTGACATAGTCAGTACACACCAAGATGTACTTCTTTCCATTAGATGGTGGATTGATAGGACCCACAAAATCAAGAGCTCATTGTTCAAATGGCTCTAT
Source organism: Pinus tabuliformis (assembly GCA_031772625.1). Classification (NCBI taxonomy): domain Eukaryota; kingdom Viridiplantae; phylum Streptophyta; class Pinopsida; order Pinales; family Pinaceae; genus Pinus; species Pinus tabuliformis. Next base: position 924,199,216 of record CM062814.1, read on the forward strand.
AAGAACTTGTGGCTTCAATGGAATTTCATCAGAAGGTACAGGTCTGCCTATCCTTTGACAACTATCACATTTCTTGACATAACTTTTTGAATCTTTGAATATGGATGGCCAATAATAGCCTAGATTCAGTACTTTGTATGTCGTCCTTTTATCTGCAAAATGTCCACCACAAGGTTCATCATGACAAGCTTTTAAAATTTCTAATATTTCATCTTGTCTTACACATTGTCTTATAATAAGGTTAGAACCAATATAGAAAATATCTCCATTAAGCCATGTATATCTAGCACTTTCTCTAATCACTTTTCTTTTCTCTTTTGATGTAAAATGGGGAGGTAATTTTCCTGTTGATAAGTAATTAGCTATATTAGCATACCATGGAGTTATAACTGATATTGCAAATAAATTTTCATCAAGAAAGTTATCTGAAACAGGAACAATCTCACTAGATGTATGTAGTCAAGATAGAAAATATGCCACTTGATTTTCCTTTCCAGGCCTATCTAGGACAATAATGTTGAATTCCTACATCAATAACAACCATTCTTCCATTTGTAATGGGTTTATTCATCAAATACCTGATGGCAGAATGATCTATATGGATGAAAACTTCATAACCTGTGATGTAATGTCGAAATTTATTTACAACATGAATTACTGTCAACATTCCTTCTCAATAACTGTGTAGTTAAACTCTGCAGGGGTCAAAATTCTACTAATAATTTAGATAGCGTAAGTCGTATGATTCTATTTTTGACCTAGAGATGCCCCTATTGCAGTATTTGATGCATCAGTAGAAATGTGAAATGACAATGCCCAATTGGGTCCTCTCAAAATTTGTTTTGTGGATAGTTTTTGTTTGAGTTTTTCAAATGCAACTTGATAATTTTCATTCCAATGAAATGGTACATATTTTGCAAGTAATTTGAATAAAGGCAAGTGCATTTTACTAAAATTTTCAATAAATCTTCGATAATAGCTTGCATATCCAAGAAAATGCCTTACATATTTTTGGTTTATTGGTGCTGATAAATTTACAATGATTTGGATTTTTTCTAGATCTACTTTTATACCAGAAGAGGAAATATGATGACCCAACACTACCCCTTCTGTTAAAATCATGAAAATTTTTTCATTACTGAGAGAAAATTGTTTCAATGCATCTCTTTAAAACCTTTTCCAAAATTTTCAAACAATCATCAAAGGTATTTCCATACACAGTGAAATCATCCATATAAACTTCTACACATTCATGTATCAAATCAACAAAAATGGCCAGAACTGCTCTTTGAAAAGTAGCTGGTGCATTACATAATACGAAGGGTAATACATTATAAGCATATGTACCCCAAGGACATGTAAAAGTAGTTTTGTCCTGGTCTTCTAATGTTATTTTGATTTGATTATATCCACTAAATCCATCTAGAAAGGAGAAAAACTTTTTCCCAGCTAGTGAATCTAGGACTTGATCTATGAATGGTAATGGAAAATGATCTTTAAGAGTTGTTTTGTTCAATTCCCTATAATGTACACAAACTCTCCACTTCTCATTTTTCTTTGGAACCACTACTAAAGGAGAAACCCATTGACTGTCTGAGATAGGGTAGATAAATCCTACTTGTAATTTTTTTTGCAATTCTTCCTTAACTATCTCTTTCATCATTGGGTTCATCCTCCATTGTGGTTTCCTTACATGTTTGACACTATCATCTATGTAAATATGGTGAGTACATGTTTCATGATGAATTCCTTGCATATCATTGTAGTCCCAAGCAAATTCCTTTGAATATTTATTTAATAATGCAATCAATTGTTCTTCTTGTGATGTTTTCAAATTGTTACCAATGTTAAGACATTTTGCAAGACTGATTTCAATTATTTTTCTTTGGGAATTTGTGATTGAATTAACATGAAAGATAGCATCAAATGATGTTTGTAGAGAATTGATTGTGCAATTTTCCTGAAAATATTGTTCTAGAATTTGACTTGTAGCATTATATTGCATAGTTCTTAATTGCTCTGAAATATTCGGTTCTGAAATGAAATACTCTATTAAATCCTCGTTATCCTCTTCTCTGAAATCAAAAGCTTGATTAATGCTTAAAATATGTTGAATTTATTTCTTTTGTTGTTTTATTTCATCATCCATGATACCAAAGAAGGTGATTGAGCAGGAGGATAAAGTGTTATATGTTTCCTTTCATTTCCATGTGAAATAATCATACTTCCTGATCTACAACCAATGAAGGCATCAGTTGTGGCTAACCAAGGTCTGCCAAGAATTAATGGGTGCCCTCCTAAATTTGACTTTGGTTGAAGAACTAAGAAGTCTACTAGATACTCCCAAGAATCTAAAGAGACTATGATATCTTCAAGCACACCTTCTGGAACTACTTTAGATCTATCAACTAGTTCCAAAATTGTAGTGGTTGGTCGAATATTTGGAAAATTCAGATATTTCATTGTTTCTATTGTCATCACATTTATAACAGCTCCCAAGTCAATTAAAGTTTTAGAAACCGAAAAATTGTTAATGGAAATTGTTATTGTTGGAATTCCAGGATCAACATAGTTTTCAGTTGTAGTATTTGTTGACATGAGGCTAGCTAGCTTTCCCATTACATGTATTGTTGGTGGATCCTTCTTTCTTTTGCCAATTTTATTTATGCGCAATTCCTTAATTTCTTTTGTATAGATTGGAATATCCTTAATAGATTGCAATAAAGGAATTTTAACATAAGCATTTTTTAATTCATCTAAGATATCAAATTCAGGAAGAGAAATTAGAGGTTTTTTCTCAACTAACCTTTCTGGAAAAGGAGGTGTTTGAGTCATTATTGTTTTACTCTTTTGAATTTGATTATATTTAATTATATGCTCTGTGTTGGATTTTTTAGGATTCCTCTCCTCCTCTGCTTATTCTTCTATGATGATAGGAGAGTCATTTTGTAAAAATTTTCCAGACATTAAGTGAATATTTTGAATAGGAAGGATGGAATATGAATTTCCTTCCTCAGTACTATATATTGGTCTTTCTATTTTGTTACTCGTAGTTGCCACTAGTTGGGCTGGTAATTGAGTTGGTCTGGGTGGTGGTTGGTTAGATGGAAACTGAAGCTGCTGAGGTTGGGTTAATGGTGGTGCAAGTAATGATTGTTGAGGAAATGGATTTGGTTGTTGGGGTTGTTGGAATTGTTGATATGGAAAAGATTGTTGAGGATAGGATTGATAGGTTTGTTGATATGGCTAAGAATAGAATTGTTGAGGAAGTTGGTTTCCATAAGCATATCCTCGCCAACCTTGAGAATATTGGTTTTGGGTTTGCTGTGGAGGCCAAGCTTGCCAAGGCATAGGAGTATTCCATAAATTATGAACATGATACTAATAATTTTGAGGAAATTGTTGAGCAAATTGTTGAGTAGGATTTTGAGGCATACCTACAAATCATGGTTGCCAAGGTCTTCTTGGTGCTAAATAATAAAGAGATTCCATTCCTTGACTTTCTTTTATTTGGGTTGCCTGCAATTCCTTTAACTTTGGACAATCATCAGTTGCATGATTTTTAGTACAAAGTCCACAAACATGAATATTGTCTAAAGGACATTCTCTCAATGGATGCTTCTTTCTACACTTAGGACAGAAAATTTATAATACTTGATTTTGTTCTTATTCTTTCTTTCTTGTTTATAGTACATAAACTTGTTTTCCTAGTGTACTTAAGAGATCAATTTTTAAATCTTCAAACAAGTTTCCTAGTTCATCTCTTGTTATACTTCCTGTTGCTAATTTAATAACTTTAGAATTTGCATCTCTTTTTCCAGTTTTAGCTCTACCTCTTGAGTATTTTTGACATAACTCTGCAATTTCATCAAATGATAAATATGAAATATCTCCTTTTATCATCACATTAAAAATATCAAGATACTCATCTCATATTCCTTTTAAAAAGATTGTTCGAATAGTTTCAGAGTTTAAAGAATGATGTTTAGATTTTTGTAAGTTATAGAGAAATCGTTCTAAATATTCCTCTAAACTTTCATCTTCTTGTTGAGACATTCTAAAAATATCATCCTTTGAATCTCTAGGCCTACAGTATGCTTGATATTTCTTAAGGAAATTTTTTCTCATGTCTTCCCAACTGGTAATAGTATGTTCACCTAATCCCATGAACCATTTTAATGCATATGATTTAAGAGTAGCAGGGAAAAGATGAAGCTTATGTGTATCATCAGTATAACCATAGGTACGACATAGAATATCAAATTCAAACAAGAATGAGTCAGGATATTAAGAAGACATACCATAGAAATTTGGTAAAACAAAAGGTGGAATATTTTTCATTTTTACCTCTTCTCCCAAAATTGCTCTAGTGTCTAAGATTGGAAATCCAAAAGTAGCCTCTTGGTCATCTTCTACTCTTTCATCCTCTCTTCTCTTGTTTTCATTTTCTCTTTTGGTAGCCTCTTCTCTTTTTCTCTCTTCTTCTCTTTTCCTTTCCCATTCTTTTCGTTGCCTTTCATATTGTAGTTGTTGTTTTGCAGTTAGTCCTAGAATATTGGATCCTTGTCCTTCTTCTGCCATTTCTTTTTCAGTTGTTTCAAATGTTTCAGTAAAAATCTAAGTTTGTACTTCTTCAACTTTCTCTAGTTGTTCAAGGAGAAGTTTCTCAATTGGTTTCTCTAGTTGTTCAAGGATAGGTTGAACAATTGATTTTCTTGTTTCTTTTTGTTTTCTTATAGAAAATGTTTATGCTTGTGTTTGTTTTCTCTTTAATTGATAAGCCAACAAAGTTTGTCTTTCAACAAGGGTTAACCTTTTCCCTGAACGTTGTTTTTCCTCTAACTCTTCCAAAGTTGGTTTTCTAGCAATTGGTGTAGTTAGTTCGAATGTAGATGGTCCTTCTCCCACCAATGGTTGAGTGGTTGGGGGTTTTGTTTTATATATCTACCTTTTTCATCTCTTTGTCTAGGCATGAATAATCATAATGAAAAATCCTAAATGTTTTCTAAACAAGCTTCCAACTAGCTATATCTAAGCGTGCTTCTCCAACAACGACGCCAAAAATGTGAGTCCTTTTTATTGAGGTAAATTAGAGCATGTATTTTAATATCAATTCGGGTTGGTAAAATTAGAAACACACCCAAAGTATATGGATATTAGATGTAATTAATTTAGAAAGTAATTGCTTAGATACGCAAAATGAAGAAATGCATATTACAACCTGAAAATGTAAAGCTACAAGTGTGAATTGTTGAATATGAAGAAAGCATAGAAAATCTAATCTATGAAGTATATGAAAAAGTGAATAGTGATTTTATTCAATTTTAGTTAACAAGGAAGAGGCTCTTGTCTCAGAGGTCCTGGTTGTCCTTCCTTATTGTTTCTATTCATTCAACAAAACCAATTTCACTCATCTAAGTTACCAAAGCATAAAACATTTAATTCAAGAAAGTAGGAAGAAATGAATGCATAAATACTGATTTCAATTCAATCTTAGTTAACAAAGAAGAGGCTCTAACTTAGAGACCTGGTTTGTCCTTCCTTATTGAAACTAATCATTTGAGAGAAATAATTTCCACTATCTCAATAACCATGACAAGAAAGTTAGTTTATACAAGAAATATTCACAATATTAACACATAAAATAAAAATGCTAACATACATTTATGCACATAATTTAACAATAGTGTACTTAGCTTAGAATGGGGACCCTCCACTTTTTCTTGGTACACCTTAAGACAATCATTTACAACAAATCACCATTCACATCACACAAAAATGTATGCACAAGAAATAGAACACAAGTTTCCAATTGTATTCAAAAAATAATAGTCACAATCCATAGCTTGTTGGTAATTTTGCTTAAATAGGTTAAAAAAATTAACAATATCAGCTATACTTGTTGTAACAACTAACAAGAGTCTTATTCCATCTCATAAAGTTGAGCTCATCCCTCTGTTACACAAAATATGGAAAAATCCCACAAAATCCCAAAACTGCCCATGAATTAGGGGATTTCCTGTGTGACTAGTCAAGTTTGACCAAGATTTTTTTTCTCACAGGAACGGTTATGGATTGTATTAATTGATTGGCCTAAATGCCAGACTTCTGATTACAATGGGAGTGAGCCAGATCCAAATAGAATCGACCTCCTGAAGTACTGTGGGGCTTGTATTCCGCTTCCAGCTCTTTTTGGGTTCAACAATGGAGTTGATTTCTGTGATTTTCCCAAGCTTGAATATACAAACAAACTGATTTAGTATCAAACAATAAAACATATCAGCTGAAATGATTATGGAATTGGATCCCATGTTTCATCCCCGTCTCTTACCATTGCCCCGACAGAGAGAAGAGCAGCTTTATTAGCTTCAAGATTTGCTTCTTTGTTGTTGTCTCTCAGAACATGAAAGTATTTCAGGTTTTGGAACAGCTTCCCCAAACTTCTGATTCTATGTATTAGCCTTGATAATCTTAAGTCCCGGGGGGTAGTATTGGTCACCATGAGTTTTATAATCACTTGGGAGTCCCCAAGAATGTTTGCCTCCTTAATTTCCAGTTTCAAGAGCAGCTTGAGACCTTGGTAGAGGGCCAATGCTTCAGATTGAATGCTGGAGTTGATCCCAGACCCCAGGAAAAACTGTGGATCGATATGCCTTCAGTGTTTTTAATAGTTCCTCCTGCCCCAGCCTTGCCAGGATTTCCTTTTGCTGCCCCATCAAAGAAGAGAGAGTGCACCTTTTGGTTGGAGATCCAATCTTGAAATTCTTCCTTATTTTTTCCCCTTATTTGCCATTCCTCAGGAGAGAAAATGTTTCTGTCGGCTTGGCGAAATTGCAGATTTAAGGAGGTCCCCCAAACAGTATCTAGCTGATTGATATCGAGTCGTCTTTTTGATCTCCCAGGCATTCTTTTAACTGTAACTTTATCTTAGCCGCTACCACCTTGACATCGTGCTGGATGCTTCTGAAAATTCTGCTGTTTCGCTCTAGCCAGATCTGCCAGCAACAAATTTTGAGGAGAGAAGACCAAGCCACTTTAATCACTTTGTTTTTTTTGTGGGGGGGGGGGGGGGACCGGGATAACTGTTCTGCCAATTAGCGAAAAGATCAGTTATGGAGGCAGGAAGATCGAAATTGGGGTTCCAATGGTCCATCAGCTCTCTCCAGACCTGCACAGCGAAGTTGCATTTTAAAACGAGGTGCGTGGCACATTCCGCCTTCTCTCTGCACAGGGAGCACCTGGACGGGCCATAGAATCCACGCCTCTGCAGATTGTCATCAGTGAGTATTTTTCTGTGGCATAGGAGCCAACAAAACATGTCGATTTTGGGCAGCGAGGGGATGCCCCAAACTGCCTTCCACGGAGCCGGATCAGGAGGGACGTTTGGAATTGAGGCGAGATTCGCGTAGCCTTGGGCAACAGTGAAACCTGCAGTTGAAGTCCCCCAGCCACACCTGTCTTTTCTGCGGATGTGCGAGGGGGCAACTCCATTCAGCATAGCGCGGAGGCAGATGGAGTCCTGAAGGAGATCCGAAGGTAAGTCGAACAAGCTCCAGCCAGCCCAACGCATCCCTTCCCACGTGGAAATATCCCACAGCGTGGATTTTCCTGAAGCAGTCAGCCAATCTCTCAGTGCCTTCACGGAGGGGAAGTCACCAATCGGATCGTGATCCATGATGCGATCGGTCCAAATATTAATTTTTTTCCCATTTCCAGGGATCCAGTAAGCCTTGGAGCGGATCAAAGGGGCAGCTTTGGAGCAGAGTCTAGCAAATGGAGAGGTGCCTTGGGGGAGAGGCCCATCCAGACATCTTATCCTCTCGCCTTTGAAGTATTTCCTCCAAAGCGCTAGCTGGGCCCAGCCAGGCTTGGGCGCGATAATTTTCCAGAGGAGCTTGGCTCCCATGGCAATGTTCTGCAGGGGTAGTTTCTTGAAGTTTAGACCTCCCTCCATCTGAGGCTTGAGGACAGTCTCCCAATTAACAAGAGGGATTTTCCTCTCATTTTGTTTGCCTCCCTTCCAAAAGAAATTTCGAATGTGCTGGTCCATTTTCTGAAGAATGTCGACTGGAGCTAGGAGCACTGAGAACTGAAATAAGGGGAGACTGCTGAGAACGGCTTTGATAAGAACTGACTTGCCTGCAATATTTAGCCAGTTAAATCCCCATGCCTGGAGTTTGATCTTGAATTTTTCTATTTGAGGAAGCCAATCCCTGCTATAGGCACGTTTGAGAAAGATAGGGAGCCCAAGATACTTAAACGAGGTCCATACTGAGGAGGCAGCAAATCCTAAGCATCTGGCAATGGAACTAAGCAGAGTGGGCGTGGTATTCCAGCAGTAGATGTGGCACTTTCCCTTGTTGAGACTACTTTCGGACGCCATGCAAAACTCATCAAGAGCCTCTTTGAATCTATTGGCAGAGTGGATCGAAGCAGCCCCAAGAAGCAGGGTATCGTCTGCAAATAGGGCATGGTTGATGTTTTGGACTCCCCTCGCAATGCAAATCCCTGAAATCTCCTGCTCTTGCATTTTTTTATTTAAGTGGAAACTGAGAATGGAGGCTTGAATAACAAACAGAAGAGGGGACAGGGGGCAGCCCTGCCTTAGTCCTCTTGAAGCTTTAAAGAAACCAACAGCTCTGCCGTTAACTAGAGGAGCAATCCATGGCTCCGAGATGCAAGCCCGGATCCAGTTTATAAAGCTCTCCCCAAATCCAAATTTTTGCAAAACATTCAAGAGAAAGCTATGTCTAACACGATCAAAAGCATTTGCTAAATCCAGTTTGATAGCCATACCTTTTTCCTTGCGCTGCTGGCTTGAAAGGATTGCCTCTTGAACTAAAATGAAGTTGTCCACCAGTTGTCTTCCATGGATGAAGCCCCCTTGATTCTCTGGAATGATTTTAGGGAGAATATGCTTCAGCCTGTTAGCAATTATTTTGGTGATCAGTTTATAGCCAGTGTTGCAAAGAGATATGGGACGAAATCTATTGAAGGAGTTGGCGCCCTTCTCCTTGGGGATGAGTGCAAGGAACGAGGAATTTGTGCTTCCTCCAATTTTCTGACAGGCTTGCGATTTTTGGACCATTTTATAAAGATCTTTTCCCACAATGTGCCAGCAGGTATGGAGAAATCTGGCGGAGAAACCATCAGGACCTGGGGCTTTATCTGGGTCCATGGCAAAGAGAGCGCTTTTGACCTCGTCCATGGTGACTTTGGCTTCTAGTTGGTGATTCATCTCAGCTGAGATTGAAGGGGGAACCCCGTCCAGAAGACAAGAGTTCTGAGTCACATTCACCTCTTCGCTGTACAGATTTTTGAAGTGGAGAAAGGCTGCTTGTTTGATGCTTGTAAAGTCTTTGTGAATGATAGATTCTTCTTTAATTTCAGCTATGAAGTTGAAACTTTTTCTGGCTTGAGTTTTCTTGTGGAAATATGAAGAGTTTCTGTCTCCTGCTTTGAGCCAAAGGCAGCGAGATTTAATCCTCCATGTTTCCTCTTCGTCCAGGCAGGCTTTATGATATTGCTGTTGGAGTTGGACCTCTTTGTCAAGAATTTCTTTAGACACGTATGCCTCTTCCGAGAGTAGATGATGGGCATCTAGCTGACTTTGGAGCTTTTTCCTTTCAGCTGCTGGGTTAGGAAGAGTTTTGGCCCAGCACTTTAGGGCAGATTTCACTCTTTTGAGTTTTTCTTCCCATATGTAGAATGGAGATTCATTGACTAGCTGGGACCAACTTTCCTTGACTATCTGCAAAAAGCTGGGTTCCTTGATCCAAAGAGGGCTGAACTTGAAGGGGATGGGGCCAAGATCAGAGTGAGCCCAGAGATCAAGCTTGATAGGATTGTGATCAGAGGTGCTACATGGTAGGATATGCATACTAGCGTCTAAACCAAGCAAAAGGAAGGAACTTTGAACAAAGAATCTATCCAGCCTTGCTGCAATGTGTCCAGGGCCTATTCTTTTATTTGACCACGTGTACTTACCAGAAACAGGCTTGATATCTAACAGATCCCAATCTTGAAGGAGATCCTCTGCCCATTCCCTTGCCGGATCTCGCACAATGCAGCCTCCTCGCTTTTCTGAAGAATGCAGCGTGAGGTTTAGGTCTCCTGCAATGATGACGTTTTCTAGATTGCCCAGATCTGCTTGGTTTCTTATTGAATCCCAGCAGGTCTTTTTTTCTCCAGCATTAACCGGTACATAAACATTGAAGAGGCAAAAAGTTTCTTTAGTAACTAGATGCTGCATCTTTAGCATCAACCAGTGAGTATTTGAAATCTCAGATACTAGCGAGAACCTGCTATCATTCCAAAGAGTACCCAACCCTCCAGAGGCTCCTCGGGCTGAGACAGCTGTTGCTTTGCTCTTATTCCAGAGTTTTTTACTTGAATGAAGGAAGTCTGAATCCTCCATCTTAGTCTCCTGGAGAAGGAGTATGTCTGGGGCTTCTATTCTTATTAAATTTCTTATAGCCTCTTCTTTGATTTTTCTCCCCATACCCCTACAGTTCCAGGAGATTATTTTCATTATTTACCTTTGCTTTGCTGGGCTCCCTTGGAGCCTTGATGCTGGTTTCTTGCCATCTTCGGCTTTTTTGCTAACAACCTCTCCAGAGTTGGTTGGCTGCCCTGCAACTTGTCCTTGTACGTTTCGTACTCTCTTTTCTCCCGATCTGTTTTGCGCCCTCTTGTAGATCTCCTTACAGAGGCTTGGGAATCGCCTATTTCTCCTTCCTCCTCCGAGTCTTCCGATTCTTGATCCTCTTCCTCAACTTCGACGGGGGTTCCTTTTGAGCTTTCTACAATGCTTGTATCCTTGGAAAGGTTGGGCAGATTACCTTTTTCTAGAGTCACTGTTTTTTGGACCACGACTTCATGGGTGTCCTCTGGCTGTGAGCTAAGAGGATCGAACCTGTTTTCTGGGGCAGTCTTAGGCGGGATCTGCTGAGCAGGGGCTTGATGAGGACCTTTGCCATTAGTGCCTCCCGCCTTCTGTGTCTTGAGAGAAGTTTTAGATCGTTTGACTTGGTTCCAGCCGTCCTCCTTCCCTTGCACAACTTCATTATTGGACGGGCAACTTCTGGCGAAGTGGCCATAAACATGGCATTTCTGGCATTTGAAGGGAAACTGTTCATAGTCTAGTTTCTGCACATGCGCCCAGCTTCCTACCTTGATTTTGATGGCCTCTGGAAGTCCCACCTCCACTCAGATCCTGGCACAATCATATTGATCCTTGTTATTCGCTCGATCTATGAATTTCCCCAGGGCATTTCCAATGTGCATCAAAGAGTCCCAATTCCAGCAATGCACTGGGAGATTTGGAAGCCTAACCCACACCGGGACAGCTTTGGGTACATCTACTGCTGGATCGAAGTCCGGAGTCCATTTATTCAGGTACAGACCCTGAGGGCCCATGAAGTAGGGGCCATTTCGAAAGATCAGATCTTTGTCGTCCTTTGAAGTGAATTCGAAGAGGAAGAATCCTCACCCCAGAAAGTAAGAGGTCACACTTTCTTTGATCAACAGCGCCCAATTTCTGTTGACCCAGCTCTCAGTGGTTTTGGGGGATGGCCATAGTCCAGTGAACTGGCCGATGAGAGCTCGCTCGGACAAAGACAATGCAACCTGAATCGGGGTTTCCGGAGGAAGAGAGATCTCTGGAATATCATCCAGTTTCTTGACGAATTTCGCAGCTTCAACATTCTTCTTCTTTGGGAGTCCTTCCAAGAGCCGGTTAAAAGCCTCAGCTGATGAGATCGGCGGAGGGGGAGGGGAAATAGGCACCTGGGGAGTGCCCAACACCTCCATGGATGCAAGCCCAAAGGGGAGCCTGCCAAAAGCAATCAGGGAGCAGCTCAAACCTCCATGGATCAGGCCGACCGCAGGGTGGAGAGGAGCTCCGCGCGGACACGCCCGCAGTGAGCTGGGCGACGGAGTGCGGGAACACGCGTTGTCTGCAGGACGTGTGAAGAGCGGATCTCAGGGGTTAGCAGAGCTGAGGGCTAGGATTTTGCTTACACAAACGTTATTGGTCAAGTTTGACCAACATTGACCGGGCCTTTTCTAACTTATTTGGAGCAAGCCAATAGGTGTCCCTCCATCCTTGGTTCTTGTAGTTTTTGAATATGCATTCAATTCATGCCCAAGTGTCCTGCACATACGACTTTAATAAAGCCATTACGAGAAATTTTGTTTTTGCCAAAAATATGCTCAATTTTTACTAAAAACTTTAAAAATCAAAAGACATAATTAATTTACCTTGGTGTGCAAAAAGAGGTAAAATGTGGTAAGTATAATAAGAATATAGTGATAAAGGATGGTAAAATGATGGAATAGGTATGATAAAAAAGGGTGAAAATCGAGAGTTAACACCCTCTGCCTCTGGAATCACTTGATTCAGAGAGATCAAATTTTTTTGCCCCACTCAGAAAAATCAAACCTCCACAAGTAACTTAGCCTCCTGGAAGAATGACTGCGCTGCCCTTGGGATTTTCGGCCTATTTCCCTTGGGATTTTCAGCCTGCTGCTCACTATGACCCGTGAAATTCCTTCTATCTTCACCTCTGAGCTCTCCGGCTGACCAATTGCACTCTGATACCATGTTTTAATTCCAAACTAGAATCCTATTGCAACACTTGGAAATTATTCTCCTAATTGTTAATTTAATTTAATAATTTATTTGTTGTTTGCTACAACAAATATTGAATAAATCACACTGCAATCTACAAAAATAAAATTGTCAAAGAATAAACGTTGGAATAAATGCTAACACACACACATAAAAATAAAACAGTTGTTTTTGGACAAAAGTCCCCAGGAAAACCCAACTTGGGAAAATCAGTGCAATAGATGAGGGTTTTAATATTATGCAACAGTGAAAAATATGAGTACAATCTGGATGTCAGAAACTGGAAATCCACAACAAGAAAATCTGGGAAAAATACTAAAGGGAATTTCCCTTCTCACACAGGCAATCTTTGACACGACCCGCCTTCAACAAATTGGTCGTCCAAACTCCAAGGTGAGCCCTTCTGCGTTGTCTCCCACACACGTGGGTCGAAACTGCCTTTGATGAAGTTGTTCTACCTCCAACTGCTGAGGAAATCTTCTCTCTAGCCTTTTGGAACCTCTGCCTGGCCTCTGTATGTAAGAATGATTTTTCTCACCAACAAATCGATCTGCCTTTGCTGAATCTACTGCTCAAAGCCTTTGCACTGCCTCTCTGGGATAACTCAACCCTCTTGTTTCTACTTCTCTGGATATGGAAATCTTTCCTCCGGACTCACTGTCCCTGTGTCTCGCACAATGATTCAGTCTCTATCTCTCTCTCTCCAGCAACTGACTGCTGCTACTTTGGAAATCGATTTGCTCAGAAATTGAATTGCTCAAGTGTATTCTCCATTGCCACATCGATCTCCTCTGTTAATCCTAAGTTGGAGCACCAACAACCAAGATTAAAACTTAATCAATGGTTAGGATCATCTCTGGATCGATTTGTGTGAGTTTCTAGATCGTTCACACCTTGACTTAATTCATAATGATTAATTATCCATATTCCCTAAGTTCAGACTTATGAAATATTTAAAACCCAATTAATAATATAATTAAGTCATTTCAAGGGTGGAATTTAGATAAACTATTTCTGGGTTTTGGATATATAATGTATTCTAGCCTCTCCAAAAAAAATCAAGGCTAGAACACATTTGATGCTATAAAAATAAACAAGGCGCCCGGGCGCCCATGGGGGCATCGCGTGTTGGGCACGCCAGGGCCCTCAACACCCATGTGGGCATCGCGTGCTAGGCATGTCAAGACGCCTGAGCGACAAGTTGGTGGGTTGGCCCAACTTGGTAAGGGGTGTCTACACAAAAGAAGTAATGTCAGCCCATGATTGCCCATGAAAAAAGTTCCCTCAAGGGTCTCATAATGATTTTTAGAAAATTAAGTAAATTAATGTTTATGTGTTAAAAGCTAGTTTATAATTTAATATTGATCATGCAGCATGGAAAAAATGAATGATAGTAATTTGTTTTCATTAATGAGCTAATGATTTGTGTTCATTTATTTTCATAGCAGGGAAAACACCCGCAAGGAGATGGCGTGCTTGGGCATCCATGGGGGCGTCGCATGCTGGGTACCCTAGGGCACCCACCTAGTAGGGGTGCCTGTGCAACGAGTTGGTGGGTCAGCCCAACTTGGAAAGGGGCACTTGCATAAAAGAAGTAAGGTCATCCCATGACTTCCCATGAATAGAGTTCCCACCAAGGGGTCTCATAATGATTTTTATAAAATTCACTAAAGTAATGTTTTGGTGTTAAAAGTTGGTTTATAATTGATTTATTATGCAAAATGGTACTAAAAAATTACAATATTTTTTTGTCATTGATGAGAGAAAAAAGGCGGGGCGCCCATGGGGGAGTCGTGCGCTAGGCATGCCAAGTCATCTGGCACCCATGGGGGTGTCGTGGGCTGGACACGCCAGGGCACCCGATGCCCATGGGGGTGTCGCGTGCTAGGCACGCTAGGGCACCCACCTGGCAGGGGTGCCAGTGCGATGAGTTGGTGGGTCGGCTTGAATTGGAAAGGGGTGCTCACACAAAATAAGTATTTCAGCCCATGACTACCCATGAATAAAGTTACCGCAAAGGGGTGTCATAATGATTTTTAGAAAATTAAGTAAATTAATGTTTAGGTGTTAAAAGTTGGTTTATAATTGAATATTGATCATGCAGCATGGAAATAACAAATGATAATATTTTGTTTTCATTGATGAGCTAATTATTTGTGTTCACTGATTTGAATAGTAGGGTGAACACCCATGCCCTGGGCACACCTACATAAAGACGGGGTGCTTGAGCACCCATGGGGGCATCGCGTGTTGGGCATGCCACGGCACCCGACGCCCATGGGGCATCAAGTGTTGGGCACCTAGTGCACCCTTCCTGTAGGGGCACCTATGCGGCAAGTTGGTGGGTCGGCCCAACTTTGTAAGGGGCGCCCACATAAAAGAAGTGAGGTCGTCTCATGACTACCCATGAATAGAGTTCCCACCAAGGGGTCTCATAATGATTTTTAGAAAATTCACTAAAGTAATGCTTGGGTGTTAAAAGTAGGCTTATTATTAATTGATTATACAACATGGTACTGACAAATTATAATACTTTGTTGTCATTGATGAGCGAATGAAGGCGGGGCGCTTGGGTGCCCATAGGGAAGTTGTGTGCTTGGTATGCCAGGGCGCCCGATGCCCATGGGGGAGTCGCGTGTTGGGCAAGCCAGGGTACCCACCTGATAGGGGTGCCTGTGCGATGATTTGGTGGGAAACCTAACTTTGCAAGGGGTTCTCGCACAAAAGAGGTAATGTCAGCCCATGATTGCCCATGAGCAGAGTTCCAACAAGGGGGTCTCATATTTATTTTTAGAAAATTATGTAAATTAATGTTTAGGTGTTAAAATATAGTTTATAATTGAATATTTATCATGAAACATGGAAATAACGAATGATAACATTTTGTTTTTATTGATGAGCTAATGATTTGTGTTCACTGATTTGCATAATAGGTCGAATTCCCTCACCTTGGGCGCACATGCATGAAGGCGGGGCGCCTGAGCTCCCATGGGGGTGCTGCGTGTTGGGCATGCTAGGGTGCCTGACACCCATGGGGACATCACGTGTTGGGCATGCCAAGGTGCCTGCATAAAATAAGTAAGGTTGGTCCATGACTGCGCATGCACAAAGTTCCCACCAAAGGGTTTCGTAATGATTTTTTGAAAATTCACTAAGGTAATGTTTGGGTGTTAAAAGTTAGTTTATAATTGATTGATTATGCAACATGGTACTAAAAAATTATAATATTTTGTTGTCATTGATGAGCGAATGAAGGCCTGGCACCCAGGCGCCCATGGGGGCGACACATTCTGGGCATGCTAAGGCGCCCGTGCGAAGATTTGGTGGGTTGACCCGACTTGGCAAGGGGAAACCACACAAAAGAAGTAATTTCGGCCCATGACTTCCCATGAACTGAGTTCCCACAAGGGGGTCTCATAATGAATTTTAGAAAATCAATTAAATTAATGTTTAGGTGTTAGAAGTTGGTTTATAATTGAATAATTATCATACAACATGGAAATAACAAATGATAATATTTTGTTTTCATTAATGAGACAATTATTTGTGTTCGCTGATTTGCAAAGCAAGGCAAATGCCCACACTTGAGGTACGCCCGCACAAAGGTGAGGCACCCAGGTGCCCATGGGGACGTCGCGTGTTGGGCACGGTAGGGTGCCCATGTGACAATTTTGTGGGTCGACCTAACTTGGCATGGGGTAACCACACAAAAGAAGTAATCTCGTCCCATGACTTCCCATGACTTAAGAATGGGGCCAATGTTGAAATTTTTTCAGTTTGTGCTCGTATGAATTGAAAATTGACATGGTTATGGTAGATGCATCCATTAACGATATGTGAGGGTTTTGAGAGTCAAATAGGACTCACAAAAATAATTTTATAATCAAACGACAAAATTATAACATCTATAAATGTCAAGGAGATGAAATTATTTATTAATATTTACTAGTTATGGGCTTATTAGCGCTAAGTATCCTTCTTGTATGGAAAGTTATGAGGCTATTCAGTCCTGATTCAATGGCAGTCCTAGTTTGATAAGAAAAGATCTAAGGTAAGGCTATGAGCTATGACCTACAAGATATGTCGGTCTCCTCAACTCCAATCAAAATATCTAGTAGCAAGGCTCCTTAAGCCAGGCCGGCTAGCTTGGGGTTAATATATCATTATAGAACAGACCTATAAGGCTATTTGTTCAAGTCAGCCTAGATCCTCTTCTAGGAATCTTCTTCTAACTGACACAAAGAACTATATCTATGCACTTGTCCCTTAAATATATCCATAATATGCCTTTTAAACATGCATTACAGTGGACTGTTATTTCCCTTCTGATGCTAATGATATCTTCTTTCACAAGCTTCATACTTCTTATAATATTGTCTACAATAGAAGCTTCCAAGGTGCTAAATCAAGAAGCTCTACTCAAGGTAATAGACTAATCTTGTTCTTGAGATCAGGTCAAAGTTTTGTAGTTGCTAAACACTTACATATAATTTCTCCTTTTGCTACCTTTAACAATATGTCTAGTCCCTTGAGATATTTGTAGCGTTCTGTGCAATTTTGTCCCTTTAGGGCTTTCGATAGTCCCAAAAGGATGCGAAATCGATCTTCCTTCAAAGTGTCACAACTTGATGGAGTGAGAGGTTTCTATTTGGAAAGACTTGTATAAATCTCATAATTTTTTAAGATAAATGTAGTCCTTTAGGGTGACTGAGATTTGGATCAGACCTTCCAAATGAGCCTACAATGCCTCTATACAGTTTGGTCCTGGTCCTTCTTAAAAGTAGTTTCCTTGCTGCCTATTAGGACTACCTCTAGTCCACAAAAGATGAGTTTAACTAGTAACTTGATCACCTTCACAGAATTTCACATAGCCTTATGATTTTTAGATCTTTGAAATGTGTTACAAGACCTTTGAATTTGAGTACAGATCTTCAATCTTTCTCCTAGCATTCTCAACCTCCCGATGATTACACCGAACAATCCTCTTGCAGGCAAGAGCGATCTCCCTAGATCCTAAATGGAAACTAGAAACAATCATGACAAATAAATTGACTCTTTCCCTAAGTTGAACTTATTCGAATTACAAGAAATCTAACTAATGGATAGACCTCTTACCGGTTTCATGAAATGCTTGATGAATATCCATGGTTGTGACTTGATGCAACTCTTCAATGCTTGATAGGACCTGCAAACATAAACCATAAAAAGGATCAAAAGTACATGTGATAATAATTCAAACAAATTAGCCTAATGATCAAGGAAATTAGGGATTGAAATTTCCTTAATGAACACAATAAACAATTGCAAACTATTCATCATCCACAAAAAACAAAATCAATGGGAGAAAATGCTCATTTGTATTAATAAGAAGATAATAGGGGCCTTACAACCTTCGCCTTGATGCCATGAGGTCCCTCCAAAATGCCTTCAATATCCTCCTTAGATAACAAGCTGTCCAATCTCAAACTAACAACATAAGTTTGTATCCTCTGAATTCTGATCTCCTTTATCCCTTAACCCTCTAGTCCTTTTATATATCAAAGAGGGTGAAGTTTCAGATCCCTAAGAAGAAGACGAACCTCCTTTAATGAAGGATTAGGTTACCATGAGAAAAGGGATGGAGATGCATCTTATGAGGGTTATAGTTCGAATAATCATCACTTGGAAGCTTTTAGTTGGGAAATATTCGACCAACTATGTTTCTAGAATGTACTTTTTATTTTTACTTTCTAGAATTCACCTATGCAGGTTTATATTTATAGATAGAGCGCAACTCTGCGATGTTCTCAGGGTCAATTTTAGCACATATGCGGGAAACGCTAGAGAAATAAGCACAGGTGAAACTAAACAAGGTGTGAGAGCTATTTGACCCAAATTTCTCATGGGCTTTAACATATTTTGAGGTCTTTGACTTCTAAGGGAGATGGTTTCAACATGTTCACGGATGGTAATAATATCCATAAACTGATCAAGTGTCATGGAGAAAATTTGACTTGTAATAGATTGCCCACTAAAGTGCAAAGTTTGAAAAATAAGTTTAAATTATTGAAGTGCTTTATCATTCCAAGGATCGGATCAGAGGCAATGGTCGGAAACCTGCAAGGAACATTCAAGGGAACAAAATGCAAAATTTGTATCAAAAATCATCTTTGAGGTAGGCATTCCGATACTCAGAGTAAAGTGAACACACGGAAAAATTAAGATCATATAGATGGTAGACAAAGCATGGACACAACCATCTGTCTACATAATCATGAATATAAAATCTCCTCGCACCCTGGATTGATGAAATTAGATCCAGGGTCTTGATCTCCATCTCTCCATCCACAGTGCGATTATAACCATGTGAGTGAATGTCTCGAAGTCAAACATGGTAGAAACCACTTGATTAACAGTCGATGACGTGAAGCGTTAACAGGCATGAGAGAAACCACCAATAATGACAATGGTTCTCAAGGTACTCCCAGTACAATCTATGAAATGCGAATGTGTGATCTGAAGTCGAACACTCATATAATTGTTCGATCAAAGGCCAATGATGAGAACTTGTCATCGAAAGTGAAAAGCCTGCCATTAAGGCATGTAGGCTTCAAGGTACTGAAGGTTTCTAAATTAGCTTCCTAAATGATGAGCTGAAGTCGACAGGAAGTGATTCGTCGTAGGAAATCCCATGACACGAAACATGATATCAAGTTTTTGAAAATAATTGCAAGGACTAACTCAAGGATGGCCAATGCGAATGAAGGAAAAGATTTTGCAAAAGGATTTGAACCAAGGTTGAACTTCTCTTGAACACATAACGACACTATAATAATTTGACAGCATTTGACTCAACAATAATACCCAAAACCATGAAGACTTACAATGATGTTTGATTAACTGTAAGGAAAATGGATTTACCAAACCCGAACATGAATGTGACGGAGTTCCGTGTTCAAGAGCGACATGCTACCTTTTAACTGATGATGTAAAAATGGACACCTTCCCCAATTCCCCCCCACCATTACTGGCAAGTACCTCTTTGTTTTTTACAAGCTTGAGGAGGATAACATATGCTTGGATTCATCCTTCGGATGAGTCCACCGAAGTATTTTTAACGAACCTTAAGAAGGAATGGTTCGGTCTCATCATGCTTAACGAGTCCTATAAAATTTAATCTTTACGAGTCCAATAAAGCTGTAACTCGATGTTGTTTTCTTTTAAGAGTTTGAAAAATACACAAAAATAAAACTCATTCAGCTCTTTAACTGTAAAATTTTAATGAGGCCGGAGAAAGTAAAGCTCAACGTTTTTCATTTTTAGAGAGTTAGAAGAAAAACACAATTAGACTCCATTAGGTTCTTTTTCGCCAGTTTAGCCTCTCAAGTCCCAAAAATGATAAAATAATACAAGAGAGAACTCTATTGACCATGTTTGATCAATGGATACATTTTTTGTAAAAGTCCTGGCTCAGTCTGTAAAAGGGGTAAACTTATACTGAGTGGATGGTTGTTCATTTAATTTTACGAGCTCGAACAAGCAAGCACTCAGAAATATTTTCGTTTTTGAAAAAATCCGAAGAGGGCTTAAAAGAGGACTCCATGATTTTTCACTTTTCATAAATTTTAAAGAGCATAAAAGTGATAAAAGTTTGCTGAAATGTCAAAAATGATTCATATGGACTCTTTAAACGATCCTGCACATTTAAGCTCAATAACCCGTCAAAACTACTCAAAAATATGCTTTCCCTCTTTAAAAGATTTAAAATATAAAAAATAATATTTTTTAAGCTGAAAAGCTTATAAAAGTGGGAAAAAGTAATTTATTTTTACCATTTTCATTTTCACCTGTTCAGAGCAGAGAGAGGGTTTTTACCGTAAAACTTCCAAGATTGGTTTCGAGCCAACTGGTGGAAAAAATCACGTGTCGTTTCCTCCAGGTAGAGATCTCTCCATAAATTAGCTTTCTATCCATTTTTTTTTTTTTAAGCTTGCATTTGGTTTTTTGGGACAAAGATTTTTCCAAAAATGTGCCCTCGACCCTGTGCGGATTTCGCTCAATCGGGCCCGCGCAGGTCAATAAAATTTTCCATATGGAAATTCTTGACCTGCGCGAAATTCTGCTGGAAATTTTTTCGCAGCTGCACCCTGTCCATAAAAGGGCGGCCGCGCAGGCACTGTGGGATATTTTTAAAACAAAATTTGAGGTAAAAAAAACATGAAATGAGTTTCAAAAAAGCTTATAACTGCTTTAAAATGGTCATTTCAGGTCATTTGCTTGCTCAAAAATGGAATGGAGGGAAAGAGAGCACGAAGCCAATGATGTGGCTACTTTGGTGCATTCGACCACTTTGCATGCTCTCAAGAATTACGACCTCCTGAAATACTGGCTAATCCAAGGGATGAAAGCCCAGGTAGATTTGATGACATCGTTGGTGAGGACCTGGAATGTCCAGAAACAGTGCTTTGTGATTGCTGATCATCGCCTCACCATTGATGCTGATGACATATATTTCTTGACTGGGTTATCTCATCGGGGAGATGATCTTTCACTATTTGGATCAAGATAGGGGAAGACACTGCTGATGGATACTTACGACAATTTTGCAGCGGTATACCACCCAAAGATGGATAGATTGACATTCAATCCATCAAACTTTTACTGTTGAGGACCATTACTTTCATTATTTGCAAAACTGTGTGGTAGTGCTGCCCTCCATCTAGCCACCCGGGCATAGATGCAGACGAACATGGAAAGCTGGGAGTCCACAGTATACAATTGGTGCGAGGTAGTAGTGGTGAGTATGAAGGGCTAGCTGACTAGGTGCAAGAATGGTAAACTGCAAATTTTTGGTTATGGTGCCATTCTAGTTGCTTTTTCCCTATAAAGGGTTCCTATTCTTCGACCACAACAGATTCAGGAAGATGAGGGGGGTTCGAGGGATCCACGCTTGATGAGGTGGGTTGCACTCATGGCACGCCATGACGGTGATGGTGTTGTAGTGAGGTATACGTCAAAGTTTTTTGACTAGATGAGCCAACTGATTGTTAAGATCAAGGACTTTCTGTATGCCGTGATAGATTAAAGAGGTGACCCTGATATCCCACTTCCAATCGGAGCTCAGTGGGGTGATCTAGGTAAGAATTTCTCTTTTTGGCATATTTTCAAAGTTTTTTAATTTTTAAATGTTTTTGTCTTCAGAGGCTAATTGTCCGAAATGTATGTGCAAATGTGGGTCTAACCTGACCAGCCAGGATGAGACGATACGATAGACAAGACTAGTAGCCTATGGTTGCTGCGGTAATGAACCTAGAGGCAGATGACATCCTGACAGAGTTGGAGCACAACCTTGAGAGGTTGACTACCAACATCCCAGAGACTGGAGTTGATGAAATTCCATGTGCCTATCATAGGAATGTAGATGGGGTTCCCGGGCATCTCAGATGTTTGCTACGTTGAGTTGCTCATGCTATGTGTGTTATCATGAGCATCACCATGCATAGCTGTTCTAGTTTCTAGGACCATTTTTGACTTTTTGGTGTCAACAGTATTTGGAAAACAAAAGGCCACATGGCCTTATGTCCTCGAATGACATATTTTGTAGACACACCCAAACTCTATTTTAATGAAAAATCTGTTACTTTTATCTATGTTTATCTCGATCAATGTATGAATGAATATTTTTTTTTTTAAATTTAAAAATGCTGCAAATGTCTATTTAACACATGATTTGTTAATGCATCTGTCAACGTGTTTAAATATCTCGGAATGTGTTGATATTCGATATAATCAAATTGTGTTTGCAAGAGATGGACTCGTAAAAACATCCTTAACATGGTTGAACTCATTACTGAATAGACACCGTTTAAATGTAATAATACGAGCTGTGAATCTAACCTAATGATAAAACGCCGAATACCAAATGTAATGGCATCAACCAATAGCTCAATGACTACACTATATTCCACTATGTTGTTCGTTGTTTGACCGAGACATATTCCATGAATAGAGACTAGCTCATTATTGGGTGAATAGATAACCCAGGCAACGGAAGATAAATTCCAAGTACTATGACTAGTGCCATCAACAAAGCCAATGTAAGTCGGAGAAAATGTCGACATATGCAAATCAAGTGTAAAAACGAGATAAGCAGGAGAAGCAGTAAAAAACACTAATTTATCACACATACCTAAAAATGGTAAATAATGTACAAATATTCACCAAAAATTTATGCAAAATATTTCTTTAGGTAAAGACCATTTTTGGGCTTTCCCAAAGGAACACCATCATAATCAATCAGATCATAGGCACCTTTAGCTAATACGTGTTTTATGATGTAAGGGCCATGCCACATGGGCTTAAATTTCCTTGCACCTAGCTTGTCATGAGCTTGATCATATACCAAGACTAGGTCACCTTCTAAATATGTACAAGGATTAACGTTTCGATCATACTGGGCTTTGACATGTTTTTGGTGAGATTCGCTAGCCAATACAACATTACAGTGATTTTCATCTAGATGGGCTAAGTGTACAAAGCGTTCTTCGTTTGCAAAGGTAGCAGGTAATAATTTGATAGCTAATTTAAGAGATGGGATTTCACATTCACTAGGTAACACGACTTCCAAACCATAAACGAGTTGAAAAGGGGTAAAACCAGTCGATGCTTTTACAGTAGTGCGGTAAGCCCAAAGTGCTGAAAAGAGCATAGAGTGCCAGTTTCCTTTATGGATACCAACTACCCATTTAATCATATTGGTTAAAACTTTATTGATAGCTTTGACCTGACTATTAGCTTGTGGATAATACGGAAAGAGCTATCATGGCAGAGGCCAAGTTGCGCGGAAAGTTTGACCATCCTAAAGTTACAAAAATGACTACAGTGGTCTATAAAAATAGCTTGTGGGATGCCAAACTGAGCAATCACATGATTGAAAATGAAAATAGCTGCAACTTCGCCGTCTTCTCTATATGTAGGCATCGTCTCAGCCCATTTTGTAAAGTAACTGACTACAAGGATGATATATCCATGTGTTACAGATCCATTTGGGCACGTCACAACATCCAGATCAATGTTCTAAGGCTCATCAAACCCTAATTTCAGTTGCTTCATGCCCTAAACAAGTCACCCCTTTGAATGCCTCCTTCCTAGACAGTTTCATGACCTGAAGACATCTAGAAATAGCATCTAGAGGGACCAGCGCAGGTAAGCCCTTATGAAGGTGCGTTGCAGAGCAGTTAAGTCCATTGCCAAGGTGCTCTACATAGCACTTAGGCTTCCTTTCACCTATGCTGGGTGAGAATGAGCGAAATTCACATAGGGTTTGGGGAATATTCTTATCTTTTGGAGTCATCTAGAATGTTCCCTCACTTATCAACTCCTATGAGCTCAAAAATGGATGAGGAATGAGTTAAGGTGCATCCTATCATCTCATCCCTTGCTCCGTAGAACTAATTCTAAGTATGGAAGGCCATTCAATGCCACCATTAATGACAAAAACTCCTTCATCTTCCTATAAATTGACCACTCATCTAAGTGATCAGGGGCTAGATTGTTTTGAATTGTAAGGAGATAATGCTGCTATGAGATTTGGCTTTGAAGCAAGTATTGTGATGCTACAAGTTTGTCATGCTTTTGATGTGATATGGATGAGATCCAAGTTGGAGGAATGGCTTTGAATCAGACACCAATGGTTGTAATTCCTTCTTCTATCTAATAAAGCATTTGAACCTTTTTCCCATATGTTTTTATTGTTTCATAATGCTTATGTGTGTGAATTGTATATGATTCCTATCACTTATATTCAATAGATTGTATGCTTTGATCATTTTTTGTCTTATGTTGTGTTTACAGGGTACTTCTCAAGCGGATTAAGTATGGGAAGGAGCGATAGAATCGATACAAGGGAGACGAGAGGAAAGCGGAACTACAGGTAGGCCTTCTATCTTCTCATCTTATCTATTGCTTATAGGAAAAGTGTAAAACACTTTAAATTGTTATTCTAGATACAACTACTTATCTAGGGAATTAGTATTTATCTGTAGATGCTAAATTCTCCAAAACAAATTGGCGACTCCGATGGGGAGAGAATCCTCTTTCCTAGTAGCTTATCCACCTCCTAAGACATCCTTGTAGACCTTATTTGTGTTCATAGATTGTAATTCAACTCTTTACATTGAAAAATTGGTCAAAATTGTTTCAAATTGCCTCTTGAAATGACTTACTGTCACCAGCACAGGCTTGTGAGGGACACAGTGCACTGCAGAGCACCCATGGCTTAGGGACATTGCTCTGAAGTGCACTGTCTCCCACTCTGGGCTATGCTGATCCTCCTAGGATCAATTTCCCACCTTTGGAAAGAGTTTTTGCCAACTTTTCTCTGTTTGATTGTTTGCTGATTGATCAATGGATGCTATGTCTCAGAAAATGAGTCTCTATCTCCTGGTCTAGCCCAACTTTGATTGGATTGATTAATGTTTCTTAATGTTTTCTTTGTCATTATCGATCGATAGTCAAAGTTGGGATATAATTGATTAATCTTCATTAGAAAGAAAGTGTCATAAAGTTTTCTCTTCCTTCAAATTAGAACTGTCATAAAAATCTTCGTTCTTATGAAAGATTGATTGATTGTATGTGCATATTTCATTTTGTTCATATTCACATTAAGAAAATCGAAAAGAAATACATGCATGTTACATTGAAAAAGTTTGTGTGTGTTGATAGGAATAGTGTAGGGAAATTTCATTTAGATTGTGCTCTTTTCTATTTGATCGAAAGAAATCTGATTGCTCTATCCCTAAGTAGCTAGGATTTTCATCATTAAATTGAATGGAATAATGATTATCATATTAGTTGCATTTTAGGAATTGAAAACATACATCACGTAGTGAACCTTGAAAGGAAAATTCTAAAGAAGATCAACTTAAAATTTATCTGAATTTACCTAATGGAGCATTGTCACTAACGAAAAACATTTAGAGGTCTAGGCTAGAGACGTGTTTCGGTGTTGTAAAACAAAGCAGCTGTCGCTAACTTGTCTGCAATACATCTCGAGTCTGATAACTCATTCCATGTACGTGAGTATATCGTAGCTCATCCATGTACCTTCAGGTATATAGGGCGGTGTTACAGTACATAAAGTATATGGGAATGCTCTCACTGTGCAGTTTTGCATTAGACAACACTTATACAGATTGGGCCTCCACGTACTTTCGGGTATATATAGGAGGACAACACTAGGTTGCTATCCATCCTTAGGTAATCGAGTTGGCTGCCTTGTACACTGTAATACACTGAACACAACATTCGGGGAGATTTCCTGCTCGTACTTCTTGGTTCGTCGGGAGGTATTCTGCAGTTCACAGTTGCTTGGTAAACCTTTTGCCTAGATTATCCATTTTTTGTTTTGTTATGTTACTTTGATTAAAATAAAATTAATTGACCACGGATAACATCCTCCTCACTCGCTCCTTAGTTGATCTTAGGTTGAAACATATGGTGACAAATCCAAAGTCCACCGATCAAGGAATTCCTTTTGATGGGAATCCTAGTCCTTTTCCTCTTTTCGGAAATATTGGTGCTCCTTATATAGCTACATTGTCCCTTCCAGGATTTACCATTGTCTTGCAAGTATGGTTATTTTCAACCTCCTTGGTTCAAAATGTCGTGATTTCTCCGCAATTGAGTACACCTCCAACTGGACAAAATCAAGCTCCAGTTGATCCTAAAGTTGACCCTTTGCCTTCTTCCTCAGTTGTTTCTTCCTCCCCTTCTTCCTCTTCGGCTGGTGAAAGTATTGGTACTAGTAACCAGGTGGCTAAGAAGAAGAAGAAAGGGAAGAATAAGAAGAAGAAGCAAATTCAGCAGAGGGGAAACCAGGCAACCATTGCTTTGAATGCAATATGTGATGAGAAACTGTCCATTAAGCCTCACAAAGTTTGAAATCCATGCAAACTTTGTGTGGGAGACCATCTTCTTCGAAATTGTCCTGATATTCCTCGGAAATTAGAAGAATGGTCTTCCCATGCACATCATGCTATGTCATCAACTTCTAGAGGTCATGCTGGTGACACACCATCAACTAGTGGTAGTAAAGTTCATGGAAAGAAGGGTAAAGTTAAGTTTCCCTATAGGTTATGTGAAGGGAATCACCCCATTCACCTTTGTCCCTATCTAGATGAAGCCAAAAAAGTGTTGGATAACTCTCCTGCTTCACCGCAGCAACTTCCATCTGGTTATAGGAGACTATGCCTTAATCCTTCACTAGTTGATGAATTTACTGACCAAAATCAACCATCGGTCAAACCCAATCTCTCTGAAAGTGAATCCTATGAGTCTATACCCGACCCAAATCAATAGGTTGAGGTAACAGTTGACCTGATTTCACTTTCAGTAAATCGTACCTTTCCCGAAGAGAGTGAATATGATACCACTTAGGTTCTTTTCGTTTCTTGAGATTCTAATGAGCTTGGGGGCAGTCATCTTGTTCCATCAAGACAGGAGGAAAATCCTCCCGCTCTCGCAACTCAAGGGGTTAATTCTCCCATTTCTATGGTACCCCCTCCAAGTAGTCTAGTCATTTCCTTTGATTGGAATCAACTGGCAGGATTCCGTCTTCCTTCTTATGTGACTTTCCAGATCATAATACACGTTTGTAATATGATTGTATCTAACACTATTATAGATGAAGGTGCATTTGTGAGTATCCTTTCCTCAACTGCTTGGCAAGCACTTGGTTCGCTGTCGCTTGTGCCTGTTACCCAGAATCTGTTGGGTTTTAATAGAGGAACCAATCAACCATTAGGGATCCTCCCTCAGTTACCAATTACTTTGGCAGGAAAAATCATTTATCTAAATGTGATAGTAGTCCCAGGCCCTTTAGATTACAATTTACTTCTTGAGCGCGACTATGTTTATGACATGGGACCTATTGTTTCCACACTCTTTCGAGTGATGTGTTTCCTGCATGAAGGAAAAATTGTCATTGTTGACCAGCTTTCATTTCCTGGTCCAAATATGGCTTCTAGTCAACCATCTTCCCTAAGTGGTCCTTTTATACCAATGGTATCATCCTCGCCACGGATTAATTATGTGGCAACCCGTTCCATACCTACATCAACTGACGATCAATTCAATGGTGTTGTACACTATGTACTAGAAGCATTGGAACCCAATCTCTCCTTCATGACCTCTTATGAGTTGTGATCGACCCATGAGGATAGTTCTTTTACTGTGTCAACCTCATTAAAAAATGAAATAGGCCAATTAGGATAGTTCTTTTACTGTGTCAACCTCGTTAAAAAACAAAACAGGTCCATGAGGATAGTTCCTTGTCTTGTGTCAACCTCATTAAAAAATGAAACAAGGAATATGAGGATAGTTCTTTTACTGTGTCAACCTCATTAAAAAATGAAACAGCTCCCATGAGGATAGTTCCTAGTCTTGTGTCAACCTCGTTAAAAAATGAAACAAAGGAATATGAGGATAGTTCCTGGTCTTGTGTCAACCTTGTTAAAAAATGATACAAGGAGTACGAGGATAGTTCCTTGTCTTGTGTCAACCTCGTTAAAAAGTGAAACCAAGGATACAAGGATAGTTCCTTGTCTTGTGTCAACCTCATTAAAAAATGAAACCAAGGATATGAGGATAGTTCCTTGTCTTGCGTCAAACTCGTTAAAAAATGAAACCAAGGATATGAGGATAGTTCCTGGTCTTGTGTCAACCTCGTTAAAAATGAAACAAGGGTCTCTGAGAAGAGTTCCTTGTCTTGTGTTAAGCTCATTAAAAAATGAAACCAGGTCCCAAGTTCCAAGTCGAGTCTTTGATTAGATCTCGTAAAATCCTAGTCGAGTCTTTCACTTGATCTCGTATATGAACCTTCATTCCATCCACTTGATAGCCACAAGTAGTCTACTTAGGTGAATGTAATGAAGCTTGGGGGGCATGCACCTAGTGGTAAATTTAAGTTTTCCTGTAGTTTATGTGAAGGGAATCACCCCATTCACCTTTGTCCCTATCTGGACGAAGCCAAAAAGGTGTTGGATTACCATCCTGCTTCACCGTAGCGACTTTCATCTGGTTAAAAGAGACTCTTCCTTTCATCATGCTGGGGGTATGTAAACCAATTTCAAGCATAGATTTTCCTCATTTCAAGTTTGTGTAAAAATGAAACCAATTTCAAGCAAAGTTTTTCCTCGTTTCAAGCTTGTGTAAAAATGAAACTAGTTCCAAGCATAGTTTTTTCGTTTCAAGCTTGTGCAAACATGAAACTGAATCCAAGCATAGTTCCCTATGGTTCAAGCTTGTGTAAAAATGAACCCATTTCCATTTTTAACTCTCGTGATTGCCATTCCATCAGCCTCTTTCGTCAAATGAGCCTTGGTTGTTTTCATCCCATCGCCACCATCCCCTTGGCCGATCATATGCTTTCACTTGGTTGTTTTACCCTTTTTGAGGAACAGTTGTAATGAGAGGTCTTATCAGCCAGCCTCTTCACATAAATCAACATGTTTTGAGAAGTTCCAATAGGCCCTTTAGATCACAATTTACTTCTTGGGCGCGACTATGTTTATAACATGGGAGCTATTGTTTCCACACTCTTTCAAGTGATGTGTTTCCCGGATGAAGGCAAAATTGTCACCGTTGACCAGCTTTCATTTCCAGTCCAAATATGGCTTACAGTCAACCATCTTCCCTAAGTGGTCCTTTTGTACCAATGGTATCATCCTTGCCACACGTTAAATATGTGGTAACCCATTCCATACCTACATCAACCGACGATCAATTCAATGATGTTGTACGTTATGTACTAGAAGCATTGGAACCAGATCTCTCCTTCATGAAATCTTATGAGTTGTGATCGACCCATGAGGATAGTTATTTTACTCTGTCAACCTCGTTAAAAATGAAACAGGCCAATGAGGATAGTTCTTTCACTGTGTCAACCTTGTTAAAAAATGAAATAGGTCCATGAGGATAGTTCCTTGTCTTGTGTCAACCTCGTTAAAAAATGAAATAGGTCCATGAGGATAGTTCCTTGTCTTGTGTCAACCTCGTTAAAAAATGAAACAAGGAATATGAGGATAGTTCTTTTACTGTGTCAACCTCATTAAAAAATGAAACGACTCCCACGAGGATAGTTCCTAGTCTTGTGTCAACCTCATTAAAAAATAAAACAAAGGAATATGAGGATAGTTCCTGGTCTTGTGTCAACCTCGTTAAAAAATGAAACAAGGAGTACGAGGATAGTTCCTTGTCTTGTGTCAACCTCATTAAAAAATGAAATCAAGGATACGAGGATAGTTCCTTGTCTTGTGTCAACCTCGTTAAAAAATGAAACCAATGATATGAGGACAGTTCCTTGTGTTGCGTCAACCTCATTAAAAAATGAAACCAAGGATATGAGGACAGTTCCTAGTCTTGTGTTAACCTCATTAAAAAATGAAACAAGGGTCTCTGAGTAGAGTTCCTTGTCTTGTGTTAAGCTCATTAAAAAATGAAATGAGGTACCAAGTTCCAAGTCGAGTCTTTGATTAGATCTTGTAAAATCCCAGTCAATTCTTTCACTTGATCTCGTATATGAACCTTCATTCCATTCACCTGATATCCACGAGTAGTCTACTTAGGTGAATGTAATGAAGCTTGGGGGGCATGCACCTAGTGGTAAAGTTAAGTTTCCTTGTAGGTTATGTGAAGGGAATCACCCCATTCACCTTTGTCCCTATCTGGACGAAGGTAAAAAGGTGTTGGATAACCCTCCTGCTTCACCACAACGACTTCCATCTGGTTATAGGAGACTCTTCCTTTCATTATGTTGGGGGCGTGTAAACCAATTTCAAGCATAGCTTTTCCTCATTTCAAGCTTGTGTAAAAATGAAACTAGTTTCAAGAAAAGTTTTTCCTTGTTTCAAGCTTGTGTAAAAATGAACCCATTTCCATTTTTAACCCTTGTGATTTCCATTTTATCAGCCTCTTTTGTCAAATGAGCCTTGGTTGTTTTCATCCCATCGCCACCATCCCGTTGGCCAATCATACGCTTTCACTTGGTTGTTTTACCCTTTTTAAGGAACAGTTGCAATGAGTGGTCTTATTAGCCAGCCTATTCACATAAATAAACATGTTTTGAGAAGTTCCAACATCACCAGAACCAGTTTCTACCCTAGACACCACTCGTTCCTCAAAATGGAGTCCTCTTTAAGCTCTTTTCAGACTCTCTAAATATGAAAATATTGCCGAGCGCTTGTCCTTTTCAGCTCGTTAATGGATTGGAAATGATATCTCTCTTGTATTATTTTACGCTTTTTCGAGCTTGAGAGATTAATTTACGAAAAATAACTTGTGGAGTTTTCTTTTTGTCCCTTTCAAACTCTCTAAACATGAAAAGGACCGAGTTATCTTTGTCATTAAACTTGTTAAAAACATCAAATAGCGACAAACTTGTCCATCTAGACAAGACCGAGTTTCACCTTCGCTAGACTCATTAAAACATCAAATAGCGATGGATTCACCTGAAGGGTGAAATTATACAACAAGCATATGTTATCCTCCTCAAGATTGATAAAAGTAAACAGGTACTGGTCAACAATGACTTGGGAAAATGGGAAAATGGGAAAACCACTTTATGGTAGCAGGACGCTCTTGAACATGACACTTTCACTCCATCGCCGTGACTATTTGGGTTTGGTTATTAGCTTGATGGTTATCACACTATTGGTCTATCATACCATCCATCACTTTGTTTTGGGTCAATTCTACCAATTCACTTTAGTGTCGTCGACATGTTCAAGAGAAGTCATTCAGTCAAAATTCATCTTTTGCAATACCATAAACCTTCATTTTCATGACTGCCATTCCTAAATCTTGTGTCGTCAGTCAAATTCCATCTCTAAAATCACTACACTCATTTCATGTCGTTGATGTGGGATACATCAAGGCCCTCCTGTGACGAGTCGCTTCTTGTCGACATCAGCACATTATCCAAGAAGTTGACTTATAAACACCCATTCAGTACCTTGAGGCTTGCATACATCAATGACAAGTTTCTCACTTCTGGCAATAGGCACACATCAATGGCATTCGACTGAAAGACTTTGTATGGTGTTCGACATCAAATCATCCATTCACACCATGCAAAATGTACTGCAGTACCTTGAGGATCATTATCATTAACGGTGATTTCTCTCGCTTCTGTTAACAACTTATATCATTGGCTGATAATCAAATGGTGTCTTCCCATGTTCGACTTTAGATCACATATTCATATGGTTAGACTTGTACTTGAGTGAATGGTTGAATGAGATTGAAGACCTGGATCTAGTTTCATCCATCTGGGTTGTGATTTCAGGAGTACTAAATCATATGTACGATGGCTTTACATTGATGGTCATTCCGATCATGAGTCTATATCTGTAGACGACTGTTTATGTGCATGTAATGAAAGTTTATAAGCTGAGCATGGGTATGCCTTCCCTCAGCAATTCAGGTAAAATCAAATATCATGATATATGTATTGTAATTGATGCAGGTCACCTTCCACTTTGATACCTCCTCATCACATCATAAAGCATTTCATTCGACATTGGAATTTTTTAGACTTCATGCTTTAGGGGGCAGCTGTTACAGATCCATTTGGGCACATCACAACATCCAAATCAGTGTTCTAGGGCTCATCAAACCCTAATTTCAGTTGCTTCATGCCCTAAACAAGTCAACCCTTTGAATGCCTCCTTCCCAGACAATTTCATGACTTGAAGACATCCAGAAATAGCCTCTAGAGGGACTAGTGCAGGTAATCCCTTATGAAGGTGCACTGCAGAGCAGTTAAGTCCATTGCCAAGGTGCTCTATAGAGCACTTAGGCTTCCTTTCACCTGCGTTGGGCGAGAATGATCGAAATTCACATAGGGTTTGGGGAATATTCTTATCTTTTGGAGTCATCTAGAAGGTTCCCTCACTTATCAACTCCTATGAGCTCGAAAATGGATGAGGAATGAGTTAAGGTGCATCTTATCCTCTCATCCCTTCCTCCATGGAATTAATTCTAAGTATGGAAGGCCATTCAATGCCACCATTAATGATAAAACCTCCTTCATCTTCCTATAACTTGACCACTCATCTAAGTGATCAGGGGCTGGATTATGTTGAATTGTAAGGAGATAATGATGCTATGAGATTTGGCTTTGAAGCAAGTATTGTGATGCTACAAGTTTGTCATGCTTTTGATGTGATGTGGATGAGATCCAAGTTGGAGGAATGGCTTGAATTAGACACCAATGGTTGTAATTCCTTCTTCTATCTAATAAAGTGTTTGAACCTTTTTCCCATATGTTTGTATTGTTTCATAATGCTTATGCGTGTGAATTATATATGATTCCTTTCACTTATATTTAATAGATCATATGCTTCGATCGGTTTTTGTCTTATGTTGTGTTTACAGGGTACTTCTCAAGCGGATTAAGTACGGGAAGGAGTGACAGAATCGATACAAGGGAGACGAGAGGAAAGCGGAACTATAGGTAGGCCTTCTATCTTCTCATATTATCTATTTCTTATATGAAAAGTCTAAAACACTTTAAATTGTTGTTCTAGATACAACTACTTATCTAGGGAATTAGTATTTATCTGTAGATGCTAAATTCTCTAAAATGCCATGCCCCTCGACTGAGTGAGGATTACAAGTGATGAAGTCGATGCCCCATTTAGCAAAAGGTCCAACAAATATGATTGGATGAAGAGGAGTAGGAGGTGCTCACATTTTGTGATCATAAATTTGGAAATTATGGATTTTTCAGATTATTATGATGTAGTCTTTAAACATTGACGACCAAAAATAGCTAGCATGTAATATATTTTGGGAAGTAGCGTACCTAGACATATGACTGCCACATGATCCAGAGTGTCAGTCATTTAAAGTTTTTTTTAGCGTCTTGAAGAGTTAAACAACGTCAATAAAGTGTGTCACCAATAATGTTGTATTGTTGGGATTGGTATCGGATTCACCGACGATCAGTTTTGGATAACTCAGGCCTAAAATTTTGTGTTTGGAGATATATAATGATGTTTGAATACCACGGATCTAATACACTAATAAGGAAGAGATATTCTCCATCAAAAGAATCTTCTACTACAATTTCTATATCAGTATGGGGGAAGTCACACAATAGTTTGGCGAAAACCAAGGATTTATTTGATTTGGATTTTTCAAATTCCAGATCAAATTATTGTAAAATAACTATCTACTTTGAGTATTTTACCCCTAGCTGTTTCTTCATGAGAATATGCATCATAGGGTTGCAATTTGAAAAGGCAGTCATTTTTCAGAGAAGTATATATTGATGGAATCGTTGAAAAACTTGCACAACTGCCAAGGCTTGATTCTCCATATGTGTGTATTTAATCTCAGTTTTAGTGAGACTCCTATTCAAATAGTAAATCACATGTTTGCTGCTAGAATCATCCTCTTGGACTAACACCATGCTAATGGTGGCATCAGATGCAACTAAGTACAAAAATTAGTCTCAATGGTAACTAGGTGGATGCAGTAAAGGTGCATTAGTCAGTGCATGCTTTAATGCTTCAAAAGATTTATCAACAAGCTCATCCCAGAAAAATGGAGTACCCTTTTTCAATAGTTGAGTAAAATCTTGTGTTAGTTCAACATAATTGTGGATGAATCTATGCAAAAATTTTGCCTTCCCTTGCAAAATTTGGAGTTCAGTAAGGCTAGAAGGAGTAGGCAAATTCAAAATTTCCTCTACCTTGAGGGGATCAACACAAATGCATTCCTTTGAAACAATGAAACCTAGAAGGCGAGCAGATTGCACACAAAAACATATTTTTGTGGATTCAAGTGAATATTATAATGCCTACACCTAATGAAAATCGCTTTTAAGTGTATTGGGTGATCCCGATGTTTCATGGAATGAGCCGAGAGGTCATATAAATAAGGCTAAACAATATGCTTGATATCGTGGAATGCATAAGACATTTCTCATTGAAAAGTTGCGCCAACAATTTTTAGGCCAAATGGGAGTTTACGATAAGAAAAAGTTCCCCATGGGGATATAAATACGGTTTTATATTGAGTGTCAGGGAGTATGTTTATTTGATTGTAGCTAGAAAATCCATCCATAAAGGAAAAAATTTCATTTCCGGCACAATGGTCGACAATTTGGTTGATATATGGAGTTGGATAATTGTCATTGGGACAAGATTTATTGATATCTCGGTAATCAACACATACTCGAATAGTTCCTTGCTTTTTATTAACAGGCACAATATTTGATACCCGATTGGTTAAAGGAACAAGGTAAATGAATCCTGCTTTTAGCAATTTCTCAACCTCAGTTTTGATAGTAGCAAATTTTCATGGATGTATAGGACGTAATAGTTGTCTAATTGACTTAACATCTAGATAAGTTTTTATTTCATGTACAACAATGCTAGGGTTGATTCCTAGCATCTCTTCATAGGACCAAGCAAAAATGTCATGCAATTCCTGAAGTTGGGCTTTGTAAGTTGAAATTTCTTCTAACGAACAAGAGGCTCCTATATGAATATTTTCAATTATTTATGGTTTTATTGAGATATTGATAGGTACTATTGCCAATATGTTCCCTAAATTCCATTCAGAACTGGAAAAAAGGGTAGATATTGGATTTTGAGGATCACTAAGGGTCTTAGATGAAAAATTATTCTCAATTTTATCAAAAGATGGTAAGAAAGTTGAACAATGATGAGTATCGTTCCATGGCATTTCATCCAAGGTCATAACTTCCATAATCCCTTCATTTGTTAAAAAATATTTGTTAAAAGGATCAGGCATAGAGATTGGTTCCAAGCGTGACAAATGAGAATATTCATCAATGATCATATTCATTTGATCATCATCAGATGTTGATGGGTTGGAAAAAGACTGAATGGCCTCATAGGCTAACTCAAAAGGACTACGAGGAATTTCATCGCCATATAAGATCATTTCTGATTCTGACGGTACTTTCCATGGATCTCCCATTTCGAAAGTACTTGATGTAATCATTTTGATATGTTCTTCATTTTGAAGAAGAAAGAGTGGAGGGAATGTGAAATTTCCCATCAAAGATGAGTCTTTGAGCATGCCAACACCAACTTATTCATATGGAGCGGTGGATTTTCCAACAAATGGGATACTTCCGATAGAATTAGGGTCAGAGGTATAGTAGGACAATTGATCTACTTTCACAATTCTTCCTTTGTGAAGAAACATAATCATCCTAAAATACGATGAGACTACTGCTGCCATGGCATAAGTCCAGCTTCGACCAAGAAAAAGGTTGTAATCAAGTTGAGCATCAACAACCTCAACGTCTATTACAACTGTTCTTCCCTCTAACTCAATTGGAAAATAATTTAAAAGTCCATATAAATTAAAACCTCTTCCATTGAAGGCTTTCAAAGTCGTGGGAGATTGATTGATTGTTGGAGAACCCAAGGTTTTCCAAGAGGCAATGGACATAATACATGTCAACGCTCCTTCGCCAATCATTGTTTGAAAAACTCATCGATTTTCGGTGTGAAATGGTAT
The DNA here is from genome assembly GCA_031772625.1 of Pinus tabuliformis. Taxonomy (NCBI): domain Eukaryota; kingdom Viridiplantae; phylum Streptophyta; class Pinopsida; order Pinales; family Pinaceae; genus Pinus; species Pinus tabuliformis. The sequence continues at coordinate 924,235,385 of CM062814.1, forward strand.
TTGAAAATCCAGTTGGTGTGGGAGACACGGGACATGATTCTCGAGATTGAAAACAATCAAATGGGAGTTTTGAGGATCTACAACTCCTATGGCTGATAATAATAATTTCCTTTGTGCTGGAAAAGTTTGCAACACTTCAAGGGTAGGCATGGTCGAAGGTGACATAGCCAGATCTTCGATGATGTTATAATTTTGGGCAGCTCTCGTATGAGGATTAAAGGATGACTTATGAAGGATACCCTTAGGAGGCGAACAAATTACCATATCAGGATTTGATTTTTCAATATGTAATGGTTCAAAAGAAGGAGGAGTAGATGCAGAAATTTGACCAGATGAACTGGAGTCATCTCCATTCTCAACATGACTCTTTGATGCGTAATATTTGGGTCTCATTGCTACCATAACTTTGGAAGACATCATCATGATATCTGTCGATGGGGATGAGGAGGATTGGTTGTGAGAGACCATTTTACTGTCTTTAGGAAAAGGATCCTTCAAAACAGTGGGTGTAGGTGAAATTTTGACGAATTTGGAAACTTCGACCCGATGAGGGCACTTCTTAGTGTCATGATCTTCCTCAAAAATCAAGCAAGGATATTTAGGTTTCCTATTTTCGTTAGATATTTCGTTCTTGTTTGATTTCTCCTTAGAGTGGTTTTCTTGTTTAGTTTTTCCTTTTCCCTTTTTCTTATTTCCAGATGACTTAGCCTTGCCAGTAGATGAATCTATGGCATTGATTTCGGAAGTAATTCTAGGAGAAGGACCTTCATCAGGTGAATTAGATAGAGCTGAAACTTGAATATTGTTAGAATTTTTCTTTTTGTTATTAGACTTTTGGCTCACAGAACCAATCATGCCATCTGCAGCATGTGATCCTGGAAGAGGTGGATTATTTGGAGTAGATCAGGGCAAATCTGGGATCTTTTCATACAAAGTTCCAGAATGAGTATAAACAAGATCGAGATATTGAGAAAGGGAAATTACCCGCTCTTCAGTTACAACACCCCCTTTGGCCACATCTTTAGTTATTACTGGTAAAAGAAACTTTATGAACCATTCGACCAAAATCTGGTTTGGAATGTAAAATTTAACTACGCGACGTCTTCATCTCCATTCGTGAATGTGATCTGAGATATGGGTAGACGTTGACTACTTTAACAAAGTCAAAAGTTCAGTTCCATTGTCATGCCAAATGGGTAACTGAAAATGGGTCAAAAAGGCTGTAGAAAGGGCATTAAATATGTTGAAGGAAGTGCGCAACAATTCTACATACCATTTGGTTGTCGAACCGATTAGGGTTCGTTGGAAAAGTCGTAATCTAATAGAATCATCATTTAATGAGTTGGACGCGCACCAAATATGATAGGTCATGACATGGTTGGATGGATCTTTCCCCAGTATGGTCGCCAGTTTGTTACACTAGACAATCCCTCTTGCGGACAAGAGCAATCTCCCTAGATCCTAAATGGAAACTAGAAACAATCATGACAAATGAACTGAATCTTTCCCTAAGTTGAACTTATTCGAATTACAAGCAATCTAACTAATGGATAGACCTCTTACCGGTTTCACGAAATGCCTGATGAAGATCCCTGGTTGTGACTTGATGCAACTCTTCAATGCTTGATAGGACCTGCAAACATAAACCATAAAAATGATCAAAAGCACATGTGATATAATAATTCAAACAACTTAGCCTAATGATCAAGGAAATTAGGGATTGAACTTGCCTTAATGAACATAATAAACAATTGCAAACTATTCATCATCCATAAAAGACAAAATCAATGGGAGAAAGTGCTCATTTGTATTAATTAGAAGATAAGAGGAGCCTTACAACCTTCACCTTGATGCCATGAGGTCCCTCCCAAATGCCTTCAATCTCCTCCTTAGATAACAAGCTCTCCAATCTCAAACTAAAATCATAAGATTTCATTCTCTAAATTCTGACCTCCATCCCTCAACCCTCTAGTCCTTTTATAGATCAAAGAGGGGGAAGTTTCACATGCCTAAGAAGAGGATGAACCTCCTTTCATGAAGGATTAGGTTACCATGAGGAAAGGGATGGAGATGCATCTTATGAGGGTTATAGTTTGAATAGCCATCACCTGGAAGCTTTCAAACAATGTAAACTTTGAAACGGGAACTGATATGATTACCCGTTTCGTTGAGGTAGCAAAAAAGTCAACTGATTTTGAAAAGTGGTGATGCATAATACACTATTTTTTTTCGGAGCATATTTTTGATCTGAATTGGATCCATGAAGAACTGTCAGAAGGACCATGACTGTATCAGGTCGGGACAAACATTAAATAATTCAAAACAGCAATCAAAAACACCCTAAACCAATGGCAATGGCAGCCAACGTGGAACGACAGGGACCTCGGTCAAAACGAGCTGACGAAGGCCCATGGAGACCACGCGGGAGGTGAAATTAGCTCTTGGGAGGCCCAAATCGGGAAACAGAGGAGGTTTTTAATGCGCGATTAGCACTCGCTGGGAAAAAAGGCTTGAAATGGAGGAGCCCGAAGCGCTTGGTCGTGTGGAGAGCCGGAGAATCGAAGAACAAAAAGCGAAAAGAGCTAAAGGACAAGGCAGGACTCGCGCTCCGAAAAACCGACGGTATTGATCGGGGGCTCCTTGAACGGTAAGCAGTTTTGGATGAAAGCGGAGTGATTCCACTCAGCGATCGATGTGTGGCAAGTGGAGGAGAGAGAAAATCGTTTCTCATCTCACGCTAACAGTTGAGCAAGTCAACTGCGCGAAATGAGCGGATGGCGTTGGATCTGGGGGACCCAAATCGGATGGTTGACATTGCGCCGGATGACCAGACTAGATTTAACGAGGGAATAAGCCGCATTTTGTAAATTTTTGAGGTCTAATTTGATTGCCACTGTGGAAGAAGACTCATTCCACGACGTAACCGAAGAATTGAACCGACGGAGCAGGCTGGCGCGTTACAGGAGGACATGTGGCCACTCCTTATGAGCTTGATGATGACACCGAACAGGGAACTCCAAGTGCAACTATGGAAGGCGATTCGATGGAGGCTGAAGAGGAACTAAATAGACATGGGAACGAATGGCCTTAAAGCCATGAATAGAGACAGAAAACACACAGAGAACAGAGAACCCCGAGAGGAGGGAAAAACACAAAGAGGAAGAAAGAAGACAGTGAAGCAAAAGCAGAAAGAAGACAGAGGGCCCAGCTGACCAAAGACAGTGTCGAGCACCAAAGAGCTTGAGAGATTCAAGCCATCTCCGAGAGGATCTGTCAGACTAGAGAGGTCAAAGAGCTGGTAGGCAATAGAGACTGTGCACTCATGTGGCTTGGGGAATACAAAAACCACCCTACCAAGCAAATATGTTTCAGGTGACTCATATTGAGCTCCTGCATTGTAAATTCTCTGCTTAAGACACAATAAAATAAGGCCACCACTGAGAGCTGGACCGAAGATGTAGCCCTGGAGGATAGGGTGAACTCCTTATTAATTTCTTGTGTTCTTGTATTTGCTTACTGTATTTCTCTGCTGAACAACCTTCAACTCGCCGCTCTGGAAGCTTCTCATCCTCTTTGGGAAAAATTTCCATTTTGGGATCATCGTGAGTATACAAGCAAATAGAGCGATGCCATTGTGGGTCTGGTATAGTGCAACAGGTGACCATCACAGTTTTTAGCCTCATAAGAGCGATGATTCTAAAATTAGGGTTTAAGAGCTATTTCCTTTAGGGGAAGCTCAAGGAATTTACCAATCAATGTCTTAGGAAGGATCTGAACTGCATATATGAATGAGTGCACTACATTATGGTCATGTGTTGGGCACTTTGGGGTATGTCACAGGGAAGTGCAGGAGGCGTGACAAAATATTGTGTAACAGGAAGTGGCCTACGAGATGAAGATTTTAGAAGGGTGTAAAATTCAAAGTGTCTTCCATGTTTTGTTCCTAAAAAAGGCTCTAGGGAAACATGTAGTTACTTCTACTGAGATTCTACCCTTGGATGAGGGGGCAGAACTAGTCTTAGTTCCAAAGGCGATTTTGGAAACAAGGGAGCAAAAGTTGAGGAGTAGGACTGTGAAGGAGTACTTGGTGAAGTGGAAGGATTTTCTAATTGAGGATGCAACTTGAGAGGGTGAGAAAGTACTCAAACATGTTTAGCTGAAGTTGCTCGAGGACAAGAAATCTTTGGTGGAGAGAACTATAATGTTCCCAACTACTTAGGAGACCTATGGGAGATTTTTTCTAGTTTAATAACGTTCCCATAGACTAGGTCGATTGAAAAATCAACTAAGGGAACATGATTTGCCTAGGAAAAACGTTATAAATGCTAAAGTGACAAAAAGGGGGACGTGGCATAGGCTAATGAAGAGTCACTTTTAATTTATAAATTTAAAAATCCACTAAAGTGACTTTATAAAAATAAAAAGGTAAAAATATGGAAAAAGTGGTGGGAAAGTTATAAAAAGGGGAAAATGAGGAGTCTTTCCTCATTCTAGTCTTTTTCCATTTTAGAAAAAAGATTTTTGGAGATCTCTTGGAGAAGAGTCTAGGGTTTGAGAAACGCTAAGTCTAGTTTCTAGTTTCAATGTTGAAACCATACACCCTAGCTAGTTTGGAGAGTGAGATCACTCAAATTTCACCATTGTTCTTAACTAAAGAAGAAGATTTACAAATGATGATGTAGGTAAAGATGTTATCAATTGATTTTATCTTCTAATTTTTGGGTATTCTATATTTCTTCTTACAGGTGGAAATTCCATGCCAAATCTAGAGCTAAGATTATGGTTGAAGAGAGGCCGAGTTCCTCCCTCATTTTGTTGGACAAGTTCAAAAGAGAAAGGAGGGACAAGTTCTAGAATATTTGTAGCATGAGTGTCTCTTTGCAAGAAGTTCAAATCAGCTTTCCTCTTTTGTGGGTCAAAGCCATTACTTTGATGGTGTGTTTCATACTCATCAGTGGGTCGAGTTTTGTTCACGGTCACTGGGTTGAAAGATTGAAGAGAGGAGGACCTTTATCTCGAGTTCTGGGTTGTTTTCATTCCTTATGGATGGGAGTCTAAGCATAGACATTAGTTACCTCATTATTGGGATGTGTATCGCACCTCTAAACTTCAAATCTACATATTGCACATGTGGGCTGTGTGTTATATATTTACATGTACCAGAATTCTCTCAAAGGTTATGTATGTGTGTGTGTATGTGTGTTGGAAAAGGGCCATGGGTTTCACCATTGTGTTCGACATGTGAGATGTTGGTTATCTTTAGCATCCTCTTGTTATTCTCTGCAACGCTGGGACTAAGTATGCACATATTTATGTTGTTACTCTATGGAAATATTATCTTGCAATGTTGGTGGTATTCCAACATTACAACAATATTCTACATCCATTTTATGTACTCTATTAACTGGTATTTGTGATCTCATTCCTCCTTTTAATGTTGGAGTATGTATTATTAGTTGTATTAATGTCCTTTAATTTAATGAAAAGTGGATATTAGTTGTTCCTAAGTATTTCTGTCATGTATGTTTAGCATTGTTGTGATATTTCTGTTATAACTTGTCACAAAATCACCTACAATACACTATCTGCAAATTGTTCGTGAAAATACCACAATGAACTAATCAAACAAACTCAGAAAATTCGCGGGCTTCCTCCAAGATATTTGTGGTGGGTATATTTCATATTATGGGTTTAATATCATCAAGTACAAGCCAAATTATTTTGATGATTCTAGGAAAATCTATTTGTGTAACTATGTGCACAATATTAACTCAAAGGTACTAGCCATAAGGGTTATCATGAGAGCATTTTAGTTTTCTAACAAGCAAAAAATTGAGGCAATAAGAGAAATGTGGGAGGGTTTACGTTCAATTAATTCAAAGTGGTAGTATTCAATGGTATTAAGGTTAAATTGGCCAACAATCATTGATCATGTTAATTGGTTATATTTAAGGTTGATGCTTCTACGTGTGGGATTAAACATTTTAGTGACAAGATGAATTATGGGTTGTATATCATTAACGTCCTTTGTTGTGCTTATTAATGACTCTGTTTCTAATTCTCTTAGGCCTTTGATAGACCCTAGAAGGGATACCCTCTTTGCACATTTATTTTTCTTCTAGTAGTAGAAGAAGGGTTGGGTAGAGATTTAAAGGATGATATAAGGCAAGGTTTAATTTATGGGGTGAAAATTGGAGGAATGCCATAAAATTGTCTATTGTTTATCGATAATGTTCTAATTTTTGCAAATGGCAGTACGAAGAATGATTCTAGTTTTTCTTTTGATATTTCTAAGGTGAAATTGGAATATACATTGTACTACCTTTTTAGGCTCAGAAAATAAACCTTCATAGGGTTTTATTCAAACTATCTCTATTGTAGTCTATCTTTACTTGTAAAGAGTCTTTTAAATCCTTGGAGGCAATGTTTACATCTCCATGTAAAAAAATCCTTCATCTAGCCTATAGGGTACAACAATAAAAAGTTGCATATACATTTGATACAAATGAAAATATCATTTAAGTTAAAATTTTGTCCGCTTATTTAAAACAAAGCCAAATCTGAGTTTGATGCTAGAGCCACCTTTCCAGAATTCTTATTCATTACAAGTCCCCTCTTATGATTGAAGTTCTTTTAATAACCGGTTTGTTAGCATATTAAATTCTTTGTATACATGTGCAAAGGATATTATATCTTCAAATATCACCTTGAATTAGAAGAACTAGTTCATAAAAGACTTCAACAAGAGGTTTTTTTCTTTTTTCTTTTTGTGAGGTAAACTTCTCTATTTCTGATTTAGAAAAAGCTTATAAAACAATAAAATTTCCTTTTTGGCCCGTAATTATGGGAAACAAACTAGATATAGAACTGAAGTTTAAAAAGAAACCATTTAATTTGTTTATTGATGTCCAAAAATTTACAAAATAAATTAGCTTGTGTAATTGGGCCATAAAGGCCATAATCTGATTGGAAGATATATACTAAACTAGAAAATAAAAAAAATGAATTTGAAGGAAGACCTTCATTTAGAATGATCAAATTCTGAGACCTCAAATACAATGTGCTTTTTTCTACTCTGAGGTGAGCAACCAAAGTCTAGAGGGATGCTCAATTGTGCTTCCATGTGACCAATTCCGTGATCTAGAGACTACATGGTTATGTGCATGTCATCCTACATCTACAAGATTTATTCTTTTGTCTCATTGCAGTCCAATAAAGCTCTTCCCATTAGAATATTAGTATGTCAATAAATGTCAACAATATACATATACTGGTTGTACGTGCCACAAGTATGACCCTTGTTAGGTACCCAATCACCCACATGAATAAAGATCTACGTGTCATTTAGAAAATGACATTCCCCAACAATCTCACATTCAGCCTGTTCTATCTTTGCGTGGACGGGTTGAGGGGTATGGTCCCTTTTGTTAGCTTTTGTAGCATTGGATGTGTTCTAGCCACGAAATTTGGTGGAGAGGCTAGAAAACATGAGATATCCAAGACCCATAAATTGTTTTTGGAAATTCCACCTAGAGATAAGTTAATTATTATTAACACATTTTTTAATGTTTCCTAAGTCTAAACTTAGGAAAAATGATTAATTAATCAAATTTAATTAATTCAAGGTGCCAATCATCTAGAAACCCACAAAAATCAACCCAAATATGGTCCTAACCCTTGATTAAGTTTTAATCTTGGTCGTTGGTGCTCCAAAAAAGGATTATAAGAATGATTCGATGGGCTCTTGGAGAGGACACACCAGAGAGTTCAATTTCCTTGGCATATCGATTTCCAGAGAGCAACAATAGTTGCCGGAGAGGGAGAGATCGAAGCAGAGATAGTGAGGGGTAGGTACAGTGAGGATGGAGGAGTTTTTCCATATCCAATGAGTACATTTGTAGAGAGGTTGAGATTTCTCTAGGAGGATGCACAGGGGCAGCGCAAATCCTCAAGAAGGAAACTTGATTTGCTGAGGAGGGTAGAATTTTTTAGTTCTAGAGGTTGAGAAGGAGTCTCAGAGTGTTGAAGAGACCTTTTTCCAGGAAAAAGAAGATAGGGCAGCTAGAGTAATAGTCAATTCAGGTAGCATTTGTAGTAGACAACATCAGGTTAACGTAGAGCATGTGCAGGCCAAGTTGGATGAATTTCTTTTCAGAAGCAGTTCAGTGCCAGAATTTCCCGGGAGTGAGGGTAATTTCCCTTTAGTATTTTTGCCAGAATTTTTCTCTGTAGGATAGCTAGATTTTGGCATCCAAATTAGTCTACTAAGAATTTCCCACTGCTGCATACTATTAAGCCCCTCAACTACTACACTGATTTTCCCAAGTTGGGTTTTTCCAGGGACAATTGTCCAAAAATAACGATGTCATTTTATGTGTGTGTGTGTGTGCTAGTATTTTCTCAGTTTCCAGCGCTATTTTATTTCCGAAATTTTATTTGTGAAAGTTGCAGTGTGATTAATTTGATATTTTTTGTATCAAATAAATTGTTAAATTAATTAACAATTAAAAGAATAGATTCTAGGTGTTGTAATAGGATTTTAGTCTTGAAGTTTTCACATGGTATGAGAGTGTGATTGATCATATGGGGAAGTTCAGAAGCAAAGAAAAAAATTCGTTGCTCAAAGGGAGCAGTAGGTCGAGTTTCTAGAGGGTGTGCAGAGCCTGAGCCAGGCAAATTGAGTTGCTTGGGGAAGTTCATTTTTTCAGTCCAGGTTGACAGAAAAATTTGGTTTTCTAATTGAGTGATTCCAACAAGCAGAGGGAGCAAAAAAAACTCAGGTTTTCATTGAGTATAATTCTTGTCTGGGCACAAAGGGTTTTGCAACAGTTTGCTAGAGAAAAATCCATGTTGGGTGGAAGAGAAAATAACACGCAAAGGGAAAATTTATCTCAGGGGATCTCGAGTTTTAGAGATCTAATTTTTCCAGTTGCATATTAGCAGTAGTTTTGAGAAGATATTATCACTCCATAAGGGAGTGCGAGTAGCATATCCAACAACCAATCAATAAGAAAGAGGTATATTTTCGGGTTTATTTTCCAGTTTTTGAGTTTTGCATATTTGTAGCTTTCTAGAGATGGCCATACGGGATTGCTAGAGAAGGTCATGCGACTTAGCCAGAATGTTTATCTGGACAACAGATCGAATTCCAGTTGCCAGAGGTAGGTCCTAGAGGAAGTGCAAGTTGTCTACTATAGGCTGCAAATCAAAGAAGTGTCCCAGAAAGGGACTAAGATCAAAAGGAGATAGTGAGGCACTAGATCCAAGCAGGGGAGGAGTATGAGGCTCCAGTGTATGAGATGGGTAGGGTCCAATAAAGTTGCAACAAGGAGATCAATTAGATCAGTTTCAGATTTTTGCAGTGAGACCATCACCTTTGCTATAGGGGCCCACAATATCATTGTAGCAATTTCAATACCCGAGAGGTAGCTGCAGAAGTAGTTGTAGTGACATAGGTAACGTGAATTCCCCAGTTGTAATATGGAGGTGCAATTCCAGTTTTAAGATTTCTAATGCAGAACTTCGCAGTCTAGTTTCCAGTGCAGGAGGAAAATGGAAGTTTCCAGAAGGGAGCAGAGAGATTTCCCATATAAAGATATAGACTCACAAGGAGTCTTGTTTCAGAGGGAGAATCCCTATGGAAGCTAGTACTTAAGTATATGGGTAGATCAAACTCATTATTAGAGTAGTTGCAGTAGCAGTGCAGAAGCATCAACAAATCAGTAGAAGTAGTATGAGTAGATCATATTTCACGATGTTTGCATCCATACCTCTAGGAGTGAGGTGGGGTGATTTGGAGTTGTAGCCCCAGAGAGCTACATAGATTGGGTAGAGTCCATTAAGGATTCCATCTCATGGATCAATACCTGGCTACGGGGTCCTGCAATATTCAATAGTAGGATGGATCAATGGAAGATAATGCACACAATACTAGAGTGACAGTTGTAGACTAGTAGCAGTCAGAGGCTAAGGAGTGTAGTGTAGTGTTGACAACAGATGTTCCGAATGGAAAATGGAATCCACCCATGGTATTCATCCACACATGGAATTTACCCATGGAATTGTAAGTGACATCCACGCATGGTATTTATGCACCCATGTCATTTACCCATGGCATTGTAAGTGACATCCACCCATGAAATTCATTCACCCACAGTATTTTCCCATGGTATTATAAGTGGCATCCACCCTTGACATTCATCCTCACATGGTATTTATCCACTCATGGAATTTACCCATGGTATTGTAAGTAACATCCACCCATAGTATTCATTCACCCATGGTATTTACGCACCCATGGAATTTACCTATGGTATTGTAACCAAAAAAGGTTATAAGTAACAAGTCACATTTTGTAAAAGGACAAATTGTCCACCACAATGTAGCTTTTACAATTATTCTCTATTTTAATAAAAAAAATCTTTGTGGTTTTTTATTATTATTGTGTGTTCTCCTCTTTTCTTATATAATTTGGTTTCTTTTAGATCTTGGTGGCCTGCCCCCAAGATCTGGATCAGCGGTATCAGATTCAAGTTATGACTCCATGGGAATAAGGGTTTGAAGCATATTTCAGTTTCAAAATTTTGCAACAATCTTCAAAAAAACTTCATGGCAGTGCTATGACCTCCACAAAGAATTTTAGAAGGTGCAAAATATCTCATTTGAAATGATTTTCTGTTCGCTCAAATGGGTTTTTTACATAATTTGATTTCATTTCCCGATTTGAGAGATACAAGCAATTGAAGTTACACATGTATGGAATGTTTCGTGACCACACATACAATGAGTTTCTGTAATCATTTTCTCACTCCACAGGTCATGAAATTTCAAGTGTCTTATATAAATGGAAATATCTCTTCAGTACCTCAAATGGGTATTTGACAGAATTTGATGTCATCACCTATAGCAGAAGTTATTAATAAAGTTGTAGAAAGAGGTCTATAATGTAAGAGAAGCATTTACAACCTCTCATTGGATAGGAGAATCTACAACACCCATGGCCACTTTTTTTTTCAAGTATGCAACAAATTTATAGTTCATGTACATATCTGGTGTGGCCTGGTTCTGTACCCCACCTAGAATCCATGATTTTTTATATCTGGAGCAACATTCATAGCGGGTTCCCTTTGGAGACGTGCCCTCTCACCCTGTTTTAGTAGGCACCTGCTTCAAATTCATCAGTTTCAGCATAACAACATTCGACTTGGGTTCCTTAGAGATGTGCCCTCCCACCCTAGACTATGTAGGCACCTGCTATTTCATCAACAATCAACATCAAGGTTATGGGTCAATCGCACAAAACCCTTGTCATCAAAGTCCATTTGCTAGGCCGCGCATTGTTAGTATCATAGTTGGTCACAAGAATTACAGGGTATCTCTATCCTCGGATCTTCATTCATCATGGTTATGAGTTAAGCACACAAAGCCCTTCTCTTCAGTGGCTCTTCATATTCAACAAAGGATTTTAAGGAGGGAACTTCACATAATGGGGACCATTGCTTCTTAAGGAGGGAGGAATGATCTGAATGGAAAATGGCATACTCCCATGGTATTCATCCACCCATGGTATTTATCCACTCATGGAATTTACCCATGGTATTGTAAGTGGCATCTACCCATGGTATTCATTCACCTATGGTATTGTAAGTGGCATCCACTCTTGGTATCCATCCTCCCATGCTATTTATCCATTCATGGAATTTACCCATGGTATTTTAAATGATATCCACCAATGGTATTCATTCACCCATGGTATTTACCCACCCATGGAATTTTCCTGTGGTATTGTAACAAAAAAATGTTATAAGTAACATGTCACATTTTTTTAAAGGACAGATTGTCCACCACAATGTAGCTTTTACAATTATTATCTATTTTAATAAAAAAAATTGTGGTTTTTTTTTATTGTGTGTTCTCCTCTTTTATTTTGGAATTTCAGTTTTTTTAGATCTTGCCCCCCCCCAGATCCAGATCAATAGAGTAGGTGGTTCAGTGTAGAGTTGGCAACAACACAAATTATTCACTGAAAGTGCAAATGCTAGTAGCAGTCAGGACTCAGGAGATGGATGCATCATACTAAACATAGTTGATTCAGTATTTAGGATGCTTCTTAGTTGCTGATGTTGTAGTATCATCAAACAACATATGAGAGGGAGTTGCACTGCAGATGTAGGGTTGGAAACTATGTGGTAGCATCAGCATCAACACAGATGTAGCATCAGAGTTTTGCAATGGTTGGTGGGCAGAATGGATAGACATCAACAATGTGATAAGAGATGATACTGAGAAAAAGTGTTGTGGTAGGGTGTGCAACAATAGAACACAATCCTTGCTAAGAGGGAGTGTTATTTTTTGTAGCATCAGATGTGTTCTAGAAACAAAATTTGGGTGAGATACTAGAATACATGAGATCTACAAGACCTAGAAATTGATCCTCGAAATTCCAGCTAGAGATGTGATCTGAAATGATCATATGTTAAAACTGATGTAGAATTGATTAACCATTAATGATTTGAATGTTAACTGAAAGTGTGGAAACCGAGAGAAATGCTTCAGAAGAAAGACTTTATGATAGATGATAAAACATAACTAAGATGCAAAAAAGTAATGAAAACAAAAAATACACAGTGATACCAGATAACAAGATTGATTACGGAGTTCATCCCTGATGGAATACGTCTTTGGGTCTGCTTTCAATATGGGTGACTGCTTTATTAGGATTGAAACCAAGGAGGTTGATTACACAGAGAATTGACCAGAATGAATGTGCATGCAGGCACTTCTGATCACTGTCATAAGGAAGCTCTCTGAACCATCTTTCCAACGCCTATCATGGTTCCCAATTCTGAATCTTGATGCTCTTGTTACACTGAAAACAAAACAACCTCTCACTTCTAGAATCTGCATACAAAATCCAAAACCACTCATCCTTTTCTTCAATGAAAAAGCTTCCTTTTAAAATCCACTAGGTGCACTTGAAATTCCTCTAATGAGTTTAAGAATGCATTTGTTCTATTTTAGGGTTCTTGGGCCTCGGTCCATTCAGGTCTTGACTCCTTAGGATAACACCATGGTCCTCAAATTAATGTTTTTAAATAAACTTCAAAACAAAACCCAAATATAACCTTATATTAAAATCAAAACTGTTGTGGCTTGCTGACTGGGTGGAGGAGGCTGACGGTTACGTGTGGCCAACCGTGGTCTAATCGCAGGCTGCCACCTAGTGGTTATCTCTAGTAGTTACGGCATAGACATCACTTTGACGGTTTGCATGTGCCCACATTCCTCCGACCATTGCAACTTACCCTAGTGGTTCTGAAGCAGTCTCCCCACCATGGTTTGCATAGTCATTCACATGGTTAAGGTTCCGCTGACTGTTGATGTTGCAGTTAACTATAACCTTCAACCACCTCTTACCATAGTTGTTACTCCAGTCACATGCTTAACATCGCTTGGATACGGTTGACGGTCTACGGTGACTGCTGTTCTGAGTGGTTAACTCCCCACGGTTAGAGACTATGGTCACGGTTGATACCTCTGCTTATTCACATGAAAAATGGTTCTACTATGGTCATATGTCCGTGGTTTAGGACTGTGGTATTATTTTTGCAATGTTTTTATATGTTTAGAAATGTTATAAGGTATGAATAGGTCTATACTTAGGTTTAACACATAATTTGTAATGTATTTAGTGGTGGTAATATGGTTCGATAGGTTTAGGATTTAGGTTTAAGAATTAGGGTTGTATGCTTTAGGTTTTGAAACCTAGGTACATTAGGTTTAGGGTTTTACATTAGGTTTTTAAAATACCCTTTTACAACCTAATGTCACAAAGCGACATTAGTAACATTTGTCTCATGATGACGACAACCAAACCCTGTAAAAAGACAGATGAAAATCACATCTCGACACAAAACTCTAGAAAGGTGAATGATCAACTCACGTCGAAAATCATATCCTGGCAGAATTGACAACAAACTCATGTCGACAACCAGGTGCTAAGCCATATCAACCATAGACATTACCTGAGCAACCTGAATCATAAAAAACACTATCGAAACTGACGACACTGAACTAAATGTTGACGATGACACTGAACATTGACGATGAACCTATGAAACTGATCTGTCGAGATCCTCCTGGATCAATCCTCTCGACTTGAAAGCTTTTGGACCACAAAATTATCTGAGTTGATTTATTTAGCCATCCTAATGGGTAAGGTCTTAGATGATTCCGTGTTTCCAAACCCAAACTCTTAACTAAATATTCATATATTAGATTGGCCTGTGATCCAATGTCAAACATTGTATCTATCTTTGTGTGCTTACAAGTTATCCTTATGTTAAACAATTCAACTCTTTTATCCTCATTTGAAGGATTTATGTTTGATGAAGATGCAATAGTATTCGAACTTGAACCAGTGTCAGAAGTTTTACCTGTCGTAACCATAGTAGTTATCCTCCTTTCATCACCTGAATCTGAACCTAGATCTTGTTGGACTGCTGCAATTTCCTTCTTTTCATCCTTCTCCTTAAGGAACTTTTTGGGCTTAAGTTCTGGATGAAGTTTCCAACACTTAGATTCATCATGACCGATTCTTTGGCAATGAGAACAAGTAGGTATTTCCTTCTGAGCTATCACTGATTTATTTCTCTTTGAATTATTCTTCCCCTTACTGTCATTGGAATCTTTTATTTCCAACTCTTTCGATGATTGTGATGAAAACTTGAATGGTTTGCCACCTGATTCAATATGTATGGCTTGAACACACACTTCATCAAATCATCAGGATTAAACATCAATAATGTATGCTGCAAATATGAATGTATACTGCCAATGTATTTTAATAAAGTTTCACATGTATCCAATTAAATACCAAGCGCCAATTCTTTGTTTCTGAACTCCTGAGTAAAATCCTGAACACTCTGCCCTTTACCTTGCCTCAGATGCTGCCAATCAATAACAACTTGTTGCATGTATCCTAAAGGATAAAATTATTTCCTAAGAGCTTTTAAAAACTTAGACCATGAAGAGATGACTTTCCCTTTTCACTTTACATCTATTTGAGTTTTACTTTTCCACTAGATTAAAGCTATTCCCCCCATTCTAAGTGTAGCTAATTGAATTTTTGTTTTATCACTAGAAATGTTCTGAATACAACAATACACTTATGACTGCTTAATCTAGTTATCTAAATTTCCAGGATTCATTTCGCCATCATAAATAGGTAACTCAATTTTTACATTAAGTTTCAAAAGATATGTTTTCTTAGGTTTATTTTCTGTTTCAGATTTTGCACTGGAAGAGGAAGAAGAAGAATAAGAAGAAGAAGATGATGATGGAGATGATGGAGGTGAAGGTGGTTTCTCAACCTTTCATTTACCTTTGTCCTTCCTCGATGTCTTTGAAGAAGAAGCTGCATCTCTCGTCCTCTTGTCTTCGTAAAGTTCTCCCAACATCTGCTGCATAGTAAAAAATGCTTGCTGAAACTGTTCATCACTCATCTTAGTTTCAATATTTTCACCTGCATTAGATCCTGTCATGGTCGACTTATGAAAGACTCGTCACTTTCCAATCTCTGGATCAATATACTCAAGGATTCCTTCTCCATGTTGTGACTTTGACCTGGTTAACATTCAATGTTAAATACTACAAACGCAACCTGCCCTGATACCAAATTATATGATCTAAAATGATCATAAGTTAAAACTAATGTAGAATTGATTAACCATTAATGATTTGAATGTTAACTGAAAGTGCGGAAATCGAGAGAATTGCTTGAGAAGAAAGACTTTACGATAGCTGATAAAACATAAGTAAGATGCAAAACAGTAATGAAAATAGAAAATACACAGTGATACCAGACAACAAGATTGATTATGGAGTTCGTCCCTGATGGACTATATCTCCGGGTTTGCTTTCAAGATGGGCAATTGCTTTATTAGGATTGAAACCAAGGAGGTCGATTACACAGAGAATTGACCAAATTGAATATGCACACAAGCACTTCTGATCACTGTCATAAGGAATCTCTCTAAACCAGCTTTCCAACACCTGTCACGGTTCCCAATTCCAACTCCTGATGCTGTTGTTACATTGAAAACAAAACAACCTCCCACTTCCAAAATCTGCATACAAAATCCAAAACCACTCATCCTTTTCTTCAATGAACAAACTGCCTTTTAAAACCCACTAGGTGCACTTGAACTTCCTCCAATGAGTTTAGGAATGCATTTGGTCTATTTTAGAGTTCTTGGGCCTTGGTCCATTCAGGTCTTGACTCCTTAGGATAACACCATGGTCCTCGAATTAATGTTTTTAAACAAACTTCACAACAAAACCCAAATATAACCTTATATTATAATCAAAACCGTTGTGGCTTGCTAACCGGGTGGAGGAGGTTGATGGTTACGTGTGACCAACCGTGGTCTAACCGTAGGCTGTCACCTAGTGGTTACTCCAGTGGTTCCAGTGTAGAACGGTTTGCATGTGCCCACATTCCTCCGACTGTTGCAGCTTACCCTGGTGGTTTCGATGTGGTCTCCCCACTGTGGTTTGCATAGTCGTTCACATGGTTACAACTCTGCTGATTGTTGATGCTGTAGTTAACCATAACCTCTGACCACCTCTTACTATTGCTGTTACTTCGCTCACATGGTTAACATTGCTCGGTTACAGTTGACAGTCTATGATGACTCCTATTCCGAGCGGTTAACTCCTCGCGGTTAGAGACTACAGTCATGGTTGACACCTCTGCTTGTTGACATGAACAATGGTTCTGATGTGGTCATCGATCCGTGGTTTAGGACTGTGGTATTGTTTTTGCAATGTTTTTATATGTTTAGAAATGTTATAAGGTCCGAATAGGTTTAGACTTAGGTTTAACACATAGTTTGTAATGTGTGTAATGTATTTAGGGGTGGTAATATGGTTTGATAGGTTTAGGATTTAGGTTTAGGACTTAGGGTTGTATGCTTTAGGGTTTTAAGCCTAAGCGACATTAGTAACATTTGTCTCATGACGACAATAACCAAACCCTATAAACAGGTGGATGAAAATCACATCTCAACACAAAACTATGCAAAGGAGAATGATCAACCCACGTCAAAAATCATGTCTTGATAGAATTGATGACAAACTCATGTCGAAAACCATGTGCTAAACCATATCAACCATAGACATTACCTGAACAACCTGAATCATAAACAACATTGTCGAAACTGACAACACTGAACTGAATGTTGACGATGACACTGAACACTGAAAATGAACCTATGCAACTGATTTGACGAGATCCTCCTAGGTCAAGCTGACTTAATTATATTATTAACCTATTTTTTAATGTTTCCTAAGTCTAAACGTAGGAATACTAGTTAATTAATCATAATTAATTAATAAGGTGAAAATCATCTAGAAAGTCACACGGATCGACTTTGATATGATCCTAGCCCTTGATTAAGTTTTAATCTTGGTCATTGGTGCTCCAACAGAGGATTATAAGAAGAACTTAATGGGCTCTTGGAGAGGACACACCAGAGAGTTCAATTTCCTTGGCGGATCTATTTCTAGAGAGCAACAACAATTTCCATAGAGCCAAATATTGAAGCAGAGAAAGTGAGGGGTAGGGACAGTGAGGGTAGAGGAAGTTTTCCAGTTCCAGCGAGTACAATTGTAGAGAGGTCGAGATTTCTCGAGGAGGATGCGTAGAGACTCAAGAAGGCAATTCGATTTTTTGAAGAGGGTAGACATTTTCAGTTCCAGAGGCTGAGAAGGAGTCCTCGAGTGCTAGAGAGATGTTTTTTTAGCCAACAATAGGAAGAATGACTAGAATAGCAGTCAGTTCGAGCAGCAGTTGCAACTGACAACACTAGGCTGACGCAAAGCCTCCGCAGACCCAATTGAACAACTTGATTTTCAGAAGTAGTTCAGTGCTAGAATTTGCCCAAAGTGAGGGGTAATTTCCCTCTAGTATTTTTTCCAATGTTTTTCTGTATAGGATAGCCAGATTTTAGGATCCAGATTAGTGTACTCAGAATTTCTCACTGTTGCATAATAATAAAACTCTTAGCTGGTGCACTGGTTTTACAAGGTTGGGTTTTTCTGGGGACAATTGTTTGAAAATAACGGTGTCATTTTATGTGTGTGTGTGCTAGTATTTTCTCAGTTTCTAGTGCTATTTAATTTCCATAGTTTTAATTGTGAAGGTTGCAGTGTGATGAACTTGATATTTGTTGTAGAAAATAAATTGTTAAATTAATTAACAATTAGAAGAATTAATTCCAATTGCTGCAATAGGATTTCAATATTGAAATTTTCACACCTATAGTGTTGGGTAGATTTTGTAGCTCTTACTTGATCTGGAGAGCCTTTCACATATATAAGCAACACCGTGACAAATGTAGGCTCGTTATCAAGGCATGGTGAGCTCAAGGAGTGAGTAAGACCATGAACTAGAAGAAAGAACTAAGAGAGACTTAAGAGAGAGACAGGAAGGGACCAAAATGGAAGTAGAGGAGTGAGAGGATAAGAGATAGAATGTAGGGGCTACAATTCAAATTGGGGGAGGAGAGGCTTTGAGGGATGAAGTAAAGAACTAGAAAATTGAGAGTGAGCTAAGATGATAGTTGGGGGGTGGGGATCTGAATAGTACACGACCTAGGGAGGTGCAAAAATAGATAGAAATTCCATAATAATGCATGTCCATAAGCACATCGAACAAAGTTTGATTGCTCCATATAATTTCATAATTAACATTTGAGTGAAATGTGAGAGAGAGAAATTTTCATCCCACATGTGTACTGAATCCATTATGCCAAATTGAATTTTGAGAGCCTCATGAAATGATAAAAGAGCATGGAGAGGGAGGCCAAGATAGGGTTATCCTGTAACTAGAACTTTGTATTAGTGCAAACCATGGATTTTTCATATACCTAATAACATTTATGCATTAAATTTGTACCATGTCCCAAGCCAACTGGTGTCGAACAATGTTGAGTAGTCATTTTATATCATGTTTCAAGGTGGTGAAACATTTAATACACTTGGGGGTGGGGAGTGGTCTTGCCACATCCTATCTCATAATTGTAGGGTGGGATGGCATCAAGGCAACCACCCCCCAACCTATCCCTAATTTGTTACCCCATTTAGGGGACTCAACAAGAGGTCATTTAATATACACCTCTGATTTTCCAAGTCAATCATTAGCTTCGAATCCCATACGCTTTTGATTTTTTAAAACTTTTTTGTTAAAATTTATATTTAGTAACAACCACATGGTAAAATGCTATGCTTTATTATTATTGTTTTCCCTTGCTACAAACTTTAGCTTAAAAACCATTATTGATTCGTAAATAAAGTTACTCTAGCCCCACACATCCTTGGTAACCTTAATAAGCTCCATCAGAATAACCCCAAGCCTAGCAAAAATCAATTTCAAGTTCCTCTAATTCTTTGACTAGCTTTTCTTTATTCGAAGACCAATTCCCATTGCCAACACCAATAATATGGACCACATGTGCTAGAATATAATCCAAACCTTGGAAGATAATTTTTCTTCTTGATAACCAAAGGCCCTATATCACATAGCAAGTAAGGGCCCTAAAAACTTTAATCAACATATTAGCAATTTAATTGAATAAAATAAATCTAATATCCAGTACGTTTTTGTCATTTTTCCTCTCCCGTGTAACCTGTAGAATTTTTAACCATACACCTCTACAAAACGAACAACAAACAAATAGATGATCCATAGATTCCTCATCAAATTTGCATAAAATAAACCTTCTTGTGTATTCCTTTTTTGGCAATTATCCCATCTTAGAATTTTATTGACGACATGCCCACTACAAAAACTTTTTTCCATTTAAAGGACATTATGAATTCCAAACTATGGACCACAACGAAGACCTCTCTTCCATTATTTCCTTGCAACCTAAATTTGTAGTATATTCTCATGCTCCTCCCTCCTTTTTTTACCACATAATAATATATTCCTAATTTAAGAGTTTTATAGCAATGGATGAAAGGCTTCTCGCATATGGGTTCCATTCTTTAAATTTTTCCTCATGCAGATTTAATATTTCTACCATTCATGAGACCACATGTTCTTGATATCATTTGACGTTGAATCTTCCAAGGAAAAAATTCCTAGAAGGTGAAGGTCTCTCGACAACTGTTTAGACAATCTAAAGTTTCCTTTGCATCCAATGCAAGGGTCCTCCCTTAAGCTTCTTATATTTACTCACCTAAGCATCCATGGTGACCATTCCCATACTAATGGAAAAGATTTCACTAAATCTTTCCAAAATATAGAATAAACACTTGCATTATTCCTCTCTTGTTTGAACCACTCTATTATATAATTTCCTCTCAATTATTTGAATTTCATGACCTTACCCCACAAAATTCATTATAGAAAAGTCTCCATAGAGTTTTTGCAATAAGAGTCTAATTAAATAAATGTACAAATTTTAGTCCCCAACCTCTTACCTCTTTCAAGTTTTTCACTTTATTCCATTTTATTTTTAAAATTCCTTATTTTTCTGTCTTTCCAATCCACAAAAGAAACTGACAGGGATGCTTCTAAGTTACATGAAATTCTAAAATTGGATTGCCATGACACTTGCAAGGAAATAAACGTCCTCAAATATTCTTTATATTTCCATAGTTTATATTGGGAGTTAATTTCAATGATGATTTTAAATGTCTAGGATATTTTTTTGAAGCCCAATGGGTACAAAAAGGTTGTTTGGGGATGGTTTATGGAAAACATTAAGGGTAGAGTTAAGATATTGTGTAATAGATGGTTTCAAATAGGTGGAAGGTTGAACCTTGTCAGTTTAGTTCTTGAAGCTATAATAGTTTTTTGGCGCAATATGTTATATATTCCTAAGGGTGTGCTAGAGAAAATTGGGAAGAGTTGTTTCAAATTCCTTTAGTAAGGGAATAAGGAGAAATAAAATCTCCCATTGGTGAAGTTGCTAGTGATTGCAAAGCTTGAGTATGGGGGCCAAGTCCTAAAATTATAAATATTTTCGTTCTTTATAGCTAAAATCCTATGGGAGGTCATCTCTTATGACAATCCATGGATTAATATAATTGATTAGAAGGATTTTAAACCAAGGTCTTATATGGATTGAATAAGAATTTAGAGAATGAATACACTTCATTTTTTTTTTCCAAAACAATGTGAGAATCTTATATGTTCTTTCCCTATGATAGTTCAACATTTAGCATGAAGGGTTGGTAATGGTGAGAAAGTGAGGATATGGAATGTTGCTATGCTCTAATGTGGTGAGAGATTAATATTTTCTATTAATATGACTTGAGCTCATATAGGAAAGGATATTTTCGACATTAAGCTAGATGGGAGCCCAATATGGAGTAGACCTATGGACTTAATATTGGAAATAAACTCAAGAATTGAAATTGATTGGAGATCATGCAATGTTGTGGGGATCTTATATAAGAAAATTAAAAAGGGGTCATGTAAGAGTTAGGGATGAAAATGATACAATATCTTGGGCATACAATAAATCTAGTGGTATTAATACTTCACAATTGTGTTATTTGTCTATTTGTGATTTCACTCCATAAGAGAACAACTAGTGGTGGGAGAAGATATGGAGATTGTTAAGTTCAATTCATA
This sequence comes from Pinus tabuliformis, assembly GCA_031772625.1. Classification (NCBI taxonomy): domain Eukaryota; kingdom Viridiplantae; phylum Streptophyta; class Pinopsida; order Pinales; family Pinaceae; genus Pinus; species Pinus tabuliformis. The sequence goes on from CM062814.1 coordinate 924,257,031, forward strand.
AGAAAAATTCACGACTTCAAAGAAGATTATGATATGCATGTGTGGTGAACTCCAGTATTGTAGCAATAATGCTGCAACTCCTGGGGCTGCCTACTTTACTTTTATCAACCCGGTAGTTCGTAACGAACTTGGAAGCGACGGTGATATATGCACAAGTACTAGCTCTTACTGCAGGTTGTCACTTGATTAGTTGGCAGAAGTTTGTTAGGAGCTTAAGCCAACTTCTATGAGTTCTCAGAAGAAGATTTTAATCGTGATGGAAGAAAGCTAACTCAAAAGAGGCTATTCTACTTGCAGAAAGAGAATGAAAGCTGAAATGAAATTCAAACCCTAACAAACCCTAGTTTACCCACTAACCCTACTTTTGCAAGAAAAGAGATGGAAACTACTGAAATGGCTACCATTGACTACTGGAAAGGTAAAATGCATGCATTGAAGCTACTTCAGAAGAGAAATGAGAAGAAATCATATTTTTGTACTTTTGAGCATTTTTATGTGGAATTATTATGCTTGTCTTTTAACTAGTTGTGATTGTGCAGAGGTTTGGTGGCGAAGGGAGATGGAGTTGGCTTTTTCAAGAGGTGAGGAAGGTGTGGAGAGGTATTAAGAAGTCCCTAGTACCCTTCTGGAGACTTCCATTGCGATCAGACTTCGAAAAATCATTCGCATGAAATTTTACGGGAGGCTGCAGGGGATCTACAGGAGGTTCTACAAGAGGATCTACAGGAGGAGGCCGAAAGTGGTTTTGGGAGGTTTGAAGGTGGAAAATGATGGAAAAATGGAAATGAAGGCTAGATGGAGGTGTTGAGGGGTCTAGGAATCTGTCAATGAAGATCAGAAATGAAGGAGACGGTTGGATTTGTTCAACGGTCAAGAAAGAAACTTTGTGGAAGAATGCAGAAATTAGGGCAAATTAGAGAAGTATGGCGAATGAGTGGGGAAATAGTGAGAGATGAACTGGTATAGGCTATGTTATGGAGGAATGATAAGCTGGAATGTTCTATAAGTGAGCTGCACACTTACTTTTCAAAACTGACCCAAGCAAGAACCGAAAAAAAGAGTTTTGCCTATTTTGACCTAAAATCTGACCTAAAACCAGAGAAATGCTGAACATAACTTTATGGACAGAAATTTATGTGAGAAATCCATGGTAAATGAACAAGAAAAGATCTAAGCATGTGAATCCAACTGATATCAACTTCTCCAACTTGAAATCTCACAGTAGCAATTGCATTGGGAAAGCAAAAACAATGTTTTTGGTGGCAACAATAGTGCCTTGATCTCAAATCATGGTCCCAAGAAGGGAGAAAGGAGATCAAGGCCTACTTGGTAGCCTTTTTGGATCTTTTTCTATTACTACATCAAACTATCTAATCAACCTGAAGCAAGAACAACTATTCTAACCATCAAAAGCAACCTAATTAACAAAGCAAGATTTAATTTAAACAACATAAATTATCTCATGAATGCAAGAAAACACATATAAATACACAAAGGAGGTGTTGGGCAGCTTGGTTTGGGCCCTAAACCAAGAGCTTCATCCCTCTAGGAAAGATCAATGCTGGTTCAAAACTTGATTCATCTTCATTTATCAAAAAGTAGCAGTTACATCACAAAACTATCTTCAAAAAGAGCTCGAAAATGAGCTGAGTACAAAGCTGCACAAAAGTGCAAAAATCTACTATGAAATGGCTAAGCTACTGAGGCTTGAAGCCTTATTATTTATATAAGTGGGGACTCCCAACAGTCCTCCTAAACTTAAGGAACTAGGCCGCCTAAAACTGAAGATAACAACAACTTTACTAGACTTGCTCGGCTGCCCCTTGGAATCATCATTGTGGGCCTTTGTACTTCGAGTTGCTGATGGAGAACTTGAGGAAGGGATCATTAATGAAGGAGACACCCCTCCTATAAGTACTTAGCCCTGTTTCCTCGAGTTTGGCTGCTAATCTACTCATAAATGCCTGGTCTTTGTCCAAAAAGGTCCAAAAATCTGCAATAAGCACTCATTAGATTATGTGGCAAAGTGACTATCCCCATTCACTCTATTGACATAAATATGTTCAAAACATGCACAAAACTATGGAGAATGGTGGATCAAATGAAAATAATAGGCAGAATGAGCCCATATAGCAATAATTCTGCAACTCTTGGGGCTCCCTACTTTACTTTTATCAACCCGGTAGTTCATAACAAACTTGGAAGCGACGGTGCTATATGCACAAGTACTAGCTCTTACTGGAGGCTGTCACTTGATCAGTTGGCACAAGTTCGTTAGGAGCTTAAGCCAACTTCTTTGAGTTCTCATAAGAATATTTTAACTGCCATGGAAGAAAGCTAACTCAAAAGAGGCTATTCTACTTGCAGAAAGAGAATGAAAATTGAAATGAAACGCAGACCCTAGCAAACCCTAGTTTACCCACTAACCCTACTTTTGCAAGAAAAGAGATGAAAACTACTAAAATGGGTGGCATTGACTATTAAAAAGGTAAAATGCATGTATTCAAGCTACTTCGGAAGAGAAATGAGAAGAAATCATCTTTTTGTAATTTTGATTATTTTTATGTGGAATTATTATGCTTGTGTTTGAACTAGTTGTGACTGTGCAGAGGTTTGGTGGCGAAGGGAGATAGAGTTGGCTTTTTTAGGAGGTGAGGAAGGTGTGGAGAGGTATTAAGAAGTCCCTAGTACCCTTCTGGAGACTTCCATTTCAATTAGATTTCGAAAAATCACTCGCATGAACTTCTATAGGAGGCTGCAGGGGATCTACAGGAGGTTCTACAGGAGGATCTACAGGAGGAGGCCGAAAGTGGTTTTGGGAGGTTTGAAGGTGGAAAAATGATGGAAAAAGGGAAATGAAGGCTGGATGGAGGTGTTGAGGGGTATAGGATTCTGTCAATGAAGATCAGAAATGAAGGAGACGGTTGGATTTGTTCAAAGGTCAAGAAAGCAACTTTGTGGAAGAATGCAAAAATTAGGGTAGATTGGAGAAGTATGGAAAATGAGTGGGGAAATAGTGAGAGATGAACTGGTACAGGCTATGTTATGGAGGAATGATAATCTAGAATGTTCTACAATGAGCTGCACACTTACTTTTCAAAACTGACCCAAGCAAGAACTGAAAAACAGAGTTTTGCCTATTTTGACCTAAAATCTGACCTAAAACTAGAGAAATGCTGAACATAACTTTATTGACAGAAATTTATGCGAGAAAGCCATGGTAAATGAATAAGAAAGGATCTAAGCATGTGAATCCAACTGATATCAACATCTCCAACTCGAATTCTCACAGTAGCAATTGCATTGGGAAAGCAAAAACAATGTTTTTGGTGCCAGCAATAGTGCCTTGATCTCATATCATGGTCCCAAGAAGAGAGAAAGGAGATCAAGGCCTACTTGGTAGCCTTTTTGTATCTTTTTCTATTACTGCAGCAAACTATCTAATCAACCTGAAGCAATAACAACTATTCTAACCATCAAAAGCAACCTAATTAACAAAGCAAGATTTAACCTAAACAACAGAAATTATCTCATGAATGCAAGAAAATGCATATAAATACACAAAGGAGGTGCTGGGAAGCTTGGGTTGGGCCCTAGCCCAAGAGAATTAGCCCTCTAGGAAAGATCAGTGCTGGTTGAAAACTTGATTCATCTTCATTTATCAAAATGTAGCAGTTACATCACAAAATTATCTTCAAAAAGAGCTCGAAAATGAGCTGAGTACAAAGCTGCACAAAAATGCGAAAATCTACCATGAAATGGCTAAGCTACTGAGGCTTGAAGCCTTCTTATTTATACAAGTGGGGACTCCCAACAGTCCTCCTAAACTTAAGGAACCCAACTGCCTAAAACTGAAGATAACAACAACTTTACTAGACTTGCTCGGTTGCCCCTTGGAATCATCATTGTGGGCCTTTGTACTCCGAGCTGCTGATGGAGAACTCGAGGAAGGGGTCATTAATGAAGGAGACACCCATCCTATAAGTCATCAGCCCTATTTCCTTGAGTTTGGCTTCCAATCTACTCATAAATGCCTGGTCTTTGTCCAAAAATGTCCAAAAATATGCTATAAACACTCATTAGACTATGTGGCAAGTGACTATCCCCATTCAATCTATTGACATAAATATATTCAAAACATGCACAAAACTATGGATAATGGTGGATTAAATGAAAATAATAGGTGGAATGAGCCCATATAGTTACCCATTTTTGGGGCTCATCATCACCCCCTGCTAAATGGGTTGCTCATCCTCTGAGCAACTAATCCAATTCTTCATCTTTAATAGCTTTAACAGTTTCCCTGGCATCCCAGGATTCTGATGTGATGTCTTCTTCTCTGTCATGGAAACCTACTTTTCTGTCCACTTCCTCCCATTGTTTATGTTCTTCCTCCTCTTTAACCCCTTCCAACAGTCCTAGCAGTAGTGGCGGAGTGTATTTAAGAGCAATCCAGTTGGCTTTCAAGTTTTGCATTAATTGTTTATATAGGGGCACTCTCCTCATAGCTTCTCTCATTTTGGTTGGGGAGTGATACTCCTAGATCTTCAGGCTATGGGACTGTCACACGGAATAAGTCGATCTTGCGGACAAGATAGACCTTCCTAGAATCTAAAGAAGACCTAATGACAAGCAAACCAACCAGACACTATCTTTCTCTAAATATGCTTTAATGAACAATAGCAAACAAGTGTTTTTAGGGCCTACCTTAGGTCCAACGCTAGCTTGTGGATGCCCTCGCTCCTTCGATCCAAATGAGCTCCTTTTCGCGAATCTACAAACACAAACAAGGCAAACAAATTAAATAGCACCTGAAAAGCCAATTGCATAAAACATATTTAACATAAAAGTCAAGGAGTCCATGAAACAAATAACATAAGATACTTGTTGAGAAAAATGAGTTTGATTGTATTAATTCAAAAGAAGAAGAACCTTACAACCTTTGCCTTGACACTGTACAAGCTCCTCCCAGGGTCCAGCAAGAAGTCTCCTCTACTTTGACAAGTTTCACTCACTCCCCAATGAAACCAAAAAGGTATGTGATCTCTCCTCTTTAGGCTTAACTAGGAAGTCTTGATTTCACCAGCATTTACCCTAAAAAATATTCAGCTTCTAACCTCCCTAGCAGCCAGCCCAATGCCTGTATTTATAGTGCAATGGAGGGAGGTTACTAGGTCCTCCTTCAAAGGGATAAAGCCCTCCTTCAAAGGGATAGCTCCTCTCATCAAGGGATTAGCTCCTTCTCTTTTGGGATGCATGAACCACCTCAGAGCGAACAATCCACGTCAAAATTCCTTCTAGAAACCTCTAGAATTAACCCAAAGTGAGTTTTTTAAGATAAAAATTGCGCCTTTTGACTTTCACAGGGGTCCGCACCTACACCGTTAGGGACAGAGCGGGCAGGTCCGCAGCTTTTGTACACAGAAGGTGCGGGACCGCAGGTGACCATGAGAGAAAGTGCGGAACCAGAGTTACATTGATTTTTAATGTCTTTCTCTCATTTCCAAAGCTTGATTTGAAGAGTTGAGGTTTGAGACTTGCTTAGGAGGACAATACAAGCGATGATAGACCCATACTGACTGCAAATAATCATGATGATGATATTTTTGTGTAACAGGGACAATGTATTCCACCTTCTCATGCAAGCATGAAGGTAGTCATCACCAAATAATCTCTCCATATCTTCAAAATGGGCGATAGCCTGTGCTTGCTTGTCAACATAATCAGGAAGAACTTGAGGATTGGCTGTTAGGTGTTGGTGGGCATAAATGAGAGCTAATGGTTCTGCTGGTTTTGCCCTTATCATGATGGGCTCACTTAGCTCCTTGGCCATAATCTTCTGAATTTCCACTGCTCTCTTTTCTTCATGGCTCAACCAAGAAGCCATATCCATGAGCTGTAAGTATCCTAATGCAGCGTTTGGATCCCATAGATTCATGTTAGGAAGTGCCATGTTGTGTAGATAAAATTCTGCTAGCTTGGCTTTATCTTCGGCTGAACTACTATCGCATAAATGCATAAACTGGCCATAATTTTGGAATGGGATTGTGCCCCTTTGGGCCAATGTTTTAATTTGGAATTGGAGCCACTGGTCTTTGAGATATAGTGCATAGGATATAGCTAGTTGTCTGCACTGCAAGGCCTCCATTGCAGCTGGCCATGCAAGCCATTTGGGATTCCTTTTCCTACAACTGCTGTTTCAAAATCTGCACTTCAGTTGCTGCCTGAGATTCTTTTTCTTGCTGCTATTTCATTAGCATTTCCACGTCAGTCTGTGGCTCTTCCTCTTGCTGCTGTTTCTCTGTTGCTTGATTATCTGCTAGAGGACCTTCTTGCTGTTGCTGTCCTTCCAAAATTGGCAACTTGTCTCCCCCTTGAGGTTCCCGATCCTGTAACTGCTTTTTCAGCAGTTCATTTTCTTCCTGTAGTTGGGTTCTTCTAATGCTCTCTATGTGCCTTACCATGCCCAACTCCCTTTTCAACTCTCTCAACTTATCTTCCATGTTCCCTATATCTTCAACTCCTTTAGATTTAGCGATCTGCATCCAGGTGTGGGTTCTGACCCTCTCTTTTTCTAATTCAAAGAAAAGAGGCACAACGAATTTTTGTGTGATGATCTTCCCACCTTCTAGAAGATTGTAATAGGAGCCTAAATTAGGCTGAGGGCTTGGCTCAGGTATTTCTTTTTCCTTTCCTTCCTCTTATGACTGTTCTTTTGCCTGCTTTTCCAATTTCTCAGTTTCTTTAAGTTTGGCCAGCGTCTCCTATAGAGATTTTTGAGCTTCCTGTAGGACTTCTTTGGAGTCCATCAGTTTGATTCTTTCCTTCCAGGTGGAGGTTTTGGGACTCCCTCTCTCGTAGGTGATAGAGATCTTGGAGGGAGATTCCTCCTTCTTCTCAGTAGGTGCATCCTCAATGATAATTGGTTCTTTTGATGGTGGCTCGGGCTTGCCCACCTTAATCCTGGTGCTCCTCCTGGCTTTGAAATACATAGATGTTTGCCTTTTTATTTTTCCCTTTTGTTTTACTGGAGTGCTTAATTTAGCAAGCACAGTTGTTGCTTCCCTTGCCAGTGTTTCAGGGGATGTTTCTTCCTGTTGTTCTTCTCCTTCATCTCTTGCAATTTTTCCTGTGTCTGCTGTTTTTTCTTTTGCCTCTACTACCTCCGGTGGTGTTTTCTCTTTTTCTTTCTATTTATTCTCTGTTTTTCCTTCTATTTGAATATCTTGTGCCTCCTCAGGAATTTCCTTCTCTGTTTCCTCTTTCTACTCCTCCTCTTCACTGCCAGATGGGCTAATGTCCTCAGTCAAAGTTTTGATGTCATCTTCGCTAAGCATATTCCTGAAAATTTCCCAAGCTATGGGGATGGTGTATGTGTGTATGGCATCTTCCACCAATAGTTTAATGAGGCCATGGTGGGCTAGCTGGTCTGGAACCCCTGCATTTAACTTGGTGCCACATTCTATCAAAGACTGGAGGAGGAAATATGGGAGACTGAGTTTCCTAGCTGCAGGTAGGTCCATCCCATATCTTAATTCATGCAATAATCTGAAGTGATAACCATAAACGATACTGAACCTCCCTTCACAAGTGATGTATTTCATGATTTGGTAGCTGACTTCACTCCATGGAGGAGGTAAGCTTGTCCTTCTGACCCCATTCTTATCCTCTATAGGATGTTCATTAGGCTGAAAGAATGTCTTTTTAGCAACCTATCCCAATTGTTTTTCCTCTTTTCTCCAAGGGAGCCCAAGTGGAAGACCAGTGATTCTGCTAATAAAATCTGGTGTAAGCGCTAGGGTCAAACCCATGAAACTGGCTGTAGCATGTGTTTTCAAATGGGGTCTTAAGGACATAAAAAATTCTTCAATCACCTCCTCATCATGTCCATGAATTCTCTCAAAGAAAGACATCTAGTTTGCCCTGGTGAAGAGGGCCACCACTTCGGGGTGCTCATGCAATTTGTTGGAGTTCAAAGGCTCCTTTCTCATAAAACCTCCTGGCATGGTGTTTAGTGGTTTTTGAGAATGCTCAAGTGAGGAGGAAGGCAAAACCGAAAACAGAGGGATAGCTGAGTTTTGTCTTTTTCTGACCAGAGAGGGAATTTTCCCGTGTGCTTCTTCTTCACAACATCAACTTGCAGTTTATCCCCTTTTTCAAACTGTTTTTAACCTGAATTTGATTCTCGGTTTTTGGAAAAGATCAATTTTTTGACAGAATAGAGAATAAATAACACTGGGTTTTTTTTTTTCAGAGAGTAGAAAGACTTGCAAATTCGGTTTTTTCACAGGTTGGTTTCTATGGTTGCATCCATATTTTTATTTACAGAAGAATGTGAGGAAGAAGAAGACAGACTTTGAATGCAAAGAAGAAAATGAGGAGACTGTGTAGAACTCAAAAAAAATACAAGCAGGCTTTTAAGCTTCACTTTTTTTTTTTTTTTTTACCCAATACCGTGTTTTCAATCCACCACCTTATATAAATATATCATATGCAGAGCGGTTTCCCGAGCCTACCTCTTTTCAAGCTTGAAATTGACAAAAATCTCGGATTTTCCTTCTGCAGAGTTGCTCTCTGCCCTTCCTGTAGAAAACCTCCTGTAGACGGTGTTCCTGCTCCTATAGAATGCAGTAGTGCTCCTGTAGAGCCCGATAGGTGGGAGGGTTTTGCAAGACTGGCAAAAACTGGCAGAAAACGACTAGTTCGTTGTTCTGAAGGTGGTAGGTGAGTACTGCAGTCGAGAACTTCGTAAATGAAAATGAAACAAAGGGTGGTGGAGGCTTAGACCACACTGTACTTAACTGTTGGCATAATCTGCGGTGAGGAGGTGAGGTGGCCGGATGGGTACGTTATCCCCATCCAGACCATTGGTCCTATGCTAGTGTCATTATGGTTCTTCACGTCATCTAACCACCATCACCTCCCTCAATCCTGTTATATGCCGCCACCACTACCGGTTATGAGCTCTTTCTTCTCGAGTTGACGTGCCACATGTGCTGACTGTGTATCTGATCTGTGGTTTGAATTTGGATGAGGATCATTTGAACTCCACGAGGGTGTGTGAAATGAACTAGGGTGGCCAGTTAGCTGGCCACCAATTCCATTTAATCATGACTGTTCCCATAGTTCATGTAGTTTGTAAATAATATTCATGCAATCAAGGAATAGGTTTAGCCACTTACCTGTGCTACTGTGTTCTTCATGCTTCGGACTTTGGCACTTTACTTCCTCATTGCTGTTGCTGCTGGTGCTCTGCATGCTCGGTCCTTGTTTTATGTTGATGATTTCTCAATCAAACTTTGCTCATTGCATGCTTCATACGTCCTGTTGCGCTGACCCTGTCTCTGAAGTTTGTTTTTCAAAGGGATCAACTGCTACAGGGATCCTGTGGGATTTACTGTAGCTGCTTCTGCTTCTGAAGTTCAGGCTGACGCTTGAGTAGGGGCTAAAAACTGCTATATAAGGTCTTGGATGAAAAGAAATAGTAGCTAGAAGGTATCAGGTAGGAATAAGAAAAGAACGCTGCTACTTTATTTGTCACCCTTTTTCTTCTGTTTACAGAATGAAAGAAACATAATTTTTGTATTTGTCTGTGCAGGGAAAGAAAAAAATGAGTCGAGATGTGGATTTTCAGGGATGGAATGGAGAAATAGGAGGATGGATGGTGGCAGGCAGGTTCATAGGCCTTCTAGACAAATTTCCAGCCCTCAGGTTCTTCTCTGAACTTGATTTTGGCCTCTCTGTGATTTCTACAAGAGCCTCCTGTAGAACACACAGAGTTTCCTATAGGATGCGAAATTTTCAGAACAAATGAGACCAAGGCTTGGGAAAGGATAACGATGATGGAGGGATGGACTATGAAGGGTGTATGCAGCCTGGCCATGTCTTTTTCTTTTGTGTGACCCTCCTGCAACCTGCAATTTATTCAAAAGAAGTTAGGTTTTTTTCTTTTTTCTTTTTTCTCTCTCTCTTTTTTTTTTTTGAGATAGCTGGGGTGCCTCGAGGAGATTTTCATCCCTACTACCTGCCCTGGGCGCCTCCAAGAGGTTTTCACCCAGGGATCTTTTATTCCTTTTCCTTTTTTTCTCTGTTTTTTCTGTTTTTTTTGGTGTTCAGGGTGTGGGTGGAGTGGAGACAGGGACCTGCTCCACTACCAACACTGTTTTACCCAGATTCTCAATGAACTCTTGCTTGGAAATGGGCTTCCTGTAGATCTTAAATCTATGCCCATTGACGAGCATGGGGATGGCTTCTTCATCTATGGTCTGAATAAGGACTAAACCATTGTCATTGCATTTTTCTACTATGTATGGTCCCAACCATCTTGTCTTCAGTTTGCCCTTGAAATCCTTATATCTTGAATCATACAGCAGCACCCAATCCCCTTGCTGCAATTGTTTTTCTTTGAGGTGTCTGTCATGCCATGTTTTTCTTTGAAGTTGGACTACCTCGGAGTGGAGAAGGGCCCACAATCTTTGTACATCCAATCGATTTAACTGAAGCAATCTTTCTTTTTGTGCATGGCTGAGATCTAGGTCCAGCTGAGCTGCCATCCTTAATGTGTTATATTCAAATTCTATGGACAACAAAGCCTTCTTCCCATAGACCAGCTCATAGGGTGTGAAAATGTGGTGGTTTTCCAAGTAGTGTTATAGGCCCAGGTGGCCTCAACCACTCGATCTGCCCAATCTTTTCTGCTACTGCTTGCTACCTTAGTCAAAATCCCTTCCAAAGCCTTGTTAGTGACTTCCACCTGTCCATTTGCTTTTGGATGATAAGGGGTGGAAGTTATATGCTTATTCTTGTGATGTGTGAGCAGGTCTTCAATCAGATTGGAGGTAAACTGACTTCATTGATCTGTGGCTAATTCTCTTGGATAGCCAAATTTGTAGAAGATATTTTCCCTCAAAACTTAGCTACTTTTTCTTCCGTTGCTACCTTGATCACCTTTGTTTCTGTCCATTTTGTCAGGTAATCCGTACACACAATGATGTAAGAATTCTGTTTTGAAGGAGGGTTGATAGGATCCACAAAGTCCATGCCCCACTTCTCAAATGGCTCGAAAGTCACTTGAGGTTGCAGGGGCATCTCATCCCTTGGAGTAGGTTTCCCCATCCTTTGACATCGGTCACATTGGCTGATGTATCTCCTAACATCTTGAAGAAGAGTGGGCCAATAGTAACCTGCCTGTAGAATTTTGAAGGCAGTTCTCTTTGCTGCAAAGTGGCCCCCATAGGGCCCATCATGATAGGTTAGGAGGATGTCAAAAAATTCCTCCTCCCTGACACATCGTGTCAAAATATGATCTCGGCCAAGTTTAAAATGATTGCCCCCAATCCAAGTGAATGGGGCACTTTTCCTCACGATCTTGCTCCTCTTTTGAGGACAAGTGTGGCGGAAACTGTGCTAAAACCAAATAATTTGCTATATCAGCAAACCATGGAGAGAGTACTGAAATAGAAAATAGGTGTTCATTTGGCATTTGATCATCCACCTTTCCTTCTTCACCTGCAGGTAGATCTAGTCCAGACAGAAAATCAGCAACAACATTTTCCTTACCCGACTTATCAACAATGGTCAAATCAAATTGCCGCAATAAAAGTAACCATCTAATGATATGAGCATTTACATCCGGTTTATTCATCAAATACCTAATTGCAGCATGATTAGTGTGTATGAATGTTTGATAGCCGGTGATGTAGTGTCTGAACTTGTTTAGGGAATGGACTACAGTTAGGAGCTCTTTTTCGGTTACTGTGTAGTTTAATTCTGCCTTGGACAGGTTTTTACTGACAAAATATATGGCATATAGTAGCTTCTCTTCAACTTGTCCTAAGGCTACTCCTATAGCTTTGTTCAAGGCATCTGTGTGAATGTGGAAAGGTAGGGCCCAGTTTGGACCTCTCAAGATTGGGGCAGTTACCAGCTTACCTTTCAAGGCATCCAAAGCCTCTTGATAGTTGTCAGTCCATATGAACTCAGTATCTTTTCCCAAAAGACCAAACAATGGAGAGGCTAGCTTACTAAAATCCTTAATGAATCTTCTATAATACCCTGCTAAACCTAGAAAACTCCGAACATCTCTTACCTTTTGAGGATGTGGAACCCTTTGGATGATAGCATCTTGTTGGGATCCACCTGTAATCCTTGGTGAGAAATTGTATGACCTAGCACAATCCCTTCAGTCATTAGGAATTCAAATTTTTCAGGATTGAGGGACAGGTCCATTTCAATACACTTGGCTAAAACTTTCCTCAGGTTAGTCAAAGCTTCCTAGAAGTTAGAACCATAAGGGGTAAAGTCATCCATATAGATTTCCATCGAGGCATGAACCATTTCAGCAAATATGCTCAGTACTGCTCTCTGGAAAGTGGTTGGAGCATTACACAACCCAAAAGGAAGGACTCGGTAGGCAAAGGTACCCCATGGACAAGTGAAAGTGGTATTATCTTGGTCTTCTAGGCTGATTTGGACCTGGTTGTACCCACTAAACTCATCTAGGAAGTAAAAGAACTTCTTCCCTGCCAGGCCATCTAACACTTGATCTATGGAAGGCAAATGGAAATGGTACTTCTTGGTGGCCTTGTTTAGTTCTTGATAATATACACAGATTCTCCACTTCCCGTTTTTCTTTGGCACTAGCACCAAAGAAGAAACCCATTCGCTGTTAGAGATGGGGTAGATGAATCCTGCATCTAGCAACTTTTGCAGTTCTTCTTTGATAATGTCCTTAAGGGCTGGATTCATCCTCCTTTGAGGTTGCCTGACTGGGTTACAATCTTCTTTAATGTAAATGTGATGAGTACAAACTGAAGGGTGGACTCCCTTCATCTCCTTATAGCTCCAAGCAAAAGAATCCAAGTGGTTGTTCAATAAGCTACACAGTTCTTTCTCCTGAGAGGTGGATAGGGATGAGTTGATCTTCAAAGTTTTTTCTTGGCTGAACTCCACATTCTTAACTCGAGAGAGGTCGGATTAGCCACACAAAGATCAACTAAAGCATTGGCTTGGGTTTCTTCCTCCAACTCTTCTAATGGAAACACACTGGGGGGTGGATTTAGAATCAAGTTCTTAATAAGATCATCCTCGGTTTGTGGATTCCCCATGTAGCTTCCACTGTGCACAATGGTGCGGAGTAGACTTCACCCTCATCTTCCTCCTCCAACCAGAGAGGTAAGTCATGTTCTAGCAGAGGTTGGGTAAGAGGATATAGGACTAGATGTTTGGACATATGCCCATTCTTGATGGTCATGCTCCCAGCTCGACAACTGATGTAGGCATCTGCAGTAGCCACCAAGGTCTTCCCAGGATGATCGGATACCCGGTGAGCTTTGCCTTTGGCTGAAGAACCAGAAAGTCAGCAGGGTACTCCCAGGAGTCAATAGAGACCATTACATCTTCCACAATCCCCTCAGGGGTCACGGTGGAGCGGTCTGCCAATTGCAGTACTGTTGAGATCTTTCTTAGGGAACCCTAAAGGTTGAGTTTGAGCATAGCGTCCCTGGTCATCACGTTAATGGCAGCCCCTAGATCAATCAAGGTGTGGGGGATTATGGTGCCATTGATGTGGACATCGACTATAGGACTTCGAGGGTCCAGATATTTCGGATAGATTACCTGCCCCAACATCAAGTCGGACACATTGATAGTTTGGGCATCTCTCTTGCGCTTGCCTGGGTGCCTGAAGCACTTCTCTTTGATCAACTTGTTGTAGATTGGTACATATTTTATGGCCTGGAGAAGTGGTATTTTTACACATAACTATTTTAGTTCTTCCAGAAGTTCAGTTTCTTTTGGGGTCGGTTGTGTGGTTCCAGTTAGTCTCTCAAAAAAGGGTGGAATGGTTTTTGGTTCACTTTCCTATTTCTCTTCCTCATCCTCCTTAGGAGGAGGTTGGCTATCTGGGAGAACCTTCCCAGATCGTAGTTTGATCTCCTGAATCTCCACAACATAGGAAGGGAATGTTGTTTCTCCAATATATACCTACTGGGCCTGTCTGTTATTGGGGTTCGGGTTCGGTTGAGTAGGTATTTGGGGTTGTCTTGGAGGAGTAGGAGGTAATGGGTGTGGTTGAGCAGGTGGTGGAGGCAGAAGAGCGGGAGGAGAGTTGTATTGGGGCCTCCACCCCTGATGAGGTGCATTCCACCGAGGTTGTGGCTGAGCATGAGAATGAAACGAATGAGCAGCTGGTTGAGTATGATATTGATATGGATACGACCAAGGAGGGGGTGTGGACTAGGAAGGATGAGCAGAGGGACCCTAAGAAGGCATGGAAGTGGCTTGATTGGGGTTGTAATAAGTCTAGGATGTCCCTTGCATTCCCTACTGGTAAGGTCTGGGTCCTTGTGGCCTCCTTTGGTTCATGAAATAGAGTGGTTTAGTGGCCCCTTCAGCCCCTTGGTACATAGCTTTAAATTCAGGTAAGGAAGGGCATTGATTTGTAGGATGGTCTTCTTCACAGATAAAACACACTTCTACAGAGTGAAATGGACATTCGTTCCTAGGATGCTTTCTATTGCACCTGGGACAAAAGATGGCCAAAGCCCTCTCGGCTTCCTCTTGCTTCCTTCGGATCCGCAAGGTATCTATTTGCATGGCAAGAGTCTGCCTCATCTCGCTCTTGAAATCTTCCATCTGATTCTCATGTTCGTTTTTAAGGGATGAACTGAATAAGGGGGTAATCGCTAAAGGTTGACTTCCCCTACCTCTCTTTCTGGCTGCCCTAGAATGGTTTCTAAACATAGTCTTTATGACATCATAACGTAGCTTGTAGATGTCTCCCCTAGCCAGAAAATGGAGGGTATCTAGAAGGTCTTCAGGGACTCCTCTGAGCAGAACCAACTTCAGAGATTCGGGGTCAAGTGTGCACCTGGCCCTTTTGTAACTGAGTTGAAACCTCTCTTCATAGTCTTCTAAATATTCATCACTTCCCATGGTCATTCGGAAGATTTATTCCTTGGTATCCTTTGACCTACAGTAGTCCCGATACTTGTTGTTAAAGGCTTGCTGCATCTGAGCCCAAGTTGTGATACTATTTCTAGGTAACCCCATGAACCAGCATAATGCTGCATCCTTGAGGGTAGAGGGAAAGAGTTTCAACTTCTGCTTGTCTTCTGCATAGTCATAGGTTCGACAGAGAACAACAAACTCAAACAAGAAGGTATCAGGGTCTTTGGTAGTCAATCCATGGAAGTGAGGTAAGGCTGAGGGACTTATGTTTTTCATCTTTGTGTCCCCATTGGTCTCTCGGATAGGAAAGGCACCTTCTATTCTTTCCCCATTTCCTCTAACACTTCTGTTTTCAGCCATGGTCTCAGGAGGAATGGTTTCTTGCTCTTCTTCTATTATAGGATCTTCGTATATCTATGGAGGTTCACCTATAGGTTCTTCTGGATCACTGCCACCAAAGAAGAGAGAAGGGTGACTTAGTGATGTGGTGGGGGTGTTGGGTAGGAATTTTCTTGAATTGTCTCTGTTCCTATGAGGAGTGAAAGGAAATATCTTTTTTGGGTGATCTTTTTGTGATCCCTTTTCTGCTTGTACCTGCAAAGACTGAACTGGATTGAAAAAATTTTTGCAACTAACTAAAATAAACCTTGTTAAAATGAAAATTGTAGAATTGAAATGAAAGTAAGAAATGAATAATCTATTTTGTTGAAATGAAATTGCAGAATTGAAATGAAAGGAGGAAATGACTAATCTATTTTGCTGAAATGATTTGCAAAATTAAAATGAAAGCAGGAAATGTCTAATTTACGCTTTCTAAAATGAAATTGCAGAATTGAAATGAAAGCAGGAAATGTCTAATTTACGCTTGCTGGAATGAAATTGCAGAATTGAAATGAAACAACTACTCTACTCTTGCTGAAATAAACTACTTAGCAGAATGTTGCAGTAAAAAAATAGAAGAAAAGCAATAATCACAAAATACTCTGACACTTCCCTGGAAACGACGCGAAAAAGATGGTGAACTCCAGTATTGCAGCAATAATGCTGCAACTCCTGTGGCTCCCTACTTTACTTTTATCAACTTGGTAGTTCGTAACAAACTTGGAAGCGATGGTGCTATATGCACAAGTACTAGCTCTTATTGCAGGCTGTCACTTGATCAGCTGGCACAAGTTCGCTAGGAGCTTAAGCCAACTTCTATGAGTTCTTAGAGGAAGCTTTTAACTGTGATGGAAGACATCTAACTCGAAAGAGGCTATTCTACTTGCAAAAAGAGAATTAAAACTGAAATGAAACGCAGACCCTAGCAAACCCTAGTTTACCCACTAACCCTACTTTTGCAAGAAAAGAGATGGAAACTATTGAAATGGGTGCCATTGACTACTGGAAAGGTAAAATGCATGTATTCAAGCTACTTCGGAAGAGAAATGAGAAGAAATCATCTTTTTGTACTTTTGATTGTTTTTATGTGGAATTATTATGCTTGTGTTTTAACTAGTTATGACTGTGCAGAGGTTTAGTGGTGAAGGGAGATGGAGTTGGCTTTTTTAGAAGGTGAGGAAGGCATGGAGAGGTATTAAGAAGTCCCTAGTACCCTTCTGGAGACTTCCATTGTGATTAGACTTCGAAAAATCACTCACATGAACTTCTACAGGAGGCTGCAGGGGATCTAGAGGAGGTTTGAAGGTGGAAAATGATGGAAAAAGGGAAATTAAGGCTTGATGGAGGTGTTTAGGGGTCTAGGACTCTGTCAATGAAGATCAGAAATGAAGGAGATGGTTGGATTTGTTCAAAGGTAAAGAAAGAAACTTTGTGGAAGAATGCAGAAATTAGGGCAGATAAGTATGGCGAATGAGTGGGGAAATAGTGAGATATGAATTGGTACAGGCTGTGTTATGGAGGAATGATAAGCTGGAATTTTCTACAAGTGAGCTACACACTTACTTTTCAAAACTAACCCAAGAAAGAACCGAAAAACAAAGTTTTGCCTATTTTGACCTAAAATCTGACCTAAAACCATAGAAATGCTGAACATAGCTTTATGGATAGAAATTTATGTGAGAGCACCATGGTAAATGAACAAGAAAGGATCTAAGTATGTGAATCCAACTGATATCAACTTCTCCAACTCGAAATCTCACACTAGCAATTGCATTGGGAAAGCAAAAACAATGTTTTTGGTGGCAACAATAGTGCCTTGATCTCAAATCATGGTCCCAAGAAGGGAGAAAGGAGATCAAAGCCTGCTTGGTAGCCTTTTTATATCTTTTTCTGTTACTGCAACAAACTATCTAATCAACCTGAAGCAAGAACAACTATTCTAACCATTAAAAGCAACCTAATTAACAAAGCAAGATTTAGCCTAAACAACAGAAATTATCTCATGAATGCAAGAAAAAGCATATAAATATACAAAGGAGGTGGTGGGCAGCTTGGGTTGGGCCCTAAGCCAAGAGCTTCAGCCCTCTAGGAAAGATCAGTGCTGGTTCAAAACTTGATTCATCTTCATTTATCAAAAAGTAGCAGTTACATCACAAAACTATCTTCAAAAAGAGCTCGAAAATGAGCTGAGTACAAAGCTGCACAAAAGTGCGAAAATCTACTATGAAATGGCTAACCTACTGAGGCTTTTATACAAGTGGGGACTCCCAATAGTCCTCCTAAACTTAAGGAACTCGACTACCTAAAACTGAAGATAACAACAACTTTACTAGACTTGCTCGGCTGCCCCTTGGAATCATCATTGTGGGCCTTTGTACTCTGAGCTGCTGATGGAGAACTCGAGGAAGGGGTCATTAATGAAGGAGACACCCCTCCTATAAGTCCTCAGCCCTGTTTCCTCGAGTTTGGCTGCCAATCTGCTCATAAATGCTTGGTCTTTGTCCAAAAATGTCCAAAAATCTGCAATAAACACTCATTAGACTATGTGGCAAAGTGACTATCCCCATTCACTCTATTGACATAAATATATTCAAAACATGCACAAAAATATGGAGAATGGTGGATTAAATGAAAATAATAGGCAGAATGAGCCCATATAGTTACCCATTTCTGGGGCACATCAATGTGGTTAGCCTTAAAGGGCAAGTGATTCACTTGGGATATTTCCTAAAAATGATGTAGACAGAGACTAGGAATATGTTGCTCATGCATAAATGAGTGAAAATACTCTTATCATCTAATTATTTTCTATGCATTTTACAATAGGTCAAGGAGGAAGAAGAAAAAATTAGAGGCACACTTAATATTTGGAATGTAGAGATAATTGAGAGATATTTGAAGTAATGGTTTAACAATCATGGTGTAAAGGATCTTAAAGGCCTTCCATGTTTAATATGCTAGGATATATGGCTTGTTTATAACTCTACACTTTTTTTTGATAATATTATTCCACATTTTCATACTATTTCTCAAGCAAGGGTTGTTCTTACAAATTTCAAACTGACTAGTAAACCCAAAACACCTAGATAGGCCTCCATGTAATGAGATCCTAGTAAGTGCTAAGGTGGTTATATTTTTTTCATAAACTCATTTTAATTTAAAATTTTAGGTAGTATTAGGCCAAAACACAAATAATAAAGCTAAATTTCTTGCATTAAGGGTCCTACAAAAGAGCGTCTTGGACAAAATATACATTGACGTCAAGTTTTCAAAGACTATTCTTCAGTTATAAATTAGATGAATGAAGTTTTTGATCTACATAAGGTTTATCTTAGGGTCATGGGGGATTTGATAAAGAAAGTATATTCTTCATTTGACTATATATCCTTCATCCATGTTTTCAAGGAATTGAATCAAGAAGCAAATTCTATTTCCAAAGAGGGGAAACAAGTAGTTGAAGGTGTACTCAAGATGGACTAATTCCATGAAGGCACTGTGATCCATATGTCCTCTTTGATTTGAGAACTTTCAAATCTTTTCTTTTGTTTATGATGTATATCTCTAGGCATTCAACAACCGTTGGTAAAAAGAGACTACATATTTTTTGAGATAACAATTTGTAGTTTCTAACTTTTTGGGAGGGCTATAGTATATAATAATATGAGCTTGTATTTGAAAGGATGATCTGATTGATATGTGGTCAATTTTTGAAACTATGAGGATGTTGGAAATTTTTTTATTTTTATCTCATGACCTATTTTTATATGGTTAGTTTGCGACTTCTATGCCCTCTCCGAACCCTTAACCAAGGCTTTGAGCCTGATCCTTGCTTTCAGTGGCTTAGTAGAAAGAGGATAGCCCTAACACATAGGAAGGCTAAGACCGGGATAAGGTACTTTGTATTATATATATATATATATATATATATATATATATATATGTTTTAAATGCATATCTCTGTCCAATATTTGACGGAAGAGACAAGTCGTCGAATATTTGATGACTGCCGGTTAGACTACTCATCGGATACTCGACGACCGAATCGACAGATGGAAGCATTGGTACCTTAACACTCCCATTGGACCAAACTCCTATCTGTCACATATTTGACGCTTCACCAACGACTTGAAAGCATCAGAGGAACAACACTTATGGTGCACAATTTACTTATGTCGTTGATTTCTTGATGCCTCAACATCGGTTTGTTCCATCGGACAAAATGACCTATGTGTCGAATATCCATTGCATATATGATGCTTCACCATTGGGTTGAAAGCATCAAAGTGACAAAACTTTTATGACACAATTTACATATGTTGTCGATTATCCAACGGCTCAACGTTGGTTTTTTCTGTTGGATAAATCGACCTATGTGTCGAAAATCTGTCTCATATTTGATGGTTCATCGTGGACTTCAAAGTGGAGTGACAACACTTTTGTCGCACAATTTACTTATGTCATCGATTACCTGACGTCTCAACGTCAGTTTCTTATGTCGGACAAAATAACCTATGTGTTGAATATCCAACTGCACACTGGTGCATGACCTACCAGATATTCAACGTTCTTTCTATCAAATATCGGATGCTTCATAGCATTGCAAAACTAGCTTATAAACGTCAGCTTTTTAATGACCATTTAGGAATTTTTATGTGTTAGATAATCGACATTCGTGCCTTCGATTATCTGATAGTAACTAAAATGTTGACTATTCGACAAAATTCCAACAACGATTTGATAAGCACCAATGTGTTGGATAACTGAGCCAGTAAGTCACATATCTGAGTAATAACCGTTGGATTTTGGCCCCATTTGTACTAGTGGAACCAGCATAAGGTCTACGCAAACATGAACAAAATAGAGCTTAGATTTGAAGTGGGAGACATAGTATACACCTTCATCTACAACCCTATAAGTAATCATCACTCAAAATGAAAGGGGAAGAAAAACTAAAACCCAGATTCTATGGGCCTTAAAAAATGTGAGCTGAGTTGGGGAATGTAACACCCTCCTCCTACATCCACCCAAGTAACCATGCCAACCAGGGTAAACTTGAGACGAGAGGCTACTATGATCAAATTTGACCTCCTAGATGACCTTAAGGAAGTGGAATCAACAGAACAGTCATCAAACATCATCAATAGAACCCTCAGAAGATAATTTAGCCACTCATAAAGCCTCTCCTTGGGTCGTACTACTGTTCTAGACATATGAGGCCATAGTCACTCTCATGCTATGTTCAAGGGAATGACCAAAGACCTAAATTCGCTCTCATAGGCTTCCTTTCCAGCGACTATGGACTAAAGTTGCCAGTTCTGTGCCAATGACCTTGAGATTTAAGCTACTTTTTCAGGCTCAGAGCCTAGGCAATTGCCTAGAATGGAATGATAGCTTGAAATCCATAAAAGTATAGGGAAAAATGAAGCAAAAGCAATAAACTCAATAAGACCTTAACCAGACCCCTACTAGCCATTATAGGCATTTCATCAAACATATCATCGACATGTAACCTACAAGTATAAACAATAGAATTAAGTGTAGGGATCTCATACTTATCTGAGAATCACTATAAACCATTGTTCCCTCATGTAATTTGTTGCATATTCATCTATTAGGTCATAGATACATTATCCATTCATATACAAGTAAAAACATGTTGAGAGCCATACATAGTTGCTGTCACAAAATGTACATATAACCAACATAATAGGAAAAAAAATACCATAAACATATCAGCCATCAAAATCCATATATACATCAGTACATTTACACATGAAAATCAAGGGAATGAATTTGTCATTAATCAAGGTAATGAACCAACCGGAGATGGGACTACCACGTTCCACTCGACTATAGATTGGATGAGTGAAGTCTCTCTTCAGCCAATCACCCCCGTTACATATTCGAAGCATGAATATGGGATTCATAGAACACATAAAAATCACCAAATAATGTGGATGCCACCTGAGTTCTCCGCCTACACTGTGAGGAATTTGAGTGCCTCCTAGTCTCTCAGGCTTTATGTGCATCCGTATTTCGATCCAGGGATCACTAGGCCCTACACTGAGACACACTCTCCAGGCTTTACCGTGCATTCCATCCCATAATCACTAGGCCAAATGGAGAGAAAATCACCTCTTGGCTTTACCGTATATCTCGCCATTCACCGACAAGGATTCCTATGCCAACTGAGACACACAATCTGGCTTTACCACAACCCAGAGTCCAGTTAAGGGGTTACTAGGCCAATGGCTTCATGCATCCTCAGTGTAGTTTAGGGACCATTACACACCATGTGTTTGTCAATTCAGAGATCCAACCCACTCAGCTTCGAATCCAATGTGGCCATCCCACATAAACTGAATGAGAGAACCCATCTCATCAAAGTTATTAGGAAATGGAAAGGCTAGGCTGAAAATACTGTCACACCTGGAGAAACCCATGCCATGGTAGAAAAGAAACACATGCAGTCCCATGCATGCCAAATCTAGTGAGGAAAATATACATGCAAGTCGATACCTATAATCAAGCCTACTGTAGTTACTTGATCCTGCCTTCCCCTACTTGATCTTTGCTTCCTCTTTCCTTCTTTGGCATTCTTGCTCCAATGCCAAAGTGCTCCAAGAAAAATCTAAGTGTCTAAGGGTATGAGAGAGAGAGAATAATGAAATAGATCTAACACTGAACTGACCAAGTCTATCCTCAGAATCCTTTTTATTAATGAGGCCTCTATTTTCTTCATTTTCCATTATTTTCCTTCAATTTCCTCCTCACATGCAACCTGTGACCTTTCACCTTACTTTTCTCCTAATTTCCTTTATTTTCATAAATAAATGTGCCAAAAATGCCATTTTTCCTTTCCAAAGCCTTAGCCATTTCCTTTTCCGATTTACTTATCCATAAACAACCAAATGAACACACACTAAGATGTATTTCCCACCATTCAGTTTGGAACATGTGTCCCATCGTCTGTAGTATTTATATATTTTACATGAGTTTTTAACCAGAGCTGTTATAGGGAAGTGTTATCTAGGTAAATCCTCTCTATGGACAGAGACAATCCCTCTAGCCCAATGAGCGGGTCTAGCAACTGAAGTGACAATCTACTAGACATTCCTAAGTTGCAATTGAAAAGAGAGACAAATAAGATGGGCTACCTCGTTCTGATGCTATCTCGATCTCCTTTGTTTAAGACCTTGAATCACTTGCGTCACGGGCTCATTCCTACTGCTATCAACGTTTATGCACCAGCACAAGAGATCAAGACACAACAAGGCATGCAAATACAAATAGCATTTTCAAAAGCAACCTACTTAAATGATCAAGGAATGTTAAGCTAAATGATATATGAGCATACACATTTAGGGAAAATGAATCAACAGTTGTATATTAATAAAAAATAAGGGGAAGCATTCAACCAAGCCTTGATATTGATAGGCTGTCCTTGAATGAATATCCAAGTCCAAGCTAAGCTCTACAAGCACTCCTTCTCTAAGCCAAATGAGTAGAATATAGGCACAATCTTAGCATAAGGGTGCAAATAGACATAGACCAACCAACCAACTAGCCTCTAACCAGCAACCATTTGGGAATGGGAGAGGATGAATATATCGGCTGGGAAAAGGAGTTAGGACCTCTCTAAAGATAAGATTAGGCCCTCATCTCAAGGAGGTAGCTCATAGGGATAAGACCAAGAGGTGAATTTGGGAGAATTCAAACTCATATATGCCGAACAACCTCCAACTCGCCACTCTGGAAGCTTCTCATCCTCTTTGGGAAAAATTTCCATTTTGGGATCATCGTGAATATACAAGCAAATAGAGCGATGCCATCACAGGTCTGGTATAGTGCAACAGGTGACCATCACATTTTTTAGCCTCATAAGAGCGATGATTCTCAAATTATGGTTTAAGAGCTATTTCCTTTAGGGGAAGCTCAAGGAATTTTCCAATCAATGTCTTAGGAAGGATCTGAACTGCATATATGAATGAGTACACTACATTATGGTCATGTGTTGGGCAGTTCGGGGTATGTCATAGGGAAGTGCAGGAGGCGTGACAAAACACTGTGTAACAGGAAGTGGCCTACGAGATGAAGCTTTTAGAAGGGTGTAAAATTCATAGTGTCTTCCATGTTTTGTTCCTAAAAAAGGCTCTAGGGAAACATGCAATTACTTCTACTGAGATTCTACCCTTGGATGAGGAGGGAGAAATAGTCTTAGTTCCGAAGGCGATTCTGGAAACAAGGGAGCAGAAGTTGAGGAGTAGGACCGTGAAGGAGTACTTGGTGAAGTGGAAGGATTTTCTGGTTGAGGATGCAACTTGGGAGGGTGAGAAAGTACTGAAACATGTTTAGCTGAAGTTGCTCGAGGACAAGCAATCTTTGGTGGAGAGAACTATAATGTTACCAACTGCTTAGGAGACATATGGGATACTTTTTCTAGTCTAATAATGTTCCCATAGACTAGGTTGATTTAAAAATCAACTAAGGGAACATGATTCACCTAGGAAAAACATTATAAATGCTAAAGTGACAAAAAGGGGGACATGTCATAGGCTAATGAAGAGTCACTTTTAATTTATAAATTTAAAAATCCACTAAAGTGACTTTACAAAAATAAAAAGGTAAAAAGATGGAAAAAGTGGTGGGAAAGTTATAAAAATGGAAAATGAGGAGTTTTTCCTCATTGTAGTCTTTTTCCATTTTAGAAAAAAGATTTTTGGAGATCTCTTGGAGAAGAGTCTAGGGTTTGAGAAACCCTAAGTCTAGTTTCTAGTTTCAATGTTGAAACCATACACCCTAGTTGGTTTGGAGAGTGAGATCACTCAAATTTCACCATTTTTCTTAACTAAAGAAGAAGATTTACAAATGATGATGTAGGTAAAGGTGTTATCAATTGATTTTATCTTCTGATTTTTGGGTATTCTATATTTCTTCTTACAGGTGGAAATTCCAAGCCAAAGCTAGAGCTAAGATTACGGTTGAAGAGAGGTCGAGTTCCTCCTCATTTTGATGGAGAAGTTCACTAATATAAATGCTAAGTTTGAAAGAGAGAGGAGGGACAGGTTCTGGAATCTTTGTAGCATGAGTGTCTCTTTGCAAGAAGTTCGAATCACCTTTCCTCTTTTGTGGGTCAAAGCCATTACTTTGATGGTGTGTTTCATACTCATCAATGGGTCAAGTTTTGTTCACGGTCACTAGGTTGAAAGATTGAAGAGAGGAGGACCTTTATCTGGAGTTCTGGGTTTTTTTATTCCTTATGGATGGAAGTCTAAGCATAGACATTAGTTACCTCATTATTGGGATGTGTATTGCACCTCTAAACTTCAAATCTACATATTGCACATGTGGGCTGTGTGTTATATATTTACATGTACCAAACTTCTCTCAAAGGTTATGTATGTGTGTGTTGGAAAAGGGCCATGGGTTTCACCATTGTGTTCAACATGTGAGATGTTGGTTATCTTTAGCATCCTCTTGTTATTCTCTGCAAAGCTGGGACTGAGTATGCACATATTTATGTTGTTACTCTATGGAAATATTATCTTGCAATGCTGGTGGTATTCCAACATTACAACAATATTCTACATCCATTTTATGTACTCTATTAACTGGTATTTGTGATCTCATTCCTCCTTTTAATGTTGGAGTATTTATTATTAGTTGTATTAATGTCCTTTAATTTAATGCAAAGTGGATATTAGTTGTTCCTAAGTATCTATGTCATGTATGTTTAGCATTGTTGTGATATTATGTTATAACTTGTCACAAAATCACCTACAATACACTATCTGCAAATTGTTTGTGAAAATACCACAATGAATTAATTAAACAAACTTAGAAAATTCGCAGGCTTCCTCCAAGATATTTGTGGTGGGTATATTTCATATTATGGGTTTAATATCATCAAGTACAAGCCAAATTATTTTGATGAATCTAGGAAAATCTATTTGTGTAACTATGTGTACAATATTATCTCAAAGGTACTAGCCATAAGGGTTATCATGAGAGAATTTTAGTTTTCTAACAAGACAAAAAATTGAGGCAATAATAGAAATGTGGGAGGGTTTACATTCAATTAATTCAAAGTGGTAGTATTCAATGGTATTAAGGTTAAATTGGCCAACAATCATTGATCATGTTAATTTTTTATATTTAAGGTTGATGCTTCTACATGTGGGATTAAGCATTTTAGTGACAAGATGAATTATGGGTTGTATATCATTAACGTCCTTTGTTGTGCTTATTAATGACTTTGTTTCTAATTCTTTTAGTCCTTCGATAGACCTTAGAAGGGATACCCTCTCTGCACATTTATTTTTCTTCTAGTAGTAGAAGAAGGGTTGGGTAGAGATTTAAAGGATGATATAAGGCAAGGTTTAATTTATGGGGTGAAAATTGGAGGAATGCCATAAAATTGTCTATTGTTTATTGATAATGTTCTAATTTTTGCAAATAGAGGTATGAAGAATGATTCTAGTTTTTCTTTTGATATTTCTAAGGTGAAATTGGAATATACATTGTACTACCTTTTTAGGCTCAAAAAATAAACCTTCATAGGGTTTTTATTCAAACTATCTCTATTCTAGTCTATCTTTACTTGGAAAGAATATTTTAAATCCTTGGAGGCAATGTCTACATCTCCATGTAAAAAATCCTTCATCTAACCTATAGGGTACAACACTAAAAAGTTGCATATACATTTGATACAAATGAAAATATCATTTAAGTTAAAATTTTGTCCTCTTATTTAAAACAAAGCCAAATCTGAGTTTGATGCTAGAGACTCCTTTCCAGAATTCTTATTCATTACAAGTCCCCTCTTATGATTGAAGTTCTTTTAATAATCGGTTTGTTAGTATATTAAATTCTTTGTATACATGTGCAAATGATATTATATCTTCGAATATCACCTTGAATTAGAAGAATTGGTTCATAAAAGACTTCAACAAAAGGTTTTTTTCTTTTTTCTTTTTGTGAGGTAAACTTCTCTATTTCTGATTTAGAAAAAGCTTATAAACCAATAAATTTTCCTTTTTGGCCTATAATTATGGGAACCAAACTAGATATAGAACTAAAGTTTAAAAGAAACCATTTAATTTGTTTATTGATGTCCAAAAGTTTACAAAAGAAATTAGCTTGTGTAATTGGGCCATAAAGGCCATTATTTGATTGGAAGATATATACTAAACTAGAAAATAAAAAAAAATGAATTTGAAGGAAGACCTTCATTTAGAATGATCAAATTCTGAGGCCTCAAATACAATGTGCTTTTTTATACTCCGAGGTGAGCAACCAAAGTCTAGAGGGATGCTCAATTGTGCTTCCACGTGACCAATTCCGTGATCTAGAGACTACATGGTTATTTGCATGTCATCCTACATCAACAAGATTTCTTCTTTTCTCTCATTGTGGTCCAGTAAAGCTCTTCCCATAAGAATATTAGTATGTCAATAAATGTCAACAATATACATATACTGGTTGTACGTGCCACAAGTATGACCCTTGTTAGGTATTCAATCACCCACATGAATAAAGATCTACATGTCAGTTAGAAAATGACATTCCCCAACAATCTCACATTTAGCCTGTTCTATCTTTGCATGGACAGGTTGAGGGGTATGGTCCCTATTGTTAGCTTTTGTAGCAGCGGATGTGTTCTAGCCACAAAATTTGGTGGAGAGGCTAGGAAACATGAGATATCCAAGACCCATAAATTGTTTTTGGAAATTCCACTTAGAGATAAGTTAATTATATTATTAACGCATTTTTTAATGTTTCCTAAGTAGTTGCAGTGACATAGGTAGTGTGAATTGCCCAGTTGTAGTATGTAGGTGCAATTCTAGTTTTAAGATTCCTAGTGCAGAACTTCGCAGTCCAGTGTCTAGTGCAGGAGGACAATGCAAGTTTTTAGAAGGGAGCAGAGAGATTTCCCATAGGGAGATATAGACTCACAGGGAGTCTTGTTTCAGAGGGAGAATCCCTATGGAAGCTAGTACTTAAGGATATGGGTAGATCAAACTCATTATTAGAGTAGTTGCAATAGCAGTGCAGAAGCATCAACAAATCAGTAGCAGTAGTAGTATGAGTAGATCATATTTCATGATGTTTGCATCCATACCTCTAGGAGTGAGGTGGGGTGACTTGGAGTTGTAGCCCCAGAGAGCTACAAAGATTGGGTAGGGTCCATTGAGGAGTCCATCTCATGGATCAATACCTAGCTACGGGGTCCCAAAATATTCAATAGCAGGATGGATCACTAGAAGATGATGCACTCAATACCAGAGTGACAGTTGTAGACTAGTAGCAGTCAGAGGCTTAGGAGTGCAGTGTAGTGTTGACAACAGATGATCCAAATGGAAAATGGAATCCACCCATGGTATTCATCCACACATGGAATTTTAAGTGACATCCACGCATGGTATTTATGCACCCATGTCATTTACCCATGGCATTGTAAGTGGCATCCACCCATGAAATTCATTCACCCATAGTATTTTCCCATGGTATTATAAGTGGCATCCACCCCTGACATTCATCGTCCCATGGTATTTATCCACTCATGGAATTTACACATGGTATTGTAAGTAACATCCACCCATAGTATTCATTCACCCATGGTATTTATGCACCCATGGAATTTACCTATGGTATTGTAACCAAAAAAGGTTATAAGTAACAACTACAAGTCACATTTTGTAAAAGGACAAATTATCCACCACAATGTAGCTTTTACAATTATTCTCTATTTTAATAAAATAAATCTTTGTGGTTTTTTTTTATTATTGTGCGTTCTCCTCTTTTCTTCTATAATTTGGTTTCTTTTAGATCTTGGTGGCCTGCCCCCAAGATCTAGGTCAGTGGTATCCGATTCAAGTTAGGACTCCATGGGAATAAGGGTTTGAAGCATATTTCAGTTTCAAAATTTTGCAACAATCTTCAAAAAACTTCATGGCAGTGCTATGTCCTCCACAAAGAATTTTAGAAGGTGCAAAATATCTCATTTGAAATGATTTTCTGTTAGCTGAAATGGGTTTTTTACATAATTTGATTTCATTTCCCGATTTGAGAGATACAAGCAATTGAAGTTACACACGTATGGAATGTTTCGTGACCACACATACAATGAGTTTCTGTAATCATTTTCTCACTCCACTCGTCATGAAATTTCAAGTGTCTTATATGAATGGAAATATCTCTTCAGTACCTCAAATGGGTATTTGACAGAATTTGATGTCATCACCTATAGCAGAAGTTATTAATAAAGTTGTAGAAAGAGGTCTACAATGTAAGAGAAGCATTTACAACCTCTCATTGGATAGGAGAATCTACAACACCCATGGCCACTTTTTTTTTTCAAGTGTGCAACAAATTTATAGTTCATGTACATATCGGGTGTGGCCTGGTTTTTTACCCCACCCAGAATCCATGAGTTTTTATATCTGGAGCAACATTCAGAGCGGGTTCCCTTTGGAGAAGTGCCCTCTCACCCCGTTTTAGAAGGCACCTGCTTCACATTCATCAGTTTCAGCATAACAACATCTGACTTGGGTTCCTTAGAGATGTTCCCTCCCACCCTAGACTATGTAGGCACCTGCTACTTCATCAACAATCAACATCAAGGTTATGGGTCAATCACACAAAACCCTTGTCATCAAAGTCCATTTGCTAGGCCGCGCATTGTTAGTATCATAGTTTTTCACAAGAATTACAGGGTATCTCTATCCTCGGATCTTCATTCATCATGGTTATGAGTTAACCACACAAAACCCTTCTCTTCAGTGGCTCTTCATATTCAACAAAGTATTTTAAGGAGGGAACTTCACACAATGGGGACCATTGCTTCTTAAGGAGGGAGGAATGATCTGAATGGAAAATGGCATACGCCCATGGTATTCACCCACCCATGGAATTTACCCATGGTATTGTAAGTGACATCCATCCATGGTATTCATCCACCCATGGTATTTATCCACCCATGGAATTTACCCATGGTATTGTAAGTGGCATCTACCCGTGGTATTCATTCACCTATGGTATTGTAAGTGGCATCCACTCTTGGTATCCATCCTCCCATGGTATTTATCCACTCATGGAATTTACCCATGGTATTGTAAATGATATCTACCAATGGTATTCATTCACCCGTGGTATTTACCCACCCATGGAATTTTCTTGTGGTATTGTAACAAAAAATGTTATAAGTAACAAGTCACATTTTGTAAAAGGACATATTGTCCACCACAATGTAGCTTTTACAATTATTATCTATTTTAATAAAAAACTTGTGGTTTTTCTTTATTGTGTGTTCTCCTCTTTTCTTTTGGAATTTCATTTTTTTTTAGATCTTCCCCCCCCCCCCACAAGATCCAGATCAATAGAGCGGGTGGTTTAGTGAAGAGTTGGCAACAACACAAATTATTCATTGAAAGTGCAAATGCTAGTAGTAGTTAGGACTCAGGAGATAGATGCATCATACTAAACATAGTTGATTTAGTATTTAGGATGCTTCTTAGTTGCTGATGTTTCAATATCATCAAACAACATATGAGAGGGAGTTGCATTGCAGATGTTGGGTTGGAAATTATGTGGCAGTGTCAGCATCAAGATATATGTAGCATCAGAGTTTTGTAATGGTTGGTGGGCAGAATGGATAGACATCAACAATGTGAAAAGAGATGATACT
The DNA here is from genome assembly GCA_031772625.1 of Pinus tabuliformis. Taxonomy (NCBI): domain Eukaryota; kingdom Viridiplantae; phylum Streptophyta; class Pinopsida; order Pinales; family Pinaceae; genus Pinus; species Pinus tabuliformis. Next base: position 924,287,047 of record CM062814.1, read on the forward strand.
AAGACAAAGTGTTGTGGTAGCGTGTGCAACAATAGAACACAATCCTTGCTAAGAGGGAGTGTTATTTTTTGTAGCATTGGATGTGTTCTAGCAACAAAATTTGGGTGAGATACTAGAATACATGAGATCTAGAAGACCTAGAAATCGTTTCTCGAAATTCCACCTAGAGATGTGATTTGAAATGATCATAAGTTAAAACTGATGTAGAATTGATTAACCATTAATGATTTGAATGTTAACTGAAAGTGCGGAAACCGAGAGAACTGCTTTAGAAGAAAGACTTTATGACACCTGATAAAACATAAGTAAGATGCAGAAAAGTAATGAAAACAACAAATACACATCGATACCAGACAAAAATATTGATTACGAAGTTCGTCCCTGCTGGACTACGTCTTTGGGTTCGCTTTCAAGATGGGTGACCGCTTTATTAGGATTGAAACCAAGGAGGTCGATTACACAGAGAATTGACCAGAATGAATGTGCATGGAAGCACTTTTGATCACTGTCATAAGGAAGCTCTATGAACCATCTTTCCAACACCTATCACGGTTCCCAATTCTGAATCTCGATGTTCCTGTTACATTGAAAACAAAACAACCTCTCACTTCCAGAATCTGCATACAAAATCCAAAACCACTCATCCTTTTCTTCAATGAACAAACTACCTTTTAAAACCCATCAGGTGCACTTGAACTTCCTCTAATGAGTTTAGGAATGCATTAGTTATATTTTAGGGTTCTTGGGCCTCGGTCCATTCAGGTCTTGACTCCTTAGGATAACACCATGGTCCTCAAATTAATATTTTTAAAAAAACTTCACAACAAAACCCAAATATAACCTTATGTTAAAATCAAAACCATTGCGGTTTGCTGACTGGGTGGAGGAGGTTGACGGTTACATGTGACCAGCCATGGTCTAATCGCATGATGCCACCTAGTGGTTATCTCCAGTAGTCCCGGTGTAGACATCACTCTGATGGTTTGCATGTGCCCACATTCCTCCGACCGTTGCGGCTTACCCTAGTTGTTATGAAGTGGTCTCCCCACCATGGTTTGCATTGTCATTCACATGGTTAAGGTTCTGCTGATTGTTGATGTTGCAGTTAACTATAACCTTCAACCACCTCTTACCGTAGTTGTTACTCCACTCACATGGTTAACATCGCTCAGATACGGTTGACGGTCTATGGTGACTCCTGTTCTGAGCAGTTAACTTCCTGTGGTTAGAGACTACGGTCATGGTTGATACCTCCGCTTGTTCACATGAAAAACAGTTCTGCTACGGTCATATGTCCGTGGTTTAGGACTATGGTATTGTTTTTGCAATGTTTTTATATGTTTAGAAATGTTATAAGGTCTAAATAGGTTTAGACTTAGGTTTAACACATAATTTTCAATGTGTGTAATGTATTTAGGGGTGGTAATATGGTTCGATAGGTTTAGGATTTAGGTTTAAGAATTAAGGTTGTATGCTTTAGGTTTTGAAGCCTAGGTACATTAGGTTTAGGGTTTTACATTAGGCTTTTAAAATACCCTTTTACAACCTAATGTCACAAAGCGAAATTAGTAACATTTGTCTCATGACGATGACAACCAAACCCTGTTAAAAGACATATGACAATCACATCTCGACGCAAAACTATGCAAAGGTGAATGATCAACCCACGTTGAAAATCATATCCTGGTGGAATTGACAACAAAATCATGTTGACAACCAGGTGCTAAGCCATATCAACCATAGACATTACCTGAACAACCTGAATCATAAACAACACTGTCGAAACTGACGACACTGAACTGAATGCTGATGATGACACTGAACATTGACGATGAACCTATGAAACTGATCTGACGAGATCCTCCTAGATCAATCCTCTCCACTTGAAAGCTTTTGGACCACAAAAGTTTGACTAAACAAAGAGTCGATGGGGGGGGGGGGGGGGGGGGGGTAGAGCTCCCTCACTTTTCACCTTGCCTGATGATGTACCAATACATTCAATCAACCACCTGAAAGTGATGACCTTGATGATGCCGACCCTGGCACATTTTGAGTCGGTGACATGTTCCATCCATCTGTAGTATGAAAAACTTACGGAGATGGTCAAACAACCTGTTATGAACATGGCAATTGATTTCTTTCCACGAAATACCATGATTTAGTGATTCATAATCATCTTTGAAAACAATCTCTACAGGATATTGTTCAATAACATTAACATGTATTAACAATCTATTTTGTGGAAAGACAGAGGTAATCAAAGAAATTTTTGACATAAAACTAACTACTTGATTTGACATACTTTCCTGCTACCTGATTACTAAGTGAACTTGCTGCATTAAACCCATCAAACTGTATGGTGAAAACTGTTGCCACTTAGTTTGATTTTGAAAGTATTGAATTAGCTGTTGATTTGTTTGAATCATTTTCCTTTTTATTAAATGATGTTTCCATTGATTAGCACTTTCACATGATGCATAAGTTTCCATTAGATACTTTGACACTGCTTTAGAAAAGGCTTTGATACGAAAAAAAATATGTTTCCTCTCCACTTGAAAATAGGCTTCCAAACTGTCCGAAACATGAAATGGTGACACAATATAAGAGAAATTTAACACTGACTTTCCCCAATATTGACTTGCATCCCTGTAACTGTTAATTTCCAAACTTGGACTGAATTGATTCATTCTCACATTAGGAAGAGGAACTTTAGGCACAAACTTTAATTCATGTTGTATTCCCTGCTTATGAGTAAGATGTTTGGTTTTACATAGAACTGTAATAGTTTCTATCTCTTTGATCAAACTACCTTTAAGATGAGTCTCATAACCTGAACACACATCATGTTGTTTCTTATGTGGTTCCTTTACACACATGATTACAAATCTTTTATTTGAACTTATTAATTGCTTCATATGATTAGCAACAATATTCAAGTGATTTTTGTTTTGATGTGCCCTGACGATAAATTCAACTCCATCTTTCTTAAGGTGATATTTATGCTCCCTTCTGTAAAATACTGCATCACGATCTTAAAGATAAGGACTTCCTAAGATAACTCCACATATGTCTACTAGAACCACATCTAATTCCAGTTCATCAATGTATTTAGCTGTAATGGAAAATCTTAATTGACACTGTTTGGTGACTTTTATTTGAGTTGATTTATTTAGCCATCCTAATAGGTAAGGTCTTAGATGATTCTGTGTTTCCAAACCCAAAATCTTAACTAAATATTCATATATTAGATTGGCCTGTGATCCACTGTCAAACATTGTATGTATCTTTGTGTGCTTAGAAGTTATACTTATGTTAAACAATTCAAATCTTTTATCCTCATTTGAAGGATTTATGTTTGATGAAGATGAAATAGTATTTGAACTTGAACCAGTGTCAGAATTTTTACTTGTCGTAACCATAACAGTTATCCTCCTTTCATCACTTGAATCTGAATCTAGATCTTGTTGGACTGCTGCAATTGCCTTCTTTTCATCCTTCTCCTTAAGGAACATTTTGGGCTTAAGTTCTGATGAAGTTTCCAACACTTAGATTCATCATGACCATTTCTTTGGCAATGAGAACAAGTAGGTATTTCCTTCTAAGCTATCACTGATTTCTTTCTCTTCAAATTATTCTTCCCTTACTGTCATTGGAATCTTTTATTTCCAACTCTTTCTTTGCCACCTGATTCAATATGTATGGCTGGAACACACACTTCATCAAAATAATCAGGATTAAACATCAATAATGTATGCTGCAAATATGAATGTAAACTGCCGATGTATTTTAATAAAGTTTCACGTTTATCCAATTAAATACCAAGCACCAATTCTTTTTTTCTAAACTCCTGAGTAAAATCCTGAACACTCTGCCCTATACCTTGCCTCAGATGCTGCCAATCAATAACAACTTGTTGCATGTATCCTAAAGGATAGAATTGTTTCCTAAGAGCTTTTAAAAACTTAGACCATGAAGAGATGACTTTCCCTTTTCGCTTTACATCTATTTGAGTTTTACGTTCCCACCAGATTAAAGCTGTTCCCCCCATTCTAAGTGTAGCTAGTTGAATTTTCGTTTTATCACCAGAAATGTTCTAAATACAACAATACACTTATAACTGCTTAATCCAGTTATCTAGCTTTCCAGGATTCATTTTGCCATCATAAATAGGTAACTCAAATTTTACATTAAGTTCCAAAAGAGATGTTTTCTTAGGTTTATTTTTTGTTTCAGATTCTGCACTGGAAGAAGAAGAAGAAGAAGAAGAAGAAGATGATGATGATGATGGAGATGATGGAGGTGAAGGTGGTTTATCAACCTTTCATTTACCTTTTTCCTTCTTCGATGTCTTTGAAGAAGAAGCTACATCTCTCATCTTCTTGTCTTCGTAAAGTTCTCCCAACATTTGCTGCATAGTAAAAAATGCTTGCTAAAACTGTTCATCACTCATCTTAATTCAGTATTTTCACCTGCATTAGATCCTGTCATGGTCGACTTATGAACAAATTGTCACTTTCCAATCTCTGGATCAATCTGCTCAAGGATTCCTTCTCCATGTTGTGACTTTGACCTAGTTAACATTCAATGTCAAATACTACAAACACAACCTGCCCTGATACCAAATTATATGATCTAAAATGATCATAAGTTAAAATTGATGTAGAATTGATTAGCCATTAATGATTTGAATGTTAACTGAAAGTGCGGAAATTGAGAGAACTGATTGAGAAGAAAGAATTTACGACAGCTGATAAAACACAAGTAAGATGCAAAACAGTAATTAAAATAGAAAATACATAGTGATACCAGACAACAAGATTGATTACGGAGTTTTTCCCTGATGGACTACATCTTCGGGTTCGCTTTCAAGATGGGCAACCGCTTTATTAGGATTGAAACCAACGAGGTCGATTACACAGAGAATTTACCAAATTGAATATGCACACAGGCACTTCTGATCACTATCATAAGGAATCTCTCTGAACCAGATTTCCAACGCCTGTCACGGTTCCCAATTTCGACTCCTGATGCCACTGTTACATTGAAAGAAAAACAACCTCCCACTTCCAAAATCTGCATACAAAATCCAAAACCACTCATCCTTTTCTTCAATGAACAAAATGCCTTTTAAAACCCATCAGGTGCACTTGAACTTCCTCCAATGAGTTTAGGAATGCATTTGGCCTATTTTAGGGTTCTTCGGCCTCGGTCCATTTAGGTCTTGACTCCTTAGGATAACACCATGGTCCTCGAATTAATGTTTTTAAACAAACTTCACAACAAAACCCAAATATAACCTTATATTAAAATCAAAACTGTTGTGGCTTGCTGACCGGGTGGAGGAGGTTGATGGTTACATGTGACCAACCGTGCTCTAACCATAGGCTGCCACCTAGTAGTTATCTCTGGCGGTTCCAGTGTAGACATCGCTCTGATGGTTTGCATGTGCCCACATTCCTCTGACCGTTGCGGCTTATCCTGGTGTTTTCGATGTAGTCTCCCCACCATGGTTTGCATAGTCGTTCACATTGTTATAGTTTCGTTGACTGTTGATGTTGTAGTTAACTATAACCTCTGACCACCTCTTACTGTAGCTGTTACTTCGCTCACATGGTTAACATTGCTCAGTTACAGTTGATAGTCTACGATGACTCCTATTCCGAGCGGTTAACTCCCTGCGGTTAGAGACTACGGTCGTGGTTGATACCTCCGCTTGTTCACATGAACAATGGTTCTGCTGTGGTCATCTGTTCGTGGTTTAGGACTGTGGTATTGTTTTTGCAATGTTTTTATATGTTTAGAAATGTTATAAGGTTCGAATAGGTTTAGACTTAGGTTTAACACATAGTTTGTAATGTATGTAATGTATTTAGGGGTGGTAATCTAGTTTGATAGGTTTAGGACTTAGGGTTGTATGCTTTAGGGTTTTAAGCCTAAGTGACATTAGTAACATTTGTCTCATGATGATGACAACCAAACCCTGTAAACAGGCAGATGAAAATCACATCTCAACACAAAACTCTGCAAAGGCGAATGATCAACCCACGTCGAAAATCATATCCTGGCAGAATTGACGACAAACTCATGTCGACAACCATGTGCTAAACCATATCAACCATAGACATTACCTGAACAACCTGAATCATAAACAACATTGTCGAAACTGACAACACTGAACTGAATGTTGACGATGACACTGAACACTGACGATGAACCTGTGCAACTGATCTGACGAGATCCACTTGGATCAAGCTGACTTAATTATATTATTAACCTATTTTTTAATGTTTCCTGAGTCTAAATGTAGGAAGACTAGTTAATTAATCAGAATTAATTAATTCAAGGTGCAAATCATCTAGAAAGTCACACAGATCGACTTTGATATGATCCTGGCCCTTGATTAAGTTTTAATCTTGGTCGTTGGTGCTCCAATAGAGGATTATAAGAAGAACTCAATGGGCTCTTGGAGAGGACACACCAGAGAGTTCAATTTCCTTGGTAGATCTATTTATAGAGAGCAACAATAGTTGCCATAGAGCCAAATATCGAAGCAGAGAAAGTGACGGGCAGGGACAGTGAGGGTAGAGGAAGTTTTCCAGTTCCAGCGAGTACATTTGTAGAGAGGCCAAGATTTCTTGAGGAGGCTGTGTAGAGACTCAAGAAGGCAATTCGATTTGTTGAAGAGGGTAAACATTTTTAGTTCTAGAGGCCAAGAAGGAGTCCTCGAGTGCCAGAGAGATGTTTTTTTAGCCAACAACAGGAAGAATGACTAGACTAGTAGTCAGTTCGGGCAACAGTTGCAACAGACAACACTAGGTTGACGCAGAGCCTCCGCATGCCCAATTGGACAACTTGATTTTCAGAAGTAGTTCAGTGCTAGAATTTTCCCAAAGTGAGGGTAATTTCCCTCTAGTATTTTTGCCAATATTTTTCACTATACGATAGCCAGCTTTTAGGATCCAGATTAGTGTACTAAGAATTTCTCACTGCTACATAATAATAAAACTCTTAGCTGGTGCACCGGTTTTACAAGGTTGGGTTTTTCTAGGGACAATTGTTCGAAAATAATGGTGTCATTTTATGTGTGTGTGTGCTAGTATTTTCTCAGTTTCTAGTGCTATTTAATTTCCATGGTTTTAATTGTGAAGGTTGCAGTGTGATGAATTTGATATTTGTTGTAGAAAATAAATTGTTAAATTAATTAACAATTAGAAGAATTAATTCCAATTGCTGCAATAGGATTTCAATATTGAAATTTTCACACCTATAATGTTGGTTAGATTTTGTAGCTCTCACTTGATCTAGAGAGCCTTTCACATATATAAGCAACACCGTGACAAATGCAGGCTCGTTATCAAAACATGGTGAGCTCAAGGAGTGAGTAAGACCATTAACTAGGAGAAATAACTAAGAGAGACTTAAGAGAGAGACAAGAAGGGACCAAAATGGAAGTAGAGGAGTGAGAGGATAAGAGATAGAAAGTAGGGGCTACAATTCAAATTGGGGGAGGAGAGGCTTTGAGGGATGAAGGAAAGAACTAGAAAACTAAGAGTGAGCTAAGATGATAGTTGGGGGGTGGGGATATGAATAGTACACGACCTAGGGAGGTGCAAAAATAGATAGAATTTCCAGAATAATACATGTCCATTAGCACATCGAACAAAGTTTGATTGCTCCATATAATTTCATAATTAAAATTTGAGTGAAATGTGAGAGAGAGAAATTTGAATCCCACATGTGTACTGAATCCATTATGCCAAATTGAATTTTGAGAGACTCATGAAATGATAATAGAGCATGGAGAGGGAGGCCAAGATAGGGTTATCCTGTAACTAGAACTTTGTATTAGTGCAAACCATGGATTTTCTAGATACCTAATAACATTTATGCATTAAATTTGTACCATGTCCCAAGCCAACTGGTGTTGAACAATGTTGAGTAGTCATTTTATATCATGTTTCAAGGTGGTGAAACATTTAATACACTTGGGGGTGGGGAGTGGTCTTGCCACATCCTATCTCATAATTGTAGGGTGGGATGGCATCAAGGCAACCACCCCCCAACCTATCCCTCATTTGTTACGCCATTTGGGCGACTCAACAAGAGGTCATTTAATATACACCTCTGATTTTCCAAGTCAATCATTAGTTTCGAATCCCATACGCTTTTGATTTTTTAAAACATTTTTTGTTAAAATTTGTATTTAGTAACAACCACATGGTAAAATGCTATGCTTGATTATTATTGTTTTCCCTTGCTACAAACTTTAGCTTTAAAACCATAATTGATTCGTAAATAAAGTTACTCTAGCCCCACACATCCTTGATAACCTTAATAGGCTCCATTAGAATAACCCCAAGCCTAGCAAAAATCAATTTCAGGTTCCTCTAATTCTTTGACTAGCTTTTCTTTATTCGAAGACCAATTCCCATTGCCAACACTAATAATATGGACCACATGTGCTAGAGTATAATCCATACCTTGGAAGATAATTTTTCTTCTTGATAACCAAAGACCCTATATCACATAGCAAGTAAGGGCCCTAAAAACTTTAATCGACTTATTAGCAATTTAATTGAATAAAATAAATCTAATATCCAGTACGTTGTTGTCATTTTTCCTCTCCCATGTAACCTGTAGAATTTTTAACCATACACCTCTACAAAATGAACAACAAATAAATAGATGATCCATAGAGACCTCATCAAATTTGCATAAAATAAACCTTCTTGCGTATTCCTATTTTGGTAATTATCCCATCTTAGAATTTTATTGACTACAAGCCCATTAAAGAAACTTTTTTCCCTTTAAAGGACATTATGAATTCCAAACTATGAACCACAACGAAGACCTCTCTTCCATTAATTCCTTGCAACCTAAATTTGTAGTATATTCTCATGCTCCCCCCTCCTTTTTTTACCACATAATAATATACTTCTAATTTAAGAGTTTTATAGCAATGGATGAAAGGCTTCTCACATATGGGTTCCACTCTTTAAATTTTTCCTCATGCAGATTTAATTTTTCTACCATTCATGAGACCACATGTTCTTGATATCATTTGATGTTGAATCTTCCAAGGAAAAAATTCCTAGAAGGTGAAGGTCTCTCGGCAACTATTTAGACAATCTAAAGCTTCCTTTGCATCCAATGCAAGGGTCCTCCCTTAAGCTTTTTATATTTACTCACCTAAGCATCCATGGTGACCATTTCCCTACTAATGGAAAATATTTCACTAAATCTTTCCAAAATATAGGCTGAACACTTGCATTATTCCTCTCTTGTTTGAACTACTTTATTATATACTTTCCTCTCAATTATTTGAATTTCATGACCTTACCCCACAAACTTCATTATAGAAAAGTCTCCATAGAGTTTTTGCAATAAGAGTCTAATTAGATAAATGTACAAATTTTAGTCCCCAACCTCTTACCTATTTCAAGTTTTTCACTTTATTCCATTTTATTTTAAAATTTCCTTATTTTTCCGTCTTTCCAATCCACAAAAGAAACTGATAGGGATGCTTCTAAGTTACATGAAATTCTAAAATTGGATTGCCATGACACTTGCAAGGAAATAAATGTCCTCAAATATTCTTTATATTTCCATAGTTTATATTGGGAGTTAATTTCAATGATGATTTTAAATGTCTAGGATATTTTTTTGAAGCCCAATGGGTACAAAAAGGTTGTTTGGGGATGGTTTATGGAAAACATTAAGGGTAGAATTAAGATATGGTGTTATATATGGTTTCAAATAGGTGGAAGGTTGAACCTTGTCAATTTAGTTCTTGAAGCTATAATAGTTTTCTTAGTTTTCTGTTACAACATGTTATATATTCCTAAGGGTGTGCTAGAGAAAATTGGGAAGAGTTGTTTCAAATTCCTTTAGCAAGGGAATAAGGAGAAATAAAATCTCCCATTGGTGAAGTTGCTAGTGATTGCAAAGCTTGAGTATGGGGGCCAAGGCCTAAAATTATAAATATTTTCGTTCTTTATAGCTAAAATCCTATGGGAGGTCATCTCTTATGACAATCCATGGATTAATATAATTGATTAGAAGTATTTTAAACCAAGGTCTTATATGGATTGAATAAGAATTTAGAGAATGAATACACTTTAATTTTTTTTCCAAATCAATGTGAGAATCTTATATCTTCTTTCCCTATGATAGTTCAACATTTAGCATGAAGGGTTGGTAATGGTGAGTAGGTGAGGATATGGAATGTTGCTATGCTCTAATGTGGTGAGAGATTAATATTTCCTATTAATATGACTTGAGCTCATATAGGAAAGGATATTTTCGACATTAAACTAGATGGGAGCCCAATATGGAGTAGACCTATGGACTTAATATTGGAAATAAGCTCAAGAATTGAAATTGATTGGAGATCATGCAATGTTGTGGGGATCTTATATAAGAAAATTAAAAAGGGGCCATGTAAGAGTTAGGGATGAAAATGATACAATATCTTGGGCATACAATAAATCTAGTGGTATTAATACTTCACAATTGTGTTATTTGTCTATGTGTGATTTGACTCCATAAGAGAACAACTAGTGGTGGGAGAAGATATGGAAATTGTTAAGTTCAATTCATAACAAAAATTCACGACTTCAAAGAAGATTATGATATGCATGTGTGGTGAACTCCAGTATTGCAGCAATAATGTTGCAACTCCTGGGGCTACCTAATTTACTTTTATCAACCCGGTAGTTTGTAACAAACTTGGAAGTGACGGTACTATATGCACAAGTACTAGCTCTTACTGCAGGCTGTCACTTGATCAGCTGGCACAAGTTCGCTAGGAACTTAAGCCAACTTCGCTAGGAGTGGGGAAATAGTGAAATATGAACTAGTACAGGCTGTGTTATGGAGGAATGATAAGCTGGAATGTTCTACAAGTGAGCTACACACTTACTTTTCAAAACTGACCCAGCAAGAACCGAAAAACAGAGTTTTGCCTATTTTGATCTAAAATCTAACCTAAAACCAGAGAAATGCTGAACATAACTTTATGGATAGAAAGTTATGCAAGAAAGCCATGGTAAATGAATAAGAAAGGATCTAAGCATGTGAATCCAACTGATAACAACTTCTCGAACTTGAAATGTCACACTAGCAATTGCATTGGGAAAGCAAAAATAATGTTTTTGGTGGCAGCAATAGTGCCTTGATCTCAAATCATGGTCCCAAGAAGGGTTAAAGGAGATCAAGGCCTGCTTGGTAGCATTTTTGGATCTTTTTCTGTTACTACAACAAACTATCTAATCAACCTGAAGAAAGAACAACTATTCTAACCATCAAAAGAAACGTAATTAACAAAGCAAGATTTAACCTAAACAACAGAAATTATCTCATGAATGCAAGAAAAAGCATATAAATAAACAAAGGAGGTGTTGGGCAGCTTGGGTTGGGCCCTAACCCAAGAGCTTCAACCCTATAGGAAATATCAGTGCTTGTTCAAAACACTATTCATCTTCATTTATCAAAAAGTAGCAGTTACATCACAAAACTATCTTCAAAAAGAGCTCAAAAATGAGCTGAGTAAAAGCTGCACAAAAGTGTGAAAATCTACTATGAAATGGCTAACCTACTGAGGCTTGAAGTCTTCTTATTTATACAAGTGGGGACTCCCAACAATCCTCCTAAACTTAAGGAACTTGACTACCTAAAACTGAAGATAAAAACAACTTTACTAGACTTGCTCGGCTGCCCCTTGGAATCATCATTGTGGGCCTTTGTACTCCTAGCTACTGATGGAGAACTCGAGGAAGGGGTCATTAATGAAGGAGGCACCCCTCCTATAAGTCCTCAGCCTTGTTTCCTTGAGTTTGGCTGCCAATTTGCTCATAAATGCCTGGTCTTTGTCCAAAAATGTCCAAAAATCTGCAATAAACACTCATTAGACTATGTGACAAAGTGACTATCCCCATTCACTCTATTGACATAAATATATGCAAAACATGCACAAAACTATGGAGAATGGTGGATTAAATGAAAATAATAAGCAGAATGAGCCCATATAGTTACCCATTTCTAGGGCTTATCAATGTGGTTAGCCTTAAAGGGCAAGTGATTCACTTGGGATATTTCCTAAAAATGATGTAGACAGAGACTAGGAATATGTTGCTCATGCATAAATGAGTGAAAATAATCTTTATCATTTAATTATTTTCTATTCATTTCACAATAGGTTGAGAAGGAAGAAGAAAAAATTAGAGGCACACCTAATATTTGGAATGCAGAGATAATTGAGAGATATTTGAAGTAATGGTTTAACAATCATGATGTAAAGGATCTTAAAGGCCTTCCATGTTTAATATGCTAGGATATATGGCTTCTTTATAACTCCACACTTTTTGTTGATAATATTATTCCACATTTTCATACTATTTCTCAAGCAAGGGTTGTTCTTGCAAATTTCAAACCGACTAGTAAACCCAAAACACCTAGATAGGCGGGAGAGATGACTATAGATAAATCTTATCGTTAGGTATTTTTTTATGGCTCCATGTAATGAGATCCTAGTAAGTGCTAAGGTGGTTATATTTTTTTCATAAACTCATTATAATTTAAAATTTAAGGTAGTATTAGGCCCAAACACAAATAATAAAGCTAAATTTCTTGCATTAAGGGTCCTGCAAAAGAGCGCCTTGGACAAAATATACATTGACATCAAGTTTTCAAAGACTCTTCTTCAGTTATAAATTGGATGAATGAAGTTTTTTATCTACATAAGGTTTATCTTAGGGTCACGGGGGAGTTGATAAAGAAATTCTATTCTTCGTTTGACTATATCTCCTTCATCCATGTTTTCAAGGAATTGAATCAAGAAGCAAATTTTATTTCCAAAGAGGGGAAACAAGTAGTTGAAGGTGTACTCAAGATGGATTAATTTCATGAAGGCACTGTGATCCATATGTCCTCTTTGATTTGAGAACTTTCAAATCTTTTTTTTTTTTTTTTTTTTATGATGTATATCTCTAGGCATTCATCAACCCTTGGTAAAAAGAGACTACATATTTTTTGAGATAGCAATTTGTAGTTTCTAACATTTTGGGAGGGCTATAGTATATAATAATATGAGCTTGTATTTGAAAGGATGATCTGATTGATATGTGGTCAATTTTTGAAACTATGAGGATGTTGGATATTTTTTTTATTTTTATCTCATGACCTATTTTTATATGGTTAATTTGCGACTTCTTTGCCCTCCCCGAACCCTTAACCAAGGCTTTGAGCCTGATCCTTGCTTTCTGTGGCTTAGTAGAAAGAGGATAGTCCTAACACATAGGAAGGCTAAGACTAGGATAAGGTACTGTGTATTATATATATATATATATATATATATATATATATATATCTGTGTTTTAAATGCATATCTCTGTCCAATATTTGATGGAAGAGACAAGTCGTCGAATATTTGACGACTGCTGGTCGGACTACTCGTCGGATACTCGACGACCGAATCGATAGATGGAAGAATTGGTACCTTAACACTCCCATTGGACCAAACTCCTGTCTGTCACATATTCCACGCTTCACCAACTACTTGAAAGCATCAGAGCAACAACACTTATGGTGCACAATTTACTTATGTCGTTGATTTCTCGATGCCTCAACATCGGTTTGTTCCATCGGACAAAATGACTTATGTGTCGAATATCCATTGCATATATGATGCTTCACCATCGGGTTGAAAGCTTCAAAGTGACAAAAATTTTATGACACAATTTACATATGTTGTCGATTATCCAATGCCTCAACGTTGGTTTTTTTTGTCGGATAAATCGACCTATGTGTCAAATATCTATCTTATATTTGACGCTTCACTGTGGACTTCAAAGTGTTGGAGTGACAACACTTTTGTCACACAATTTACTTATGTCGTTGATTACCCAATGTCTCAACGTCAGTTTCTTATGTCAGACAAAATAACCTATGTGTTGAATATCCAACTGCACACTGGTGCATGACCTACCAGATATTCAACATTCTTTCTATCAAATATCGGATGCTTCGTAGCATTGCAAAACTAGCTTATAAATGTCAATTTTTTAATGACCATTTAGGAATTTTTATGTGTCAGATAATCGATATTCGTGCCTTCGATTATCTGATAGTAACTAAACTGTTGACTATTTGACAAAATTCCAACAACGATTTGATAAGCACCAATGTGTTGGATAACTGAGCCAATAAGTCACATATCTGAGTAATAGCCGTTGGATTTTGCCCCATTTGTACTAGTGGAACCAACATAAGGTCTATGCAAACATGAACAAAATAGAGCATAGATTTGAATTGGGAGACATAGTATACACCTTCGTCTACAACCCTATAAGTAATCATCACTCAAAATGAAAGGGCAAGAAAAACTAAAACCCAGATTCTATGGGCCTTAAAAAATGTGAGGTGAGTTGGGGAATGTAACACCCTCCTCCTACATCCACCCAAGTAACCATGCCAACCAGGGTAAACTTGAGACGAGTGGCTACTATGATCAAATTTGACCTCCTAGATGACCTTAAGGGAGTGGAATCAATGGAACAGTCATCCAACATCATCAATATAACCCTAGAAGATAAGTCAGCCACTCAGAAAGCCTCTCCTTGGGTCCTACTACTGTTCTAGACCTATGAGGCCATAGTCACTCTCATGCTATGTTCAAGGGAATGACCAAAGACCTAAATTCGCTCTCATAGGCTTGCTTTCCAACGACTATGGACTAAAGTTGCCAGTTCTGTGCCAACGACCTTGAGATTTAAGCCACTTTTTCAGGCTCAGAGCCTAGGTAACTGCCTAGAATGGAATGATAGCTTGAAATCCATAAAAGTATAGGGAAAAAATGAAGCAAAAGCAATAAACTCAATAAGGCCTTAACCAGACCCCTACTAGCCACGATGGGCATTTCATCAAACATATCATCGACATGTAACCTACAGGTATAAACAACAGAATTAAGTGTAGGGATCTCATACTTATCTAAGAATCGCTATAAACCATTATTCCCTCATGTAATTTGCTATATATTCATCTATTAGGTCATAGATACATTATCCATTCATATACAAGTCAAAACATGCTGAGAGCCATACATAGTTACTGCCACAAAATGTACATATAACCAACATAATAGGAAAAAAAATACCATAAACATATCAGCCATCAAAATCCATATATACATCAGTACATTTGCACATGAAAATCAAGGGAATGAATTTCTCATTAATCAAGGTAATGAACCAACCGAAGATGGGAATACCATGTTCCACTCGACTATAGATTGGATGAGCCAAGTCTCTCTTCAGCCAATCACCCCCGTGCCATATTCGAAGCATGAATGTGGGACTCATAGAACACATAAAATTCACCAAATAATGTAGATGCCATTGGAGTTCTCTGCCTACATCGTGAGGAATTTGAGTGCCTCCTAGTCTCTCAGGCTTTACGTGCATCCGTAGTTCGATCTAGGGATCACTAGGCCCTACACTAAGACATACTCTCCAAGCTTTACTGTGCATTCCATCCCATAATCACTAGGCCAAATCGAAAGAAAATCACCTCTTGGCTTTACCGTATATCCTGCCATTCACCGACAAGGATTCCTATGCCCACCGAGACACATAATATGGCTTTACCACAACCCACAATCCAGTTAAGGGGTTACTAGGCTAGTGGCTTCATGCATCCTCAGTCTAGTTCAGGGACCACTGTTGAGCCCCAAACTTGCATCTTTCCTATACACCTTTCTAGAATTTTTCCATTTACCTGGATCTCCTAAGCTATCAACATCATTGCATATTGAGTTTAAAAGAGCACATAAAGTGGTTTTCTAACTATGTTCTGTGTCTACTGTTTGAATTAGATTTTTGCTCATTGAGTTGCGGAATCTTGTCACTTTCCGCAGCTTTTTTGTTAAAGTCTATATTGCAGGTGTCTTCAGGCAAATCGAGCCACATGGACAAGTTGTAAATGACGTGGACATGGACCGAGTCCTATTGGCTCAGCTGAATTCATCAAAGAAGGCCGTGGTCAAAGGTGGTCAATCGGTGGTCAAATATAAGAGTCCTACAGCAACAGGACTCCGTTTTTCAACACGTGAAGACTTGTGTGGCCATTCCTAGATCTCTGGGGACATATCAACACCTGTGGACTGCTCCATAAGGCGAATCCAACAACCACCCTCAATAGATTTAATCATCATGGCAGCCATGATGCTAGATCCCTGGACGTTGTTGTTCACGCGTCCTTTGTCACCGCAGTTTTTAGGAAACCAGTTATGTAAACGTTTGCTATAAATAATGCGTTTCCATACGCATAGTAGTGAGTCTTGGTAATGTAATTTTGCTGTTAAGAAAGCCCACTGTGCTGTGACACTATTTCATTGTTATGAATGCGTTTTGAATACATGAGAAGACTCTGTTTATAAGCACAATTCGTGGTTGATAGCTGTTGCCCGAGGTTGTGCAGAGGGCCCCTGCACATGCCGAGGTTTTGTTTATTTGCTGTATAGTTTCCCATTGTGTTTCTTATGTTCATTATGCCATAATTATTCACTTGTATATATTGCATTTCTTATGGTGCTAACGTTTTATTTTTGTCCATGATTTTACATGCTTTACATTGCTAATGCTGATCAGTGTATTTGTTCCAGATTACAGTAGGCAGCCCGGGCATTTGCATATAGTTTTTCACAATGACTAATGACATGGAATCAGTCTTGTCTTTCTGCTGATTTATTTTTCTTAGTTTTTAATTCCAGCACTGTTTTGTTTATTTCAGTTCTGTTCATTGGCTTTATTAGTTAGATTAGATATTGAATTGCTCATGTCATTATCAGTTACCTCCGAAAGCCATAGCGAGACTAATGGTGAGGGATTGAAGTATGAGTGTGTAATTTGATATTAGTTTATTTTTCTGCAAGTTAGTTATTGAATTGCTCATGTCATTATCAGTTACCTCTGAAAGCCATAGCGAGACTAATGGTGAGGGATTGAAGTATGAGTGTGTAATTTGATATTAGTTTATTTTTCTGCAAGTTAGTTATTGAATTGCTCATGTCATTATCAGTTACCTCCGAAAGCCATAGCGAGACTAATGGTGAGGGATTGAAATATGAGTGTGTAATTTGATATTAGTTTTATTTTCTGCAAATTAGATATCAGATTGCTCAAGTTGTTTATGATTACCTCCAAAAGCCATAGCGGGACTAATGGTGAGGGGTCAGAATATGAATTAACGTAATTTGATTTTAGCTCTACTTTACTTGTAATTTTTGGATTTATTTGAGTACAGTTTCTTTTGTATTTAGAGAGCAACAGGTATAATGTTTTCATGATCAATAGTTCACTGTTTGTTTGATTAGAATAGTGGCACATTTTCATTCTCTTTTAGAAGTTAATTTCATCATTGCATGCTCTAAGATCTTTTGAAGTTTGAAGTTTTGGAAATTATTTCAAAGGACATAATTGCCTTGAACATTTATTTCCATAATTAACTTTTAGAATTCCCATCTCACATTAGGAAATCAACGAAGATAAAACAAAATGAAAATCAAAAATGACAAAACATAAGGAATAGGTTATCTTGCACATATAGTGCGCCACACTTCAACAGTTTACAACTGCCGGATTGACAATTAATATAGCAATTTAGGACACTCTAAATTGACCAAACAACCACTACACACCATGTGTTTGTCAATTTAGAGATCCACCCCACTCAACTTCGAATCCAATGTGGCCATCCCACATAAACTGAATGAGAGAACCCATCTCATCAAAGATATTAGGAAATGGAAAGGCTACGCTAAAAATACTGTCACACCTGGAAAAACCCATGCCATGGTAGAAAAGAAACACATGCAGTCCCATGCATGCCAAATCTAGTGAGGAAAAGACACATGCAAGTCGATACCTATAATCAAGCCTAATGTAGTTACTTGATCCTACCTTCCCCTGCTTGATCTTTGCTTCCTCTTTCCTTCTTTGGCATTCTTGCTCCAACGCCAAAGTGCTCCAAGAAAACTCTAAGTTTCCAAGCGTATGAGAGAGAGGGAATAATGAAATAGCTCCAACACTAAACTGACAAAGTCTATCCTCAGAAGCCTTTTTATTAATGAGGACTCTATTTCTCCATTTTCCATTATTTTCCTTCAATTTTCTCCTCACATGCAACCTGTGACCTTTCGCCTTCCTTTTCTCCTAATTTCCTTTATTTTCATAAATAAATGTGCCAAAAATGCCATTTTTCCTTTC
Organism: Pinus tabuliformis; assembly: GCA_031772625.1. Taxonomy (NCBI): domain Eukaryota; kingdom Viridiplantae; phylum Streptophyta; class Pinopsida; order Pinales; family Pinaceae; genus Pinus; species Pinus tabuliformis. The sequence continues at coordinate 924,305,310 of CM062814.1, forward strand.
CAAAGCCTTAGCCATTTCCTTTTCCAATTGACTTAGACATAAACAACCAAATGAACACACACTAAGATGTATTTCCCACCATTCAGCTTGGAATATGTGTCCCATCATCTGTAGTATTTATATATTTTACATGAGTTTTTAATCAGAGCTGTTATAGGGAACTGTTATCTAGGTTAATCCTCTCTGTGGAAAAAGAAGATCCCGATAGCCCAATGAGCGGGTCTAGCAACTGAAGTGACAATCTACTAGACACTTTCCTAAGTTGCAATTGAAAAGAAAGACAAAGAAGATGGGCTACCTCGTTTTGATGCTATCTCGATCTCCTTTGTTGAAGACCTTGAATCACTTGCATCACGGGCTCATTCCTGCTGCTATCAACATTTATGCACCCACACAAGAGATCAAAACACAATAAGTCATGCAAATACAAATATCATTTTTAAAAGCAACCTACTTAGATGATCAAGGAATGTTAAGCTAAATGATATATGAGCATACACATTTAGGGAAAATGAGTCAACAGTTGTATATTAATAAAAAATAAGGGGAAGCATTCAACCAAGCCTTGATGTTGATAGGCTCTCCTTGATTGAATATCCAAGTCCAAGCTAAGCTCTACAAACACTCCTTCTCTAAGCCAAATGAGTAGAATATAGGCACAATAATAAGGGTGCAAATAGACATAGACCAGCCAACCAAATAACCTCTAACCAGCAACTATTTGGGAATGGGAGAGGATGAATATATCGGTTGGGAAAAGGAGTTAGGACCTCTCCAAAGATAAGATTAGGCCCTCATCTCAAGGAGGTAGCTCATAGGGATAAGACCAAGAGGCGAAGTTGGGAGAATTTGACCTCATCTATGCCGAACAACCTCCAACTTGCCACTCTGGAAGCTTCTCATCCTCTTTGGGAAAAATTTCCATTTTAGGATCATCGTGAGTATACAAGCAAACAGAACGATGCCATCATGGGTCTGGTATAGTGCAACAGGTGACCATCACAATTTTTAGCCTCATAAGAGCGATGATTCTCAAATTAGGGTTTAAGAGCTATTTCCTTTAGGGGAAGCTCAAGGAATTTTCCAATCCATGTTTTAGGAAGGATCCGTACTGCATATATGAATGAGTACACTACATTATGGTCATGTGTTGGGCACTTGGGGGTATGTCATAGGGAAGTACAAGAGGCGTGACAAAATACTGTGTAACAGGAAGTGGCCTACGAGATGAAGCTTTTAGAAGGGTGTAAAATTCATAATGTCTTCCATGTTTTGTTCCTAAAAAAGGCTCTAGGGAAACATGCTGTTACTTCTACTGAGATTCTACCCTTGGATGAGGAGGGAGAACTAGTCTTAGTTCCAAATGCGATTCTGGAAACAAGGGAGCAGAAGTTGAGGAGTAGGACCGTGAAGGAGTACTTGGTGAAGTGGAAGGATTTTCTGATTGAGGATGCAACTTGGGAGGGTGAGAAAGTACTCAAACATGTTTAGCTGAAGGTGCTCGAGGACAAGCAATCTTTGGTGGAGAGAACTATAATGTTCCCAACTGCTTAGGAGACATATGGGAGACTTTTTCTAGTCTAATAACGTTCCCATAGACTAGGTCGATTGAAAAATCAACTAAGGGAACATGATTCGCCTAGGAAAAACATTATAAATGCTAAAGTGACAAAAAGGGGGACATGTCATAGGCTAATGAAGAGTCACTTTTAATTTATAAATTTATAAATCCACTAAAATGACTTTATAAAAATAAAAAGGTAAAAAGATGGAAAAAGTGGTGGGAAAGTTGTAAAAAGGGGAAAATGAGGAGCTTTTCCTCATTCTAGTCTTTTTCCATTTTAGAAAAAATATTTTTGGAGATCTCTTGGAGAAGAGTCTAGGGTTTGAGAAACGCTAAGTCTAGTTTCTAGTTTCAATGTTGAAACCATACACCCTAGCTGGTTTGGAGAGTGAGATCACTCAAATTTCACCATTGTTCTTAACTAAAGAAGAAGATTTACAAATGATGATGTAGGTAAAGGTGTTATCAATTGATTTTATCTTCTAATTTTTGGGTATTCTATATTTCTTCTTACAGGTGGAAATTCCAAGCCAAAGATAGAGCTAAGATTATGGTTGAAGAGAGGCCGAGTTCCTCCCTCATTTTGATGGAGAAGTTCACTAATATAAAGGCTAAGTTTGAAAGGGAGAGGAGGGACAAGTTCTGGAATCTTTGTAGCATGAGTGTCTCTTTGCAAGAAGTTCGAATCACCTTTCCTCTTTTGTGGGTCAAAGCCATTATTTTGATGGTGTGTTTCATACTCATCAGTCGGTCGAGTTTTGTTCACGGTCACTGGGTTGAAAGATTGAAAAGAGGACCTTTATCTGGAGTTTTGGGTTGCTTTTATTCCTTATGGATGGAAGTCTAAGCATAGACATTAGTTACCTCATTATTGGGATGTGTATTGCACCTCTAAACTTCAAATCTACATATTGCACATGTGGGCTGTGTGTTATATATTTACATGTACCAAACTTCTCTCAAAGGTTATGTATGTGTGTGTTGGAAAAGGGCCATGGGTTTCACCATTGTGTTCGACATGTGAGATGTTGGTTATCTTTAGAATCCTCTTGTTATTCTCTGCAAAGCTGGGACTGAGTATGCACATATTTATGTTGTTACTCTATGGAAATATTATCTTGCAATGCTGGTGGTATTCCAACATTACAACAATATTCTACATCCATTTTATGTACTCTATTAACTGATATTTGTGATCTCATTCCTCCTTTTAATGTTGGAGTATGTATTATCAGTTCTATTAATGTCCTTTAATTTAACACAAAGTGGATATTAGTTGTTCCTAAGTATTTCTGTCATGTATGTTTAGCATTGTTGTGATATTTCTGTTATAACTTGTCACAAAATCACCTACAATACACTATCTGCAAATTGTTTGTGAAAATACCACAATGAACTAATCAAACAAACTCAAAAAATTCGTGGGCTTCCTCCAAGATATTTGTGGTGGGTATATTTCATATTATGGGTTTAATATCATCAAGTACAAGCCAAATTATTTTGATGATTCTAGGAAAATATATTTGTGTAACTATGTGTACAATATTATCTCAAAGGTACTAGCCATAAGGGTTATCATGAGATCATTTTAGTTTTCTTACAAGACAAAAAATTGAGGAAATAAGAGAAATGTGGGAGGGTTTACGTTCAATTAATTCAAAGTGGTAGTATTCAATGGTATTAAGGTTAAATTGGCCAACAATCATTGATCATGTTAATTGGTTATATTTAAGGTTGATGCTTCTACATGTGGGATTAAACATCTTAGTGACAAGATGAATTATGGGCATATCATTAACGTCCTTTGTTGTGCTTATTAATGACTCTATTTCTAATTCTTTTAGGCCTTTGATAGACCTTAGAAGGGATACCATCTCTGCACATTTATTTTTCTTCTAGTAGTAGAAGAAGGGTTGGGTAGAGATTTAAAGGATGATATAAGGCAATGTTTAATTTATGGGGTGAAAATTGGAGGAATGCCATAAAATTGTCTATTGTTTATCGATAATGTTCTAATTTTTGCAAATGGCAGTATGAAGAATGATTCTAGTTTTTCTTTTGATATTTCTAAGGTGAAATTGGAATATACATTGTACTACCTTTTTAGGCTCAAAAAATAAACCTTCATAGGGTTTTTATTCAAACTATCTCTATTGTAGTCTATCTTTACTTGTAAAGAGTCTTTTAAATCCTTGGAGGCAATATTTACATCTCCATGTAAAAAAATCCTTCATCTAGCCTATAGGGTACAACACTAAAAAGTTGCATATACATTTGATACAAATGAAAATATCATTTAAGTTAAAATTTTGTCCTCTTATTTAAAATAAAGCCAAATCTGAGTTTGATACTAGAGACTCCTTTCTAGAATTCTTATTCATTACAAGTCCCCTCTTATGATTGAAGTTCTTTTAGTAACCGGTTTGTTAGTATATTAAATTATTTGTATACATGTGCAAAGGATATTATATCTTCAAATATCACCTTGAATTAAAAGAACTGGTTCATAAAAGACTTCAACAAGAGGTTTTTTTCCTTTTTCTTTTTGTAAGGTAAAATTCTCTATTTCTGATTTAGAAAAAGCTCATAAAACAATAAAATTTCCTTTTTGGCCTATAATTATGGGAACCAAAATAGATATAGAACTAAAGTTTTAAAAGAAACCATTTAATTTGTTTATTGATGTCCAAAAGTTTACAAAATAAATTAGCTTGTGTAATTGGACCATAAAGGCCATAATCTGATTGGAAGATATATACTAAACTAGAAAATAAAAAAAATGAATTTGAAGGAAGACCTTCATTTAGAATGATGAAATTCTGAGGCCTCAAATACAATGTGCTTTTTTCTACTTCGAGGTAAGCAACCAAAGTCTAGAGGGATGCTTAATTGTGCTTCCATGTGGCCAATTCCGTGATCTAGAGACTACATGGTTATTTGCATGTCATCCTACATCAACAAGATTTCTTCTTTTCTCTCATTGTGGTCCAGTAAAGCTCTTCCCATCAGAATATTAGTATGTCAATAAATGTCAACAATATACATATACTGGTTGTACGTGCCACAAGTATGACCCTTGTTAGGTACCCAATCACCCACATGAATAAAGATCTACGTGTCAGTTAGAAAATGACATTCCCCAACAATTTCACATTCAGCATGTTCTATCTTTGTGTGGACGGGTTGAGGGGTATGGTCCCTATTGTTAGCTTTTGTAGCCTCGGATGTGTTCTAGCCACGAAATTTGGTGGAGAGGCTAGAAAACATGAGATATCCAAGACCCAAAAATTTCTTTTAAATTCCACCTAGAGATAAGTTAATTATATTGTTAACACATTTTTTAATGTTTCCTAAGTCTAAACTTAGGAAAAATGGTTAATTAATCAAAATTAATTAATTCAAGGTGAAAATCATCTAGAAACTCACACAGATCGACCCAAATATGGTCCTAACCCTTGATTAAGTTTTAATCTTGGTCGTTCGTGCTCCAACAAAGGATTATAAGAATGATTTGATGGGCTCTTGGAGAGGACACACCAGAGAGTTCAATTTCCTTGGCATATCGATATCCAGAGAGCAACAACAGTTGCCAGAGAGGGAGAGATCGAAGTAGAGATAGTGAGGGGTAGGGACAGTGAGGATGGAGGAGTTTTTCCATATCCAATGAGTACATTTGTAGAGAGGTTGAGATTTCTCTAGGAGGCTGCACAGAGGCAGTGCAAAGCCTGAAGAAGGAAACTTGATTTGCTAAGGAGGGTAGAATTTTTTAGTTCTAGAGGTCGAGAAGGAGTCCCAGAGTGTTGAAGAGACCTTTTTCCAGGAAAAAGAAAATAGGAAAACTAGACTAATAGTCAATTCAGGTGGCATTTGTAGCAGACAACATCAGGTTGATGTAGAGCATGTGCAGGCCCAGTTGGATGAGTTTCTTTTTAGAAGCAGTTCAGTGCCAGAATTTGCCCGGAGTGAGGGTAATTTCCCTTTAGTATTTTTGCCAGAATTTTTATAGCTAGATTTTGGCATCCAAATTAGTCTATTCAGAATTTCCCACTGCTGCATACTATTAAAACCCTCAGCTATTGCACCGATTTTCCCAAGTTGGGTTTTTCCAGGGACAATTGTCCAAAAATAACGATGTCATTTTATGTGTGTGTGTGCTAGTATTTTCTCAGTTTCCAGCACTATTTTATTTCCGAAATTTTATTTGTGAAGGTTGCAGTGTGATTAATTTGATATTTTTCGTATGAAATAAATTGTTAAATTAATTAACAATTAAAAGAATAGATTCTAGGTGTTGCAATAGGATTTCAGTCTTGAAGTTTTCACATGGTATGAGAGAATGATTGATCATATGGGGAAGTTCAGAAGCAAAGAAAAAAATTCGTTGCTTAAAGTGAGCGGTATGTCGAGTTTCTGGAGGGTGTGCAAAGCCTAAGGCAGGAAAATTGAGTTGCTTGGGGAAGTTCTTTTTTTCAGTGCAGGTTGACAGAAAAATTTGGCTTTCTAATTGAGTGATTCCAATAGGTAGAGGGAGCAAAAACAACTCAGGTTTTCATTGAGCATAATTCTTGTCTGGGCACAAAGGGTTTTGCAGCAGTTTGCTAGAGAAAAATCCATGTTGGGTGGAAGAGAAAAGAACACGCAAAGGGAAAATTTATCTAAGGGGATCTCGAGTTTTAGAGATCTAATTTTTCCAATTGCAGATTGGCAGTAGTTGTGAGAAGATATTATCACTCCATAAGGGAGTGTGAGTAGCAGATCTAACAACCGATCAATAAGAAAGAGGTATATTTTCGGGTTTATTTTCCAATTTTTGAGTTTTACATATTTGTAGCTTTCTAGAGATGGCCATACGGGATTGCTAGAGAAGGTCATGCAACTTAGCCAGAATGTTGATCTGGAAAATAGATCGAATTCCAGTTGCCGGAGAGAGGTCCCAGAGGAAGTGCAAGTTGTCTACTATGGGTTGAAAAGCAAAGAAGTTTCCCAGAAAGGGGCCAAGATCAAAAGGAGATAGTAAGGCACCAGATCCAAGCGGGGGAGGAGTATGAGGCTCCAGTGTATGAGATGGGTAGGGTCCAATAAAGTTGCAACAAGGAGATCAATTAGATCAGTTTCAGATTGTTGCAGTGAGACCATCACCTTTGCTATAGGGGCCCACAATATCATTGTAGCAATTTCAGTACCCGAGAGGTAGCTGCAAAAGTAGTTGCAGTGACATAGGTAGTGTGAATTGCCTAGTTGTAGTATGCAGTGTTAGGATATTCCGACACATAGGAAATAGTTAAGTATAACTTGGTCTACTATAGAGTTAGGTAAAGTGTGTTTCTTTACTATGTACATTTTGTAACTTACAATCCGACGGTTCATTCTCTCCTCGGTATTACCGACACTTGATCCGTGGCTTAACACCCGATTGGTCCATGATCTCTATTTAAAGAGCATGGAGGGTCATTTGTAGGTTAACCGGTTCATGAGAGAAGCTTATGTAAATTTTCATTCTTTTATTAATAAATTGCCTGAAGTGGCCGCGTTGGCTCAGGCCGTCGAATGTTTCCCTCTTTGAGGGTTTTAACCACGTCAAAATACTGGTGTATTGATCTGTGATCTGTGTGTGAGCGGTGTCCTTTGGTGTTCTGTCTGAGGAACTTACCCTATAAATTCCTACATGGTATTAGATCTATTTGAGGGCCGTGTCCGTTGGTGATCCAAATATGAAGCCGGTAGAATTGCATCCGACTATCGTTTCCTAGATCTATTGTTTCTGACTGCTTTCGGGCCAAGAGGACTGCTCTGTTGTGTTGGGAGCATCTGTTCCAGTGAGGAACCCCTTTCGTTTCACGCGAAAAGGTTTCCGGTAGCCCTAGCTACGTCATTTTTAAGATCTGGAGGTATACAGTGTTTATTTGCAGTTTACAGTTATTTTCTCTCTGTTCATTTAGGTTTCGGTTTATTTAGCCTTTTTTATTACCGGATCTATACCTTTCATTTTTGCGTATGCTCTTTGCCCTGCGACTCTGTGCGATCTGGGCAAATTAGAAACAAAAAGGAATGATTTTTCTCATGCGTATGCTCTTTTCCGCTGCGCCTTAGTGTGATCTCAGAAAATCAGAAACATTGAGGAAAATATTTAGTTTCCGGCTAAAGCTAACTTCGAGCCGCAAGGTTCATTTTTTTTTGTATGTCCGTGTTGGGTTTTGTGTTTTTTGTTTTGTAGGGAAAAAGAGCTTTCTCAAAGCAAGCACGCAACCCAAAGCTTCCCCCCTCCTCTCTCTCTCTCTCAAACTTTTTGTATAGCTCACTTGGTCCAAAGCTAATTTATGAGAGTAGAGGTTTTGAGTTCAAGTCTCCTTTTTGTGGGGGCGGATTTTTCATTTCCGCACATTCCCGCACTTCGTCGGCATCTTCATCAAATTTTCTTCAAAAAGCCATAACTTCTTCATCCGGAAGCCGTTTTCAGAACCGTTTTTTCTGAAACAGCCTAATTTTTCGAGATCTTTCCATTGGAACACTTAGTTTTAGCATCTATAGCTTCAGTTTCTATTAAAATGGAAAGTCCATGCCAACTTATTCTTGACAGCACCAACTACTTCCAATGGTGGTCCTACATTGTGGATTTACTTAGAAGTAAAGATCTCTACAGAATAGCCTCAGGCCAAGAAACCAAACCGAAAGATGAAGATAAGGCAGCTAAATGGGAAAATAGGCAAGATCAAGCACGTGGGTTGATAGGGATGTCTATTTCTCCAGATCTTAGATTCCATATTGCAGAAAATGATACTCCTGATGAAGCATTGAAACAGATTACTAAAGTTTTTGGAATAAAAAATGAACTTAGAGCCCATCAACTTGAAAATGAGTTGCTTACATTGGACCCCAATAATTTTTCTTGCATTGAAGATTTTTTGTCCAAGTTCAAGACCCTTAAACTTCTCTTGGAAGGTGTTAAGGTTAAGAAAGAAGATAGTAACCTTATCTATTCCATTCTTACTAAGTTGGGACCAGCCTACTCTGTGTTTGTTTCCACCTTCCATTCTACAAGAGAAGCCTTCATTTCTCAAGGACAAGACTACAAGTCCCATTCCTTTGATTCTTTTTGTGATTCTTTAATAAGAGAACAAGAAAAACTCTTACACCTTGGTCTTCTTAATCTTGGAAACTCTTCTAAGAAAGCATTAGCTGCCCAACAGCAACCAAATCCAAAGAATCCTAAGAAGTTGTATCCTAAAAGGAATGGTCCTAAACCAAACAAGGGTCCTAAGCAATTTCAGCCTCAAAATGAAAAATCATTTCAACAAAATGATAAGACAAATAAAAACAAAGGGAAGAAAACTAATAGACATTGCAACTTTTGTAATCGAGATGGCCACTTAGAATCCAAATGCTTTAAGAAGATGGAAGCCTTGGAAGCAGCAATGAAGAAGCATAACATCCATTTGGAGCACTCTTCAACTTCAACTTCATCTTCAGGAATGGCACTTTCTGCATGTGGTTGTCAAGCATCTCGGTCTGGCTATGTACTAAATGTATCTTCTTCTTCTCATTCTCATGAGTGGCTCATTGATTCTGGAGCTTCTTATCACATGGCCAAAAACAAAGCCATGTTTTCTTCTTTAAACGATTGTAACACCAAAAATATATATGTTGGTGATGATAGATCTCTTAGTGTTGTAGGGACTAGAACTGTTCATATAAACAATGGTCAGTTTAATGATGTATTATGTGTTCCAACCTTATCCTGCAACCTTCTATCTATAGATCAGATAACTCATTCAGGTGAAGGTAAAATCGTTGAATTTTCACCTCACGATGTTGTAATTAAGGACCTAAGAGATCCTAGACAGATTTTAGCTACTGGCATTGATGATGATTCTACAAGGTTGTATAAGTTTCACAACTTTGGGTCATCAAATCTTCCCTCGGTATTTGTTGCTCATAATGATGAAGTGAGCAAACTTTGGCATGAGCGATTTGGTCACTTAAACTATCGCTCTCTTTAGAATCTATGTAAAGAAAATATGGTGACAGGTCTTCCAATGGTATCTTGCAGAGATGGTGTTTGTTTCGGATGTGTACTCGGAAAACATCATTGGGACAGTTTTGAAAAACGTGTCTCTTGGCATGCCTCAGCCCCTTTACAGCTCGTGCATAGTGATTTATGTGGTCCACTTCCAGTTGTTTCATTCTCTGGCTACAAGTATTTCTTAACTTTCATTGATGATTTCTCCAGACGCACTTGGGTATACTTCTTAAAACTCAAGAGTGAAGTATTTAACATGTTCTTGGCCTTTAAGGCCTTTGTTGAAAAACAATCTGGACATCAAATTCTTAAGCTAAGATCTGATAATGGCAGAGAATATGTTAACAACAAATTCATCAACTTTTGCACTGAGAATGGAAAAATGCAACATACTGTTCCATATACTCCACAACAAAATGGTGTAGCTGAAAGGAAGAATCGCACCTTAAAGGAAATGGCTAATTGTATGCTTCAGTCTAAAGGACTTAGTCTTAATTATTGGGCAGAAGCAATTAACTGTGCAAATTACATAATAAATCACACTCCTACTAAGGTTTTAAAGAATATCACTCCAGAAGAAGCATGGAGCTCAATTAAACCAGATGTAAGTCACTTTCGTGTTTTTGGAAGTGAAGCATGGGCCCATATTCCAGATGAGAAACATAAAGATTTAGAACCTAAGAGTGAAAAATGTATTTTTGTTGGATATTCTGAAGATGTCAAAGGATAGACTTATTCCACTTAAGTCCAAAAATGTTATCATTAGAAGAGATGTAAAGTTTGCTGAAAATATATTAGACTATGAGCCTAGTTTGGCGGATGTGCCACCTCTCCCTATCTCTTTTACTTTTGAAAATATTTCTTCTTCAGATGATGAAAGTGAGGATGAAAATCCTCCCCCACCTTCTCAGGATCCTCCTTCAGCTCCTTAGCTTCCAAAATGGGTCCGTGCTACTCGGGATGCAGCAGGTGATCTTGCCGGTGATCCTACAGATCAGCGACGTACACGTTCTCAGTTTGATAGAGCCTCTTCTTTACTGGCTCAAGCTTCAGTGGATTATGATCCTGACACCTTTGCAGAAGCTTCAGGCCATCCAGATTGGGAAGGATCTATGAATGAAGAATATCATTCATTATTGGCGAATGATACATGGGATCTTGTTCCTCTACCAAAGGACGAAAACTTGTTAGATGCAAATGGGTTTATAGAACCAAGTATGGACCATATGGGAAAGTTGATAAACGTAAAGCTCGTCTTGTTGCTAAGGGTTTTTCACATGTTGAAGGCATTGACTACATTGAAACCTTCTCCCCTGTTGCCAAAATTAACTCTATCCACCTTGTTCTTTCCCTTGCTGCCTCTTTCAAATGGGAAGTCCATCAGATGGATGTTAAATCTGCCTTCTTGCATGGGGACTTGCATGAAGAAATCTATATGGAACAACCTATTGGCTTTATACAAATAGACTCCAGCCTTGTATGTCAGCTTAAGAAATCCCTTTATGGTCTCAAGCAAGCTCCTCGAGCTTGGTATGCCAAAATGGATAACTTTCTTTTAGAAAATGGCTTTTCTAGGTGTCATTCTGACAATACTGTCTACACCAAGAAAGTGGGCAAGTCACTTATCATTCTTGTTCTTTATGTTGATGATCTTATCCTGACTGGTAGTGATCCCAACCTTATAAACCATGTGAAGTCTAGCCTTAAAAGGAAGTTTGAAATGACAGACTTAGGAAACTTATATTATTTTCTTGGACTTCAAGTCTTGCAATCCAAGGAAGGTATTTCCCTTTCCCAGTCCAAGTATGCCTGTGATATTCTACGCCATTTTCACATGGAAGACTGTAAGCCAGCCCCTTCTCCCTTTCAGTCCGGAGTCAAACTTTCAGTCACTTGTACTTCTCCTGAAGTTGATGCTACCTTATACCGTCAACTTGTAGGAAAACTTTTGTATCTAACCCATACTCGTCCTGACCTTTCCTTTGCTGTTGGCCTTGTTGCTTGGTTTATGCAAAACCCACATGAAAGTCATTGGAAAGCAGCTAAAAGAATACTTCGTTATGTTCGAGGTACAGTTCAGTTTGGGATTCATTACAGTGCTGAAGCAGCTCCTCTATTGGTTGGTTTCACTGATTCCGATTGGGCTAGTGACCCTGATGATCGAAAGTCTACTGCAGGTTATGTGTTCACTCCTGGTTCATGACCTATTACATGGGCTTGCAAGAAACAAGGTGCCATTTCTCTTTCTTCAGTAGAAGAAGAGTATCGTGGTGCCGTAGAAGCTAGTAAGGAAGCCTTGTGGCTCCGTTAGATCCTATCAGAGTTTGGCTTTCAGCAGCAACATCCGACTACACTTTGGTGTGATAATCAAAGTGCCATTCAACTATGCAAAGATCCAGTCCAACATCAGTGCAACAAACACATTGAACTGCACATGCACTTCATCAGAAAGCTCATTCACGACCATGTTCTTGAAGTGCAATATTGTTCAACAGATGATCAAGTTGCAGACATCTTTACAAAGGCTCTCACAGAGGCGAAGTTTACTAAACTTCGATTTATGGTTGGAGTTCAGGAAGTTGTCACTAAGGGGGTGTTGTGCTCTACAACAACCCCCCATTTCATACATATTTTTATTTTCAAAACTATAATATGAAATGGGTCCCTTTTCATTTAAATTGGTATCAACTTATGATTATTCAAAAAGCTCCAAAAAGAAATAAAACATTATAAAACCTTTTTGATAAATCACTTAATCAGTCTTATAATAAAGAATGAGTAATCTTTTATTATTGTGATAAAGCGATCGCAAGATTGCATATCGCAATGACAAAGGATGCATGACTTAAAAGACCCATTGATTTTCCCCGATGCGACAATGCACAAATGGCTATCGGATATCGAGAAGGCAAGTGATCATAACAAAAGGCCCCTCCTCGCTCCGATGCGATATTGCTATCGGCGATTGGGGATGTACCATGCATGCGTCTTAAGCCCTCGTTCAAAACTCCTGATGCGAATTGGCGATATCGCTATCGGCAATCGGGGATTCCAAAAGAACACCAATATAACAACTTAGGCTTTCTATTAGGGTCCCACCCTAACCCCCTTATTTATGTCTTGGGATCACGTCATAGTCAAAGAGTCAATAAAGCCCATATATTTTGTAAGTGGTTAACCCGAAATTAATGACGGGACCACAGTTAGTTGCAAATGGGCAGTAGCCGTAGTATTAGATAGATGGTATTAATAAAACTCACGGTATTGACCCGTGGTATTGCATGTATGAGTCATATATAAAGGATAGAGACTCCCTGCGAGGAGCATCGTGTCTTATTTTGTAATCGAGCTCTGCTCTATTGGAGGTTGCCCCCTCGAAGAGGCATGTGAACATTGCTCTTTGAATAATAAAATCATTGCTATTTTGTGTTCTGGGTATCTTTTCTTCGCATATTCTGTATCTAGGTATTATTTTGCAGGATAAGAGCATAACAAGTGGTATCAGAGCACTTTCCAGGGCTCGGTGGGATCTCCAATTTTTAGCAAATTTTTTTTTTGGCTAGAGACGTATTCCGGCGTCTTTAAACCACGGGATCTGTCGTTAAGCGCATAAACCTACGGATTTTGGGAGGCATGCACACAGGAAATACAAGAGGTGGTCACGTCTGTTGGACTCCCTTGTAACCCCTGTGGGTACCCCTTCGAGTAGTAGCGCATTAGACAGAACCGCGCATGGACTGTCTTCCACGTATCCTCTGGGTATATAGGAAGCCCCCTAGGCTCCTTGAAACCTCGCCATAGATAAACCTTCGGCCGTCTTGTGGCTACAGTACACCGAGAACAACACTCGGAGAGATTACTCGCCCGTACGATAGGGTAGTCGGGTTGTACGGCTAAGGGTACGGTCGATCCTCCTTAGTTAGAGCCCTGAAACATTGGGCCGAGTACTACTGTCAGACCCTTATGTATATTGTGATCTATAGCACCTGACACTCCTCTAGACCATAGTTCCCTTTTCTATTGGGGGATCACACATCATCTATTCCAGATCTGTGTGTGCAAAGACGTGCCGCAGCAGCAGACATCAGTCCCGCAGCTCCATCAGATCCGCAGCAGCAGTTGTTCCACCATTTAGATCTCTCAGATCCACCAGATCAGAGTTGTGTGAAGGGTTCCTCTGCCGAGGTATACTTTTCGCAGGACTTTTGGCAGCATTGACATTTTGAGGATTTGGCGACTGCAGTATTGATGAAGAAGGAGTAAAACTCCGTTAGGAGTTTTCCAAAAAAAAAAAAAAAAAAGTCTGAGATCTTCCGAAGTGCTTATTTGTGATCTAGCCCATCAGCATCAGGACGACGAGCTGAGCACGGTGGTACCATTCAATTTATTAGAATTTTTTTTTTGGCGGTCCCAATTTTTCATCCAGTTGGTGTATGGTAGAAACTAGAGCTCAAGCAATGGCCAATGAAAGGCTAGACAAAATTGAAGCAGATATGAACGACCTCAAAAATATGATTAGCGGACTAACTAGCCAGGTACGGCAAGCACTCGATAAGGGCAAGGAGCCAGCCCTCGAGGAACCGTATAATGGCCATGAACACCATGAGGGTGAGTCTAGCCACTCTCCTCACGTCTGGCACACCCATTCACCACCCAGTCAGCGACCCCCCAAGTTGGATATGCAGAAATTTGACTGTTCTCACACATCCGCATGGCTAGCACAAATGGACCAGTATTTCAAATTGAATCGTCTCCTAGATGATTGGACTAAGCTTATGGTGGGGACCATGTACTTGGAAAATGAACGATGGCAATGGGCGGAATGGCATCAACGTCGTAATGGACCTTTTCAGAGTTGGGTCCAATTTACCAAAGCTCTTCGAGATCGCTATGAACAGGGAGACTCCTTTTTGGGACGTCTCACTAAGCTCCGACAGACAGGTACAGTGGATGAATATATCACCGCTTTTGAAGCCTTAGCCTTCCGCACTCAGAGTCTCTCAGATGAGTTCTACACGGAATGTTTTATCAGTGGTCTTAAAGAAGCCATCAAAGCTCAAGTTCTACTCCACCACCCTCCCACGTGGACGGAGGCTTGCCAGGTAGCTCGTAAGGTGGAACGTGCCATAACAGCCCAATACAGCCGCCCCAATTTCCCCACTAAAAGTCCTCCCCCACAAGCTCACAACACGACTCAGACACTTAAGGTCCAAAAGGTGTCACCTCAGGAAATGGCCGAAAGAAGGAAGCAAGGACTATGTTACTACTGTGATGAAAAATATTCCCCTGGTCATAAATGCAAGGAGCCCAAGTTTTTTCAAACAGATGCCACCGACTACAGCTCAACCGAGGAAGATCCACCACTTGAGGAACCTGAGGCGATAGAAGAAGACAACCAAAAGGAGATTGTCTCTGACAAACTAGTTATTTCGCTAAATGCGTTGGCAGGAATTTCTTCACCTCAAACTCTCAAAATCAGGGGTTTTCTTAAACATCGCCCGGTAGTAGTCTTGATTGATAGTGGAAGTACCCATAATTTCATCCATCAAAAAGTCGCCGATGCAGTGCATTGTTTTGTACATGCAGTCTCTAACTTCCAAGTCCAAATCGCGGATGGGGCACAATGAAATGTGAAGGCCGCTGCGAAAATGTCAAACTTCAAATGGGGGATTATCAGTTGAAAACACACATGTTTGCCATCCACATGGGCGGATGTGACATTGTCCTCGGCGCTGAATGGCTTCGCACTCTTGGGCCAATCACAATGGATTTCCAGGAGTTATATATGAGTTTTAAGAAAAACAACTACACATATACCCTCTGTGGCCTCCAGGCGAGAGCCCCCTTGATCATTAGCTCGCATAGGATGGAAAAATTGTTTAAAAAGGGCAATCATGGCGTGGTAGCTCAATTCAATGCCATCTAGGTCGTTGAAACCTAGTCCTTGCAAATTCATCCTGAGATGCAACAAATTTTAAATAAACATCGGCAGGTCTTTGACAAGCCTAAGGAGCTTCCACCATCGCGAGGGGAACATGATCATAGCATCACATTGGTTCCAGGGGTCCAACCCCCAAACGTGCGGCCATACAGATATCCATTCACCCAAAAGAATGAAATAGAAAAGATAATCAAGGAACTTTTGGAAGCAGGTGTCATTCGTCCCAGCGTTAGTCCTTATTCATCCCCAGTGGTCATGGTGCTCAAGAAAGACGGAGAGTGGCGGATGTGTCCCGACTTCAGGGCCCTCAATAAGTTGACAGTCAAAGATAAATTTCCCATCCCGGTGGTTGACGATTTGCTGGACGAACTCAATGGGGCTCAATTCTTCACTAAGTTGGATCTTCGCTCAGGCTACCACCAAATTCGCATGAAGGAAGTCGACATTCCCAAGACGGCGTTCCGAACTCATGAAGGCCATTATGAGTTCCTGGTCATGCCATTTGGTCTTTGTAATGCCCCTTCTACTTTTCAAAGCCTTATGAATCACCTTCTTAAACCATATCTCAGGAAATTTGTCCTGGTCTTCTTCAATGACATCCTCATCTATAGTGGCACTTGGGCTGCACATCTTCACCATGTAGATCTACTCTTGCAACTGCTCCGCCAACATAAATTATTTGTCAAATTGTCCAAGTGTTCGTTTGGCATGGAAGAAGTTGAGTATTTGGGCCACATTGTGGGGCGGGAAGGTGTCAAGGTGGACCCCAAAAAGATCCAGGCAATGCAAGAATGGCCTCAACCTAAGACCTTGAAGAGCTTGAGAGGATTTTTGGGACTCACCGGCTATTATCATAAATTTGTCCGCAACTATGGCCGCATAGCAAAGCCCCTCACTCAACTCCTAAAGAAAAATTCCTTCTTTCTGAATGAGGAAGCCCAACAGGCATTTACAGCCCTCAAAAATGCCATGTGTTCCACTCCAGTCTTAGCACTACCTGACTTCAACAAATCTTTTGTCATTGAATGTGATGCTTCAGGGACAGGTATTGGGGCAGTCTTAATACAGGAAGGGCGACCCTTGGCCTTCACAAGCCAACAACTAAGTGGGAAGAATCTGGGCCAATCTACCTATGAAAAAGAAATGATGGCCATCTTACATGCAGTCGACACCTGGCGCCCTTACTTATTGGGGCGACGTTTCCAAATCCGCACAGATCATCACAGTCTTAAATATTTTCTGGAGCAACGCCTATCTTCCCCACAACAAAATAAATGGCTAGCTAAAATGCTGGGATATGATTATGAGATCATTTACAAGAAAGGGAAAGACAATAGGGTAGCAGATGCATTATCTTGCCAATTTGAGGAAGAAAGTACTCTGCTAGCAATTTCCCTACCCATTCCAGAATGGATTGAAGAAGCTCACAGAGAATGGTTTTCACATCCAGGGCTATCCCAACTCATTTCTCAATTGCAGGTCGATCCAAATTCCATCAAGGGCTACTCCTGGCAGGATGGTATTCTTCGCTATCGGGACAGAGTAGTAATATCACCAACATCAACCCTCAAAAGTCGCATATTGGCCGAATTGCACTCATCTCCCATTGCAGGACATTCGGGCTTTAAGAAAACTTATGCTCACACCAGAAGATCAGTTTTTTGGACCGGCATGAAAAAGGACATCCTTACTTTTGTCGCAGAATGTGATGTCTGTCAACGCCACAAAGGAGAAACCGTCAACACACCAGGCACATTACAACCATTGCCCATTCTGACATCAATTTGGATGGAGGTTTCCATGGATTTCATTACAGGTCTTCCCAAATGAGGGAACAAGTCAGTCATCATGGTGGTGGTGGACCGTTTGTCAAAGTATGCTCATTTTTGTGCCCTACCCCACCCGTTTACACCAACTTTGGTTGCACAAACTTTCATGGATCAGATATTCAAACTACATGGCATGCCCACTTCTATTGTGTCTGATCGCGACCCAATCTTCACCAGTAATTTTTGGCAAGAACTCTTCAGGATACAGGGCACTCAACTCAAACTCAGCACTTACTATCATCCGCAAACGGATGGTCAAACCGAAGCCGTCAACAAATGTCTAGAAACCTACCTCAGGTGTTTCACTTCAGAAAAGCAACACCTTTGGGTACAGTGGTTACCACTGGCGAAATGGTGGTATAACACCAACTATCATGCCACTACTAAAATGACTCCTTATGAAGCAGTATATGGTCAACTTCCTCCTTCCCCTATTTCTTATCTCCAGGGATGCTCCAAAGTACAAGCAGTGGATCAACTCCTACAACACCGCGCCACCATGCTCGCCCATCTTAGAGAGAATCTTCATCAAGCTCAGAACCGCATGAAGCAACAGGTTGACCAGCATCGCTCAGAGCGCCAGTTTCAAGAAGGGGACCAAGTCTTTTTGAAGCTGCAACCATATAAGCAAACATCACTAAAATACAAGGGTTGTCAGAAGCTATCTCCAAAATTCTACGGACCCTACCAAGTACTTCAGCGCATTGGAGAAGTGGCTTACAAGTTGGCTTTGCCACCTACTACAAAAATCCATCCAGTTTTCCATGTATCATGCCTCAAGAAAGTAATTGGGAACAATTGCCGAGTTCAAACCAGTCTATCTGAACTGGACGACGAAGGGTCAATCTGGCTTCAACCCGAACAGGTCCTCGCCACAAGAGACAAGCACCTGCGCGGCCGCATGATTAAGGAAGTCCTCGTCAAATGGAAAGACACCTCTCCGGAAGATGCAACTTGGGAACCAGCTACTATTCTTCAGCAGTTTCTGCAGCTTCAGCCTTGAGGACAAGGCTAGTCTTAAGGGGGAGGGCATGTTAGGGTCCCACCCTAACCCCCTTATTTATGTCTTGGGATCACGTCATAGTCAAAGAGTCAATAAAGCCCATATATTTTGTAAGTGGTTAACCCAAAATTAATGATGGGACCACAGTTAGTTGCAAATGGCCAGTAGCCGTAGTATTAGATAGATGGTATTAATAAAACTCACGGTATTGACCCATGGTATTGCATGTATGAGTCATATATAAAGGATAGAGACTCCCTGCGAGGAGCATCGTGTCTTATTTTGTAATCGAGCTCTGCTCTATTGGAGGTTACCCATTCGAAGAGGCATGTGAACATTGCTCTTTGAATAATAAAATCATTGCTATTCTGTGTTCTGGGTATCTTTTCTTCGCATATTCCGTGTTCTAGGTATCTTTTCTTCGCATATTCTGTATCTGGGTATTATTTTGCAGGTTAAGAGCATAACACTTTCCCCCGATCGCTGATTGCGATAAAGCTAAAGCGCAGATTTCGAAAAAGATTGATAGAGCCGGGATATATTATGGTTATTTAGTATTAAAGGCCTTTCTCTTCCCGATAACGATTCACTTACACTCAACTGCCAAAACATCAAAGCCATGCTTAAATGAATCATTTAGCCAATAAACGATATGATGAGCATTTAAAGGATTGACAGGTTGAAAAGGCCATTTAATGAAACAGTAAGGCTAAAATCTCTTTAGAGATTGTATCCGCGGCCACCTTAAGTTAAATCCTCCATTATTCATTGATTAATATATCTCATTCATCTTTGGTTTGCGCTACCAATTCTCCGCATTACGTTCATTTTCTCTCCTGTGCAGAACTCTTCTGAAGCAACAAATTCAAGCCAAATGGGGAAGAAATCTAAGAAAACTGTAACAGCTTCCGCTTCGGCAGTTACAGGACAACACATTGCCGATCCAAGAGCAAGAAAAAAAGGACTGATATCCGACACCACATGTCTAGGACTCGGTAAAACTACTTGGTTGAGCATCTACATTCTGATTGAGGTCGAAGAACCTGAGATAACAACAGTGCAAGCCACAGTAGACACGACTCGGAAGTCTGATGCTACTCTAAAGGATTTAGCCGACTCTTACCTTCATCGGATAGCGGCCCGAGAACAAATTCTCCCATATACAGATGTGGTGAGATGGGCAATTGAAGAAATCCCAATTACAAATAGGACATTTTGCACCATGGACGGAAGAGTGTTCGACTCGTTTCAACTTGATGATTTGAGGCAAATGTACCATTTGCCTGCACCGGAGAAGAAGTACAACAAATCATTCCTGGAGAAATTCAGAAATGAAAATGACATTGAATCAGAACCTATACGGGATTGGAGGCAAAACCCAGCAAAAAACAAGCATGAGTCTTCGGGTAAGTACTATGTCGATTCCTTGTGTTCTCCTTATTGTTATGCCGAAGTAATGATGTGTAGATTGTGGGGGTTACATGATTCCGCAAACTTCACTATAGAGATGGTGCCTTTGATGGAGGCAGCATGTAATAGTGAAATAATGGATTGGGGAAATATACTGTCTGATAAGTTAGCAACCGCAGTTCTTGAATTTAGAAACAAATCCCGCATTACTGAAAGGTTCATTCCCCCATTTTACTATAGTGCCTACATCCTGGACACCCTTTGTTTTAATTTCGAATTTCCTGTGCTTGGATGGAGATGGAATCCACAAGACCCCATTCCCATTCATATATACCACCAGAAGTTATGGAAAGCCCACTATAAACACCATTTATATCAAGTTTGCAATGGTTTTATGTTACCCATTCACTATGCCATTTTTGACAAACCTGCTCCTAAGATTTACTCACAAGCGGAGATTGACTTGACAGCCGTAGGGAGATGGTTCAGAGAAGAAAAATTCACCTATGTAAGAGTTTTCGGCAGCCAGGCCAAGCCTCATGTCCTCCCTTTGTATATACCCGAAAAACTGTTAGCCCGAGAGGTAGCATATCAGATTACATCCGAAGGAGTTACACAGACTCTAAGGAATAAAAAGAAGTAGGTTTGGCCTTCTTTTCCCCTAAGATGTGGTGTCTACGCTCTGCATGACTTTAAACATGCAGAGAAAGAAGCAGATAAGATTAAGGCACTGAATCTCGCTACTCTTCCTAATAGGCAATTTGATCCAAACAAAGTCGCCTACAATGCACTTGAACAGGCAAAATTAACTAAATTTGACCATAAAGATGATGATTTTGATGACCTGTTCTCCTCAGCCGAGTCGCTATTCCAGGTTAAATCACTAGCCAGAATGAGATATAATGATGACGGGTTAGTTGAATTTAATAGACTTAGAGAACAAAGGTTGCAAACTCTGCCTCTAGATCTGTTAGCAACGACCCAGATGACACAATCAAGTGAGCCTGAGCAGCGACTCACTAATGAACCTCTTGCTACATTAGAAATTGCTGGAGAAATCCAAACAAAAGAGTAGGAGGAAGTGCAGAGAAGAGAGCAGGAGGAAGTGTAGAGGAAAGAGCAGGAGGAAGTGCAGAGGAAAGAGCAGGAGCAGAGCAGCACGGATGTGAATGTAGATGCCCAGATTGACCCAAAATTGCTCCAGGAATGGCGGCAATTCGAATCAATCATAAGCAATCTTGAGAGCTCAAAGGAAGCCGATACATCAAAAGCGGCTGACACACAGGATACAACATCTAAAGAGGTTCCAAGTGGAACCAGCGGCCTACCCCTTTCTACAGGAATAAAGGTAATTCCCAAGGATCCTTCGAATCAGATCGTTTTACAAGTGGAGGAGATACCTCCATTGGATGTCTTTTACAGCCCAAAGCACAGGGCTCTAGTAAAACGACAGCGGAAAAGGAAGCCGATACATCAAAAGCGGCTAACACACAGGATACAACATCTAAAGAGGTTCCAAGTGGAACTAGCGGCCTACCCCTTTCTAGAAGAATATAGATAATTCCCAAGGATCCTTTGGATCAGATCGTTTTACAAGTGGAGGAGATACCTCCATTGGATGTCTTTTATAGCCCAAAGCATAGGGCTGTAGTAAAATGATAGTGGAAAAGGAGAAGGACTGATCAACCTTCCCTATTCCCTGAACAAACGGTGACAGCCAATGTGGTCTGGAAGAGGAATTTGATCCTTCTGATGACCTTACTAAATTGTCCCAATATGCTGGAGCCTATTCGGCGGCCACCATGGACAAGGCATCAGAAGTGACTAATCTGTTAAGAGAAAAGGACCAAGCAATCGCCTCGCTACAAGTACAGTTATCGGAGGCACAACAGAAGGCAGAGAAACTTGAACAGCAGTTGTCTACACATCAACAAATAAACAATCAACTGAATAAACAATTGAAGGAAGAAAAACAAAGAATTGATTCAAGTGCCATTCAAAAGGAGAAGGAGCCGTCGGAAGCGCTGGCAAAATTGAAAGCAGTGCATGAACTGATGGGGAAATCTAAAGATGAGCAAATCGCTCAATTATCAGCCCAAATAGAAAAGTCCAAGAATCTTCCACAACCTGCAGAGTTCAGAGCCGAAGCATTACAGATTAACAAAGCATTGGTAACACAAATAAGGCTGTTATGTCAAAAAATTGCTCAAGCAGAACCTTTATGTGACTTAACAACATCAATAAGTGATAAATCGGTTGATGCTAGAACAGGCTTGGAGCAGGCCGATGAGACCTTGACCAATTTTCTTGAGTGGCAAGACACTGATGAGGGACAGGCAGCTAATTTGCCAAAAATATTAGAATCCCATAAAGAGATCCTATTTATGGAATGGCAGTCCCAGTTAATGAAGGCAGAGAGAGCAATTTCCAGATGCAAGTTAACCACAAGTAATTTGGTTGAATTGATTAATGATACTGTTGAGATTGCAACAAGATGATGGAGCTTAGTGAAAAGAGTCGCCTTCACTAAGTGGGCCCGCAGGCAAATTATGGCGCAAGTTCTATTTTTGATCCCAGCAGGGATGATCACAGTATGGGTGATCACAGTATGAGTGATCACAGTGTGGGTGACCACAGTGTGGGTGACCATAGTGTGGGTGATCACAGTATGAGTGATCAAAGTCTATTTTTAGACTGGCTGTAAAAAATAGAAAAGTCAAATATTATTGTCTCATAATAATATTTGGACTATAAACTTGATCTTATTCTCTTGGAGCACTTCAAGATGAGCTACGGATGTGGTACATGCAGATCCCAGAGGGAAATACGTGGTTACCTATGGGATGACTAATATTTGCATGCAGGACTTTAGTTAGAACTCAAGTGAGTTGCGTTTAGTGGACTGGAGGTGCAGTTGATGGAGTTGTGTTCAGTTTAGCTTTGTTAAACTGGTTGTATTTAGTCTAACTAGCAAATAGACTAGAGATGAGTTGGGTGAATTAGTTATTAATTAATTCAAAAGTTATTAACTCATAATGCAACTATAGAATTCATCAGTTAACTCAGTTGCATGTCAGTGCATGTTCAGTTCAGCAGGGACATGTGTTAGAGGATCAGATTGCTATTAGTTGTGACTATAGTTGTGCATGATGATTTGCACAATCAGAGGGATTGAGTATGCCAATGAATTGGCCAATATCAAGAATTGTAGCCTGTGCTCACGTCCAACACAGTGTGAGTGATTCTTTGTAGGTGAAATACGAGTTTGGTAAACCATTCTCATTAGTTCTTGAGCAGGGATTGCGCTAGAGAGGCAGGCAAGCAGTGGAATAGATTTGGAGATCAGATCTTAGCTGTATTGTGTGTAACAGGTGGAGCTGGTACTGGATTTCTTGTGATAAGCATTGTACTTTGTAATGTTACATGGTCTCAATCATTAATATACAGATAGTGTGGGGTTTTTAGAAGGATGCTTTCCCCGGGTTACATACTGTGTTAATGTGTGAATGCTCTTGATGTTTTATTGTTATTGATGCTGCTATATTGATGATCAACGTAGAGGAGCTTATGTATTGTGTATGTATTCTGCAATAGTACATGATCAGGATAATCTCTGTTGAATATGTGTTAAATTATTCAAAATTTCTACATGGTATCAGAGCTGCTTGATTTGTAGAAGAGATTTTTACAGGATATCAAGTGAGGATTGATCATCAGATCTACTATTCAGGAAGTGTTTACATTCTATTTCTTCAGGCAGAGTCTGTAATTGGGCCAGGTAGCCTCTGGATTCATTCTTCCTTTGGAAGGTGAGATATCCGGTGACTGCCCATACAGTCAATCTCTGTACGAGAAATATTGTGTTCTCACGAATCTTAGATCCGAGACGGTTGAGTTGGTTGTTGGTGGAATTCGAATTTGCAGTAGTGTTTTCTTGGTGACAACACAACAATGTCTTTCAACGGATTGCAATTGGAGTATGCTCTTGAGGGAAGCTCAAACTATATTGCATGGAAGGACAGGATGGAGGTAGTATTGGATGATAACGGGCTGAAGGAGTTCATAGATACGGATATCCCAAAGCCTACTGATGCTGCTGAGGTGGAAGTTTGGCAAAAGAAGACCGCAAAATGTTGAAGGATTCTGTTGGAGGGCGTGAAGGATCACATTGTGTCCAGCCTCCATGGAAAGGCTACTCCATAATTGATGTGGAAATCATTAACAGAATTATTCCAAAGCAAGAGTGATCAGAGGAAGCTGGCACTCAAAGATAAACTTAGAAACATCAAATGCGAGAAGGGTGACAGTATACCCAAGTATCTCACGAAGTTCACTCAGTGTCAAGATGAGCTGGGAAGTGTGGGGGTTACTGTCGATGATGAGGACTTGGTGAGCTTGGCTCTCCTTGGTCTCCGAAGAGTTGGCATTCCTATCAGGACTATGTCAATGGTCGGGAGAAATTACCAGGATGGGAAAGACTATGGTCAGATCTTGTGCAGGAGGAGATAAGGCGGAGTACCAGGGACGGATCTTCGTCAAAGGGAGCTGATGAAGAGAATTGTGCTTTGGCTGCCAAAGCAAAGAAAGGGAAGAGCAAGAAAGCTTCTCAGTCTGGTGCGAAAGGTAAGAAGCAGGATATGTCCAAGGTGAAGTGTTTTCACTGTCACCAGCACGGACACTATGCCACTAATTGTCCGCAGAAGAAGAAGAACAAGCAGGGTGCTGGATCTTCAGCAGGAGAGGCTCTAGCCTCACAGTTTGAGCTTGATTTTTCATTGATCGCATGCTTGGTTTCAAGTGTGATGGGATCGGTGTGGTTCTTGGACAGTGGTGCGTCTTTTCACATGACGGGAGATAGAGATTTGTTCTCTGATCTAGAGGACAAAGATCTTGGAGTGCACATCGAGATGGGCGATGATGGTAGATACAGTGCGACCGGTATCGGTACCATTTCCTTTGAGAGGGAGTCTGGTAAACCCTTTGTATTGAAGGAAGTCATGCATGCTCCAGGATTGAAGAAGAATCTCATCTCAGTGGCGATGTTAGAAGACAAGGGGTATGATGTTGTTTTCAGCGAGGGAAAGGCTTTCCTACGCAGCAAAACAACTGGTGAGACCCGAAAGATAGGGGTTCGAGTGAGGAACCTTTATCAGTTGCATGTAGATGGATGCACAGTAATGGCGGGCAAGGCAGAAGGATTGGTGAGTCGGGATGATGGTAAGTTGTGGCACAGGAGATTGGGTCACCTTCACCATGGAGCCTTAAAGTTACTGCAGCAGATCACTACAGGGCTTCCTAAAGGCACACTTGCGCAGTCAGATCAGTGCAAGGGGTGTACTTTGGGGAAGTTTGTGAAAGCTACCTTTCACGAGAAGGATAGTCGTGCCACGACGATCCTTGAGAGAATTCACACAGACGTGTGTGGACCTTTCTCAGTTGCTTTGACAACAAAACACAAGTATTATGTGATTTTTGTTGATGATTTCTCTCATAAGTGCTGGATCTTCTTCATGCAGAAGAAGAGCGAGACATATTCAAAGTTCTGTGAATTCAAAGCATTGGTCGAGAAGGAGTTGGAGAAGAAGGTGAAGGCTCTTAGGAGCGATAATGGTGGTGAATACATATCGGACGAGTTCAAGGATTTCTGCAAGGCAGAAGGGATTCGTAGAGAGCTCATGGCTCCCCATAACCCACAACAGAACGGGGCAGCTGAGCGGAAGAATAGAACGATTGTGGGTGCTGCACAGGCAATGTTGCATGATCAGGGCCTACCCCTTCACTTGTGGGCGGAAGCATGCAATACAACAGTTTATGTGCAGAACCGTTGTCCTCATAGGATACTTGGCATGAGTACACCCGAGGAGACTTATTCTGGTAAGAAGCCTGATCTTTCTCATCTGAGGATTTTTGGTGCTAACGTTTACATGCATGTGACGAAGGATGCCAGGAAGAAGTTGGAACCGACCATAGAGGTTGGGATATTTGTGGGGTACACTGATACGCCCCACAACTATCATGTGTATTTTCCAGACAGTGGTAAAACTGTTGTGCGATGGGATACAAAATTTCAGGAAGAGAAAGCCATGAAGTGTTCGCTTGAGAGGGAGCTACACTTGCATGCAGATGAGGAGCTATTAGTTCCTAAGGATGAGCTTCAGGATGTGGATTAGCCACAGGATGAGGTTCATGGAGTGGAAGAGACCACTCATGCAGCACCAACCATCAGAGGGCGAAAGCGCTTGATAGAAGCTGAGCAACTGGCTCAAGATGCAGAGAAAGTTGTAGGACCACCTACAGCCCAACGCAGGCAGAGACAGTCACCTGATCGGTACACTGGATACATGGCTCTGATGAGCAAGTGTGTTGTGACTGAGCCATCCTCTTTCGAGGAAGTTGTGGAGGATCCCGCATGGGTAGACGCCATGGTGGAAGAGTATGATTCTATTGTCAGAAATAGTGCATGGGAGATTGTTCCTAGACCGGAAGGGAAATCAGTGGTGGGTTCGAGATGGATCTACAAAGTTAAGCAGGCAGCTGATGGGAGTGTGGAGAAGTACAAGGCAAGATTTGTTGCCCGAGGCTTTTCACAGATAGAGGGGATCGATTATGAGGAGACCTTTGCACCTATCGCAAGGTATTCTTCCATACGGATGATTCTTGCTCTCTCAGCACAGATGGGATGGCACATTCATCAGATGGATGTGAAGACTGCGTTCCTCAACGGAGTCATTGAGGAGGAGGTGTACATTGAGCAACCCGAAGGCTTTGAGGTCTTCAGCAGCGAGTCGCATGTGTGCAGGCTCAAGAGAGTGCTGTATGGGTTGAAGCAAGCACCACGTGCTTGGTACACACGGATAGACAACTATTTCACAGGACTTGGATTCTCCAAGAGCGAGGCAGATCCTAACCTATACCAGATTGTGGTGGAGGGTAAGCTGCTTATCATTGTACTGTATGTTGATGATTTGATTCTAACGGGTGATGAGCTGTTGATACTGTCATGCAAGAAGGATCTTGCTACAGAGTTTGAGATGAAGGATTTGGACCTCCTTCACTATTTCCTAGAATTGGAAATATGGCAGCGCAGTGGTGGACTGTTTGTTTCTCAAGGCAAGTATGCTCGGGAGATACTGGAGAAGTTCAACATGCATGGCTGCAAGCCTGTTGATACTCCTCTTTCTGGCGGTTGGAGGAAGGAGGATTCAGGAGAAGAAGTGGATGCCACTGTTTATCGACAGTTGGTGGGGTCGCTGATGTATTTGGTCAATACACGACCCGATATATGCTATGCAGTTAACCAGCTTTCACAAGCTATGGTTAAACCTACCAAGCTCTTCTAGAAGGCAGGCAAGCATGTATTACGCTACTTGAGAGGCACATTGGGATATGGTTTATGGTACAAACAGGAGGATGAGGTGAAGCTATGTGGCTTCACGGATGCAGATTGGGCAGGGAGCCCAACGGACAGAAAGAGCACATCAGTAGGGGTCTTCAGTATTGGATCGACAGTAGTTTTTTGGTACAGCAGGAAGCAGAGATCCGTGGCACTCAGTTTAGCGGAGGCCAAGTATATGGCAGCAAGTTTGGCTGCATGCGAGGCTATATGGATGAGGAAGATCCTGGTTGGTTTGTTCGGTTCTCATTTGGATCCTACTATGATTTACTATGATAACCAGAGTTGCATTAAACTCTCGGCTAATCATGTATTTCATGATAGATCTAAGCATATTGACATCAAGTACCATCATATCAGAGATTGTGTGCAGCGGAGGATCATGTTGCTTTCATACATTCCAACGGAGGATCAGGATGCTGATATTCTGAAGAAGGCTCTCACCAGGAGCAAATTCGAGTACCACCGAGGCATGATAGGGGTTGCTGATAATCCATATCTTGTCGAGAGGGAGTGTTGAGATTGCAACAAGATGATGGAGCTTAGTGAAAAGAGTCGCCTTCACTAAGTGGGCCCGCAGGCAAATTATGGCGCAAGTTCTATTTTTGATCCCAGCAGGGATGATCGCAGTATGGGTGATCACAGTATGAGTGATCATAGTGTGGGTGACCACAGTGTGGGTGATCACAGTATGAGTGATCAAAGTCTATTTTTAGACTGGCTGTCAAAAATAGAAAAGTCAAATATTATTGTCTCATAATAATATTTGGACTATAAACTTGATCTTATTCTCTTGGAGCACTTCAGGATGAGCTACAGATGTGGTACATGCAGATCCCAGAGGGAAATACATGGTTACCTATGGGATGACTAATATTTGCATGCAGGAATTCAGTTAGAACTCAAGTGAGTTGAGTTTAGTGGACTAGAGGTGCAGTTGATGGAGTTGTGTTCAGTTTAGCTTTTTTAAACTGGTTGTATTTAGTCTAACTGGCAAATAGACTAGAGATGAGTTGGGTGAATTAGTTATTAATTCACAAGTTATTAACTCATAATGCAACTATAGAATTCATCAGTTAACTCAGTTGCATGTCAGTGCATGTTCAGTTCAACAGGGACAAGTGTTAGAGGATCAGATTGCTATCAGTTGTGACTATAGTTGTGCATGATGATTTGCACAATCAGAGCGATTGAGTATGCCAATGAATTGGCCAATATCAAGAATTGTAGCCTATGATCACGTCCAACACAGTGTGAGTGATTCTTTGCAGGTGAAATATGAGTTTGGTAAACCATTCTCATCAGTTCTTGAGCAGGGATTGAGCTGGAGAGGCAGGCAAGCAGTGGAATAGATTTGGAGATCAGATCTTAGCTATATTGTGTGTAACAGGTGGAGTTGGTACTGGATTGCTTGTGATAAGCATTGTACTTTGTAATGTTACATGGTCTCAATCATTAATATACAGATAGTGTGGGGTTTTTAGCGAGATGCTTTCCCCGGGTTACATACTGTGTTAATGTGTGAATGCTCTTGATGTTTTATTGTTATTGATGCTGCTATATTGATGATCAACGTAGAGGAGATTATGTATTGTGTATGTATTCCGCAATAGTACATGATCAGGATAATCTCTGTTGAATATGTGTTAAATTATTCAAAATGTCTACAGATACTCTCTACTTATCTAACATGATCTCTCAATGTACCCCAGGTAAATTGCTATCGGCTAAAACATTGGAGTAGTCATGTTATCAAGAGCTGGAGAAGAATGGGAGATTGATCGCAGGTATTAACAGTTTGACTTGGGACACCTATTGGTTGTTCCTAGTCAAACCATACAGCCAGAGAGCCGCCCTCAAGTGCCTGATAGATGCAATCGGGTGTATCATTCCCGATATACAAGATGCCACCTATGCTGCCCAACTCAATTCTCGTCTCAACCGACCTCCAGAAGTGGAACCAATGCTTGCAATATGCCAACTCAGGTCGAAAGGCAAACAGCCTAAGTGATGAATCATGCTACCGACTGCCAGATTGCCATGAGGAAGATACTCCAAATCAAGTTGTACCAATTAAGTAGGATTTTAATTTCATAGTTAGTTAGTTTTAGTCAAGTATTTATAGATCCTTTCGATGCATTGGAAAGGGTCGTAAGTTTTTGTATATGACTTAAACCTGAAGTTGCACTACTGTACTTCAGGCATATTCTTTTATAAAGACTGGGCCAATTATTCTAATTTTGATAACGAAGCTTTTATGTGGATGTGCACTACTGCCTTTATTTAAAAGTATTTCTGCGTCGGAAGAAGGAATTCAAATAGCGATTGATATTGGGAATGATTTGCAGCTCATATGGTACTACTATCTATGTCTGAATTCATTCTGTTTATGTGAATTGTTGTTTTATCGCTCTTGCTATTATCGGATATATGCGTGTGTTTTTAACAACATTCTTTACAATTTCCACTATTGGATGTTTACAGCATGCTTTTCTTTTATCATACATGTATCGGTAATATAAAAGGATAAGTGTAACAATGTTTTGTTAATCACTTTGTTCAACTACTTGAACAAAGTAATCATTAAGTAAATGAATGTCTATGTTTATTGCGTAGAGTCATCTATATGCCTATCAATGAACAGAGATCATCAAGCGTTGCACTTAAAAGAATAGAAGCCTCCCGGGATAGAATAGTCATTTATGTTTTTGCTGTTAGATTAAGTCATCCATTCATTATCATTTATTAGAAACCAATCACTCATCCATCCCCTTTTATTCATTATTGGGAAACTGGTCCCATTATATCCAGTCAGAACCACCATCCCAAACGGAAAAGGAGCTGTATTAAGGTTCGGACCGGGTGGTTATCCCCCAATGTTGATACAACGATTTTTAGGGCATCAACATTTTTGGTGCTAGAAGGAGGGCCTAACTATGAATGGCGAGCAATTCCAAATCTACAGACCATTCTGAGAGTAAATCTCCCTCCACATCACCTCGTACTTCCCAATTGCATGCTAGTTCTCCAGTATCCAAGCAAGAAGAAGAGGAATCAACTACCACTCCTCAAATCCATAACACTCCAGAATGATTAAGTCCTGAGTCCCCTGAAGTTGAGTTACTCATCCATAAACTTCAACGCTTCTCGATATCACCACAGAAATCTGAAGTATCTCAAAGCAGTGCGACTTCGCAATTCAATCTACCTCATCCTCTCACTAGACTTCAGAGCGGAAATATCGGTATTGAACCCACTGAGCTGCCCTTACCTAAAAGGAAAAGGGAAAATAAGAACACTGAAGGATCTGACAGTGAGGCACTTTCATCCACATCCTCCATCTCATCTTCCCGTGTGCGAAGTCAACCATCCACTCCCTCATTACACATTGTTTTTCATCAGGGATTAGGAACTTGAACATCCCAACCTGCTCAATCCTCAATATCAAGTCCTTCCCAAATATCTTCAATTTCATCAGCCATCTCATCCCCTACTGGTGTTTCAATGGCAAACCCATGGAATAGACCTGGTGCGGTCAATATGCCTGCACCATTACATGCATTACCCGATGCTCTTGAAAAATGGCTACCCAAGTTTAACCCAGATGATGGTATAAAAGCTGAGGAACATATTAATAACTTCATGTTATCAGTTAATTTGAAAGGAGTGATGGAGAAAGATGTTTTCGTTAGGATTTTCCCTTACACTTTGCAAGGATCAACAGGATCCTAGTATTTTTCCTTGCCTTCTGGATCCATTACCAGTTGGACCATTTTCCAAGAGCAGTTTCTCACTAAGTATGGTGATGATAGATCTTTAGCCACATTAATAAATGATCTCTCCAATATTAGAATAGAGCATAGGGAGCCGATTAAAGAATTCAATGCGCGATTCAATAAACTCTTGAATAAAATCCCAACGGCCTCCAAACCAAGTGAGCAAATCAGAAGCGAGTGGTATATAACTGCCCTACCTACCAATATAGCTATTTTCATAGACAGGGCCGAAAAACTGACTTTAGCTGAAAACATGAAAGAAGCACTTGCTGTGGAGAAACATATTAATGCTCTAGAAAAGAAAGCTGCTCTTGAAGATAGAAAATCCAAAAAAGTTTCTTTTAAAGATGATTCAAAGAAGAAAACCCCTAAAGATCCCTATGATATGGAAGGTCTGCAAAAAGTCCTTAAGACTTTGTCAAATGAAATGGTTGAAATCAAAAAACAAGTAGCAGAAACCTCAACTAAAAGGCCCTTTAGAAATTTCAAGGAAACTGAATCAAAACCACCAAATGTTATATCTAATGCAGATTCAGACCCTGAGGAAGAAGAAGAAGAGGAAACAATTTCACCAACTGATGAAGAAGAGGAAGTTGTTGAATGCCATGGAATGTGGGATTTCATACTGCCTAACTCTGATACAGAAAATGAACAAGAAGCCTTTCCTGTCACCACTAGGAGTAAAGGTGCCCCTGAACCCGTCCAGGCAACTTCAAAGAAAAGAAGTGCAGGTGCTACTACTACAAAGGAAAAGGTATCCACAAAGAAGCCAACTGCAATAGTTCCACAAAACCAACCTTCAACCTTAAATATACCTTCAACATCTAAAACGTTGGTAGTATCCGATTCAAAGGATTACAATATTGTTGATGATATGAAGAAAACTAAGGCAAACATTAGTATGTTTGAACTTAGTAAACTAAAACATCAGCAAAAATTTCTTCTCAAAGAATTGAATGTTGTTCCTTCTTCACCTCTTCCCAGTGCTAAAGCTGCAAATGATTGAGGACAACCACCTTCTAGCAGGATTGAAGCTACTGATACGATTCTGATTGGAGACAGATCCAATTCCCATACTCCTCCTTTCCTCTTAACCTATGAGATTTATAATCGAAATATGCACAATTGTTTGATTGACTCAGGGGCATCCTCAAATATAATGCCAGCTTCGGTTTGTTCCAAACTGAACATTGAGCCCCAAAAATCTGCAATTCACATTGTGCAGTTAGATAGAACCAAGGTATAGGTTATAGGAGAGATTAACTCTGTAACTATCAGGTTATCAGCTGATCCACGAGTAGTTTAAAGAATTGATATCTTAATCGCTGATATACCTGAATTTTATGGTTTAATCTTGAGTAGGGATTGGTCTGAGAAGCTCCATGGGTATATTTCAACCAATTGGTCACACATGTGGCTACCCTACAAGGGAAAGCCAAATCAAATAAAAATCAATCGAGAAAAACACATGACCCATACTGTTACAGAATTTGAACAGGAGAATCAACCAATAGCATTTAATAACAATATCTTGGGGAATTATTCATCCGAATCATTCTTTGGCAATTTCACAGCCCAACCATCTCCTTTCTCAGTAAACAATTTTACATCTCAGATCGAAAATTATTCACAAATAGATAGGTCAAGATGTTTTAATGATACTGAGAAAACTGTAAATAAAATTGTTGATAATTCTTTATTTTGGTCACTATATTTTGATGGCTCTAAGTCTAGTGAAGGCTCGGGAGCAGGATGTATCTTGGTTAGCCCTCAGGGAGAAAAAACATTGCTATCCTGTAAGTTTGAGTTTGAATGCACAAACAATACAACTGAGTATGAAGCCTTAGTCCAAGGACTATACAAAGCGATTGGCCTTAAGGTTCAATATTTAAAAGTGTTTGGCAATTCAGAAATTATTATTAAACAGGTGAGAAATACGATTCATTGTCTTTCAAACCACCTCAAACATTATCAGTTGCTGGTACAAGAACTCACCTCTCACTTTTCAGCATTCAATATTTCTTCCATCCCTAGGTCTCAAAATTCGGCAGCCGACTTGCTAGCCAATGTTGCTTCCAAAATCCTACCTTCCGAAGATTATAGCCCAGATAGATTTTTAGTAGAGTTTCTTTTTAGACCATCAATTCCTGACAATGTCACTAATTGGAGAGTATTCAATCACGATGAAGACATTTTACAATTTTTGACTTCCGAAAAGTCCTACAATGATCAGATCATAGAGGAAAGCGAGCATGATCTTCAGATGAGAGAAAAGCACGAGGAAAACTCAATACCGAAGCCTGTGGTGAAGCTTGAGGATCTTTACGACATTAAAGACAGGTTTAAACCTGTGACCAATACAAATCTCCAAAGTTTCACCTTAAGGTTTGAATTGATAAATCTTGGCACTGAGAAAAATCCTCAAAACATTAATTTAGGATTAGGACTTTCTGTGGAAGAAAAGACAACATTCATTAGACTGTTAAGGAAAAATAAACATGTCTTCACTTGGAAATATGATGATTTTAAAGACATATGATACGTCTATCATCCAGCATACCATTCCAATGCTTGCAAAACAAAAACCAGTTCA
Source organism: Pinus tabuliformis (assembly GCA_031772625.1). Taxonomy (NCBI): domain Eukaryota; kingdom Viridiplantae; phylum Streptophyta; class Pinopsida; order Pinales; family Pinaceae; genus Pinus; species Pinus tabuliformis. The sequence goes on from CM062814.1 coordinate 924,338,836, forward strand.
ACAAAAGCTGAGGAAAATACATCCGAACTTAGAGAGTCAAATAAAATCAGAACTCAATAAACTCTTGAAAGCTAAGATTATTTTTCCCGTTCGGCACTCAAACTGGGTCTCCAATATGGTGCCTATTAGGAAGAAAAATGGCGATATCAGGATTTGTATAGATTTCAGAAATCTGAATAAGGAAAGCCTAAAAGATAATTTCCCATTACCTACTATGGAGCAGATACTCCATTCAGTAGCAGGCTCTGAGTTGATGTCCTTTTTAGATGGTTTTTCAGGATATAACCAAGTTTTGGTCCATCCTGATGACAGAATCAAAACTAAATTCAGAACAAAATGGGGAACTTATGCTTATCAGAAAATTCCTTTCAGACTTATTAATGCAGGAGCCACGTTCCAAAGAGCGATGGATATAGCTTTCAAAGGATTGATCAACAAAACAGTAGTTGTCTACTTAGATGATATTACTGTATTTTCTAAGAAGAGATCCAATCATTTGCATGATTTAAACCAAATCTTTGAACGCTGCAGAAGATATGGTATTTCACTCAATCCCAAAAAATCCTTCTTCGCTCTTAATCAAGGAAAGCTCTTGGGCTTTATTGTTTCCAAAGATGGCATTTATATTGATTCGGATAGGATTAAAGAAATCTCTGAAATCCCTTTTCCTCATAATAAAAAATCCATGCAGTCATTTTTAGGCCAAATCAATTTTGTCAAAAGATTTGTTCCAGACTTTTCTCACATCATTTTGCCACTACAAACTATGATTAAGAAAAATTCAGTGTTTAGATGGGGATTGGCAGAAAAGGAAGCATTTGATTCAATCAAACAATCAATAATCAATGCCCCCGCTTTAAATACTCCTAATTTTTCTAATCATTTCACATTGTATGCTATCGCATCCGATTCATCTTATGCAACAGTACTCACTCAGATTAATGATCACAACTTGGAAGCACCGATTTCATTTTATAGTTCAAACCTTCAGGGTGCTGAACTGAATTATTCCGAAGTAGAAAAACAAGCCTTTGCTGTGTATAAAGCTGTCAAACATTATAGGCCCTTCCTTTTAAAAGCCCATACAAAAGTTATAGTTCCTTTTCCTTCAGTAAGGCAACTATTAATCCAAAGGGAATTAGGTGAAAAAAGGGCAAACTGGGTTACAGCACTTCAAGAATATGACTTGGAAATCAAGCCAACAAAGATTGTTAGAGGCCAAGGTTTTTGCAGGTTATTGGCAGGAGCATCCAACATTCAACAACCAGGTGATACAGAACATATCGAAGAAATCAACCAGATAAGTATTACTGATTCTGAATCACAATATGCAGACTTGATCTTTTATTTGAAAAATGGATATGCAACTCCTAACCTATCTTATAAAAACAAAAGGGCCATTAGATTAAAAGCAAGAAACTTCACAGTCATTGATGATGTACTTTTTAGGCAAAATTATGATTCAATTTTATTAAGATGCCTAGAAAAACCTGAAGCACAAAAGGTTTTGCAGGAATTACATGATGGACCAGCAGGAGGACATTTTGGAGCTGACACAACAGCCCACAAAATCATTCATGCTGGATACTATTGGCCCACCCTGTTTATAGATGCTCATGAATATGTAAGGAAATGCATAAATTGTCAAACTTCTAGTGGAAGACAAAGAAAGCCAGCTTTCCCTTTGCAACCAGTCAACATTGAACAACCATTTGAGCAATGGGGATTGGACATCATTGGAGAAATCACTCCACATTCTTCCAAATAGCATAAGTATATCCTTACTGCCACTGATTATTTTACTAAGTGGGTTGAAGCGATTCCTTTAAAGACAACAAATTCTGAAGCAATTATGGAATTCATAGATCAATTCATCATTACCAGGTTTGGTGTCCCAAATGCTCTTGTTTTTGATAATGCATCTTATTTCTCTGGGAATGCTATGTTTGATTTCGCTATTAAAAGAGGATTTAAATTGAAATATTCTGCTAATTACTATCCCCAGGGTAATGGTTTAGCAGAATCTACCAATAAAAATCTAGTTAAGATTATTAAGCAAACTATCGAACAGAATCATAAAAACTGGCACAAATCTTTAATATTCGCACTATGGGCTGATAGGATAACACAGAAGGCTTCCATAGGTTCTTCTCCATTCAATCTTGTATATGGGAAAGAAGCAGTGCTACCAACAAATCTTGTCCTTCCTTCTCTAGCCCTAGTTCAGTTTATTGAAGAAAGCCCTTCTTCTTCTATTCAACTTAGACATGATCAAATCTTAAAATTAGAAGAGGAAAGAGAAAAGGCCAAAATTAATCATGCAAAACATCAGCAAATTATCAAGTCATCCTTCGATTCAACTTCATCCAGTTCAAAACAGTTGCAAGTCGGTGATCTAGTTCTGAAATGGGACAAAGCCCATGAGGATAAAGGGAAACACACCAAGTTCCAGAAAATGTGGCTTGGGCCATTTCAGATTTGCGAGAATGTAGGCCATTCGACATTCATATTACAAGATTTATCAGGTAAGAGAGATTCTCTTCCTGTTAATGGCCTCATCTTAAAGAAATTCTTCAATTGAGGAGGTAACCCCTTCTCGCTTTTTAGTTTAGTGGAATTTGTAGTTTGTAGGACCATTAGGAAATAAAGTTGTAAGGTATCTTCCATTGACCTTTGCTGTATTTAAAAGTTGCTCAAAGAAGTAGTGTTGATATTTACTTTTAAAATAATAGAAGCCTTAAAACAAAAGGGACAATTTCTAGGAAACTAGGTATAATTGCATTCTAAAACCACATTTCAATTTTTGTGAACTCTTCTCAAGGTTTAGAAGTATTGTAAATCATTTTATGTTTTCAAATTGGTCGCAAAAAGGTTATCAATATCAAAACAGAAACCAATCCAACTTCAGCATCTTCAACTCTTACCCTGTCATCCATTCTCTCTTAAGGAGAAAATTGTCCATCCCATTCATCAAAGTTTGTGATTACTCAGAGTGTAATTCTAAAATATTTGATATAAAAGATAAGGGGTCTTATTACAGGCCTGCTTACCATGATCATCGGGAAATAGTTTAACCGACATTACCAACACTGCATACCAAAACAGGGTAATGGCTTAGAATCATAAGACAAGGGGTCTCATCACGAGCCAACTTGTTTGGTTAGATTACTACCAGTGAATGGCATTGTCAAAAAGCTGGCCACCAAACTAGGACAATGGCTTTTTATCTTACAAAATAACAGAAAAGTAAAAAGAGAATATAAAATATGAAAGCATGTTTTGAATTCATTCTTTTAATCATACTCTGAAATGGATGGGATAATGGACAATAACATGGTTAAAAGGTATCCCTGTCGAAACTATGAATGTTCGCTGGCAGCAGAGGCTCTACCTATGACAAAGGAGTCAATTAAAAAGCTGATTTGGAAAGGTTTTCTATTTTATCATTATCAACCAATAGAGGCCAATTTAAAACTTAAAATGTATCTAATTTTAACAAGAGAAGAAAATAGCAAAGATAGTTTTTATTTTATTCGGAATACATATACACCTAGTTATATTAGAATTTTCCTCTTTGATGAGATTCCTATTTAAAGAAAGTTTAAGTATTTCAGTACTTCTCAGAGATAACTGTTTCTCCCAGTGAATCGCCAATTGTTGTGCTCTACAACAACCCCCCATTTCATACATATTTTTATTTTCAAAACTATAATATGAAATGGGTCCCTTTTCATTTAAATTGGTATAAACTTATGATTATTCAAAAAGGTCCGAAAAGAAATAAAACATTATAAAACCTTTTTGATAAATCACTTAATCGGTCTTATAATAAAGAATGAGTAATCTTTTATTATTGTGATAAAGCGATCGCAAGATCGCATATCGCAATGACAAAGGATGCATGACTTAAAAGACCCATTGATTTTCCCCGATGCGACAATGCACAAATGGCTATCAGATATCGGGAAGGCAAGCGATCGTAACAAAAGGCCCCTCCTCGCTTCGATGCGATATCGCTATCGGCGATCGGGGATGTACCATGCATGCGTCTTAAGCCCTCGTTCAAAACTCCCGATGCGAATTGGCGATATCGCTATCGGCAATCGGGGATTCCGAAAGAACACCAATATAACAACTTAGGCTTTCCCCCGATCGCCGATTGCGATAAAGCTAAAGCACAGTTTCCAAAAAAGATTGATAGAGCCGGGATATATTATGGTTATTTAGTATTAAAGACCTCTCTCTTCCTGATAGCAATTCACTTACGCTCAACCGCCAAAACATCAAGGCCATGCTTAAATGAATCATTCGGCCAATAAACGATATGATGAGCATTTAAAGGATTGACAGGTTTAAACGGCCATTTAATGAAACAATAAGGCTAAAATCTCTTCAGAGATTGTATCCGCGGCCACCTTAAGTTAAATCCTCCATTATTAATTGATTAATATATCTCGTTCATCTTTGGTTTGCGCTACCAATTCTCTGCATTACGTTCATTTTCTCTCTTGTGCAGAACTCTTCCGAAGAAGCAAATTCAAGCCAAATGGGGAAGAAATCTAAGAAAAATGCAATAGCTTCCGCTTCGGCAGTTACAGGACAAAACATTTCCGATCCAGGAGCAAGCAAAAAGGGACTGATATCCGACACCACATGTCTAGGACTCGGTAAAACTACTTGGCTGAGCATCTACAATCTGATTGAGGCCGAAGAGCCTGAGGTAACAACAGTGCAAGCCACAGTAGACACGACTTGGAAGTCTAATGCTACTCTAAAGGATTTAGCCGACTCTTACCTTCATCGAATAACAGCCCGACAACAAATTCTCCCATATACAGATGTGGTGAGATGGGCAATTGAAGAAATCCCAATTACAAACAGGACATTTTGCACCATGGACGGAAGAGTGTTCGGCTCGTTTCAACCTGATGATTTGAGGCAAATGTACCATTTGCTTGCACCGGAGAAGAAGTACAACAAAGCATTCCTGGAGAAATTAAGAAATGAAAACGACATTGAATCAGAACCTATACGGGATTGGAGGCAAAACCCAGCAAAACACAAGCATGAGTCTTCAGGTAAGTACTCTATCGATTCCTTGTGTTCTCCTTATTGTTATGCTGGAGTAATGATGTGTAGATTGTGGGGGTTACATGATTCCGCAAACTTCACTATAGAGATGGTGCCTTTGATGGAGGCAACATGCAATAGTGAAATAATGGATTGGGGAAATATACTGTCTGATAAGTTAGCAACTGCAGTTCTTGAATTTAGAAACAAATCCCGCATTACTGAAAGGTTCATTCCCCCATTTTACTATAGTGCCTACATCCTGGACACCCTATGTTTTAATTTGAATTTCCTGTGCTTGGATGGAGATGGACTCCACAAGACCCCATGCCCATTCATATATACCACCAGAAGTTATGGAAAGCCCACTATAAACACCATTTATATCAAGTTTGCAATGGTTTTATGTTACCCATTCACTATGCCATTTTTGACAAACCTGCTCCTAATATTTCCTCACAAGCGGAGATTGACTTGACAGCCGTAGGGAGATGGTTCGGAGAAGAAAAATTCACCTATGTAAGAGTTTCGGCAGCCAGGCCAAGCCTCATGTCCTCCCTTTGTATATACCCGATAAACTGTTAGCCCGAGAGGTAGCATATCAGATTACATCCAAAGAGTTACACGGACTCTAAGGAATAAAAAGAAGCAGGTTTGGCCTTCTTTTCCCCTAAGATGTGGTGTCTACGCTCTGCATGACTTTAAACATGCAGAGAAAGAAGCAGATAAGATTAAGGCATTGAATCTCGCTACTCTTCCTAATAGGCGATTTGATCCAAACAAAGTCGCCTACAATGCACTTGAACAGGAAAAATTAACTAAATTTTACCATAAAGATGATGATTTTGATGACCTGTTCTCCTTAGCCGAGTCGCTATTCCAGGTTAAATCACTAGCCAAAATGAGATATAATGATGACGAGTTAGTTGAATTTAACAGACCTAGAGAACAGAGGTTGCAAACTCTGCCTCTAGATATGTTAGCAACGACCCCGATGACACAACCAAGCGAGCCTGAGCAGCGACTCACTAATGAACCTCCTGCTACATCAGAAATTGCTGGAGAAATCCAAACAAAAGAGCAGGAGGAAGTGCAGAGAAGAGAGCAGGAGGAAGTGCAGAAGAAAGAGCAGGAGGAAGTGCAAAGGAAAGAGCAGGAGTAGAGCAGCACGGACGTGAATGTAGATGCCCAGATTGACCCGAAATTGCTCCAGGAATGGCAGCAATTCGACTCAATCATAAGCAATATTGAGAGCTCAAAGGAAGCCGATACATCAAAAGCGGCTAACACACAGGATACAACATCTAAAGAGGTTCCAAGTGGAACTAGCGGCCTACCCCTTTCTAGAAGAATATAGATAATTCCCAAGGATCCTTTGGATCAGATCGTTTTACAAGTGGAGGAGATACCTCCATTGGATGTCTTTTATAGCCCAAAGCATAGGGCTGTAGTAAAATGATAGTGGAAAAGGAGAAGGACTGATCAACCTTCCCTATTCCCTGAACAAACGGTGACATCCAATGTGGTCTGGAAAGAGGAATTTGATCCTTCTGATGACCTTACTAAATTGTCCCAATATGCTGGAGCCTATTCGACGGCCACCATGGACAAGGCATCAGGAGTGACTAATCTGTTAAGAGAAAAGGACCAAGAAATTGCCTCGCTACAAGTACAATTATCGGAGGCACAACAACTTGAACAGCAGTTGTCTACACAGCAACAAATAAACAATCAACTGAATAAACAATTGCAGGAAGAAAAACAAAGAATTGATTCAAGTGCCATTCAAAAGCAGAAGGAGCTGTCAGAAGCGCTGGCAAAATTGAAAGCAGTGCATGAACAGATGGGGAAATCTAAAGATGAGAAAATCGCTCAATTATCAGCCCAAATAGAAAAGTCCAAGAATCTCCCATAGCCTGCAGAGTTCAGAGCCGAAGCATTACAGATTAACAAAGCATTGGTAACACAAATAAGGCTGTTATGTCAACAAATCGCTCAAGCAGAACCTTTATGTGACTTAATAGCATCAATAAGTGATAAATCGGTTGATGCTAGAATAGACTTGGAGCAGGCCGATGAGACCTTGACCAATTTTCTTGAGTGGCAAGACACTGATGAGGGACAGGAATCTAATTTGCCAAAAATCTTAGAATCCCATAAAGAGATCCTATTTATGGAATGGCAGTCCCAGTTAATGAAGGCAGAGAGAGCAGTTTCCAGATGCAAGTTAACCACAAGTAATTTGGTTGAATTGATTAATGGTACTCTCTACTTATCTAACATGATCTCTCAATGTACGCCAGGTAAATTGCTATCGACTAAAACATTGGAGCATTCATGTTATCAAGGGCTGGAGAAGAATGGGAGATTGATCGCACTTATTAACAGTTTGACTTGGGACACCTATTGGTTGTTCCTAGCCAAACCATACAGCCAGAGAGCCGCCCTCAAGTGCCTGACAGATGCAATCGGGTGTATCATTCCTGATATACAAGATGCCACCTATGCTGCCCAACTCAATTCTCGTCTCAACCGACCTCCAGAAGTGGTACCAATGCTTGCAATATGCCAACTCAGGTCGAAAGGCAAACAGCCTAAGTGATGAATCATGCTGCCGACTGCCAGATTGCCATGAGGAAGATACTCCAAATCAAGTTGTACCAATTAAGTAGGATTTTAATTTCATAGTTAGTTAGTTTTAGTCAAGTATTTATAGACCCTTTCAATGCATTGGAAAGGGTCGTAAGTTTTTGTATATGACTTAAACCTGAAGTTGCACTACTGTACTTCAGGCATATTCTTTTATAAAGACTGGGCCAATTATTCCAATTTTGATAACGAAGCTTTTATGTGGATGTGCACTACTGCCTTTATTTAAAAGTATTTCTGCGTCGGAAGAAGGAATTCAAATAGCGATTGATATTGGGAATGATTTGTAGCTCATATGGTACTACTATCTATGTCTGAATTCATTCTATTTATGTGAATTGTTGTTTGATCGCTCTTGCTATTATCGGATATATGCGTGTGTTTTTAACAACATTCTTTACAATTTCCACTATTGGATGTTTACAACATGCTTTTCTTTTATCATACATGTATCGGTAATATAAAAGGATAAGTGTAACAATGTTTTGTTAATCACTTTGTTAAACTACTTGAACAAAGTAATCATTAAGTAAATGAATGTCTATGTTTATTGTGTAGAGTCATCTATATGCCTATCAATGAACAAAGATCATCAAGCGTTGCACTTAAAAGAATAGAAGCCTCCCGGGATAGAATAGTCATTTATTTTTTTGCTGTTAGATTAAGTCATCCATTCATTATCATTTATTAGAAACCAATCACTCATCCATCCCATTTTATTCATTATTGGGAAACTGGTCCCATTATATCCAGTCGGAGCCACCATCCCAAACGGAAAAGGAGCTGTATTAAGGTCCGTACCGGGTGGTTATCCCCCAATGTTGATACAACGATTTTCGGGGCATCAACAGGGGGGATAGGCTCCAGTGCCTCCTTCCTTCTCCTATTGTGTCATGTTTGTAAATCGTTCAATCCTATCCCAAGTTGTTCTTAAGGGGGATTTTAGGATATTCCGACACATAGGAAATAGTTAAGTATAACTTGGTCTAGTATAGAGTTAGGTAAAGTGTGTTTCTTTACTATGTACATTTTGTAACTTACAATCTGACGGTCACGAAATGTAGTGATCCGACAGTTCATTCTCTCCTCGGTATTACCGACACTTGATTCGTGGCTTAACACCTGATTGGTCCATGATCTCTATTTAAAGAGCAATTCCAGTTTTAAGATTCCTAGTGTAGAACTTCGCAGTCCAGTTTCCAGTGCAAGAGGACAATGCAAGTTTCCAGAAGGGAGTAGAGAGATTTCCCATTGGGAGATATAGACTCACAGGGAGTCTTGTTTCAGAGGGAGAATTCCTATCGAAGCTAGTACTTAAGGATATGGGTAGATCAAACTCATTATTAGAGTAGTTGCAGTAGCAGTGCAGAAGCATCAACAAATTAGTAGTAGTAGTAGTATGAGTAGATCATATTTCACGATGTTTGCATCCATACCTCTAGGAGTGAGGTGGGGTTACTTGGAGTCGTAGCCCTAGAGAGCTACAGAGATTGGGTAGGGTCCATTGAGGAGTCCATCTCATGGATCAATACCTGGCTACGGGGTCCCACAATATTCAATAGCAGGATGGATCAATGGAAGATGATGCACTCAATACCAGAGTGATAGTTGCAGACTAGTAGTAGTCAGAGGTTGAGGAGTGCAGTGTAGTGTTGACAACAGATGATCTGAATGGAAAATGGAATCCACCCATGGTATTCATCCACACATGGAATTTACACATGGAATTGTAAGTGACATCCATTCATGGTATTTATGCACCCATATCATTTACCCATGGCATTGTAAGTGGCATCCACCCATGAAATTCATTCACCCACAGTATTTTCCCATGGCATTATAATTGGCATCCACCCTTGGCATTCATCCTCCCATGGTATTTATCCACTCATGGAATTTACCCATGGTATTGTAAGTAACATCCATCCATAGTATTCATTCACCCATGGTATTCATTCACCCATGGTATTTACGCACCCATGGAATTTACCTATGGTATTGTAACAAAAAAAGGTTATAAGTAACAAGTCACATTTTGTAAAAGGACAAATTGTCCACCACAATGTAGCTTTTACAATTATTCTCTATTTTAATAAAATAAATCTTTGTGATTTTTTTTTTTAATTATTGTGTGTTCTCCTCTTTTATTCTATAATTTGGTTTCTTTTAGATCTTGGTGGCTTGCCCCCAAGATCTAGATCAGTGGTATCAGATTCAAGTTATAACTCCATGGGAATAAGGGTTTGAAGCATATTTCAGTTTCAAAATTTTGCAACAATCTTCAAAAAACTTCATGGAAGTGCTATGAACTCCACAAAGAATTTTAGAGGGTACAAAATATCTCATTTGAAATGATTTTCTGTTAGCTCAAATGGGTTTTTTACGTAATTTGATTTCATTTCCCGATTTGAGAGATACAAGAAATTGAAGTTACACATGTATAGAATGTTTCGTGACCACACATACAATGAGTTTCTGTAATCATTTTCTCACTCCACAGGTCATGAAATTTCAAGTGTCTTATATAAATGGAAATATATCTTCAGTACCTCAAATGGGTATTTGATAGAATTTGATGTCATCATCTATAGCAGAAGTTATTAATAAAGTTGTAGAAAGAGTTCTATAATGTAAGAGAAGCATTTACAACCTCTCATTGGATAGGAGAATCTACAACACCCATGGGCACTTTTTTTTTCAAGTATGCAACAAATTTATAGTTCATGTACATATCTAGTGTGGCCTGGTTCTGTACCCCACCCAAAATCCATGAGTTTTTATATCTAGAACAACATTCAGAGCGGGTTCCCTTTGGAGACGTGCCCTCTCACTTTGTTTTAGTAGGCACCTGCTTCCCATTCATCAGTTTCAACATAACAACATCTGATTTGGGTTCCTTAGAGATGTTCCCTCCCACCCTAGACTATGTAGGCACTTGCTACTTCATCAACAATCAACATCAAGGTTATGGGTCAATCGCACAAAACCCTTGTCATCAAAGTCCATTTGCTAGGCCGCGCATTGTTAGTATCATAGTTGGTCACAAGAATTACAGAGTATCTCTATCCTTAGATCTTCATTCATCATTGTTATGAGTTAACCACACAAAACCCTTCTCTTCAGTGGCTCTTCATATTCAACAAAGGATTTTAAGGAGGGAACTTCACACAATGGGGACCATTGCTTCTTAAGGAGGGAGGAATGATCCGAATGGAAAATGGCATACACCCATGGTATTCATCCACCCATGGAATTTACCCATGGTATTGTAAGTGACATCCATCCATGGTATTCATCCACCCATGGTATTTATCCACCCATGGAATTTACCCATGGTATTGTAAGTGGCATCTACCGATGGTATTCATTCACCTATGGTATTGTAAGTGGCATCTACCGATGGTATTCATTCACCTATGGTATTGTAAGTGGCATCCACTCTTGGTATCCATCCTCCCATGGTATTTATCCACTCATGGAATTTACCCATGGTATTGTAAATGATATCCACCAATGGTATTCATTCACCCATGGTATTTACCCACCCATGGAATTTTCCTGTGGTATTGTAACAAAAAAATGTTATAAGTAACAAGTCACATTTTGTAAAAGGACAGATTGTCCACCACAATGTAGCTTTTACAATTATTATCTATTTTAATAAAAATAATTGTGTTTTTTTTTATTGTGTGTTCTCCTCTTTTCTTTTGGAATTTTATTTTTTTTAGATCTTCCCCCCGCCCCCCAGATCCAGATCAATAGAGCAGGTGGTTCAGTGCAGAGTTGGCAACAACACAAATTATTCACTGAAAGTGCAAATGATAGTAGCAGTCAGGACTCGGGAGATAGATGCATTATACTAAACATAGTTGATTCAATATTTATGATTCTTCTTAGTTGCTGATGTTGCAGTATCATCAAACAACATATGAGAGGGAGTTGCATTGCAGATGTAGGGTTAGAAACTATGTGGCAGTGTTAGCATCAACACAGATGTAGCATCAGAGTTTTGCAATGGTTGGTGGGCAGAATGGATAGACATCAACAGTGTGACAAAAGATGATACTGAGACAAAGTGTTGTGGTAGGGTGTGCAACAATAGAACACAATCCTTGCTAAGAGGGAGTGTTTTTTTTGTAGCATCGGATGTGTTCTAGCAACAAAATTTGGGTGAGATACTAGAATACATGAGATCTACAAGACCTAGAAATTGTTTCTCGAAATTCCACCTAGAGATGTGATTAGAAATGATCATAAGTTAAAACTGATGTAGAATTGATTAACCATTAATGGTTTGAATGTTAACTGAAAGTGTGGAAACCGAGAGAACTGCTTCAAAAGAAAGACTTTACGACAGCTGATAAAACATAAGTAAGAAGCAAAAAAGTAATGAAAACAACAAATACACAGCGATAACAAACAATAATATTGATTACTGAGTTCATCCTTGATGGACTACGTCTTTAGGTCCACTTTCAAGATGGGTGACCACTTTATTAGGATTGAAACCAAGGAGTTCGATTACACAGAGAATTGACCAGAATGAAAGTGCATGCAGGCACTTCTGATCACTGTCATAAGGAAGCTCTCTAAACCATATTTCCAATGCCTATCACGGTTCCCAATTCTGAATCTTGATGCTCTCGTTACACTGAAAACAAAACAACCTCTCACTTCCAGAATCTGTATACAAAATCCAAAACTACTCATCCTTTTTTTCAATGAACAAACTGCCGTTTAAAACCCACCAGGTGCACTTGAACTTCCTCTAATGAGTTTAGGAATGCATTTGTTCTATTTTAGGGTTCTTGGGCCTCGGTCCATTCAGGTCTTGACTCCTTAGGATAACACCATGGTCCTCGAATTAATGTTTTTAAACAAAATTCACAACAAAACCCAAATATAACCTTATATTAAAATCAAAACTACTGCGGCTTGTTGACTAGGTGGAGGAGGCTGACGATTACGTGTGACCAGCCATGGTCTAATTGCAGGGTGCCACCTAGTGGTTATCTCCAGTGGTTTCGGTGTAGACATCACTCTGACGGTTTGCATGTGCCTACATTCCTTCGAACATTGTGGCTTACCCTGGTGGTTCCAAAGCAGTCTCTCCACCGTGGTTTGCATAGTCATTCACATGGTTACGGTTCCACTGATTGTTGATGTTGCAGTTAACTATAACCTTCGAACACCTCTTACTGTAGTTGTTACTGCACTCACATGGTTAACATCGCTCGGATACGGTTGACGGTCTATGGTGACTCCTGTTCTGAGCGGTTAACTCCCCGCGGTTAGAGACTATGGTCATGGTTGATACCTCCACTTGTTCACATGAAAAACGGTTCTACTATGGTCGTATGTCCATGGTTTAGGACTGTGGTATTATTTTTGCAATGTTTTTATATGTTTAGAAATGTTATAAGGTCTGAATAGGTTTAGACTTAGGTTTAAGAAATAATTTGTAATGTGTGTAATGTATTTAGGGGTGGTAATATGGTTCGATAGGTTTAGGATTTAGGTTTAAGAATTAAGGTTGTATGCTTTAGGTTTTGAATCCTAGGTACATTAGGTTTATGGTTTTACATTAGGTTTTTAAAATACCCTTTTACAACCTAATGTCACAAAACGATATTAGTAACATTTGTCTCATGACGATGACAACCAAACCCCGTAAATAGACAGATGACAATCACATCTCGACACAAAACTCTGCAAAGGTGAATGATCAACCCACGTCGAAAATCATATCCTGGTGGAATTGACAACAAACTCATGTCGACAACTAGGTGCTAAGCCATATCAACCATAGAGATTACCTGAACAACTTGAATCATAAACAACACTGTCGAAACTGACGACACTGAACTGAATGCTGACGATGACACTAAACATTGACGATGAACCTATGAAACTGATCTGACGATATCCTCCTGGATCAATCCTCTCCATTTGAAAGCTTTTGGACAAAAAATGTTTGACTAAACAAATAGTCGATGGGGGGTAGAGCTCCCTCACTTTTCACCTTGCCCTGATGATGTACCAATACATTTGATTAACCACCTGAAAGTGATGACCCTGATGATGCTGACCCTGGCACATTTTGAGTCGGTGACATGTTCCATCCATCTGCAGTATGAACAACTTGCAAATATGGTCAAACAACCTGTTATGAACATGGAAATTGATTTCTTTCCATGAAATACCATGATTTAGTGATTCATAATCATCTTTGAAAACAATCTCTACAGGATATTGTTCAATACCATTAACATGTATTAACAATCTATTTTGCGGAACGATAGAGGTAATCAAATATATTTTTGACATCAAACCAGCTACTTGATTTGACATACTTTCCTGCTTCCTGATTACTAAGTGAACTTGCTGCATTAAACCCATCAAACTGTATGGTGAAAACTGCTGCAACTTAGTTTGATTTTGAAAGTATTGAATTAACTGTTGATTTGTTTGAATCACTTTTTCCTTATTCATTAAATGATGTTTCCATTGATTAGCACTTTCACATGATGCATAAGTTTCCATTAGATACTTTGACACTGCTTTAGAAAAGGCTTTGATATGAAAACAATTATGTTTCCTCTCCACTTGAAAATAGGCTTCCAAACTATCCGAAACATGAAATGGTGACACAATATAAGAGAAATTTAACACTGACTTTCCCCAATAATGACCTGCATCCCTGTAACTGTTAATTTCCAAACTTGGACTAAATTGATTCATTTTGACATTAGGAAGAGGAACTTTAGGCACAAACTGTAATTCATGTTGTATTCCCTGCTTATGAGTAAGATGTTTGGTTTTACATAGAACTGGAATAGTTTCTATCTCTTTGATCAAACTATATTTAAGCCGAGTCTCATAACCTGAACAAACATCATGTTGTTTCTTATGTGGTTCCTTTGCACACATGATTACAAATATTTTATTTGAACTTATTAATCTCTTCATATGGTTAGCAACAATATTCAAGTGATTTTTGTTTTGATGTGCCCTGGAAATAAATTCAACCCCATCTTTCTTAAGGTGATATTTATGCTCCCTTCTGTAAAATACTGCATCACTATCTTAAAGATAAGGACTTCCTAAGACAACTCCACATATGTCTACTGGAACCACATCTAATTCCACTTCATCAATGTAATTAGCTTTAATGGAAAATCTTAATCGACACTGTTTGGTGACTTTTATCTGAGTTGATTTATTTAGCCATCCTAATGGGTAAGGTCTTAGATGATTCCGTGTTTCCAAACCCAAACTCTTATCTAAATATTCATATATTAGATTGGTTTGTGATCCACTGTCAAACATTGTATCTATCTTTGTGTGCTTAGAAGTTATCCTTATGTTAAACAATTCAACTCTTTTATCCTCATTTGAAGGATTTATGTTTAATGAAGATGCAATAGTATTCGAACTTGAACCAATGTCAGAAGTTTTACCTGTCGTAACCATAACAACTATCCTCCTTTCATCACCTGAATCTGAACCTAGATCTTGTTGTACTGTTGCAATTGCCTTCTTTTCATCCTTCTCCTTAAGGAACTTTTTGGGCTTAAGTTTTGGATGAAGTTTCCAACACTTAGATTCATCATGACCGATTCTATGGTAATGAGAACAAGTAGGTATTTCCTTCTGAGCTATCACTGATTTCTTTCTCTTCGAATTATTCTTCCCCTTACTGTCATTGGAATCTTTTATTTCCACCTCTTTCGATGACTGTGATGAAAACTTGAATTGTTTTCCACCTGATTCAATATGTATGGCTTGAACACACACTTCATCAAAATCATCAGGATTAAACATCAATAATGTATGCTACAAATATGAATGTAAACTGCCGATGTATTTTAATAAATTTTCACGTGTATCCAATTAAATACCAAGTGCCAAATATTTCTTTCTGAACTCCTTAGTAAAATCCTGAACACTCTTCCCTTTACCTTGCCTTAGATGCTGCCAATCAATAACAACTTGCTGCATTTATCCTAAAGGATAGAATTGTTTCCTAAGAGCCTTTAAAAACTTAGACCATGAAGAGATGGCTTTCCATTTTCACTTTACATCTATTTGAGTTTTACTTTCCCACCAGATTAAAGCTGTTCCCCCCATTCTAAGTGTATCTAATTGAATTTTCGTTTTATCACCAGAAATGTTCTGAATACAACAATACACTTTTAACTGCTTAATCCAGTTATCTAACTTTCCAGGATTCATTTCGCCATCATAAATAGGTAACTCAAATTTTACATTAAGTTTCAAAAGAGATGTTTTCTTAGGTTTGTTTTCTGTTTTAGATTCTGCACTGGAAGAAGAAGAAAAAATAAGAAGAAGATGATGATGGAGATGATGGAGGTGAAGGTGGTTTATCAACCTTTCATTTACCTTTGTCCTTCTTCGATGTCTTTGAAGAAGAAGCTGCATCTCTTGTCTTCGTAAAGTTCTCCCAACATCTGCTGCATAGTAAAAAAATGCTTGCTGAAATTGTTCATCACTCATCTTAGATTTAGTATTTTCACCTGCATTAGACCCTATCATGGTCGACTTATGAACGACTTGTCACTTTCCAATCTCTGGATCAATCTGCTAAAAAATTCCTTCTCCATGTTGTGACTTTGACCTAGTTAACATTTAATGTCAAATACTACAAACACAACCTGCCCTGATACCAAATTATATGATCTAAAATGATCATTAGTTAAAACTGATGTAGAATTGATTAACCATTAATGATTTGAGTGTTAACTGAAAGTGCGGAAATCGAGAGAACTGCCTAAGAAGAAAGACTTTACGACAGCCGATAAAACATAAGTACGATGCAAAATAGTAATGAAAATAGAAAATACACAGTGATACCAGACAACAAGATTGATTATGGAGTTCGTCCCTGATGGACTACATCTCCGGGTTCGCTTTCAAGATGGGAAACCACTTTATTAGGATTAAAACCAAGGAGGTTGATTACACAGAGAATTGACCAAATTGAATATGCACACAGGCAATTTTGATCACTGTCATAAGGAATTTCTCTGAACCATCTTTCCAATGACTGTCACAGTTCCCAATTCCGACTCCTGATGACGCTGTTACATTGAAAACAAAACAACCTCCAACTTCCAAAATCCAAAACCGCTCATCCTTTTCTTCAATGAACAAACTTCCTTTTAAAAACCACCAGGTGCACTTGAACTTCCTCCAATGAGTTTAGGAATGCATTTGGTCTATTTTAGGGTTCTTGGGCCTCGGTCCATTCAAGTCTTGACTCCTTAGGATAACACCATGGTCCTCAAATTAATGTTTTTAAACAAACTTCACAACAAAACCCAAATATAACCTTATATTAAAATCAAAACCGTTGTGGCTTGCTGAGTGAGTGGAGGAGGCTAATGGTTACGTGTGACCAACCGCGGTCTAACCGTAGGCTACCACCTAGTGGTTATCTTCGGTGGTTCCAATGTAGACATTGCTCTGACGGTTTGCATGTGCCCACATTCCTTCGACCGTTGCGGCTTACCTTGGTGGTTTCGATGCGGTCTCCCCACCGTGGTTTGCATAGTCGTTCACATGGTTACAGTTCCGCTGACTATTGATGTTGTAGTTAACTATAACCTCTGACCACCTCTTACCATAGCTGTTACTTCACTCACATGGTTAACATTGCTGGATTATAGTTGACAGTCTACGATGACTCCTGTTCCGAGTGGTTCACTCCCTGCGGTTAGAGACTACGGTCATGGTTGATACCTCCGCTTGTTCACATGAACAATGGTTCTGCTCTGGGCATCTGTCCATGGTTTAGGATTATGGTATTGTTTTTATATGTTTAGAAATGTTATAAGGTTCGAATAGGTTTAGACTTAGGTTTAACACATAGTTTGTAATGTGTGTAATGTATTTAGGGATGCTAATATGGTTCGATAGGTTTAGGATTTAGGTTTAGGACTTAGGGTTGTATGATTTAGGGTTTTAAGCCTAAGCGACATTAGTAACATTTGTCTCATGACGACGACAACCAAACCCTGTAAACGGGCAGATGAAAATCACATCTCAACACAAAACTCTGCAAAGGCGAATGATCAACCCACATCAAAAATCGTATCTTGGCAGAATTGACTACAAACTCATGTCGACAACCATGTGCTAAACCATATCAACCATAGACATTACTTGAACAACCTGAATCATAAACAACACTATCGAAACTGACGACACTGAACTGAATGTTGAACACTAATGATAAACCTGTGCAACTAATTTGACGAGATCCTCCTGGATCAAGCTGACTTAATTATATTATTAACCTATTTTTTAATGTTTGCTAAGTCTAAACATAGGAAGACTAGTTAATTAATCAGAATTAATTAATTCAAGGTGAAAATCATCTAGAAAGTCACACGGATCGACTTTGATATGATCCTGGCCCTTGATTAAGTTTTAATCTTGGTCGTTGGTGCTCCAATAGAGGATTATAAGAAGAACTCAATGGGCTCTTGGAGAGGACACACCAGAGAGTTCAATTTCCTTGGCAGATCTATTTCTAGAGAGCAACAACAGTTGCCATAGAGCCAAATATCGAAGCGGAGAAATTTAGAGGTAGGGACAGTGAGGGTAGAGGAAGTTTTCTAGTTCCAGCGAGTACATTTGTAGAGAGGCCGAGATTTCTCGAGGAGGCTGTGTAGAGACTTAAGAAGGCAATTCAATTTGTTGAAGAGGGTAGAAATTTTCAGTTCTAGAGGCCGAGAAGGAGTCCTCGAGTGCCAGAGAGATGTTTTTTTAGCCAACAACAGGAAGAATGACTAGACTAGCAGTCAGTTCGGGCAACAGTTGCAACAGACAACACTAGGTTGACGCAAAGCCTCCACATGCCCAATTGGACAACTTGATTTTCAGAAGTAGTCCAGTGCTAGAATTTGCCCAAAGTGAGGGTAATTTCCCTCTAGTATTTTTGCCAATATTTTTCTTTATAGGATAGCCAGATTTTAGGATCCAGATTAGTGTACTCAGAATTTCTCATTGCTGCATAATAATAAAACTCTTAGCTGGTGCACCGATTTTACAAGGTTGGGTTTTTCTGGGGAAAATTGTACGAAAATAACGGTGTCATTTTATGTGTGTGTGTGCTAGTATTTTCTCAGTTTCTAGTGCTATTTAATTTCCATAGTTTTAATTGTGAAGGTTGTAGTGTGATGAATTTGATATTTGTTGTAGAAAATAAATTGTTAAATTAATTAACAATTAGAGGAATTAATTCCAATTGCTGCAATAGGATTTCAGTATTGAAATTTTCACACCTATAGTGTTGGGTAGATTTTGTAGCTCTCACTTGATTTGGAGATCCTTTCACATATATAAGCAACACCGTGACAAATGCAAGGTTGTTATCAAGGCATGGTGAGCTCAAGGAGTGAGTAAGACCATGAACTAGGAACTAAGAGAGACTGAAGAGAGAGATAGGAAGGGACCAAAATGGAAGCAGAGGAGTGAGAGGATAAGAGATAGAAAGTAGGGGCTACAATTCAAACTGGGGGAGGAGAGGCTTTGAGGGGTGAAGGAAAGAACTAGAAAGCTAAGAGTGAGCTAAGATGATAGTTGGGGGGTGGGGATATGAATAGTACATGACCTAGGGAGGTGAAAAAATAGATAGAAATTCTAGAATAATACATGTCCATAAGCACATCGATCAAAGTTTGATTGCTCCATATAATTTCATAATTAAAATTTGAGTGAAATGTGAGAGAGAGAAATTTTCATCCCACATGTGTACTGAATCCATTATGCCAAATTGAATTTTGAGAGCCTCATGAAATGATAATAGAGCATGGAGAGGGAGGCTAAGATAGGGTTATCCTGTAACTAGAACTTTGTATTAGTGCAAACCATGGATTTTCCAGATACCTAATAACATTTATGCATTAAATTTGTACCATGTCCCAAGCCAACTGGTGTTGAACAATGTTGAGTAGTCATTTTATATCATGTTTCAAGGTGGTGAAACATTTAATACACTTGGGGGTGGGGAGTGGTCTTGCCACATCCTATCTCATAATTGTAGGGTGGGATGGCATCAAGGCAAACACCCCCCAACCTATCCCTCATTTGTTACCCCATTTGGGGGACTCAACAAGAGGTCATTTAATATACACCTCTGATTTTCCAAGTCAATCATTAGCTTCGAATCCCATACGCTTTTGATTTTTTTAAACATTTTTTGTTAAAATTTATATTTAGTAACAACCACATGGTAAAATGATATGCTTTATTATTATTGTTTTCCCTTGCTACAAACTTTAGCTTAAAAACATTATTGATTCGTAAATAAAGTTACTCTAGCCCCACACATCCTTGGTAACCTTAATAGGCTCCATTAGAATAACCCCAAGCCTAGCAAAAATCAATTTCAGGTTCCTCTAATTCTTTGACTAGCTTTTCTTTATTCCAAGACCAATTCCCATTGCCAACACTAATAATATGGACCACATGTGCTAGAGTATAATCCAAACCTTGGAAGATAATTTTTCTTCTTGATAACCAAAGACCCTATATCACATAGCAAGTAAGGGCCCTAAAAACTTTAATCGACTTATTAGCAATTTAATTGAATAAAATAAATCTAATATCCAATACGTTGTTGTCATTTTTCCTCTCCTGTGTAACTTGTAAAATTTTTAACCATACACCTCTACAAAATGAACAACAAACAAATAGATGATCCATAGAGTCCTCATCAAATTTACATAAAATAAACCTTCTTGCGTATTCCTTTAGTAAGGGAATAAGGAGAAATAAAATCTCCCATTGGTGAAGTTGCTAGCGATTGCAAAGCTTGAGTATGGGGGCCAAGGCCTAAAATTATAAATATTTTCGTTCTTTATAGCTAAAATCCTATGGGAGGTCATCTCTTATGACAATCCATGGATTAATATAATTGATTATAAGGATTTTAAACCAAGGTCTTATATGGATTGAATAAGAATTTAGAGAATGAATACACTTTATTTTTTTTCCAAATCAATGTGAGAATCTTATATGTTCTTTCCCTATGATAGTTCAACATTTAGCATGAAGGGTTGGTAATGGTGAGTAGGTGAGGATAAGGAATGTTGCTATGCTCTAATGTGGTGAGAGATTAATATTTCCTATTAATATGACTTGATTTCATATAGGAAAGGATATTTTCGACATTAAACTAGATGGGAGCCCAATATGGAGTAGACCTATGGACTTAATATTGGAAATAAGCTCAAGAATTGAAATTGATTGGAGATCATGTAATGTTGTGGGGATCTTATATAAGAAAATTAAAAAGGGTTCATGTAAGAGTTAGGGATGAAAATGATACAATATCTTGGGCATACAATAAATCTAGTGGTATTAATACTTCACAATTGTGTTATTTGTCTATGTGTGATTTGACTCCATAAGAGAACAACTAGTGGTGGGAGAAGATATGGAAATTGTTAAGTTCAATTCATAACAAAAATTCACGACTTCAAAGAAGATTATGATATGCATGTGTGGTGAACTCCAGTATTGCAGCAATAATGCTTCAACTCCTGGGGCTCCCTACCATACTTTTATCAACCTGGTAGTTGGTAACAAACTTCGAAGTGACGGTGCTATATGCACAAGTACTAGCTCTTACTGCAGGCTGTCACTTGATTAGCTGGCACAAGTTCACTACGAGCTTAAGCCAACTTCTATGAGTTCTCAGAAGAAGCTTTTAACTGTGATGGAACAAAGCTAACTTGAAAGAGGCTATTCTACTTGCAGAAAGAGAATGAAAACTGAAATGAAACACAAACCCTAGTTTACCCACTAACCCTACTTTTGCAAGAAAAGAGAAGGAAAATACTGAAATGGGTCTGCTGACTACTGGAAAGGTAAAATGCATGTATTCAAGCTACTTCAGAAGAGAAATGAGAGGAAATAATCTTTTTGTACTTTTGAGCATTTTTATGTGGAATTATTATGCTTGTGTTTAACTAGTTGTGACTGTGCAAAGGTTTGGTGGCGAAGGGAGATGGAGTTGGCTTTTGCAAGAGGTGAGGAAGGTGTGGAGAGGTATTAAGAAGTCCCTAGTACCCTTCTGGAGACTTCCATTGCGATCAGACTTCGAAAAATCACTCGCATGAACTTCTACAAGAGGTTGTAGGGGATCTACAGGAGGATCTACAAGAGGAGGCCAAAAGTGGTTTTGGGAGGTTTGAAGGTGGAAAAATGATGGAAAAGGGGAAATGAAGGCTGGATGGAGGTGTTGAGGGGTCTAGGACTCTATCAATGAAGATCAGAAATGAAGGAGATGGTTGGATTTGTTCAAAGGTCAAGAAAGCAACTTTGTGGAAGAATGTAGAAATTAGGGCAGATTGGAGAAGTATGGCGAATGAGTGGGGAAATAGTGAGAGATGAACTGGTACAGGCTATGTTATGGAGGAATGATAAGCTGGAATGTTCTACAAGTGAGCTGCACACTTACTTTTCAAAACTGACCCAAGCAAGAACCGAAAAACAAAGTTTTGCCTATTTTGACCTAAAATCTGACCTAAAACCAGAGAAATGCTGAACATAACTTTATGGACAGAAAGTTATGCGAGAAAGCCATGGTAAATGAACAAGAAAGGATCTAAGTATGTGAATCCAACTGATATCAACTTCTCCAACTCGAAATCTCACACTAGCAATTGCATTGGGAAAGTAAAAATAGTGTTTTTGGTGGCAGCAATAGTGCCTTGATCTCAAATCATGGTCCCAAGAAGGGAGGAAGGAGATCAAGGCCTGCTTGGTAGCCTTTTTGGATCTTTTTTTGTTACTATAGCAAACTATCTAATCAACTTGAGGCAAGAACAACTATTCTAACCATCAAAAGCAACCTAATTAAAAAAGTAAGATTTAACCTAAACAATAGAAATTATCTCATGAATGCAAGGAAAAGCATATAAATACAGAAAGGAGGTGTTGTGTAGCTTGGGTTGGGCCCTAACCCAAGAGCTTCAGCCCTCTAGGAAAGATCAGTGCTGGTTCAAAACTTGACTCATCTTCATTTATCAAAAAGTAGCAGTTACATCACAAAACTATCTTCAAAAAGAGCTTGAAAATGAGCTGAGTACAAAGCTGCACAAAAGTGTGAAAATATACTATGAAATGGATAACATAGTGAGGCTTGAAGCCTTCTTATTTATACAAGTGGGGACTCCCAATAGTCCTCCTAAACTTAAGGAACTCGGCTGCCTAAAATTGAAGATAACAACAACTTTACTAGACATGCTCGGCTGCCCCTTGGAATCATCATTGTGGGCCTTTGTACTTCGAGTTGCTGATGGAGAACTCGAGGAAGGGGTCATTAATGAAGGAGACACCCCTCCTATAAGTCCCCAACCTTTTTTCCTCGAGTTTGGTTGCCAATCTATTCATAAATTCCTAGTCTTTGTCCAAAAATCTGCAATAAACACTCATTAGACTATGTTGCAAAGTGACTATCCCCATTCACTCTATTGACATAAATATATTGAAAACATGCACAAAAATATGGAGAATGGTGGATTAAATGAAAATAATAGGCAGAATGAGCCCATATGGTTACCCATTTTTGGGGCTCATCATCACCCCCCTGCTGAATGGGTTGCTCATCCTCTGAGCAACTAATCCAGTTCTTCTTCTTTAATAGCTTTAATAGCTTCCGTGATATCCCAAGCTTCTGATGTGATGTCTTCTTCTCTGTCATGGAAACCTGATTTTCTGTCCACTTCCTCCCATTGTTTCTATTCTTCCTCCTCTTTAAACCCTTCCAACAATCCTAGCAGTAGTGGAGGATTGTATTTAAGACCAATCCAGTTGGCTTTCAAGTTTTGCATTGAGTGTTTATATAGGGGCACTCTCCTCATAGCTTCTCTCATTCTGGTTGGGGAGTGATACTTGCAGATCTTCAGGCTATGGGACAATGTATTCCACCTTCTCATGCAAGCATGAAGGCAGTCATCACCAAATAACCTCTCCATATCTTCAAAATGGGTGATAGATTGTGCTTGCTTGTCAACATAATCGGGAAGAAATTGAGGATTGGCTGTTAGGTGTTAGCGGGCATAAATGAGAGCTAATGGTTCTGCTGGTTCTTCCCTTATCATGAGGGGCTCACTTAGCTCCTTGGCCATAATCTTCTGAATTTCCACTGCTCTCTTTTCTTCATGGCTCAACCAAGAAGCCACAACAATGAGCTATAAGTCTCCTAATGCAGTATTTGGATCCCATAGATTCATGTTAGGAAGTGCCATGTTGTGTAGATGAAATTCTGCTAGCTTGGATTTATCTTCAGTTGAACTACTATCGCATAAATGCATAAACTGGCCATAATTTTGGAATGGGATTGTGCCCCTTTGGGCAAATTTTTTAATTTGGAATTGGAGCCACTGGTCTTTGAGATACAATGCATAGGATCTAGCTGGTTGTCTGCACTGCAAGGCCTCCATTACCCAGCTGGCCATGCAGGCCATCTGGGCTTCCTTTTCCTGCAACTACTATTTCAAAATATGCACTTCAGTTGCTGCTTGAGATTCTTTTTCTTGTTGCTGTTTCAATAGAATTTCCACATCAGTCTATGGATCTTCCTCTTGCTACTGTTTCTCTGCTGCTTCATTATCTGCTAGGGAACCTTCTTGCTGCTGTTGTCCTTCCAAAATTGGCAACTTGTCTCCCCCTTGAGGTTCCCGGTTCTGTAACTGCTTTTTCAGCAGTTCATTTTCTTCCTATAGTTGGGCTCTTCTAATGCTCTCTATGTGCCTTACCATGCCCAACTCCCTTCTCAACTCCCTAAACTTATGTTCCATGTGCCTTATATCTTCAACTCCTTTAGATTTAGCGATCTGCATCTAGGTGTGGGTTCTGACCATCTCTTTTTCTAATTCAAAGAAAAGAGGCACAACGAATTTTTGTGGGATGATCTTCCCACCTTCTATAAGATTGTAATAGGAGCCTAAATTAGGCTGAGGGCTTGGCTCAGGTATTTCTTTTTCCTTTCCTTCCTCCTGTGACTGTTCTTCTGCCCGCTTTTCCAATTTATCAGTTTCTTTAAGTTTGGCTAGTGTCTCTTGTAGAGATGTTTGAGCTTCCTATAAGACTGCTTTGGAGTCCATCAATTTTATTCTTTCCTTCCAGGTGGAGGTTTTGGGACTCCCTCTCATGTAGGTGATAGAGATCTTGGAGGGAGATTCCTCTTTCTTCTCAGTAGGTTCATCCTCAATGATAATTGGTTCTTTTGATGGTGGTTAGGTCTTTCCCACCTTAATGCTGGTGCTCCTCCTGGCTTTGAAATACATAGATGTTTGCCTTTTTCTTTTTCCCTTTTGTTTTGCTGGAGTGCTTAATGTAGCAAGCACAGTTTCTGCTTCCCTTGCCAGTGTTTCAGGGGATGTTTCTTCCTGCTGTTCTTCTCCTTCATCTCCTGCAATTTTTCTTGTGTTTGCTATTTTTGCTTTTGCCTCTGCTGCCTCCAGTGGTGTTTTCTCCTTTTCTTTCTGTTTCTCCTCTGTTTTTCCTTTTGTTTGAATATCTTGTGCCTCCTCAGGAATTTCCTTCTATGTTTCCTCTTTCTGCTCCTCCTCTTCACTGCCAGATGGGCTAATGTCCTCAATCAAAGTTTTGATGTCATCTTATCTAGACATATTCTTGAAAATTTCCCAAGCTATGGGGATGGTGTATATGTGTAGGGCATCTTCCACCAATAGTTTAATGAGGCCATGGTGGGCCAGCTAGTCTGGAACCTGTGCATTTAATTAGGTGCCAAATTCTATCAAAGACTGGAGGAGGAAATATGGGAGACTGAATTTCCTAGCTGCAGGTAGGTCCATCCCATATCTTAATTCATGCAATAATCTGAAGTGATAACCAGAAACGATATTGAACCTCCCTTCAAAAGTGATGTATTGCATGATTTGGTAGCTGAATTCACTCCATGGAGGAGGTAAGCTTGTCCTTGTGACCCAATTCTTATCCTCTATAGGATGTTCATCAAGCTGAAAGAATGTCTTTTTAGCAACCTGTCCCAATGGTTTTTCCTCTTTGCTCCAAGGGAGCCCAAGTGGAAGACCTGTGATTCTGCTAATAAAATCTGGTGTAAGCTCTAGGGTTAGACCCCTGAAACTGAGTGTAGCATGTGTTTTCGAAAGGGGTCTTAAGGAAATCAAAAATTCTTCAGTCACCTCCTCATCATGTCCATGAATTCTCTCAAAGAAAGACATCCAGTTTGCCCTGGTGAAGAGGGCCACCACTTCGGGGTGCTCATGTAATTTGTTGGAGTTCAAAGTCTCCTTTCTCATAAAACATCCTGGCATGGTGTTTAGTGGTTTCTGAGAATGCTCAAGTGAGGAGGAAGGAAAAACTGAAAACAGAGGGATAGCTAAGTTTTGTCTTTTTCTGACCAGAGAGGGAATTTTCCCGTGTGATTCTTCTTCACAACATCAATTTGCAATTTATCCCCTTTTTCAAACTGTTTTTAACATGAATTTGATTCTCGGTTTTTGGAAAATATCAATATTTTGATAGAGCAGAGAATAAATAACACAGGGTTTTTTTCTTCAGAGAGTAGACAAACTTTCAAATTCAGTTTTTTTCACAGGTTGGTTTCTATGGTTGCATCCCTTTTTTTCTTTACAGAAGAATGTGAGGAAGAAGAAGACAGACTTTGAATGCAGAGAAGAAAACATGGAGACTGTGTAGAACTCAGAAAAATACAGGAAGGCTTTTAAGCTTCACTTTTTTTTTTTTAACCCAATACCGTGTTTTCAATCCACTACCTTATATAAATATATCATATGCAGAGTGGTTTCCTGAGCCTACCCCTTTTCAAGCTCGAAATTGGCAAAAATCTCGGATTTTCCTTATGCAAAGCTGCTCTCTGTCCTTCCTGTAGAAAACCTCCTGTAGACGGTGTTCCGACTCCTGTAGAATGCAGTAGTGCTCCTGTAGAGCCTGATAGGTGGGAGGGTTTTGAAAGTCTGACAAAACTGGCAGAAAATGACTGGTTTGCTATTTTGAAGGTGGTAGGTGAGTACTACAGTCGAGAACTTTGTAAATGAAAATGAAACAAAGGGTGGTGGAGGCTTAGACCGCACTGTACTTAACTGTTGGCATAATCTGCAGTGAGGAGGTGAGGTGGCCGGATGGGTACGTTATCCCCTTCTAGACCATTGGTCCTATGCCAGTGTCATTATGGTTATTCACATCGTCTGACCACCATCACCTCCCTCAGTCCCGTTATACACCGCCACCACTACCGGTTATGAGCTCTTTCTTCCCAAGTTGACGGGTCACACGTGTTGACTGCATATCTGATCTGTGGTTTGAATTTGGACGAGGCTCATTTGAACTCCACGAGGGTGTGTGAACTGAACTAGGGTGGCCAGTTAGCTGGCCACTGATTCTGTTTAATTGTGACCATTCCCATAGTTCATGCAGTTTGTAAATAATATTCATGCAATCGAGGAATAGGTTTAGCCACTTACCTATGCTGCTGTGTTCTTCATGCTTCGGACTTTGGCACTTTATTTGCTCGTTGTTGTTGTTGCTGGTGCTTTGAATGCTTGGGCCTTGTCTTATGTTGATGATTTCTTGATCAAACTCTGCTCCTTGCATGCTTCATACATCCTGCTGCGCTGACCCTGTCTCTGAAGTTTGTTTTTCAAAGGGATCAGTTGCTACAGGAATCCTGTGGGATTTCCTGTCACTGCTTCTCCTTCTGAAATTTAGGTTGATGCTTGACTAGGGGCTAAAAACTGCCGAAGAAGGTCTCGAATGAAAAGAAATAGTAGCTAGAAGGTATCAGGTAGGAATAAGCAAAAAACACTGCTACTTTATTTGTCACTCTTTTTCTTGTGTTTACAGAATGAAAGAAACAAAATTTCTGTATTTGTATGTGCAGGTGTTGAAGCCCTAAAAATCGGGTCTACAATAAGGGGGATACCCACCCGGTCCGGACCTTGGTAAGCAGCTCCTTTTCCGTTTGGGATGGTGGGTCCAACTGGGGATATAGGACCAGTTTCCCAATTTATGTGTCTGTGTGTTGAGAATTGATATTTCCTTCCTAATAATTTCTAAATAAAATGATTTTATACTAAATCTAATCTAACAATATGCAAATTGTATTCTAATGAACCGAAATATCTAATTCTAAACTAACTCGCGATTTAATCTTTCAATTATGCGATCTAAAATAGTTGCCACAAAAATTGGTAATAAAGATCATTCAATTGCTATAAAAAAAGAATTCAATAAAGATGAATTGTTTCGTATAAATAGTTAGTCGAAAAGTTGTGAAAAATATATTGCATAATAAGTCATTCATATATTAAGCACAAATAGAATAGCCATCACCGTACAAAAGTGCCAAATGATAACTCAAGCATTCAAGCATTCACATATAAATAACTAAACATGAATATCACTTAAACACATAAGCAGAAATCGTTAAGAGATAAAAGTACCATTGGTAACAAGTTCTACTCATGAACTTCAGCAATAATGATCTATCTCTTCTTAGTTCAACATCTACTAAGAGTACAAAAGTGCAATTTCAGTAGTAGATATTAAACACATATATCAATAAATCTTGTTCCATTCATTCATCAAAACCTCCTCTAAGGGTGCAGAAGTGCATGTTCTGAGGAAATATTTTTGACAAATTTCAGGACCCTTCTCTAAATGCATGAGAAGGGTTGAAATACTACTAGCTAAATCCTAAAAATAGTCTATTACAAAAATATAGGAGGCAGTTTAAATGACCGTCCTCATCTAAGGCAAAAATGAAACTAAAACTAAAACTAAAATTGAATCTAAAAATTACTATCTATGTATCTGTTCTCTGTGGTCGCAAGCATTCAACGTCGGCTTGAGGAGAGTTGGTTGGCCGACTTCCGATTTTAGTTGTCTTGCAAAAACAGAATTGGCAAGTGCTAGCGCTATCTTCTCGGCAGAGTTAGTGAGGCATTTGAGAGTCATGCATTGACTGTGTGGTTTAACCAAGTACTTCCAGTAAGAATCCCAATTCAACTTGGTTAACCTTTTGATAGATTCTGCTCTTTCTTTAGCCCTTTGCCTCCAGCTGTTCTGTAAATGTTGTGCATTTGGGAGAAATATTCCTCCCATTTAAATATATCCCTAATAAATACCACTATTTTTAGAACTCGAGTTTTGTTTTTAGCCTTTAGCACTTTTTCCTGCAATTTTTCGGATTTTCTGGCGATTGAGCATTTAGAGGCTTTCTTTCTCAAGGGGTTTTGCCTGGCGATGCACGATTAGTGCTAAGCGCTAATTGCACATCGAAAACTGCCTCCGTTTCTTGATCCAGAATTTCCTGATGCCAGTTTTTGCCTCTTGCCTGCTTTGTTAGATGCCTTCGGAATTTCGATTTTCTCCTTCTTTTCCCATTACACTGCTATGTATACCTTTCTGTTTTCCACTCCTGCAATTTATGAAATTAGGAAAGAGTAATGATATGAATAAGGTGACGGGAAAGCTTTAAATGTTTGAAATCATATAAAATATATCACCCTACGTGAACTGACTTCTTGATCATATCAAAAACTTGTGTCATTAATGATCATCAACTAACTTATTAAATTAACATTAATGCGCATGAATTGACAATGGATTACAAAAAACATGTTTTAGAACGACGTGCCCTACAGATCTGCGATAATGCGATTTGCTTCACAATATCGTAGATCGCAATATCGCTAATATGTTATGTTTCGACATTCATTCATTACCATGCTTTTCTGCGAAATGCGATTTGCGAGACTTGTTATCGCATATTGCTAGCTTTGAAACATTTCACCTTAAGTGACGTTTGAAGGATATGAAAACTGCAATGCGATGAGTTCCTTGGGTGTGCGATCTCGCATCGCGATTTCTCATTTGTAGGAGTTTGCTTATATGATATTGTTATTTCTCTTTTTGCGATGCGATGCTTTTTATTAAGAGAAAGATTTTATTCGAACTCATCATAAACTTAAGTCTTTTTCAATTTTTGCGTATATTCTCCTAAGTTTATGATAGTAAGATTTATTCAAAAAGGAAATATAAGCTCTAATTTATCATTATTTTCTAGATGAAGGGTCCCCACTTATTTAGTATTGATGTCAAAACTAAAATAAGAAGGGGGGTTGTTGCTGGTCACAACAATTGGCAATTCACTTGTAAGAACCAATTATCTCTGATTTTATTTTGAGTTTTCTAAACTTCCAAAATAGAAGGGATTTTTGGAAAATCAAACTTTATTATAGAAAGATAAAGTATATCATACTTTCAACTGTTAATGCTAGTTTGTTTCTTCTATGTTAACTTTGATTATTTACTTCCTAAAGCTAGTCATTGTCTTTACTTCAGCCACTACTTAGTTTGTAAAGATAAAAACATTGTATCCTCTATATATCAATTTTAAATATTCTCATTTGTCGTAGGTAGAGCCTCTGCTGCCAGCAGGCGTTCATAGCCTCGACAGGGTTACCTGTTACCCAACAATGATCCTGTATCCTACTTGGAGAAATATACAATTTTTCAAAGAGAAATCCATATCCACACTTATTACTTTTATTTTCTTTTAATTCCTAAAGAACAATGCCTTGGTTTGGTAGCCAAATTATGATAGTGCCACTCACTTGATTTATAACTTTGCTGAACAAGCTGGCTCGTGATGAGAGCCCTTGTCTTTTGATTGCAACAATCTTGAGTCATTGCCTTGTTTTGGTATTCAGTTTTGGCAAAGTCAACAAGCTATAATATATGTGATCATGATAAGTCGGCTCGTGATGAGACCTCTTATTCTTTAAGTTTAAAGTGTATCATTGGATTATTCCTTGAAGATCATAATTCTCTAGGTAGGGAGGAAGTCATTGGTTCCTTAAGAATAGCTCTGGACGACAATTATAGAGTTTTTTGGAAAGAGATTTTCTACAGAGAATCCTTGTTTTTGTTATTGATGCTTTTCATTGACTGATATAAAACAAATTCCCACTAAAGGTTGTTTTTTATCAAAATTCACAAAGTTGAAACTAGTATCATTTCCAAGCTTATAACCTTTGACTGTAGCTTTCAATAGTAATGACCAATTTTCCAAATCAATTCTATTTATACAAGCAAAAAAACAAAATCTAAAAGAAATGCTAGTCCTTTTGATGAATTCCAAACGTAACCATTTACAACTGGTTTTATTATCTAAATCAAAGGAAAAACTAATCTACAAAAATAAGAAAATATTCTTCTATGGAAAATATTTTTTAAGGATTTGCCCGTTAATAGGTAAAGATTCTCTTTTCCCTGTTAAATCCTGCAACATAAAAGTGGATGGACCTATGATTTCCGCAATTTGGAATGGGCCAAGCCACATTCGTTGGAACTTCATATGTTTTCCTTTTTCTTCGTGAGCCTTATCCCATTTTAAAACTAAATCTCCAATTTGAAAGTCCTTTCTGGATACCATGTTTGAATCAAAAGAAGCTTTTACTAATTCTTGATGATGAGCATGAGTTATTTTATCCTTTTCTCATTGTTCTTTTAGCTTAAGAATTTGCAGTTGTCTTAGTTGCAAGGATGAAGTTGGTGTTTCATCAATAAATTGAACTAAGGCCAAAGAGGGAATTGCTAGATGAGTTGGGAGAACCACTTCTTTCCCATAAACCAAATTAAAGGGAGAAGTGCCAATGGAGGCTTTCTATGTTATTCGATCTGCCCATAAGGCATATATCAAAGCTTTGTGCCAATTCTTATGATTTTGGTCAATGGTTCGCTTAATAATTCTGATTAAATTTTTATTTGTTGATTCAGCTAATCCATTCCCCTGTGGATAATAATTGGCAGAGTATTTGAGTTTAAAACCTCTTTTGAGTGCAAATTCAGTCATAGCATTTCCAGAAAAGTATGATGCATTATCAAACATTAAAGCAGAGGGTAAACTAAACCTGGTGATTATGAACTGATCTATGAAATCGATGATTTGTTCAGCATTAGTTGTCTTAAGAGGAACAACTTCTACCCATTTAGTAAAATAATTTGTAGCTGTAAGGATATACCTATGCTGTTTAGAAGAGTGAGGAACGATCTCACCTATTATATCCAGTCCCCATTGATCAAAAGGTTGATCGATATTGACTGGTTGCAAAGGCAATGACGGTTTCTTTTGTCTTCCGGCAACAGTTTGACACACTTGACATTTCCTTACATAGCTATGCGCATCTTTAAATAGTGTAGGCCAATAGTACCCTGCACACAAGATCTTATGTGCTGTAGCATCTCCAACATAATGTCCACCTACAGGTCCATCATGGAGTTCCTGCTACACTTTTTCAGCTTCAGATTTCTCAAGACATCGAAGGAGAACAGAATCATAATTCATCCTAAAGAGTACATCGTTTACAAGTTGATATTGCTTAGCCTTCAATCTTAGAGCTCTTTTCTTTCTATAATCCAGGTTTGAAGGAGCATATCCATTCTTAAGATAAAATATGATATTAGCGTATAATGACTCAACGTCTTTTAGGCTTACCTCATACATTTGTACTTCTGAAGATGGTATTTCGGAAATAAGCGATGCTCCGGCCAGCATTTTGCAAAAGCCTTGGCCTTTTACAATATTTGTTGGTTTAATTTCAATGTCGTATTCTTGTAAGGTGGTAACCAAATTTTCTCTTTTCTCACCCACATCTCTCTGTACTAAGGGATTTCTTACTGCTGGAAATGGTACTATGATCTTTGTATGGGTTTTAAGCAGAAAGGGTCTAAAATGCTTGATCGCTTTGAAAACAACATACGCTTGTTTCTCTACGTCAGAATAATTTAATTCGGCCCCTTGTAGATTTGAATTGAAAAAGGCAATTGGGGCTTCTGCCTTATCTTGATTTGCTTGAGTGAGTATTGCAGTGTATGATTTATTAGAGGCAAATGTATACAAAATGAAAGGATTGGAGAAATTTAGAGTTGCTAAAGATGGGGTGTTTACAATTGCTTGCTTAATCAGTTTGAATGCTTCATATTCCTCTTGGCCCCATTTGAAGATTGAATTCTTTTTAATCATTGCTTGTAGGGGAGATACAATCCTTGAAAAGTCCGGAACAAATCTCTTAACTAAGTTAATTTGGCCAAGGAAGGACTGCATGGCTTTCTTGTTGTGAGGCAAGGGTATTTCAGAAATCTCCTTAATTCTATCGGGATCAATATGGATTCCAGATTTTGACACTATGAATCCAAGAAGTTTTCCTTCACTTAATGCAAAAAAGGACTTTTTTGGATTAAGTGAAATCCCATACCTTTGGCAACGTTGGAAGATTTGCTTCAAGTCTTTGAGATGATTACCACGTTTCTTAGAATATACAGTTATATCATCTAAGTAGATTACTAATGATTTATTTACTAATCCCTTAAATGCGATGTCCATGGTCATTTGAAATGTGGCAGCAACATTGATCAGACCAAAAGGCATCTTTTGATATGCGTAAGTACCCCATTTGGTTCTGAACATAGTTTTTAATTGATTGTCAGGATGGACTAAAACTTGGTTGTAGCCAGAGAAACCATCCAAAAAGGACATTAATTCTGATCCTGTGACTGCTTGCAAAATTTGCTCCATGGGAGGCAGGGGAAAATTATCCTTTTGGCAGGCTTTGTTCAGATTTCGAAAGTCAATGGAAATTCTAATATCTCCATTTTTCTCTTTGACGGGAACTAAATTAGAAACCCATCAAGAATGTCGAACGGGAAAAATAATTTTGGCTTTCAATAATTTGTTGAGCTCAGACTTAATCTGGCTTTCCAGATTTTGATGGATCTTCCTCAGCTTTTGCTGGACGGGTTTTTCATCGGTTATCATTGGGATAGTATGCTAGATGATAGAAGTGTCATAAGTCTTTAAATCATCGTAGTTCTAGGCAAAGATGCTTTTGTATTGTTTCAAGAGGCGGATATAAGCTAATATCTCTTCTTTGGTTAGGCCAAGACCTAAGTTGATATTCTGTGGCTTGATATCAGTTCCTAGATTTACTAATTCATAGTTTAGAGTTGAACTCTGAAGTTTTGAGTTGGTAGATCTCTTGAATCGATCTTTTAAATCATATAGGTCTTCCAACTTGACTACTGATTTCGACATAGCATTATTATTTCTTTCTTGTTGAAACTGTTCATCATGTTGGTCCTCGTCAATTATCTGATTAGTGTAAGATCCTTCTGATGTGAGGAAGCTTACAGTATCAGGGTTTTTGTTGAAAATTCTCTAGTTAGTAACATTGTCAGGAATTGGAAGCTACGTTTGCCAAGAGGTCAGCACTAGCATTTTGGATTCTAGGAATTGATGAAATATTGAATGCTATAAAATGTTCAGTCAGATCTTGCACTAAATATTGGTAATTCTTTAAATGACCTGATAGGCAATGTATAGTATTTCGTACCTGTCTAATCACAATTTCAGAATCTCTGAAGACTTGTAGATACTTGACATTTAATCTGATTGCCTTGTATAATCCTTGGACTAAGGCCTCGTATTTTGCAGTGTTATTGGTGCAATCGAATTCGAGTCTACAAGATAGCATAGTTTTGTTTCCCTCTGGACTAACTAACACGCATCCTGCTCCTGCGCCATCATTAGAATTTGAACCGTCAAAAAATAGCTTCTAAAATAAAGATTTATTTATAGGACTATCTATAAAATTAACACATATAGAACTATCTGTTTGGGAAAATTTTTCTACTTGAGATAAAACAGAATGTTGTAAGTAAGGTGAAGTATGAGCATTAAAGTTTCCTAAGAAAGAATCAACATAATAGTTGCCGATTATATTGTTGTTGTATGCTACAGGTTCATTCTCTCCTTCCAATTTTGTTACTATGTATTTTTGATGTCTTTCTCGCTCAACCTTTATCTGATTTGGTTTACCATTATAAGGGAGCCACATATGTGACCAATCGGTAGCAAAGTATCCATGAAGCTTTTCAGACCAATCCCTACTAAGAATTAAACCATAAAATTCTAGAATGTCTGCAACTAGAATATCAATAACTTGACATACCTTTGGATTCGATGACAGCCTTATGGTAACTTGATTTAGTTCACCGATCACTTCAACCTACGACCAGTCTAGCTGAACTATACGTACTGCAGACTTTTGCGGCTGAACGTTCAACTTTGCACATATTGATTTAGGCAAGATATTAGATGAAGCTCCTGAATCTACTAAACAATTATGCAAGTTTTTGTTGAAAAATTCATAAATAAGAAGAAATGGGGGAGTATGAGATCTGGAACTTCCTCCAATTAAAGATATATTGTTTGTATAAAATTTATTAGTCACATTAGTTGGAGGTTTTCCCATTTCATGGGAAGCTCGTGAGATTACAGCTGCGGGCAGAGGTGCAACCGGTATCGCGTGCAATTCTTTCAAAAGGAGCTTTTGTTGATGTTTTAAATTGCTCAATTCATGAATGGTAATATTAGCCCTACTCTTCTTCATGTTTTCTATGATATTATACTCCATTTCATCAGAAACTATCAATGTTTTGGATGGAGTTGGTTAATCGGATTGGATTGGGCTTGTTTGAGTCGCTTTGGGTGACGTTTTCTTTCCTGCGACTTTATCCTTAGATAGCGAGCTTGCACTCTTCTATTTAGCAGTTGGTTGTGGAGGATCTATTTGATTTCTGTTTTTGGTACTTACCGGTGATGCCTCTTGATCCTCTTCGTCAGGGAGAATGAAGTCCCACATTCCTTGCACTTCTACAACTTCTTCTTCAGTGGGCTCTTCATTGGAAACTTCCTCTTCTTCTTCTTCTGATTCTGCATTTGTAATAGCATTGGGAGGTTTTGAATCAGTTGAAGGATTTCTTCTATAAGGCTTGTAAGGATTTTTAGAAGACGTTTCTGCTACTTGTTTCTTGATGTCAACCATCTCATTAGACATGGTTTTCAAAACTTTCTGCAATCCTTCTAAATCGAATGGGTCCTTTGGTTGTTTTTTCTTGGGATCTTCTTTGAACGTGACCTTCTTTGACTTATGTTCATCAACAACATTTTTCTTTTCTAGAGCTATGATACATTTTTCTACTGCTATTGCTTCTTTCATATTCTTAGCTAAAGTTGTTTTGGCAGCCCTATCGACAAAGATCACTATGTTTGATGGTAAAGCTGATATGTACCATTCACTTCTAACTTCTTCGCTAGGCTTGGAAGCGACATGAATTTTATTCAAAAGTTTGTTGAAACATGAGTTAAATCTTTGATGGGTTCTCTAGTTTCGGTCTTAAGATTTGACAAGTCATTGATCAATGTTGCAGTAGACCTATCATCACCGAACTTAGTCAAGAATTCTTCTTGGAAAATATCCCAACCAGTGATAGATCCGGATGGTAATGAAAAATACCAAGATTTGGTTGCTCCTTGTAATGTATAAGGAAAGAGTCGGACAATAGCATCTTCATTAGTAACTCCATTGAGATTTATAGATAACATGAAGTTGTTGATGTGTTCTTCCACTAGCATGCCTACTTCAGGATTAAACTTAGGCAACCATTTTTCAGGATGGGCAGGTAATTGACTCAAGGGTGCAGGCATTAAAACTGCCCCTGGGTTATTCCATGGATTTTGGGCCATTGTTGAACTATTAATTGAAGAAAGTGTAGAAGATGTTCCTTGCGATTGAGAAGATGAAGATATTACAGTTCCAGGAGATTGTGAAGGAGATGTTGAAGTCCCAGTAGTATGTTGGACAATAATTTGGAGTGGAGGAGTGGATGGTTGACTTCGCAGTGGAGAGGTTGAGATGGATGATGATGACAAAAGAGTCTCGCTATCAGACCCTTTAGGTGATTTCCTTGCTCTCTTCATTTTAGGTAGAGGTAATTCAGTTGGTTCGATACCAAAATTTTCACTCTGCAATCGGGTAAGAGGATGAGAAGGGTTATAATGTGAAGTCACACTACCTTGAGATATTTCAGATTTTTGGGGCGATATAGAAAATCACTGAAGTTTATGGATCAAAGATTCAACTTCAGGAGGTTCAATAGTCAACTTCTCTGAAATGTTCAGGTTTGTGGCAGTGGCTGTTGTTTTATCGACTTCTCGCTCAAGATTTAAAGATTCTAAGTGCAATGGAGAAGTCGGGGGAGATGTTGAGGGCAATTTACTCTCAGAATGGTATTTGGATTTAGATTTACTAGCCATTCATAGTTCGGGCCCTCCTTCTAGCGCCAAATATGTTGAAGCCCTGAAAATTGGGTCTACAACAAGGGGGATACCCACCTAGTCCGGACCTTGGTAAGCAGCTCCTTTTCCATTTGGGATGGTGGGTCCGACTGGGGATATGGGACCAGTTTCCCAATTTATGTGTGTGTGTGTTGAGAATTGATATTTCCTTCCTAATAATTTCTAAGTAAAATGCTTTTATTCTAAATCTAATCTAACAATATGAAAATTATATTCTAATGAACCGAAATATCTAATTTTAAACTAACCCGGGATTTAATCTTTCAATTATGCGATCTAAAATAGTTTCTACAATAATTGGTAATAAACATCATTCAATTGCTATAAGAAAAGGTTCAATAAAGATGAACTGTTTCGTATAAAAAGTTAGTCGAACATTTGTGAAAAACATATTGCATAATAAGTCATTCATATATTAAGCACAAATAGAATAGCCATCACCGTATAAAAGTGCCAAATGATAACTCAAGCATTCAGGCATTCAAATATAAATAACTAAACATGAATATCACTTAAACACATAAGCAGAAATCGTTAAGAGATAAAAGTACCATTGATAACAAGTTCTACTCATGAGCTTCAACAATAATGATCTATCTCTTCTTAGTTCAACATCTACTAAGAGTACAAAAGTGCAATTTCAGTAGCAGATATTAAACATAGATATCAATAAATCTTGTTCCATTCATTCATCAAAACCTCCTCTGAGGGTGCAGAAGTGCATGTTCTGAGGAAATGTTTTTGACAAATTTTAGGACCCTTCTCTAAATGCATGAGAAGGGTTGAAATACTACTAGCTAAATCCTAAAAATAGTCTATTACAAAAATATAGGAGGCGGTTTAAATGACCATCCTCATCTAAGGCAAAAATGAAACTAAAACTAAAACTAAAACTGAATCTAAAAATTACTATCTATGTATCTATTTTCTGTGGTCGCAAGCATGCAGCATCGGCTTGAGGAGAGTTCATTGGCCGACCTCTGACTTTAGTTGTCCTGCAAAAACATAATCGGCAAGTGCTAGCGCTATCTTCTTGGAAGAGTTAGTGAGGCATTTGAGAGTCATGCATTGAATATGTGGTTTAACCAAGTACTGCCAGTAAGAATCCCAATTCAACTTGGTTAACCTTTTGATGGATTCTGCTCTTTCTTCAGCCTTTTGCCTCCAGCTGTTCTGTAAATGTTGTGCATTTGGGAGAAATCTTCCTACCATTTAAATATATCCCTGATAAATACCACTATTTTTAGAACTCGACTTTTGTTTTTAGCCTTTAGCAATTTTCCCTACATTTTTCAGATTTTCTGGTGATTTAGCATTCAAAGGCTTTCTTTCTCAAGGGGTTTTTCCCGACGATGCATCACGTATTGAAAACTGCCTCCGTTTCTTGATCTGGACTTTCCTGATGCCAGTTATCGCCTCTTGTGCGTTTTGTTAGGTGCCTTCAGAATTTGGATTTTATCCTTATTTTCCCATTACACTGCTACATATACCTTTTTGTTTTCCGCTCCTGCAATTTACGAAATCAGGAAAGAGTAATGATATGAATAAGGTGACGAGAAAGCTTTAAATGTTTGAAATCATATAAAATATATCACCCTACATGAACTGACTTCTTGATCAGATCGAAACCTTATGTCATTAATGATCATCAACTAACTTATTAAATTAACATTAATGCGCATGAATTGACAACGGATTACGAAAAACCTTTTTTAGAATGACGTGCCCTACAGATCTGCTATAATGTGATTTTGCGATTTGCTTCACAATATCGCTAATCTGTTATGTTTTGACATTCATTCATTACCATGCTTTTCTGCGAAATGCGATTTGCGAGACTTGTTATCGCATATTGCCAGCTTTGAAACATTTAACCTTAAGTGATGTTTGAAGAATATGAAAACTGTGATGCGATGAGTTCCTTGGTTGTGCGATCTCGCATCACGATTTCGCATTTGTAGGAGTTTGCTTATATGATATCGTTATTTCCCTTTTTTCATTCGCTCCTCTACTTAAAGAATATAAAGCGAGAAATTTCATCCTCTTTATTTACGCTTCTATTCCACGTGCTGTCCCTTCTTGAGCGAAGTCATACCACTTGTGTGGATAAGCCAGCCCACTAGTAAGATCCGGAGGTTATGGAATGATGGAAAGGAGAAGCTTAATAATTAATAAGGTGCGATCCGTCAAGTTTCTATTACCTAATTTCATAGTGGCCTGTTGCCAATCCTATAGAAAAGGGGAAGGTTTCTAGGTAGATGGGTTACATTAAAACAAAACAAACTTTGAGTCGGGTAAAGAGAGCTTCGAGGGAGGGGGGGGTAGGATGCAGATCGGAAGGACACAACCCCGGGATCAAACAGCGACTATCGTATAGAGATTGATTCTATTTGTAGGGATTCCATTCGTAGGGATATCCCATTAAAGGAGTTGAGGGGAAGAAAGAAAAGCAGTAGGCAAGCAAAGGAAGGGAGGAGCGAGGAGCGGAAAAGTCAGTTCCACTGGTAGAAGATCCTGGGACATGCTAGTGTACTATATGACCGCTCGATCCGTCATTGATCAATTCTTATGTGCGTGATTGATATTCTACCTATATGTATGCTCGAAACAGAGAAGCAAGGGAGATACTACTTCCAGTGGAACGGACGGGCTAGCTCCTCCTTATTTCCTTCCTTACACACCTGCCAGCGGGACCTACGCAGGTATCACTTGAACAACTTGAAATGGCTCTTACCGATTTATAGAAGAAAGGAGTGGAGAGGGGACCTGTTGCGCATTCTATATGGAAGGAAGCTGGATAGGTAGGCTCTCATTGCTGAGAGGCCGGCCCATAGATGAGTTGTTCTGGGTCGATTGTATTGGAATGCAATCCAGGTACGCTGACTCAACTCGAAAGGGGTCAGAATGCAAACAGTTTCTCAAAATGCTTGAGAGAGCACAATCAGAGGAAGATTAGTACTCTCTTATTTCGATGTGATGCTTTTTATTAAGAGAAAGATTTGATTCGAACTCATCATAAACTTAAGTCTTTTTGGATTGTTGCATATATTCTCCTAATTTTATGATAGTAAGATTTATTCAAAAAGGAAATATAAGTTATAATTTATCATTATTTTCTAGATGAAGGGTCCCCACTTATTTAGTATTGATCTCAAAACTAAAATAAGAAGGGGGGTTGTTGCTGGCCACAACAAAAGGGAAAGAAAAAAATGAGTCCAAATGTGGGTTTTCAGGGATGGAATGGAGAAATAGGAGGATGGATGGTGGCAGGGAGGTTCACAGAGCCCTTGGGTTCTTCTCTGAACTTGATTTTGGCTTCTCTGTGATTTCTATAGGAGCCTCCTGTAGAGCACACAGAGTTTCCTGTAGGATGCGAAATTTTCAGAACAAATGAGACCAAGGCTTGGGAAAGGATAACGACGATGGAGGGATGGACTATGAAGGGTGTATGCAGCCTGGCCATGTCTTTTTCTTTGGTGTGACCCTCCTGCAACCTGCAATTTATTCAAAAGAAGTTGGGTTTTTTTCTTTTTTCTTTTTTCACCTTTTTTTTTTTTTTTTTGAGACAGCTGGGGCACCTCCAGGAGGTTTTCACCCCTAGTGCCTGCCTTGGGTGCATCCAAGAGGTTTTCACCCAGGGATATTTTATTCCTTTTCCTTTTTTCTCTGTTTTTTCTATTTTTTGTTTTGTTTTTTTTTTTTGTGTTTAGGGTATGGGTGGAGTGGAGACAGGGACCTACTCCACTACCAACACTGTTTTACCCAAATTCTCAATGAACTCTTTCTTGGAAAGGGGCTTCCTGTAGATCTTCAATCTATGCCCATTGACGAGCATGGGGATGGCTTCTTCATCTATGGTTCGGATAAGGAGTGAACCATTGTCATTGCATTTTTCTACTGTGTATGGTCCTAGCCATCTTGTCCTTAGTTTGCCCTTGAAATCATTATATCTTGAATCATGCAGTAGCACCCAATCCCCTTGCTAGAATTGTTTTTCTTTGAGGTGTCTGTCATGCCATATTTTTCTTTGAAGTTGGACTACCTCGGAGTGGAGAAGGGCTTGCAATCTTTGTTCATCCAATCCATTTAGCTGAAGCAATATTTCTTTTTGTGCATGGATGAGATCTAGGTCCAGCTGCACTTCCATCCTTAATGTGTTATATTCAAATTCTATGGACAACAAAGCCTTCTTCCCATAGACCAGCTCATAGGGTGTGAAACCTGTGGTGGTTTTCCAAGTAGTGTTATAGGACCAGGTGGCCTCAACCAATTGATCTGCCCAATATTTTCTGTTGTTGCTCACTACCTTAGTCAAAATCCCTTCCAAAGCCCTGTTAATGACTTCCACCTATCCATTTGCTTGTGGTTGATAAGGGGTGGAAGTTCTGTACTTAATCTTGTGATGTGTGAGCAGGTCTTCAATCAGATTGGAGATAAACTGACTTCCTTGATCTGTGACTAATTCTCTTGGATAGCCAAACTTGTAGAAGAGTCCCTCAAAAACTCAACTACTTTTTCTTCCGTTGCTACCTTGATCGCCTTTGTTTCTGCCCATTTTTTCAGGTAATCTGTACACACAATGATGTAATATTTTTGTTTTGAAGGAGGGTTGATAGGACCCACAAAGTCCATGGCCCACTTCTCAAATGGCTTGAAAGTCACTTGAGGTTGCAGGGGCATCTCATCCCTTGGAGTAGGTTCCCCATCCTTTGACATCGGTCACATTGGCTAATGTATCTCCTGACATCTTGATGAAGAGTGGGCCAATAGAACCTACCTGTAGAATTTTGAAGGTAGTTCTCTTTGCTGCAAAGTGGCCCCCACAAGGCCCATCATGACAGGTTAGGAGGATGTCAAAAACTTCCTCCTCCCTGATACATCGCCTCAAAATATGATCTGGGCCAAGTTTAAGAAGATTGCCCCCAACCCAAGTGAATGGGACACTTTTCCTCACGATCTTGCTCTTCTCTTTTGAGGACAGGTGTGGTGGAAACTGTGCTGAAACCAAATAATTTTCTATATCAACAAACCATGGAGAGAGTACTGAAATAGAAAATAAGTGTTCATCTGGCATTTGACATCCACCATTCCTTCTTCACCTGCAGGCAGGTCTAGTCTAGATGGAAAATCAGCAACAACATTTTCCTTACCCGACTTATCAACAATGGTCAAATCAAATTGCTGCAATAAAAGTAACCATATAATGATACGAGCATTTACATCTGGTTAATTCATCAAATACCTAATTGCAGCATGATCAGTGTGTATGAATGTTTGATAGCTGGTGATGTCGTGTCTGAACTTGTTTAGGGAATGGACTACAATTAGGAGCTCTTTTTCGGTTACAATGTAGTTTAATTCTGCCTTGGACAGGTTTTTACTGACAAAATATATGGCATACGATAGCTTCTCTTCAACTTGCCCTAAGGCTGCTCCTATAGCTTTGTTCGAGGCATCTGTGTGAATGTGGAAAGGTAGGGCCCAGTTTGGACCTCTCAAGATTGGGGTAGTTACCAGCTTACCTTTCAAGGCATCCAAAGCCTCTTGACAGTTGTCAGTCCATATGAACTCAGTATCTTTTCCCAAAAGACCAAACAATGGAGAGGCTAGCTTACTAAAATCCTTAATGAATCTTCTATAATACCCTGCTAAGCCTAGAAAACTCCAAACATCTCTTACCTTTTGAGGAGGTGGGACCCTTTGGATGATAGCAATCTTGTTGGGATCCACCTGTAATCCTTGCTGAGAAATTGTATGACCTAGCACAGTCCCTTCAATCATCAAGAATTCACATTTTTTAGGATTGAGGGACAGGTTCATTTCAATACACTTGGCTAAAACTTTCCTTAGGATAGTCAAAGCTTCTTGGAAGTTAGAACCATAAGGGGTAAAGTCATCCATATAGATTTCCACTGAGTCGTGAACCAATTCAGCAAATATGCTCAGTACTGCTCTCTGGAAAGTGGCGGGAGCATTGCACAACCCAAAAGGAAGGACCCGGTAGGCAAAGGTACCCCATGGACAAGTGAAAGTGGTCTTATCTTGGTCTTTTGGGCTGATTTGGATCTGGTTGTACCCGCTAAACCCATCTACGAAGGAAAATAAATTCTTCCCTGCCAGGCCATCTAACACTTGATCTATGAAAGGCAAAGGAAAATGGTCCTTCTTGGTGGCCTTGTTTAGTTCCTGATAATCTACACAGATTCTCCACTTCCCGTTTTTCTTTGGCACTAGCACCAAAGGAGAAACCCATTCACTGTCAGAGATGGGGTAGATGAATCCTACATCTAGCAACTTTTTCATTTCTTCTTTGACAATGTCCTTAAAGGATGGATTCATCCTCCTTTGAGGTTGCTTGACTGGGTTACAATCTTCTTTAATGTAAATGTGATGAGTACAAACTGAAGGGTGGACTCCCTTCATCTCCTTATAGCTCCAAGCAAAAGAATCCAAGTGGTTGTTCAATAAGCTACACAGTTCTTTCTCCTGAGAGGTGGATAGGGATGAGTTGATCTTCAAAGTTTTTTCTTGGCCGAACTCCACATTCTTAACTCGGAGAGAGGTCGGATCAGCCACACAAAGATCAACTAAAGCATTGGCTTGGGTTTCTTCCACCAACTCTTCTAATGGCAACACACTGGGGGGTGGATTCTGAATGAAGTTCTCAATAAGATCATCCTCGGTTTGTGGACCCCCCATGGTAGCTTCCATTGTGCACAATGGTGTGGAGTAGACTTCATCCTCATCTTCCTCCTCCAACCAGAGAGGTAAGTCATGTTCTAGTAGAGGTTGGGCAGGAGGATATAGGACT
The DNA here is from genome assembly GCA_031772625.1 of Pinus tabuliformis. Taxonomy (NCBI): domain Eukaryota; kingdom Viridiplantae; phylum Streptophyta; class Pinopsida; order Pinales; family Pinaceae; genus Pinus; species Pinus tabuliformis. The sequence goes on from CM062814.1 coordinate 924,382,611, forward strand.
AGCTGTTTGGACATATGCCCATTCTTGATGGTCATGCTCCCAGCTCGACAACTGATGTAGGCATCTGCAGTAGCCAACCAAGGTCTTCCCAGGATGAGAGGATACCCGATGAGCTTTGCCTTTGGCTGAAGAACTAGGAAGTCAGCAAGGTACTCCCAAGAGTCAATAGAGACCATTACATCTTCCACAATCCCCTCAGGGGTCACAGTGGAGCGGTTTGCCAACTGCAGTACTATTGAGGTCTTTCTTAGGGAACCCTGAAGGTTGAGTTTGAGCATAGTGTCCGTGGTCATCACGTTGATGGAAACCCCTAGATCAATCAAGGTGTGGGGGATTATGGTGCCATTGATGTGGACATCGACTACAGGACTTCCAGGGTCTAGATATTTCGGACAGATTACCTGCCCCAACATCAGGTCGGACAATTGTCCTATGACATTGATAGTTGGGGCATCTCTCTTGCGCCTGCTTGGGTGCCTGAAGCACTTCTCTTTGATCAACTTGTTGTAGATTGGTACATCTTTTATGGCTTGGAGAAGTGGTATTTTTACACATAACTGTTTTAGTTCTCCCAAAAGTTCAGTTTCTTTTGGGGTCGGTTGTGTGGTTCCAGTTAGTCTCTCAGGAAAGGGTGGAATGGTTTTTGGTTCACTTTCTTGTTTCTCTTCCTCATCCTCCTTAGGAGGAGGTTGGCTATCTAGGAGAACCTTCCCAGATCATAGGTTGATCTCCTGAATCTGCAGAACTTAGGTAGGGCATGTTGGTTCTCTAGTTTATACCTGCTGGGCCTGTCTATTATTGGGGTTTGGGTTTGGTTGAGCAGGTATTTAGGGTTGTCTTAGAGGAGCAGGAGGTAATGGGTGTGGTTGAGTAGGTGGTGGAGGAAGAAGAGCGGGAGGAGAGTTGTATTGGGGCCTCCACCCCTGATGAGGTGCATTCCACTGAGGTTGTGGCTGAGCATGAGAACGAAACGAATGAGTAGCTGGTTGAGTATGATATTGAGATGGATACGACCAAGGAGGGGGTGTGGACCAGGAAGGATGAGCAGCCCCAATAAGGCATGGAAGTGGCTTGATTGGGGTTGTAATAAGTCTGGGATGTCCCTTGCATTCCCTTCTGGTAAGGTCTGGGTCCATGTGGCCTCCTTTGGTTCATGAAATAGAGTGGTTCAGTGGCCCCTTCAGTCCCTTGGTACATAGCTTTAAATCTGGGTAAGGAAGGGCACTGATTTGTAGGATGGTCTTCTTCACAAACAAAACACACTTCTATGGAGTGCAATGGACATTCGTTCCTAGGATGCTTTCTAGTGCACCTGGGACAAAAGATGGCCAAAGTCCTCTTGGCTTCCTCTTGCTTCCTTTGGATCCGCAAGGTATCCATTTGCATGGAAAGAGTCTGCCTCATCTCGCTCTCGAAATCTTCCATCTAATTCTCAAGTTCATTTTTAAGGGATGAACTAGATAAGGGGGTACTGGCTAAAGGTTTACTTCCCCTACCTCTCTTTCTAGCCGCCCTAGAATGGTTTCTAAACACAGTCTTTATGTCATAATAAGGTAGCTTGTAGATGTCTCCCCCAGCCAGCAAGTAGAGGGTATCTAGAAGGTCTTCAAGGACTCCTCTGAGCAGAACCAACTTCAAAAAGATCTAGAGAAACAACAAAATAGCGTCATCGAGCTCTATAGTCACAAGTTAATGAGTTATCTTGCCTTTTACTGCAAAGGCCATAACTCCCGAGACTGGAGGGGCTCAACTGTCAAGGAGAGGACCGGTAGGGGCTCGACTGTTAAGGAGAGATTCGGGGTCAAGTGTGCACCTGGCCCTTTTATAACTGAGTTGAAACCTCTCTTCATAGTCTTCTAAAGATTCATCACTTCCCATGGTCATTTGGAAGCTTTCCTCCTTGGTATCCTTTGACCTACGATAGTCCCGATACTTTTTGTTAAAGGCTTGCTGCATCTGAGCCCAAGTTGTGATACTGTTTCCAGGTAACCCCATGAACCAATGTAATGATGCATCCTTGAGGGTAGAGGGAAAGAGTTTCAACTTCTGCTTGTCTTCTGCATAGTCATAGGTTCGATAGAGAACAACAAACTCAAACAAGAAGGTATCAGGGTCTTCGGTAGTCAATCCATGGAAGTGATGTAAGGCTGAGGGACTTATGTTTTTCATATTTGTGTCCCCATTAGTATCTCGGATAGGAAAGGCACCTTCTATTCTTTCCCCATTTCCTCTAACGTTTCTGTTTTCAGCCATGGTCTCAGGAGGAATGGTTTCTTGCTCTTCTTATGTTCTAGGATCTTCGTATATCTCTGGAGGTTCACCTATAGGTTCTTCTGGATCACTGCCACCAAAGAAGAGAGAAGGGTGACTTAGTGATGTGGTGGGGGTGTTGGGTAGGAATTTTCTTGAATTGTCTCTATTCCTACGAGGCATGAAAGGAAATCTCTTTTTTGGGTGATTTTTTTGTGTTTCTTTTTCTGCTTGTACCTGCAAAGACTGAAATGGATTGAAAAAAAATTTGCAACTAACTATAAAAAACCTTGCTGAAATGAAAATTTCAGAATTAAAATGAAGTAGGAAATGAATAATCTATTTTGCTGAAATGAAATTGTAGAATTGAAATGAAAGCAGGAAATAACAAATCTATTTTGCTGAAATGAAAGCAGGAAATGTCTAATTTATGCTTGCTGAAATGAAATTGCAGAATTGAAATGAAAGCAGGAAATGTCTAATTTACGCTTGCTGGAATGAAATTGTAGAATTGAAGTGAAACAACTACTCTACTCTTGGTGAAATAAACTACTTAGCAGAATGTTGCAGTAAAAAAATAGAAGAAAAGCAGTAATCACAAAATAATCTGACGCTTCCCTGGCAATGGCGCCAAAAAGATGGTGAACTCTAGTATTGCAGCAATAATGCTACAATTTCTGGGGCTCCCTACTATACTTTTATCAACCCGGTAGTTCGTAACAAACTTGGAAGCGATGGTGCTATATGCACAAGTACTAGCTCTTACATCAGGCTGTCACTTGATCAGCTGGCACAAGTTCGCTAGGAGCTTAAGCCAACTTCTATGAGTTCTCAGAAGAAGCTTTTAACCGTGATGGAACAAAGCTAACTCGAAAGAGGCTATTCTACTTGCAGAAAGAGAATGAAAACTGAAATGAAACGCAAACCCTAGCAAACCCTAGTTTACCCACTAACCCTACTTTTGCAAGAAAAGAGATGGAAACTACTGAAATGGGTGCCATTGACTATTGGAAAGGTAAAATGCATGTATTCAAGCTACTTCGGAAGAGAAATGAGAAGAAATCATCTTTTTTTACTTTTGAGCATTTTTATGTGGAATTATTATGCTTGTGTTTTAACTAGTAGTGACTGTGCAGAGGTTTGGTGGCGAAGGGAGATGGAGTTGGCTTTTGCAAGAGGTGAGGAAGGTGTGGAGAGGTATTAAGAAGTCCCTAGTACCCTTCTGGAGACTTCCATTGCGATCAGACTTTGAAAAATCACTCGCATGAACTTCTACAGGAGGCTGCAGGGGATCTATAAGAGGTTCTACAAGAGGATCTACAGGAGGAGGCCGAAAGTGGTTTTGGGAGGTTTGAAGGTGGAAAAATGATGGAAAAAGGGAAATGAAGGCTGGATGGAGGTGTTGAGGGGTCTAGGACTCTGTCAATGAAGATTAGAAATGAAGGAGATGGTCGGATTTGTTCAAAGGTCAAGAAAGCAACTTTGTGAAAGAATGCAGAAATTAGGGCAGATTGGAGAAGTATGGTGAATGAGTGTTGAAATAGTGAGACATGAACTAGTATAGGCTGTGTTTTGGAGGAATGATAAGTTGGAATGTTCTACAAGTGAGCTGCACACTTAATTTTCAAAACTGACCCAAGTAAGAACCGAAAAACAAAGTTTTGCCTATTTTGACCTAAAATCTAACCTAAAACCAGAGAAATGCTGAAAATAACTTTATGGACAGAAAGTTATGCGAGAAAGCCATGGTAAATGAACAAGAAAGGATCTAAGCATGTGAATCCCACTGATATCAACTTCTCCAACTCGAAATCTCACACTAGCAATTGCATTGGGAAAGCAAAAACAATGTTTTTGGTGGCAACAATAGTGCCTTGATCTCAAATCATGGTCCCAAGAAGGGAGAAAGGAGATCAAGGCCTACTTGGTAGCCTTTTTGGATCTTTTTCTATTATTGCAGAAAATTATCTAATCAACCTGAAGCAAGAACAACTATTATAACCATCAAAAGAAACCTAATTAACAAAGAAAGATTTAACCTAAACAACAGAAATTATCTCATGAATGCAAGAAAAAGCATATAAATACACAAAGGAGGTGTTGGAAAACTTGGGTTGGGCCCTAACCCAAGAGCTTCAGCCATCTAGGAAAGATCAGTTCTGGTTCAAAACTTGATTCATCTTCATTTATAAAAAAGTAGCAGTTACATCACAAAACTATCTTCAAAAAGAGCTCAAAAATGAGCTGAGTACAAAGCTGCACAAAAGTGCGAAAATATACTATGAAATGGCTAACCTACTGAGGTTTGAAGCCTTCTTATTTATACAAGTTGGGACTCCCAACAGTCCTCCTAAACTTAAGAAGCTCAGTTGCCTAAAACTAAAGATAACAACAAATTTACTAGACTTGCTCGACTGCCCCTTGGAATCATCATTGTGGGCCTTTGTACTCCGAGCTGCTGATGGAGAACTCAAGGAAGGGGTCATTAATGAAGGAGACACCCCTCCTATAAGTCCTCAACCCTATTTCCTCGAGTTTGGCTGCCAATCTTCTCATAAATGCCTGGTCATTGTCCAAAAATGTCCAAAAATGTGCAATAAACACTCATTAGACTATGTGGCAAAGTGACTATCCCCATTCACTCTATTGACATAAATATATTCAAAACATGCACAAAACTATGGAGAATGGTGGATTAAAGGAAAATAATAGGCAGAATGTGCCCATATAGTTACCCATTTCTGGGGCTCATCAATGTGGTTAGCCTTAAAGGGCAAGTGATTCACTTGGGATATTTCCTAAAAATGATAAAGACAGAGACTAGGAATATGTTTCTCATGCATAAATGAGTGAAAATACTCTTATCATTTATTATTTTCTATTCATTTCACAATAGGTTGAGAAGGAAGAAGAAAAAATTAGAGGCACACCTAATATCTGGAATGCAGAGATAATTGAGAGATATTTGAAGTAATGGTTTAACAATCATGGTGTAAAGGATCTTAAAGGCCTTCCATGTTTAATATGATAGGATATATGGCTTGTTTATAACTCTACACTTTTTGTTGATAATATTATTCCACATTTTCATACTATTTCTCAAGCAAGGGTTGTTCTTACAAATTTCAAATCGACTAGTAAAGCCAAAACACCTAGATAGGCGGGAGAGATGGCTATATATAAATCTTATCGTTAGGTATTTTTTTATGGTTCCATGTAATGAGATCCTAGTAAGTGCTAAGGTGGTTATTTTTTTTCATAAACTCATTATAATTTAAAATTTAAGGTAGTATTAGGCCCAAACACAAATAATAAAGCTAAATTTCTTGCATTAAGGGTCCTACAAAAGAGCACCTTGGACAAAATATACATTGACATCAAGTTTTCAAAGACTTTTCTTTAGTTATAAATTGGATGAATGAAGTTTTTGATCTACACAAGGTTTATCTTAGGGTCATGGGGGATTTGATAAAGAAAGTCTATTCTTCGTTTGACTATATCTCCTTCATCCATGTTTTCAAGGAATTGAATCAAGAAGCAAATTTTATTTCCAAAGAGGGGAAACAAGTAGTTGAAGGTGTACTCAAGATGGATTAATTTCATGAAGGCACTGTGATCCATACGTCCTCTTTGATTTGAGAACTTTCAAATCTTTTCTTTTGCTTATGATGTATATCTCTAGGCATTCAACAACCCTTGGTAAAAAGAGACTACATATTTTTTGAGATAACAATTTGTAGTTTCTAACTTTTTGGGAGGGCTATAGTATATAATAATATGAGCTTGTATTTGAAAGGATGATTTGATTCATATGTGGTCAATTTTTGAAACTATGAGGATGTTGAATATTTTTTTATTTTTATCTCATGACTTATTTTTATATGGTTAGTTTGCGACTTCTCTGCCCTCCCCGAACCCTTAACCAAGGCTTTGAGCCCGATCTTTGCTTTCAGTGGCTTAGTAGAAAGAGGATAGTCTTAACACATAGGAAGGCTAAGACCAAGATAAGGTACTGTGTATTATATATATATATATATATATATATATATATATATATATATATATATATATATATATATCTGTGTGTGTGTGTGTGTGTGTTTTAAATGCATATCTCTGTCCAATATTCGATGGAAGAGACAAGTTGTCGAATATTTGACGACTGTCGGTCGAACTACTCGTCGGATACTCAACGACCGAATCGAAAAATGGAAGCATTGGTACCTTAACACTCCCATTGGACCAAACTACTATCTGTCACATATTCGATGCTTCACCAACGACTTGAAAGCGTCAGAGCAACAATACTTATGGTGCACAATTTACTTATGTCGTTGATTTCTCGATGCCTCAACATCGGTTTGTTCCGTCAGACAAAATGACCTATGTGTCGAATATCCATTGCATATATGATGCTTCACCATCGGGTTGAAAGCATCAAAGTGACAAAAATTTTATGACAAAATTTACATATGTTGTCGATTATCCAATGCCTCAACGTTGGTTTTTTTGTCAGATAAATCGACCTATGTGTCGAATATCTTTCTCATATTTGACACTTCACCGTGGACTTCAAAGTGTTGGAGTGACAACACTTGTGTTGCACAATTTACTTATGTCGTCGATTACCTGACGTCTCAACGTTAGTTTCTTATGTCGGAAAAAATAACCTATGTGTTGAATATCCAACTGCACACTGGTGCATGACCTACCAGATATTCAACGTTCTTTCTATCAAATATCGGATGCTTCGTAGCATCGCAAAACTAGCTTATAAACGTCAATTTTTTAGTGACCATTTAGGAATTTTTATGTGTCAGATAATCGACATTCGTGCCTTCGATTATCTGATAGTAACTAAACTGTTGACTATTTGACAAAATTCCAACAACGATTTGATAAGCACCAATGTGTTGGATAACTGAGCCAATAAGTCACATATCTGAGTAATAACCATTGGATTTTGGCCCCATTTGTACTAGTCAAACCAACATAAGGTCTATGCAAACATGAACAAAATAGAGCATAGATTTGAAGTGGGAGACATAGTATACACCTTTGTCTACAACCCTATAAGTAATCATCACTCAAAATGAAAGGGGAAGAAAAAGTAAAACCCAGATTCTATGGGCCTTAAAAAATGTGAGGTGAGTTGGAGAATGTAACACCCTCCTCCTACATCCACCCAAGTAACCATGCCAACCAGGGTAAACTTGAGATGAGAGGCCACTATGATCAAATTTGACCTTCTAGATGACCTTAAGGAAGTGGAATCGACGGAACAGTCATCCAACATCATCAATAGAACCCTCAGAAAATAAGTCAGCCACTCAGAAAGCCTCTCCTTGGGTCCTACTACTGTTCTAGATCTATGAGGCCATAGTCACTCTCATGCTATGTTCAAGGGAATGACCAAAGACCTAAATTCGCTCTCATAGGCTTGCTTTCCAGTGACTATGGACTAAAGTTTCTAGTTTTGTGCCAATGAACTTGGGATTTAAGCCACTTTTTTAGGCTCAGAGCCTAGGCAACTGCCTAGAATGGAATGATAGCTTGAAATCCATAAAAGTATAGGGAAAAAATGAAGCAAAAGCAATAAACGCAGTAAGGCCTTAACCAGACCCCTACTAGCCGTGACAGACATTTCATCAAACATATCATCAACATGTAACCTACAGGTATAAACAACAGAATTAAGTGTAGGGATCTCATACTTATCTGAGAATCGCTATAAACCATTGTTTCCTCATGTAATTTGCTGCATATTCATCTATTAGGTCATAGATACATTATCCATTCATATACAAGTAAAAACATGTTGAGAGCCATACATAGTTGTTGTCACGAAATGTACATATAACTAACATAATAGGAAAAAAATACCATAAATATATCAGCCATCAAAATCCATATATACATCAGGACATTTGCACATGAAAATCAAGGGAATGAATTTCTCATTAATCAAGGTAATGAACCAATCGGAGATGGGACTACCACGTTCCACTCGACTATAGATTGGATGAGCCAAGTCTCACTTCAGCCAATCACCTGTTGGCATTATGTTATCTGGTATGACTGTATGTTACAGATGTTGTACTTGATGGCAACTCCAGTGGTAAGGCTCTCAGTTTGTTGAAAAATTAAGAAGGACGCAGGCAATCGGTTCAGAAAGTGCGTCCCCGCAGGTATACCATGCAGAACCCGCGTCCAGGGACGTCGGCCAGCCGTTCAGGGGGTGCGTCTACCCAGTGCACACATTTCAAGGCAGAGAAAAGCACGTGGGGGTTTCTTGTGTGGTATCTAGCCGACGGTTTTATGTTTCTATGGTGTCGGATCGTGGTATTGTTCCATGTTTTGGGGAGGAGCTTGCCTATATAAAGCAAAGGAGTTCATTTGGATTGAGCAATCGTCTTGGGTTGAATATCTTATTTGTGAGATCTAGTCTAGATCTAAGAGGGCGAATCTTCTAATGGACTGTGATCTCTATGGCGCATGATCAGATCTATAGATCTGACTGTTTGGGTTTGTCCTGAAGCCTTCATATCATTTATATCTAAAGGGTCGCAGGTTCAGTGAAGGGAAAGTGCGCCGGGACGCAGGTACTGTAAAGGGCAAGTGCGCCGAGACGCAGCACAGTAGAGAGAGACCTGTGTGGGGACGCAGGGCGATCAAGGTTCAGGTGCGTCTCTGAAGCAGAAGGACGCGGCGCGATAGTGTTTTCAGGTGCGTCTCTGTAGCGAAAGACGCGGCGCGGTAGTATCTTTGGGTGCGTCCCTGAAGCAACAGAACGCAGAGCAGTCAAAGGAAAAGTGCGTGGGCACGCAGCGGAGCAGAAGGATATCTGCGTGTGGACGCAGAGTAGCAGAAGGTTAACGGCGTCTGGTCGCAGGCCACAGAAAGAAAATCTGCGTCTCTGTTTTAAGATGTTCTGTTGATTGAATTTCTCTATTGATAAGGTGTTCTGGGTTAGTTCTGTTGTTGCTGATCTGATATCTATAGTGATCTATATCTGTTATGTACTTGTTGATCATCTGATGCTTTATGAAAAGAAGTAGGGGGTTGTAGCTCCCTTCCAGGAGTAGACTGGAAAACGAGAGAGAGAGAGAGTTGTAGCTCTCTGCAGGTTGCAGCCTGCGTACTGGTAAAGGACTGCACCAGTACAAAATCATTGTAAAAGAAGTTTCTAAATTGAAAGAAGATAGAGACATATTGCAGCAGGTGGTTTTCACCCACATTGGGTTTCCACCTTACATCTTGTGTTCTTTGGTGTGACTATCTGTTTTTCATGCTCATTATTTTATGGTACTGACATGCTAAAATAATTCAAAGATCAAATAAGGAAGATTTATTAAATTGCTAGATAATACTGATTCACCCCCCCTCTCAGTATTATTTCCAACATCACCCCCATTCCTTATTCGAAGCATGAATGTGGGACTCATAGAACACATAAAAATTACCAAATAATGTGGATGCCGCTGGAGTTCTCCGCCTACATCGTTAGGAATTTGAGTGCCTCCTAGTCTCTCAGGCTTTACGTGCATCCGTAGTTTGATCCAGGGATCACTAGGCCCTACACTGAGACATACTCTCCAGGTTTTACCGTGCATTCCATCCCATAATCACTAGGCCGAATGGAGAGAAAAATCACCTCTTGGCTTTACCGTATATCCCACCATTCACCGACAAGGATTCCTATGCCCACTGAGGCACACAATCTGGCTTTACCACAACCAACAGTCCAGTTAAGGGGTTACTAGGCCAATGGCTTCATGCATCCTCAGTCCAGTTTAGGGACCACTACACACCATGTGTTTGTCAATTCAGAGAACCACCCCACTCAGCTTCGAATCTAATGTGGCCATCCCACATAAACCGAATGAGAGAACCCATCTCATTAAAGCTATTAGGAAATGGAAAGGCTAGGCTGAAAATAATGTCACACCTAGAAAAACCATGCCATGGTAGAAAAGAAACACATGCAATCCCATGCATGCCAAATCTAGTGAGGAAAATATACATGCAAGTCGATACCTATAATCAAGCCTACTGTAGTTACTTGATCCTACCTTCCCCTGCTTGATCTTTGCTTCCTCTTTCCTTCTTTGGCATTCTTGCTCCAATTCCAAAGTGCTCCAAGAAAACTCTAAGTGTCCAAGGGTATGAGAGAGAGAGAATAATGAAATAGCTCCAACACTGAACTGACCAAGTCTATCCTCAAAAGCCTTTTTATTAATGAGGCCTCTATTTTCTTCATTTTCCATTATTTTCCTTCAATTTCCTCCTCACATGCAACCTGTGACCTTTCACCTTCCTTTTCTCCTAATTTCCTTTATTTTCATAAATAAATGTACCAAAAATGCCATTTTTCCTTTACAAAGCCTTAGCCATTTCCTTTTCCAATTTACTTAGCCATAAACAACCAAATGAACACACACTAAGATGTATTTCCCATCATTCAGCTTGGAATATGTGTCCCATCATCTGTAGTATTTATATATTTTACATGAGTTTTTAACCAGAGTTGTTATAGGGAAGTGTTATCTAGGTCAATCCTCTCTATGGACAGAGACAATCCCTCTCACCCAATGAGCGGGTCTAGCAACTGAAGTGACAATCTACTAGACACTTTCCTAAGTTGCAATTGAAAAGAGAGACGAAGAAGATGGGCTACCTCGTTCTGATGCTATCTCGATCTCCTTTGTTTAAGACCTTGAATCACTTGCGTCACGGGCTCGTTCCTGCTGCTATCAACGTTTATGCACCAACACAAGAGATCAAGACACAACAAGGCATGCAAATACAAATAGAATTTTCAAAAGCAACCTACTTAAATGATCAAGGAATGTTAAGCTAAATGATATATGAGCATACACATTTATGGAAAATGAATCAAAACTTGTATATTAATAAAAAATAAGGGAAAGCATTCAACCAAGACTTGATGTTGATAGGCTCTCCTTGAATGAATATCCAAGTCCAAGCTAAGCTCTACAAGCACTCCTTCTCTAAGCCAAATGAGTAGAATATAGGCACAATCTTAGCATAAGGGTGAAAATAGACATAGACCAACCAACCAAATAGCCTCTAACAAGCAAACATTTGGGAATGGGAGAGGATGAATATATCAGTTGGGAAAAGGAGTTAGGACCTCTCCAAAGATAAGATTAGGCCCTCATCTCAAGGAGGTAGCTCATAGGGATAAGACCAAGAGGTGAAGTTGGGAGAATTCGACCTCATCTATGTCGAACAACCTCCAACTTGCTGCTCTAGAAGCTTCTCATCCTCTTTGGGAAAAATTTCCATTTTGGGATCATCGTGAGTATACAAGCAAACAGAGCAATGACATCACGAGTTTGGTATAGTGCAACAGGTGACCATCACAGTTTTTAGCCTCATAAGAGCGATGATTCTCAAATTATGGAAGCTCAAGGAATTTTCCAATCAATGTCTTAGGAAGGATCTGAACTGCGTATATGAATGAGTACACTACATTATGGTCATGTGTTGGGTGCTTCGGGGTATGTCACAAGGAAGTGCAGGAGGCATGAAAAAATACTGTGTAACAGGAAGTGGCCTATGAGATGAAGCTTTTAGAAGGGTGTAAAATTCATAGTGTCTTCCATGTTTTTTTCCTAAAAAAGGCTCTAGGGAAACATGCAGTTACTTCTACTGAGATTCTACCCTTGGATGAGGAGGGAGAACTAGTCTTAGTTCCAAAGGTGATTCTGGAAACAAGGGAGCAGAAGTTGAGGAGTAGGACCATGAAGGAGTACTTGGTGAAGTGGAAGGATTTTCTGATTGAGGATGCAACTTGGGAGGGTGAGAAAGTACTCAAACATGTTTGAAGTTGCTCGAGGACAAGCAATCTTTGGTGGAGAGAACTATAATGTTCCCAAGTGCTTAGGAGACATATGGGAGACTTTTTCTAGTCTAATAATGTTCCCATAGACTAGGTCGATTGAAAAATCAACTAAGGGAACATAATTCACCTAGGAAAAACATTATAAAAGCTAAAGTGACAAAAAGGGGGACATGCCATAGGCTAATGAAGAGTCATTTTTAATTTATAAATTTAAAAATCCACTAAAGTGACTTTATAAAAATAAAAAGGTAAAAAGATGGAAAAAGTGGTGGGAAAGTTATAAAAAGGGGAAAATGAGGAGTTTTTCCTCATTCTAGTCTTTTTCCATTTTAGAAAAAAGATTTTTGGAGATGTCTTGGAGAAGAGTCTAGGGTTTGAGAAACCTTAAGTCTCGTTTCTAGTTTCAATGTTGAAACCATACACCCTAGCTGGTTTGGAGAGTGAGATCACCCAAATTTCACCATTGTTCTTAACTAAAGAAGAATATTTACAAATGATGATGTAGGTAAAGGTGTTATCAATTGATTTTATCTTTTGATTTTTGGGTATTCTATATTTCTTCTTATAGGTGGAAATTCCAAGCCAAAGCTAGAGCTAAGATTACGGTTGAAGAGAGGTCGAGTTCCTCCCTCATTTTGATGGATAAGTTCACTAATATAAAGGCTAAGTTTGAAAGAGAAAGGAGGGACAAGTTCTGGAATCATTGTAGCATGAGTGTCTCTTTGCAAGAAGTTTGAATCGCCTTTCCTCTTTTGTGGGTCAAAGCCATTACTTGGATGGTGTGTTTCATACTCATCAGTGGTTCGAGTTTTGTTTACGGTCACTGGGTTGAAAGATTGAAGAGAGGAGGACCTTTATCTAGAGTTCTAGGTTGTTTTTATTCCTTATGGATGGGAGTCTAAGCATAGACATTAGTTACCTCATTATTGGGATGTGTATTGCACCTCAATCTACATATTGCACATGTGGGCTGTGTGTTATATATTTACATGTACCAGACTTCTCTCAAAGGTTATGTATGTGTGTGTGTTGGAAAAGGGCCATGCGTTTCACCATTGTGTTCGACATGTGAGATGTTGGTTATCTTTAGTATCCTCTTGTTATTCTTTGCAAAGCTGGGACTGAGTATGCACATATTTATGTTGTTACTCTATGGAAATATTATCTTCCAATGCTGGTGGTATTCCAACATTACAACAATATTCTACATCCATTTTATGTACTCTATTAACTGGTATTTGTGATCTCATTCCTCCTTTTAATGTTATAGTATGTATTATCAATTGTATTAATGTCCTTTAATTTAATGCAAAGTGGATATTAGTTGTTCCTAAGTATTTCTGTCATGTATGTTTAGCATTGTTGTGATATTTCTGTTATAACTTGTCACAAAATCACCTACAATATGTGAAAATACCACAATGAACTAATCAAACAAACTCAGAAAATTCGTGGGCTTCCTCCAACATATTTGTGGTGGGTATATTTCATATTATGGGTTTAATATCATCAAGTACAAGCCAATTTATTTTGATGATTCTAGGAAAATCTATTTGTGTAACTATGTGTACAATATTATCTCAAAGGTACTAGCCATAAGGGTTATCATGAGAGCATTTTAGTTTTCTAACAAGACAAAAAATTGAGGCAATAAGAGAAATGTGGGTGGGTTTACGTTCAATTAATTCAAAGTGGTAGTATTCAATGGTATTAAGGTTAAATTGGCCAACAGTCATTGATCATGTTAATTGGTTATATTTAAGGTTGATGCTTCTACATGTGGGATTAAACATTTTAGTGACAAGATGAATTATGGGTTGTATATCATTAACATCCTTTGTTGTGCTTATTAATGACTCCGTTTCTAATTCTTTTAGGCCTTCGATAGACCTTAGAAGGGATACCCTCTCTGCACATTTATTTTTCTTCTAGTAGTAGAAGAAGGGTTGGGTAGAGATTTAAAGGATGATATAAGGCAAGGTTTAATTTATGGGGTGAAAATTGGAGGAATGCCATAAAATTGCCTATTGTTTATCGATAATGTTCTAATTTTTGCAAATGGCGGTATGAAGAATGATTCTAGTTTTTCTTTTGATATTTCTAAGGTGAAATTGGAATATACATTGTACTACCTTTTTAGGCTCAAAAAATAAACCTTCATAGGGTTTTTATTCAAACTATCTCTATTGTAGTCTATCTTTACTTGTAAAGAGTCTTTTAAATCCTTGGAGGCAATGTTTACATCTCCATGTAAAAAATCCTTTATCTAGTCTATAGGGTATAACACTAAAAAGTTTCATATACATTTGATACAAATGAAAATATCATTTAAGTTAAAATTTTGTCCTCTTATTTAAAACAAAGCCAAATCTGAGTTTGATACTAGAGACTCCTTTCCAGAATTCTTATTCATTACAAGTCCCCTCTTATGATTGAAGTTCTTTTAATAACCGGTTTGTTAGTATATTAAATTATTTGTATACATGTGCAAAGGATATTATATCTTCAAATATCACCTTGAATTAGAAGAACTGGTTCATAAAAGACTTCAACAAGAGGTTTTTTTTCTTTTTTCTTTTTTCTTTTTGTGAGGTAAACTTCTCTATTTCTGATTTAGAAAAATATTATAAAACAATAAAATTTCCTTTTTGGCCTATAATTATGGGAACCAAACTAGATATAGAACTAAAGTTTAAAAAGAAACCATTTAATTTGTTTATTGATGTCCAAAAGTTTAAAAAAGAAATTAGCTTGTGTAATTGGGCCATAAAGGCCATTATTTGATTGGAAGATATATACTAAACTAGAAAATAAAAAAAATGAATTTGAAGGAAGACCTTCATTTAGAATGATCAAATTCTGAGGCCTCAAATACAATGTGATTTTTTCTTCTCCGAGGTGAGAAACCAAAGTCTAGAGGGATGCTTAATTGTGCTTCCACATGACCAATTCCATGATCTAAAGACTACATGGTTATTTTCATGTCATCCTACATCAACAAGATTTCTTCTTTTGTCTCATTGCGGTCCAGTAAAGCTCTTCCCATCAGAATATTAGTACGTCAATAAATGTCAACAATATACATATACTAGTTGTACGTGCCACAAGTATGACCCTTGTTAGGTATCCAATCACCCACATGAATAAAGATCTACGTGTCAGTTAGAAAATGACATTCCCCAACAATCTCACATTCAGCCTGTTCTATCTTTGCATGGACGGGTTGAGGGGTATGGTCCCTATTGTTAGCTTTTGTAGCATCGGATTTGTTCTAGCCACAAAATTTGGTGGAGAGGCTAAAAAACATGAGATATCCAAGACCCCTAAATTGTTTATGGAAATTCCACCTAGAGATAAGTTAATTATATTATTAACGCATTTTTTAATGTTTCCTAAGTTTAAACGTAGGAAAAATGGTTAATTAATCAAAATTAATTAATTCAAGGTGAAAATCATCTAGAAACTCACACAGATTGACCCCAATATGGTCATAACCCTTGATTAAGTTTTAATCTTGGTCGTTGGTGCTCCAACAAAGGATTATAAGATTGATTCGATGGGCTCTTGGAGAGGACACACCAGAGAGTTCAATTTCCTTGGCATATCGATTTCCAGAGAGCAACAACAGTTGCCGGAGAGGGAGAGATTGAAGCAGAGATAGTGAGGGGTACGGATAGTGAGGATGGAGGAGTTTTTCCATATCCAATGAGTACATTTGTAGAGAGGTTGAGATTTCTCTAGGAGGCTGCACAGAGGCAGCGCAAAGCCTCAAGAAGGAAACTCGATTTGCTGAGGAGGGTAGAATTTTTCAGTTATAGAGGTCGAGAAGGAGTCCCAGAGTGTTGAAGAGACCTTTTTCCAGGAAAAGGAAGATAGGACAGCTAGACTAATAGTCAATTAATGTAGCATTTTTAGCAGACAACATTAGGTTGACGTAGAGCATGTGCAGGCCCAGTTGGATGAATTTCTTTTCAGAAGCAGTTCAGTGCCAGAATTTGCCCGGAGTGAGGGTACCCTTTAGTATTTTTTCCAGAATTTTTCTCTCTAGGATAGCCAGATTTTTGCATCCAAATTAGTCTACTCAGAATTTCCCACTGCTGCATGCTATTAAAACCCTCAGCTACTGCACCGATTTTCCCAAGTTAGGTTTTTCCAGGGACAATTGTCCAAAAATAATGATGTCATTTGTGTGTGTGTGTGTGCTAGTATTTTCTCAGTTTGCAACGCTATTTTATTTCTGAAATTTTATTTGTGAAAGTTGCAGTGTGATTAATTCGATATTTTTCATATCAAATAAATTGTTAAATTAATTAACAATTAAAAGAATAGATTCTAGGTGTTGCAATAGGATTTCAGTCTTGAAGTTTTCACATGGTATGAGAGTGTGATTGATCATATGGGGAAGTTTAGAAGCAAAGAAAAAAATTCGTTGCTCAAAGGGAGCAGTAGGTTGAGTTTCTAGAGGGTGTGCAGAGCCTGAGCTAGGCAAATTGAGTTGCTAGGGGAAGTTCATTTTTTTAGTGCAGGTTGACAGAAAAATTTGGCTTTCTAATTGAGTGATTCCAACAGGCAGAGAGAGCAAAAAAAACTCAGGTTTTCATTGAGCATAATTCTTGTCTAGGCACAAAGGGTTTTGCAGCAGTTTTCTAGAGAAAAATCCATGCTGGGTGGAAGAGAAAATAACACGCAAAGGGAAAATTTATCTCAGGGGATCTCGAGTTTTAGAGATCTAATTTTTCCAATTGTAGATTGGCAATAGTTGTGAGAAGATTATCAATCCATAAGGGAGTGCGAGTAGCAGATCCAACAATCGATCAATAATAAAGAGGTATATTTTCAGGTTTATTTTCCAGTTTTTGAGTTTTGCATATTTGTAGCTTTCTAGAGATGGCCATACAAGATTGCTAGAGAAGGTCATGTGACTTAGCCAGAATGTTGATCTAGACAACAGATCGAATTCCAGTTGTCGGAGATAGGTCCCAGAGGAAGTGCAAGTTGTCTACTATGGGTTGCAAAGCAAAGAAGTGTCCCAGAAAGGGACCAAGATCAAAAGGAGATAGTGAGGCACCAGATCCAAGCGGGGGAGGAGTATGAGGCTCCAGTGTATGAGATGGGTAGGGTCCAATAAAGTTGCAACAAGGAGATCAATTAGATCAGTTTCAGATTGTTGCAGTGAGACCATCACCTTTGCTATAGGGGCCCACAATATCATTGTAGCAATTTCAGTACCCGAGTAGTAGCTACAGAAGTAGTTGCAGTGACATAGGTAGAGTGAATTGCCCAGTTGTAGTATGCAGGTGCAATTCCAGTTTTAAGATTCCTAGTGCAAAACTTCGTAGTCCAGTTTCCAGTGCAGGAGGACAATGCAAGTTTCTAGAAGGGAGCAGAGAGATTTCCCATAGGGAGATATAGAATCATAGGTAGTCTTGTTTCAAAGGGAGAATCCCTATGGAAGCTAGTACTTAAGGATATGGGTAGATCAAATTCATTGTTAGAGTAGTTGCAGAAGCATCATCAAACTAGTAGCAGTAGTAGTATGATTAGATCATATTTCACAATGTTTGCATCCATACCTCTAGGAGTGAGGTGGGGTGACTTGGAGTTGTAGCCCCAGAGAGCTACAGAGATTGGGTAGGGTCCATTGAGATGTCCATCTCATGGATCAATACCTGGCTACAGGGTCCCACAATATTCAATAGCAGGATGGATCAATGGAAGATGATGCACACAATACTAGAGTGACAGCTGCAGACTAGTAGCAGTCAGAGGCTGAGGAGTGCAGTGTAGTGTTGACAACAGATGATCCGAATGGAAAATGGAATCCACCCATGGTATTCATCCACACATGGAATTTACCCATGGAATTGTAAGTGACATCCACGCATGGTATTTATGCACCCATGTCATTTACCCATGGCATTGTAAGTGGCATCAACCCATGAAATTCATTCACCCACAGTATTTTCCCATGGTACTATAAGTGGCATCCACCCTTGGCATTCATCCTCCCATGGAATTTATCCACTCATAGAATTTACCCATGGTATTGTAAGTAACATCCACCCATAGTATTCATTCACCCATTGTTACACAAAAATATCGTCACCATGATTATTTGCATTCAGTATGGGTCTATCATCACTTGTACTGTCCTCCCAAGCAAGTCTCAGACCTCACTTCTTCAAATCAAGCTTTGGAAATGAGAGAAAGACTTTAAAAATCAATGTAACTCTGGTTTCGCACTTTCTCTCATGGTCACCTACGGTCCCGCACCTTCTGTGTACAAAAAAATGCGGACCTGCCCGCTCTGTCCCTAACGGTGTAGGTGCGGGCCCCTGTGAAAGTCAAAAGGCGCAAGTTTTATCTTAAAAAACTCACTTTGGGTTAATTCTAGAGGTTTATAGAAGGAATTTTGACGTGGATTGTTCACTCTGAGGTGGTTCATGCATCCCAAAAGAGAAGGAGCTAATCCCTTGATGAGAGGAGCTATCCCTTTGAAGGAGGACCTAGTAACCTCCCTCCATTGCACTATAAATACAGGCATTGGGCTGGTTGCTAGAGAGGTTAGAAGCTGAACATTTTTGAGGGTAAATGCTGGTGAAATCAAGACTTCCTAGTTGAGCTTAAGAGGAGAGATCACACATCTTTTTGGCTTCATTGGTGTTGTGGGGAAAAATGCCTATGCAGGACGATCCTATCCACCTAAGGTGTGACAGTGCCTTAGCAACAAACAAGGACAACTATTCTGGTTTCTTCCTTTATAAAATGTGAAAGAAGAGAGATAAATAGACTTACTGGTGTCTTCCGTTTGTCCCTCGATCCGGTCTCTCTTCTCTTTGGGAGTTCACAGCTACTTGCCTTCTCACTCGCCCAGCTTCAACAGGTTCATGCAAGATCACAAGAGAACAACTACTTGCCTTCTTGCTTGTCCAGCTTCAATGGGTTCCTGCAAGATCACAAGAGAATAGCTACTTGCGACAAGAGAAGAACACTACACAAAGACAGATATTCACATTCATAACTAGTTTAGGATTAGAAATAAACCAAATACACTAATGCAATCATACATCAAGAATACATCAGTATATAGGAGAAACCAAGATAGCTTTATTGATGAATAACAAGGTTCAGGAAGAGATACAACCCAGAGAGCTCCAATCCAACATCTCCTTCCCAGCAAATGGAATTCCTATCTTCACCCCCTTCAAAGCATTAAGCACCCAATGACTCCAATCTCAAACCAACAGCAATTCTTTGCAATAACAAAATTCCAGCCTCTAGATCTCATGGAGGAGAGATCCATATATAGATGTTTGGAGAGAGGATGAGTTAGCTTGAGATCTGACTAGTGTCCTCTCCCTCTGTCAGTTCTTGATTCCACTTGGAGGTTCTTGCTTCCACTTGGAGATTTGGAACCTCTTACTCATCACCAGTCGAATTCCCTGAGGCAAGTGTTCTTTTGGAAGCTTCCTGGGTTTTGACACCTTGAGAAATGAGCTTGCCACATGTCCACTCTCGTTCAGTGCAGGTAGCCAGTGTTCCATTTGACATTCAACGCAGGTAGCCAGTGTTGGCTTTGACATTCAGCGCAAACAGCTAGTGTAGCCACTGAAATGATCCTGATTTGACTTGTTTTGAGCAGTTTTTGGTGGAGAACTTTTGTGAATTGCTGTGGTTTGTTAGCCTTGTTCCTCTAGGGGTAGGAACAACATGTTTAGGGACTTTGGATCCCTTAGATTATGGACATTTCATGCTCAATGCTGTAAGGCACAAAAATGTCTATAACAGTTACCCCCTAAAGTATGAGGTTGTTTATCGGGTGAAATGCTTTATCAGGGGGATCCGAAGTTCATCCAATGCTGGGAGGAGACCTGTAATACAATACAATACAATACATTACTTTTCATACTGCTTTCATGATCTAGCTGAGGCGGGCATTCCCATGCTCAACTTTATAAATTCATTTTTCTGTACATAGAACAGACAATCGTCTGATGGTAGACTGATAATTTTGATGAAATTATCATCCTTTGAGTAGGATGATTATCTGCTGCAATGATGTACATGTCAATGTCTTTATCTTTCCTGAATATATATCGCAGCCCGGATGGATGAAACTAGATCCTGGGTCTTCAAACTCGTTCGATCTTCACTCTAAGTACAAGTCGATCCATGTGAGGATTGTTCTGAAGTCGAACATGGAAAGACATCGCTTGATTACCGGTCAATGAGGTAAACCGTTAACAAGCGTGAGAGGAATCACCGATAATGATAATGACCCTCAAGGTACTGCAGTACAATTCACGTGGTGTGAATAAAGGACTTGGCGTCGAACACCATGCAAAATATTTCGGTCGAAGGTCATTGATGTATACCTGTCGCCGGAAGTGAGAAACTTGCCATTGAGGCATGCAAGCTTCAAAGTACTGAAGGGGTTGTTCCTAGATCAACTTCTTGGATAATGAGCTGATGTCGACAAGAAGTGATCTGTCAAAGGAGGGCCTTAATGAATCCCACATCAGTGACACGGAACGGAGCTAATGATTTTAATGGAGGTGAAAACGATCTGTGACATATGATTCAGGGTGGCGGTCATGAAAGGATGAAGGATAATGTATGGCAGTGGATGGGACACGGTTGAATTTTCTGAACGACTTCTCTTGAACATATGGCGACACTGATGCGATGGATCGGTAGCATTACCCCAAATATGGATGGTATGGCGAGACCATGGATGTGACCGGTGAATGAAAACAACCCAACCCGATTGTGGTACGGAGGAAAAGTGTCACGTTCAAGAGCGACTTGCTGCCATCAAAGTTTTCTTTAGTTTCTCCCAATTTTTCCCCAGTCATTGCTGACCAGTACCTCTTTATTTTTGTCAAGCTTGAGGAGGATAACATATGCTTGTTCTATAACCTGCCCTTCGGGCAAGCCCATCGCTATGTTTTAACGAGCCTAGCGATGGTGAAACTCGTTCTCGTCTAAAGACAAGTTTGTCGCTATTTAATGATTTTAACGAGTCTAACGACAAGGATAACTCGGTCCTTTTCATTTTTAGAGAGTCTAAAAAGGTACATAAAGTTAACTCCAAAAGTCCTTTTTCGTCATCTAATCCCTTAAGTCCGAAAAAGTATAAAACAATACAGAAGGGATGATTTTTCGATAGTTTTAACGAGCTGAACAAAACAAGCGCTCGATCTTTTTGTGCAATAATCCCTCAGGTCCAAAAAGATTAAAATCTAGAGGAGGGATAGCACTTCCTGTCCCTTTAACGAGCTGGAAGGCCAAGGACTCGGCAATCTTTTCATATTTTACGAGTCAGTTGAAAAGAGCTTAAAGAAGACTCGTCTTTTGAGGAACAAGTGATAAACAGGGTTAGCAGCTGATTCCAGGTACAGGTTGGAATTTTCCAATCACGGCAGTGTCACAAGGATGGCTAGGTGAAATCACTCTTCGCAGCTGTTCCTCAAAATGGGTAAACAATCATATGGAGGTGAACGATCAGCCAATGGAAAAGTGGAGGTGACGGTGCAAACACGACCAAGGCTTTAATGGCTGATGATATTACATTCACAGTGGTTATTTACCGGGTAGTTCATTTTTTAACGAGCTTAAACGCGGGTTGAAACACTTGCTCGGCCTTATGTTTATTTTTTAACGAGCATGAACTATGTGCTAAAACTGCTCGGATCTTGCATTTATTTTTTAACGAGCATGAACTGTATGCTAAAACTGCTCGATCTTATGTTTGCATGCCCCCAGCATAACAACGCAAATCGAGGTGCATGCCCCCCAAGCTTTATTGCAATCAACTTGGTGGTTGGAATGAAGGTTTACCTTTGAGCTTTGGATAGGGGAGTTGTTTCATTTTTTAATGAGGTTGACACAGTAAAAGAACTATCCTCATGACTCCTTGTTTCATTTTTTAACGAGGTTGACACGAGATAAGAACCGTCCTCGGAGCCCACTGTATTTACAATATTTCTATTAGGGCGATGATCCACGTTGACAAAATGTTTAGGAATCTTCCGAATCCATTAGATATAGAAGATTTCATATTGTAGGTTTCCACTGTGGCCACTTCCGCCAGATTACTTGCAGGCGGTAGGGCAAAAGTACCCATTAAGGCAGGGTCTTTTAGGAGACCTACTCCAATATTTTGAAGCGAATGATTGCTTCCATGGATCATTGGAATGCTTCCCGTAACTTGTGAACTGTCGGGGAGGAAAGTTTGTTGGTCGACGACTGTAATTCCTCCTTGAAAGGGAAATGCAATCTTCCTGAAGTAGGTCGACACAACTGCGGCCATGGCATATATCCAGGGCCTTCCCAGTAGGATGTTGTAATCGAGGTTTCCATCAATTACTTCAACATCAATTCCTACTGTTTTTCCCCCTAGTTCAACTTGCAAGTTACTTAAAATCCCGTATGGAGTGTATGATCATCCATCAAATGCTTTTAACGTCGTTGACGATCTCAACAAGGGTGGTGAGCCTAAATTCTTCCAGCAACTCATCGACATAATACACGTAGATGCCCCCTCATCAATAATTGTTCGATGAATGGTTTTGTTGAGGGCTTTCACTTGAATAAGGAAAGCTAGTTGAGCTGGTAACTGAGGATCATATCCTTTATGATCAAAGGCCACAAGATTGGAGTCCATTGGGTCAATTTCACCTATTGCTGATAATAAAGCTTGCTCTTGGGAGAGGCAATTTTGCAGTACCTCAAGCGTCGACATAGCGGACGAGGATTGGGCCAGGTCCTCTATTATATTATAATTCTGTGCTATTTTTGCACGAGGATTAAATGTCGACTTGTACACTACTCCCTTTGGCGACTTTATCATTTGTTCAGGAATGGTGGGTGGCACAACTTTGGTCAAAGTTGTTGTCGAACTACTAGGTTGTTCATTAGCCTTGTTATTCGACACCTGTGGATTCCGGTAATCTTTATTCCTTGCCAAAGCATCATTTTGCTGCTTTGAGATAGACAACATAAGCACTTGGGATCGGGAAGCATTTTGATTAGCAACCAGTTTGGTACCCGGGCTTGGAAACGGATCAGTCAATACTGCTGAGGTTTTTGAACTCTTAAAGAGTTTCTTAACTTCAGCTATATGTGGACAATCTCTCGTCCAATGATCCTCATCGCATATATGACACCCCGCAGGGGGTTTCCTTTTTCTCCCTTTCTTTTTCTTCTTGCCCCCTGGTTGCTTCAGTTGTTTTCCCTTGTCGGTCGACGCGGCATTTACTTCCGAGGCAAGAAGTTCCTCATTTGCATTTTGACTGGAAATCTTACGGGCCCTTTTAGAGGTAGCCTTTGTCGATTTCGTGTCTGTCGTGCCAATCACGCCATCGATGGCGTGAGAGTCATTGTTTGATTTAGGAGGAGGAGGAATTGAGAATTCCGGTCTAGGGGCGTCAGGTATTTTGTCGTAGAGCGTGCCAGACTGAGTATAGACCAAGTCCAGATATTGCGCACGAGCGATGACTTGCTCTTCCGTTACGACTCCCCCCTTTGCCACATCTTCCGTGATTGTAGGAAGTAAGGATTTGATAAACCATTCGGCTAATAGCTGATCGGGAACGTACGTTTTTACCATCCTACGACGACGTCGCCACTCATGTATATGATCAGATATGTGAGTGGTCATCGTCTGTTTGAAGTTCCGTTCCCATTTCATACCTTATCGGTAATTGAAAATGGGTTAAGAAAGTCATGGCTAAGGTACTGAAATTGTCGAACGAAGCTCTAGGCAATTCAATATACCATTTTGCCGCTGGACCCGTTAACGTCCTCTGAAAAAGGTGAAGTCTTATCGAATCATCATTTAGGGTGTTTGATGAACACCACAAATGAAATGTCATCACATGATTCGACGGATATTCACCCGGATTTCCATTAAATTTAGGAATATCTGACGGGAGTTTATGAGGAATCGCTGGCCACCAAGGGGCATAAGCAATTGGATCATTCGTCAGCCGGTTTAGATCTGGTAATTCTAGAGTTGCTACAAAGGGCAACTGTTGATTCAGGTTAGGCGAAGCATACCCAGGATACGATGGAATTGCCTGAGCAGTGGGTCTTTGCATACCAACATAATGCTGGCAACTTTGACAAGGTTGATGGGCGTAACCACTATAATATGGTTGCCCATTACTTACAAAGACTTGTTGCTCAGGTCCTTGATATGATTGCTAGAATGGCGGTTGTTGAGATTGAACCAACCCTGGTTGTTGGACCATTTGCTGTTGTCCAATACTGGATGATTGACCAAGATGAGGAGTCATAGTACTTGTTTGAGCCTGAGTCGCTCCAGATAAGGAGGCACTAACCTGAGGTTGTGATTGAGTTTTTGAGACAAGAGGTTGTTGTATCGCAACCTGAGAAACTTGGGGTTGACATACAACAGGTAGCGCTTGTACTTGCGACGCAATCACCATACCAGGTATAGTGGGAATATTCGACACAGGGTGGACTGGTTGCATTGAATATACAACCCTTGGTTGCTGAGGCAGTATTGGTACCCAACCACTCGATGTAATTCCAGTTTGACCTGAACTTTGTTGTAAACTCCCATATGGTTGTTCTCCAGGAGGGAACAATGAAAAGGCATACTGCCCTCCATATGGCGGAAATCCAGTGCTTAAAGGGTAGATTGGCCTTTGAAGACACATTGGATCAATTTGTTGAGTTTCAACATAAGAAACACCAGATGATAATCCGGATGAAGAAATAGGAACTAACCATGTCGTCGAAGCAGTCCCTGATGGGACTCCGGCTTGTTGTTGATAACTTGCCGGGACAGATGGTATACCATCGAACATCGTTGGGGTAGCAGCAGGAGGCTCTGCCGTTGCTGTGTCGGATGACACAGTCCTGGATGTCGACAGTTGTTCAGACATATCTAGTCTATCCAAAAGATTTTCTATTGATTCTACAAGAACTTACGATGAAAAGAGACTAACTTCGAAGATCAACGAGGGAATGGTGATGATTATTCCGTTTAAAATAAATTTTAACGACGCTTAGACACAACCTGCTTTTTCAATTTTAAAGAGTCGAGAAAAAGCAAAAGATGACTCTAGTATCCTTCGATGTTTTAACGAGCCCGAAGTGACAAATGCTCGGATGGACTTTTTCTGTTATAGAGTCTGAAAAAGGCCAAAAGAAACTGCTCTGGAGTTCTAGGCAGAGGGTGTGCCAAACTTTTCGCAAAACCGCAGAATACTTTTTAGGGTACGGGCAGTCGATCTTCCTGAATGCTGTGTTCAGTGCATTGCGATCAGTAGGGCGGCCGACACGGCTTCCTAAGGATAAAGGTTTTATTCCTATAGGGGTCTCCCAATATATATGCGACGGTACGTGGGAGCACAATCCGTACTGGTGCTATCGTCCCTCAGGAGGAATCACCCACCTTCAACGAGATCGACAATCACCAGGTTTTACGACGCCGGAACACGTCTCTAGCCTAGACCTCTATGTTGTGCGTTATGTTACAAAGCATTGTTAAGTTCATTCAATTTATTTTAGGTTGATCTTTTTAGAAGTTTGCCTTTCAAGGTTCACCACGAGATGTATGATACAATTCCTAAATGCAGTCTAAAGATGATAAGCAAGCTTTATATCTTTTCAACTTTGAAAATCCTAGCTACTAAGGGAAAAGAAAGACACGATCTTTTCTCAAAGAGCAATCAGCACACTCTAATGCACTTTTCCTAAATCAGACATGCAAACTATCAAGATGCAAATGCACAATGCAGGTGTTTGTTTTCCGCTTTCTTAGTATTGATGCCTACAAAGAAAGCTTTTTGTACAACTTTGAATTTGCTTTTAAATGACAAATACAAACAAGTTTACTTTTTCGAAATCAGAGAGGGTAGAAGAGATTACAACACTTAACGATTTCCGAAATGAATACTTGTTTCGACATTTAAAAGAGACAAACTCAAACCAATAAGCAGAAGTAAATGGATAATCAATTGTAAACAGCCAATGAACTCTCTCCTAAGATCACAATCAACAGATCTGAATCAAGGGCTACAGGATGATTATTTCACTCATGCAAAGGAAAACTGTAAATGATGCCACAAACACATAAAAACACTCACAGTCTTTTTGTACAAAAGGAGGCGGAATTTAAACAGAGAAAAGGAGTTATCAGACTGGTACCTATGCTGGTTACAGGCTGCAAAAATCAGAGATCAAAACAGGGCAAAACAGACCAGAGAACCCCAGCTGCACAAGAGCAAACTGGTTCAGCGCAACCTCAACACAGGGGTTTTGACATTCAGCGCAGGTAGCCTTCACGGGACCTGCGTTGAAATGCAGAATCCCTTCACTGGGTCTGCGCTAAAGGAGAAACTCTCGTTTCTCACTGGTTCTGGGTCACAGATTGCTATTTAATTCACTGTTTTAGGCCAAATAAAAGCAACAAGCAAGGTACAATCAAAGGGATGCTTTGAGGGAGTACTAAGATATATCACAAAGGATCATCAAATCATTCGTGAGTCCATTGTTCAGATCATATACAAGTCCAGTGATTGGATCAAGGCAGCAACTGTCTACTTTGCATCCGGGAATAGCAGATTCAGTTCGATTGTTGCTGTCAAGTCTATGAAACAAACAATGATAGAAACACAAATAAAATGACTAAACAGATCTCCCCAGCGGAGTTGCCAATTTGTTGTGGGGAAAAATGCCTATGCAGGACGATCCTATCCACCTAAGGTGTGACAGTGCCTTAGCAACAAACAAGGACAGCTATTCTGGTTTCTTCCTTTATAAAATGTGAAAGAAGAGAGATAAATAGACTTACCGGTGTCTTCCGTTTGTCCCTCGATCCGGTCTCTCTTCTCTTTGGGAGTTCACAGCTACTTGCCTTCTCACTCGCCCAGCTTCAACAGGTTCATGCAAGATCACAAGAGAACAACTACTTGCCTTCTTGCTTGTCCAGCTTCAACGGGTTCTTGCAAGATCACAAGAGAACAACTACTTGCGACAAGAGAAGAACACTACACAAAGACAAATATTCACATTCATAACTAGTTTAGGATTAGAAATAAACCAAATACACTAATGCAATCATACATCAAGAATACATCAGTATATAGGAGAAACCAAGATAGCTTTATTGATTAATAACAAGGTTCAGGAAGAGATACAACCCAGAGAGCTCCAATCCAACATCTCCTTCCCAGCAAATGGAATTCCTATCTTCACCCCCTTCAAAGCATTAAGCACCCAATGATTCCAATCTCAAACCAACAACAATTCTTTGCAATAACAAAATTCCAGCCTCTAGATCTCATGGAGGAGAGATCCATATATAGATGTTTGG
Source organism: Pinus tabuliformis (assembly GCA_031772625.1). NCBI lineage: Eukaryota > Viridiplantae > Streptophyta > Pinopsida > Pinales > Pinaceae > Pinus > Pinus tabuliformis. The sequence goes on from CM062814.1 coordinate 924,410,078, forward strand.
AGAGAGGATGAGTCAGCTTGAGATCTGACTAGTGTCCTCTCCCTCTATCCGTTCTTGATTCCACTTGGAGGTTCTTGCTTCCACCTGGAGATTTGGAACCTCTTACTCATCACCAGTCGAATTCCCTGAGGCAAGTGTCATTTTGGAAGCTTCCTGGGTTTTGACACCTTGAGAAATGAGCTTGCCACATGTCCACTCTCGTTCAGCGCAGGTAGCCAGTGTTCCATTTGACATTCAATGCAGGTAGCCAGTGTTGGCTTTGACATTCAGCGCAAACAGCTAGTGTAGCCACTGAAATGATCCTGATTTGACTTGTTTTGAGCAGAATTTGGTGGAGAACTTCTGTGAATTGCTGTGGTTTGTTAGCCTTGTTCCTCTAGGGGTAGGAACAACATGTTTAGGGACTTTGGATCCCTTAGATTATGGACATTTCATGCTCAATGCTGTAAGGCACAAAAATGTCTATAACAATTGGGGAGTGAGTGAAACTTGTCAAAGTAGAGGAGACTTCTTGCTGGACCCTGGGAGGAGCTTGTACAGCGTCAAGGCAAAGGTTGTAAAGTTCTTCTTCTTTTGAATTAATACAATCAAACTCATTTTTCTCAACAAGTATCTTATGTTATTTGTTTCATGGACTCCTTGACTTTAATATTAAATATGTTTTATGCAATTGGTTTTTCAGGTGCTATTTAATTTGTTTGCCTTGTTTGTGTTTGCAGATTCGCGAAAAGGAGCTCATTTGGATCAAAGGAGCGAGGGCATCCACAAGCTTGCGTTGGACTTAAGGTAGGCCCTAAAAACACTTGTTTGCTATTGTTTATCAAAGCATATTTAGAGAAAGATAGTGTCTGGTTGGTTTGCTTGTCATTAGGTCTTCTTTAGATTCTAGGAAGGTCTATCTTGTCCGCAAGATCGACTTATTCCGCGTGACAAAATGGCGACTCCAATGGGGACTTGATTGTTTTCCTTGTTTTACTTTGACTTGAGAAACTCTATTTTTGTTTCTGTTTTTGGCTTGTTGTGTGTAAAATTGGGTAGAGTTTGTAGATCCAGGGTTATTTTTCGTTTTTCATAGCTTTGGGAGAGGACCACACCCTAGCCATTTGACACAGTGTGTGCTTACCCATAGCTTGGCTTTTAGCACAGAGCGGGACTGCACCTGTGCCAACTGTGGGCCTACGGACCCTGTCAAAATTTTGAAAACCCTAAAATTTCCTCTGTTAGTCAGGTTAGTTTGTCTTTAGAAATTGTTATCCACTGCCCAGACCTGCATATAACTTGTCAGAAGCTTTCCTTGGATTGATTTCGTTAGTGTTAGGGTTTTAGGTGAAATTCCTGGGAGTTTTGCTTGTTGGGTTTGTTTTTCATTTTGGTTGTGTAGTGGCTCTGAGCTTAGAAGTTGTAGGGACTTCAAATCACCTTAGTGTCTACCAGCCTTCTTATGAGTCTGACCATTTATGAAATCTCCCCTTGTTTGAGGAATCCGCTTTGAGTTTTCTCTTTACAAAACTTCGAAAAGCTTGTGTTTGAGAATTTGGATTTTCATTTTCAAAAAGAAAACGAAATTGGTTGTTCTTGACTGATTTGTGATTCTGCATAAATTAGTCCTTAGCTTGCATCTAGCTGAGTAAAACATCCTTAAAAAAGACTTTTAGTAGGCTTTGACTTCAAATAGGTTTATAGTTTGTAGCTCTCAAAGTTAGTCATTTTCATTAGTTTTGAGTGTTTTATTAAAAAATATAAAAAAATCTCTTTTGAAAAAAGTTTTGCTTTTTGTAGTGATTGAGTGCTTTGAAACGAAAAGGGAAATTTTTGTGAAATAACTAGTTGTCTCGTTTTGAGTGCTTTGGAAAGGAAAAGCTCTTCTTTTAATTTGTTTAATTGAGAAAGATTTGTGTTTACAAAGTATTTGCATTCTCAAACTCTTTCTTAGTTTAGAAGTTCATCGAAGAGAAAAAGATTGTTTAGATCATCTTAGGTGCATTTTTAGTGATTTTGAGTCAAGTCTTCATACCACGAGTTTCATCTCTGCACCTTTGGACTTAAACAAAAACCACTAAAATTAACACTTAAAGTAAAATTCACCTAGTAACATTTTTATTTCTAGGGCTCTGATACACCAACTTAGCTTAGGCTAGTGTCTTGGAGTAGGAGAGTAATTAACTCTCCAAGACAGTAAAAACAAACAAGTAGCTGTATGTTGTGGTAGGGAAGAAATCCAATTGTTGCATTTATGCTCTGGGAAAGCTCCTCTTAAAGGAGAAGCACGAGATCGTGTCCGAACCAGTGTGGGAATCAATCCTTCCTCATTGGGAACGACGCCAGATATTCACGTATTAAAAACGGTAAACCTCAGATTAACCATTGTCGAGGAGCCTGGGGTCACTTGTTGGTAAACCTTCTGCCCTTGCGTGCGTATCAGATCGTAGACTGTTCCCCCAGGTGTATTTGTCTCAGTTGGTAACCTTAGTGGCCATATTCTTTAGGACTCTTCCTAAGGTGACAGTGGTGGGAAGATCCCACTGTACCTGGAGCAGACGTCGGCTAGACTCACTTGGATTTTCTGGGGGGTTCACTTCACTCGAGACGGTTAAGTGGAGGAACTTGTGCCAGTCTATTCATTAAGCAGGTTGCCGGGGTAACTGTTCCAACCGCCATTTCTGTACTGAACTCTGCGACGTTGGATTTCATCACCAACTAGTGTTTTCAGTCCGGAAAGTTACTGTTTGTGTGTGTTTGATCTCCTAGATTATTTAGGCGTGTGATTCAAATTTCCTTGGTTCTTTAGAGACCTTAGGTGCTTTTTATTGAGATTTTACTTTGTTTGTGTGTGAAGTAGTTAAAAGTCTTTAACTGTGGCTGAATTACCAAGGCAGTCCCCTAGACTTCGGGGCCAGTCTCCTGAGTTAGTAAACGTGGCTGAGTTACTGAGGAGGTCTCGTAGACTTCGGGGCCAACCTCCTGAGGAAGTACCGAGCCAGCTCGAAGGCTTGAAAGTCCTCGTAACTCCTAGAGACAGTAGAGTTGGGTCACCTGAGGAAGGAGAATCTTCTTTGATAGTACATCCTGATTTTCAACCGTTAGTAGCAGATTATAATCCACAGTCAGTGTCTGTCTCCAAAATCGCTGGTAGCTTTTCATCTACTAGTGATATAGGTGAAGAACCCGAAATATCCGAGCCTGAAAGTGAATTTGCTGCTACTCCGACATCGGGGTTTGTTTCTCCAACTTTTAGTGGTCCTGGTTCACCTAGGGTAGAAAGAGTAATCACTCAAGATCTTCCTTCTGGACTTATTTCTATTGAAGAACTTGCTCCGGAAGAAGAAGAAGTAGGCATCCCTATCCCTGAAAATCAACCTGTTATTGAACTAAGGGAGCGTGAATCAATTTTTTACAGTCCGCCTAGGAGTAGTTCTTGGTATCTTTCTTTGACTAATTATTTAGAAAACTCAGGGTTAAGTTTTTCACCACCTCGTGCTCCTTATCACTCAACACCTAGAGGTTTTTATACTCCCGTCAATATGGCAGGACAGTCATCCATGTTTACTCAATTGCCTGAATCTTTTTTGCACGACGGTCCTTCTGTTCCCTCTGGGTATCAGTCTCTTTCTGGTACTTTTTTTGGAGCATCTCCTCAACCCATTGAGCAAGGGTTATTAACTGGAAGCAATGGTACTAAGCCATTGAGTGTAGAAGACATTCTTATGATGTCAGGTTCTATTCCCAATCCTCAACCTCAAGGTGGCCAGTTACCGCCTGGGGGGCAGCCTCAATTAACGCCTGGGGGGCAACCTCAAGGTACACAATTTGCATCTGGGGTGCAACCTCAAGGACAGTACATACCTATGGGACAGTACATTCCTCAAGGTCAACCCCAGACTCAATATGTACCCCAAGGTCAACCCCAGTATCAATTTCTACCTCAAGGTCAACCCCAGTATCAGTATGTGCCTCAAGGGTATCAACCCCAAGGTCAATACTCGAACCAAGGTTTCCAACCACCCCAAGGTCAAACGTATGTTCAAGGAACGGGAAATGTACCTTTCAATTATCAATCCTACCCTCAACCTGGTTATGGTCCTCAGTATTCTCAACTTGTTATGGGTCAGTACCCCGGAATGAATATAGTGTGGGATCCATCGCAAACCTAACAGGTGTTGTAGCCAAGTGTACAATTGTCATCTCAAACTGGACAACCCTTAGTTTCTGGTTCACCCCAGCAACCAGTCCAGTCTAACATTCAAACTTCTATACCTTCGGTAGTTTCTCAGCCTGGGCCTAGTACACCTTGTACTCCGCCTCAAACGACTGCTACAACTGCCACAACATCTGTTCAATCTACCCCACCTACTTCTGGAGTATCGACAACTCCGGTTTCTACTGTTCCTGTATCTACTCCTCAGAAATCTTTACCACCGTCTGGATCTACGATTCAAACTTCGGTTCAGATGCCTGTAGGACAACTCGGTTTAAGTACGGTTGTCACAAGTCAACCACAATTCACCTATCAACCATACCAGGGACAGTACCAATTCGGTCCTGCTGTCCAGCAGCTAGTTTATCAGTATCAACCGTATCCTGGGTACACTTATCAACAACCTCAACAACCCCAGTACGGTTCGGTTAATCCTGGTTTTCCAGGAGGATACAATATCCCGAACGCCATTCCTATTCCTAGTTATCCTGGATATCCTCCTCCTGGGGCTGGTCTCATGACCTAGAGTTTTAGGGATCCTAATCGGCAGTTACCGTTTATCGCAACTTTGGACTTACCTGACTTGTCGCGCCTAACGAACGATCCCATTAATTATCTTCCGTTTTGGCCGCCAATGCCGAATAAGTTGCCCAGTGACATTCCCAAGTTCAAAGGTAAATCAGGAGAGGACCCGTCGAACCATGTGATGACTTACCACCTCTGGTGTGCGTCTAACTCCATCATAGATGATTCAATCCGTCTTAGACTTTTCCAGCGCACTCTAATTGGTCTCGCGGCCAAGTGGTACATTGAGTTACTGCGAGGCACTTTTTATAATTTTAGTCAGTTAGCTACCTCGTTTTTAACTCATTTTCAGTTGCCAGTCCGATATGACAATGGCACGGAATTGTTAACTTCGCTAAACCAATCGACATCCACTTACATTTCAGATCATATTCATGAGTGGAGACGTCGATGTCGTTTAGTGAAGGTATTTATTCCGAATCAGATCTTGGCTGAGTGGTTTGTAAAATCTTTGTTGCCAAAGATTACTGAAGATGTTGCTAAAGCCAGAGTTGTTACTGAGGAGCAAGTAATTGCTGAAGAACAGTACCTTGACTTGGTTTATACTCAGTCGGGTACGTTACACGAAAAAATACCCGATCTTCCCAAGCAAAATCAAATCGCTGCAGCTCCTTCGGGATCTCATGCCGCCGATGGTATGATTGGCACGGTTAACACTAAAAGTAAGAAGAAGTCTTCCAAGAATTCTTCCCCTATCATAACCCTGCCTGACTCCCCAACAGGAGATTCTTCTGCAGAGATTTCCGCCGATATTCATGTTGTAGAGTCATCTACAGCTAAATTAAAATCCGGTGAGAAGAAGAAAGGAAAGAAGAAGAATAAAACTGACAAAAGTTCAAAGGAGAAACCTGAAAAGGCGGAATCCAACAGGAGATTCTTCTGCAGAGATTTCCGCCGATATTCATGTTGTAGAGTCATCTACAGCTAAATTAAAATCTGGTGAGAAGAAGAAAGGAAAGAAGAAGAATAAAACGGACAAAAGTTCAAAGGAGAAACCTGAAAAGGCGGAATCCAATGATGAAAAGCGCAAACCTCGTTATCCTTGTCTCATTTGTGACGATGAACATTTTACAAGAGACTGCCCTCATCGTGCAGAGGTTGCGAAAATTGTCAAGGGTTCCCAAACTCCTGCTGTTTTGAAGGATCCTTTTCCGGCTCAAGACAGTAAGATGATAGGTTCATCCTCGAGTGCCAATGAAGAACCCATACTGATGATGTCCCATGTTAGGATTGCGACTCGATCGCAAGATTATGGTAGTAAAAGTCCTATTGATGGTAAAGAAGCAGAATCTTCTCATTCTAATCCATCAACCTCAGCTCCCGGTTCCGATCCACTACAGATCGAGAAACCTAATCCAGACTTGGTAATCAAACCGCCCGCCAAGGGTATACTTTGAAAGTCAGCTTTCAATCCACATGCGGGAGCAGCTCAGAATTATAACATTGTTGAGGATTTAGCTGTTTCACCCTCAGCAATGTCGGCTTTGGAAGTGCTGCAATCATGCCCAGCACAACGCAAATTACTTTTGTCTGCTATAGGAGCTGTTGATGTTCAGGACCCGAACCTAATAATTTTTGATCTAGAAAATAGTACACCGTGTTTGCCTCATCAAATGGCTTTCCAGATTCCAGTGATAGTCAAAAACAGGCCTATTCATCGGACTGTAATTGATGAGGGAGCCTCAACGTGTATTATGTCGATACAGTGTTGGAGATCGCTTGGTTCTCCTTCGCTAAATCAATCCCCGACAATTCTAAAGGCCTTTGATGGCCGTGGGTTTCATCCTTTTGGCATTCTACAGGATTTGCCTATAGGGGTTGAAGGAAAAACCGTTAGTCTAGATGTGGAGGTGGTTGATGCCCCTCTAGATTACAACCTTCTCTTGGGTCGAAGTTGGTCTTACGCTATGACAGTGGTCGTTTCATCGGTCTTTCGAGTAATAAAGTTTCCACACAATGGAAAGATCGTAACTATAGACCAGCTGGCTTACTTTTCATCCGACCCAGCCTCTTCGGAGAGTATTCAGCATGTTGGTAAAACGACTATCCCATATAAGGATGTTGGAGTAGGATTAGTTAAAGATGCCGGTTTACTGGGAACTTTTCCTTTTCCTCCAATCAACGCGTCGTCTTCATTCGCAACCATTCATATGATTACATCAGACACCGTTCTTTATGATGATCCTTGGATCATTCCTTCTGAATCTGAGATAGACTCATTTGGTAATTCCATGCCTTTGAGTCCATATGAAATTGCCTATGAAGCCGTGCAGTCGTTTGCTGACTCGTGTTCAACCAAAAATGACTTAATGAATGTGGTCCGTGAGGAATCACTATTCACATCAACTTCAGATTTAACTACGTTTTCTGAACTTGTTCACTCTGATGAGTAAATTCGTGAAATCCTATGTGTAGATGATTTACCATGGGAAGATCTCCATCACAGATCTTTGTTTTTACCTGAGGATGATCGTTTTGAAAATGATTTCTCATCAATTTTTACAACTGAATATGTCAAGGAACCTCAGAATCCAATGAAACATCCCAATTCAGAGTTAAATTTGGGAAACATCTCTCGGACTATTCCTATTGACATTTGGGTTAAACCCGGAATTGTTGAGAACATTCATATAGGTGCCTCGTGTACAGATGACGAAATTCAATTATATAAGGCCCTATTTCAAGAATTCCGCGACGTGTTTGCCTGGTCCTATGAGGAAATGCCAGGAATTGATCCCACAATTGTTGTTCATGAGATCAAGACTTACCCGGACGCTAAACCCGTCCGGCAACGTTTGCGTCAGATTCACCCACGAAAAGCAGCTGCAACTAAAGCAGAAGTTGAAAAAATGTTGAAAGTAGGTTTCATTTATCCGATCCCGTTGACGGACTGGGTATCGAATATTGTTCTGGTTAACAAAAAACAAGGAACAATAAGAATATGCATCGACTATAGGGACATTAATCGAGCCTGTCCAAAGGACAATTACCCAACTCCCTATATCGATCAAATCATTGATGATTGTGCCAGCAGCGAAATATTTTCCTTTATGGACGGTTTTTCCGGATACAATCAAATCAATATTCTACCTACCGATCAACCAAAAACGGCTTTCATTTGTCCATGGGGGACATTTGCTTATTGCAAGTTACCTTTTGGGCTTCAGAATGTCGGAGCAACTTTTCAAAGGGCGATGTCTTATGAGTTTCATGACATCAAGCACATTGTGCAACCTTATCTCGATGACTTGCCTGCTCATTCATTACATCGAGCTGATCACCTTGTCCATTTACGAGCAATCTTCATGAGGTGTAGGCATTATCGTATTCGGTTGAACCCACACAAGTGTGTCTTCTGTATAGAAACGGGTCGATTGCTGGGGTTTGTAGTTTCGAAAGTCGGCATTCGCGTTGATCCCTCAAAGGTCGAAGCTATCATCAAATTGCCTCCTCCTTCGAGTCTTCGCCAACTCCAAAGTTTGCAGGGGAAAGCAAACTTTTTACGACGATTCATTCCTAACTACGCCGAGGTTACAAAGGGTTTTACCCGGTTGTTGAAACAGAATACTCAATTCTATTGGGATGAGATAGCTCAGAAATCTTTTGATGCACTCAAACACGCGTTGACCCATGCACCGTTGTTGCATCCTCCCAATTACAACCAGGATTACTTCTTGTATCTCGCCGCCTCTCATTCCACCATTGGAATGGTCTTAGTTCAGGAAGATGAATTCGGAATGGAACATGTGATATATTACCTTAGTCGAACGTTAAATCCCACTGAGCTAAATACTCACATGTGGAGAAATTGGCATTGGCAGCCGTTCAAGCTGTCCAACGTTTTCGTCACTACATTCTACTACGTAAAACTACAGTAATTTCGGATTGCAACCCTATGATCTACATTTTGACCAAGCAATTGCTAGGGGGAAAGTACTCTAAATGGATCATTATCCTACAAGAGTTCGACTTGGAATTTGAGAAATCTAAGTCTAAGAAATCGTTAGTTTTTGCGGAGTTAATGTGTGACTTCCCGCGTGCTGACACGGAAACTGTGGCAGAGGAGCCCATTGCGGACGAATCCTTGTTTCTAATCAGCACTTTATATCCGTGGTATGGGGATATCATCGTTTATCTCCAGACCCAATCCTTTCGGCCAGAAATTTCAAGGTCAGAACGTCAGAAAATTCGATTCCAGTCCCAACAATTCAGAATTATTGGAGATACTCTTTATCACCGTGGGGCGGACTCTGTTTTTCGACGTTGCTTAACTCACGAGGAAGCTGAAAGGGTTCTAAATGACTGTCACGCTGGAGCGTGTGGTGGTCATATGTCTGGGTTTGCCACAACCCAAAAGATATTGCGCGCTGGTTACTTCTGGCCGTCCTTGTTTAAAGATTGTATTAAGGCGGTACGAAAATGCCACAACTGCCAGATTTTTGATCGTAAGATGTGTGCTCCACCTGCTCCTCTCCACCCTATAATTTCCGTTAGTCCTTTTGCCAAATGGGGTATCGATTTTATTACATGTAACCCTCACTCGGCGGGGGGCATGCGTATATCATCCTTGCGGTAGATTATTTTACTAAGTGGGCCGAGGCGATGCCTAAATTTGAGGCAGACGGAAAGACAACTGCAATTTTCGTGTTCAATCATATAATTGCTAGGTTTGGTGTCCCGCAAGCAATAATCACTGATCATGGGCGCCATTTTCGAAACGTTATGATGACCGAACTTACAGGCCAGCTTGGTTTACGTCACGATAGTTCAACCCCTTATTATCCACAAGCGAATGGTCTGGTTGAGTCCATCAACAAAGTTTTAGTTATCATGATCCGACGAATCATTGGGATTCATCGGTCGAATTGGCACAACATGCTATTTTCAGCGCTTTGGGCGTACCGAACTTTAGTAAAAACATCAACAGGGTTCACTCCTTTCCAACTAGTCTATGGTTTGGAAGCCGTGTTACCCATTGAATGTGAAATCCCGTCACTGCAAATGGCCATCGAGTTACTTCCAGCCACTTCCGAAGAGGAAAAGCGTTTGTTATACTTGGCTCAATTATATGAGAATTGATGTGATGCTGCATTAGCAATCGAGACTCACGCAAAACGCATGAAAGCTCAGTATGATCGAAATGTGACCCCTCGAAATTTTTCGGAAGGAGATCTAGTCTTAGTTTATGATCAAGCTAATGATAAATTAGGCGCTGGAAAATTCGTTCCTATGTGGCATGGTCCCTATGTTGTCAAGTGAAAGCTAGCCAAAGGGGTTTATGAATTGGTAGACTTTGACGGGGACTCTTTGGGTAAACCCAGAAATGGCCTTTACTTGAAGAGGTATTATGCTTAAAAAAATGGGTATGGAGATTTTTAGTTAGGATAGTTTTTCTTTCTAGCTGGTGTGTTTTAGTTTAAACAGTGTGCTTAGCTTAGAGAGTGTTTTTTCGTCATTATTCCTGCATATCTTGGTTTTACTCTTGATATTGCAGATGTCAATGCCTCTCCAAACATACATTGGTTTCGCTGATGGTGCTTGTCGTAATACACGGAACATCTCTTCCGCAGATTGGGTTATCTATTCGCCCTCTGACGAGTTAGTATCTATGCATGGGGTAAGCCTCGGTCAAACAAAAAACAACATTGCCAAGTATAGTGCAGTGATTGAGTTATTATCTGAATCTATTTCATTTGGGATTCGGAGTTTGATAGTGAGGTTAGATTCTGAACTCGTTGTATTACAACTTAATAGAGTGTATGCCATTAGAAATCCAGTGTTATTAAGATTATTTTTGAGAGTGCGTCTCTTGGAATGTGAATTTGATTATATTGAATATCAGCATATTCCAAGGTCTTTAAATACATTAGCAGATGCAATTGCTTCTTGAATGTTAAATAGACATTTGCAATAATCATACATGTAAATTTAAAACCATTCCATAACATGATTTACAAGATAAGTCGGTAATAGTGATATGTATATATAAGAGTATGTTAAAAATACATTGTCCTCGATCATAGGTTGAAAAACACCTTATGATCGGCAAAAATGATAAGTACAAAAAACAAAAATGTCACATGTGCCCACAATAGGCGATCATCCTATCACTGGTGATGATCTCTATAAGAAACCATTGCACGGGCCACCTTGCAAAGGAACCTCCTAAAAGGTCTCGGGACTCCAATCACATAGCATTGAAGTCGACGAGGAATGTCGTCTATAGTGGTCTCAAAAATATCGCCTGTCAAGCGCTCGAGATGACCCTTCAACTCGGCCAAAACCTCTGCTGATTCGTCCTGTGGGGCTGGCACGGGTGCAACTGGTTGTTTCCTCTCGAAAGGCCAGAGAGCGGCTGGTCGCTGTGGACCCACATCTGCATTTTAAAATTTTTACTATCAATTTTGAGATGATGGAAAAACAAAAAAAATAAAAGTAGAAAAAATGTTGAAAAGGATTTTACCTGACTCGTCCCACTGCTCTCCTGGCGGAAGAACCATGTCTGGGTCACCACGAAAATCTATCCCAGCGTAAGGGAAGTCCTGAATGGAAAAGACCTGGTTTTCCAACCATTGGAAATACTCAGGTTTGAATCGAGCAACCTTTGTCCTCTCGTCCGGGTGACGGGCCATGACTGCGACCCATCGCATTAGTTTGGGCTCTCGAGGAAGCCCAGCTCCAACAGTAAGATGCTGTGGGATCAACATAGGAACCCTCTCCAGGCCAAAACTCATGACTAAAGCCCCATAAGCAAAGGTCTTTAGTCGTCCGTTCTTGGCCCTGGTCAGTTGGCCTTTCACATTGGCCAACACGGCATCGCACCAGTTGAAGATGGTGCCTCGAAAGCAATCAACTGCCATACGCATTTGGGATCCGGTGGCAATATGTAATGCGGCAGCTTCGCAAAGTCTGGTGACAGTGAATGCAATCACCATGAGCTCAGGATGGGATATCGTCTTTATGTCTATCCCTTTGTCTCTAGCCTGGCTGTTGTAGTACTCTAGCCGGAGGCTATCGACAGACTGGCCACCTGGCCTAGTCTCGTGCAGAGTCAAGTCTTCACCTCTCTTAGGCAAACCAGTCAAGAAATAAATGTCCGCCGGCTCGATTTCGAGCTGGTGGCCGCCAATGAAGAAGCATTGGTCCTATATGCTCCATCTGTCAACCAGCCACTATAAGAAATCCACCTGAGCCCTCATGCCAGGAATGGCCCAAAATTTGTACAGTCCGCACGCCCTCAAAGCATCAAGTGAAGGCTGATGATTCCATGCAGCAGCATCCACTTCCTCATGCTCTCGTTCACGCCAATCTAGCATGATGTACTCTCTGCATCAAGTATAAATATTAATTAAAATGCTAGAAAATATTTTGTGTGGTCCATTTTTGAGAATTTTTTGGGTTCAAAACCCTTGCGGCAGGGACCACACCCTCCAGGTTAGACACAGTGCATGGGACCGCACTTTGTCTACATGGAAGGTGTGGACCCCGAGCTTTTTCCTAATGGAGAAAAAGTCGGGGTCCGCAGGCCCGCAATGGTAAACCTGCGGGCCCCCGCGCGCGGGTTTTGCGCTTAAAAACCCTCCCAAAAATGAAATGAAGGACTAAAACAAAAAAATAAACGGTTGAAAATGAATTGTGGGATGATGTGGATTACCTGGAGAAGACGGCGTTCGATTCTGACGGTTGGATTTTCTGCAATCTTCACGGGAAGTTTTCTGAGCAAAAGCACTATTTTCTCACCCAAACTCAAACGGTAAAAATGAATTGACAAAGGCCCTTTTTATAAGTTTTTTGAGTAAATAAATTGCAAATTTGTTTATGTTTCACTTTGAAAAGGTATTTTTGCGACATTTTTATCCATCTCAAACAGGTATGAGTAATGTTTGTGTTTTTGTGCAGAATAAAGGATTATTCAGGCGAAATCTATCATTTTCGACGAAAAAACATGTAGAGTCATCTTTAAGCTCTTTTCTGACTCCTAAAACATGAAAATATTGCCGAGTGTTTCTTTTAAACTCGTTAAAACAGAATTAAAAGATGGTCCCCTTACAGCTCTTTTCCGACCGTAAAAACATGAAAAGATTGCCGGATTTTTGTCGTTTCAAATTCGATATTGGTTATAAAATGACGTGTCATTGATCGCTTTTTTACTTTTTCGGGTCAAGGGCACTAATGACAAAAAGTACTCCTCAGTTGTAAAAGATCAAGCGGTTCTCTCAAGTATTATTTTATACTTTTTCAGGCTTGGGAGACACAAATTTACGAAAAAGGTCAACCCTAGAGTCTTCTTAAGTTTTTTCAGACTCTCTAAAATTGAAAAACGCCGAGTTTCTCCTATACTGGACTCGTTAAAATTTCACAGTAAAGGGCCTATTCAATTACAAACAGGAACGAACCACTCCTTCTTAGGGTTCGAATTTAAACTAAGTTGGACTCATCCGAAGGATGAGCTTATAATCAAGCAAATGTTATCCTCCTCAAGCTTGTCAAAGATAAAGAGGTACTTGCCAGAAATGGTGGGGGAAAAGAGAGAAAAATGAGCCTGTTTGTCATACTTTGTAACCACTCTTGAACACGACACTTTCATTCACCTGGGTTGGGAAATCCTTTTCCTAACAGTTGATCAAACCACATTGAAAGTCTTCAGCCGGTTTCTGGGTATTAACTTTGGGTCAATTGTCACCAAACCATCTGCCGTGTCGTTATGTGTTCAAGAGGTCACTGCCAATAAGACATTCATTTGCAAAATATCTGTCATCCATCTTGACCATCCCTGAGTCAGTCCTTGCAACTAAATTTCTTCAACTTGATCTATGATTTCGTGTTGTGGGCTTGCCTACGACGGATCGCTTTCTATCGACATCAACTCATTATCTAGAAAGATGATCTAGGAATCGTCAGTACCTTGAGATCTGCATGCCTCAATGGCAGGTTTCTCGCCTTTGACGACAGTTTACATCATTGACTTTCGATCAAAGGATTCCGTGACATGTTCGACATCAACACATTTATTCGCATCTCATGGATTGTACTGGGTACTTTGAGAGCCATTGACATCACTGGTGGTTTCTCTCACACTTGTTAACAGTTTACATCATTGACTGGTAATCAAGTGGTTTCTACCATGTTCGACATCAACACATTCATTCGCATGGATAGAATCGTACTATTTCAGGAAGTAGAAATGAAGACCCTGGATCTAGTTTCCACAATCCAGGCTGCGAGGAATTTTGTATTCATTATATAATGGACTATTCATAAACAGATGGCTGCGTCCATACTGTGTCCACATGAGTCTATACTTGTGATGTTTTACAAGATCATTCCTGTATCAGAGCAGTAGTTAGTTTTTCTAGTCAGTTTTGATCTGAGCATGGGAATGCCTACCTCAGCGATGATATGATCTCATATATATATATCTTGCATTGAATGTTTTTACAGGTTCCAACTGGGCTCTCCACAAGATGATCCTCGAAATGATAAAGTGCTTCACTCTTCCTAAATGATAAGAAATCCTCATCTACTACAGACTTCGCACTTTAGGGGGCAATCTGTTACACAAAAATATCGTCACCATGATTATTTGCAGTCAGTATGGGTCTATCATCACTTGTACTGTCCTCCCAAGCAAGTCTCAGACCTCAGTTCTTCAAATCAAGCTTTAGAAATGAGAGAATGACTTTAAAAATCAATGTAACTCTGGTTCCGCACTTTCTCTCATGGTCACCTGCGGTCCCGCACCTTCTGTGTACAAAAACTGCGGACCTGCCCGCTCTGTCCCTAACAGTGTAGGTGCGGACCACTGTGAAAGTCAAAAGGCGCAAGTTTTATCTTAAAAAACTCACTTTGGGTTAATTCTAGAGGTTTCTAGAAGGAATTTTGACGTGGATTGTTCGCTCTGAGGTGGTTCATGCATCCCAAAAGAGAAGGAGCTAATCCCTTGATGAGAGGAGCTATCCCTTTGAAGGAGGGCTTTATCCCTTTGAAGGAGGACCTAGTAACCTCCCTCCATTGCACTATAAATACAGGCATTGGGCTGGTTGCTAGAGAGGTTAGAAGCTGAACATTTTTGAGGGTAAATGCTGGTGAAATCAAGACTTCCTAGTTGAGCTTAAGAGGAGAGATCACACATCTTTTTGGCTTCATTGGGGAGTGAGTGAAACTTGTCAAAGTAGAGGAGACTTCTTGCTGGACCCTGGGAGGAGCTTGTACAGTGTCAAGGTAAAGGTTGTAAAGTTATTCTTCTTTTGAATTAATACAATCAAACTCATTTTTCTCAACAAGTATTTTATGTTATTTGTTTCATGGACTCCTTGACTTTCATGTTAAATATGTTTTATGCAATTGGCTTTTCAGGTGCTATTTAATTTGTTTGCCTTGTTTGTGTTTGCAGATTCGCGAAAAGGAGCTCATTTGGATCAAAGGAGCGAGGGCATCCACAAGCTTGCGTTGGACTTAAGGTAGGCCCTAAAAACACTTGTTTGCTATTGTTTATAAAAGCATATTTAGAGAAAGATAGTGTCTGGTTGGTTTGCTTGTCATTAGGTCTTCTTTAGATTCTAGGAAGGTCTATCTTGTCCGCAAGATCGACTTATTCCGTGTGACACCCATGGTATTTATGCACCCATGGAATCTACCTATGGTATTGTAACAAAAAAAGGTTATAAGTAACAAGTCACATTTTGTAAAAGGACAAAGTGTCCACCACAATGTAGCTTTTACAATTATTCTCTATTTTAATAAAAAAAATCTTTGTGGTTTTTTTTATTATTGTGTGTTCTCCTCTTTTCTTCTATATTTTGGTTTCTTTTAGATCTTGGTGGCCGGACCCCAAGATCTAGATCAGTGGTATCATATTCAAGTTATAACTCCATGGGAATAAGGGTTTGAATCATATTTCAGTTTCAAAATTTTGCAACAATCTTCAAAAAAATTCATGGCAGTGCTATGACCTCCACAAAGAATTTTAAAAGGTGCAAAATATCTCATTTGAAATGATTTTTTGTTAGCTCAAATGGGTTTTTTACGTAATTTGGTTTCATTTCCCAATTTGAGAGATACAAGCAATTGAAGTTACACATGTATGGAATGTTTCATGACCACGCATAAAATGAGTTTCTGTAATCATTTTCTCACTCCACAGGTCATGAAATTTCAAGTGCCTTATATAAATGGAAATATCTCTTCAGTACCTCAAATAGGTATTTGACAGAATTTGATGTCATCACCTATACCAAAAGTTATTAATAAAGTTGTAGAAAGAGTTCTATAATGTAAGAGAAGAATTTACAACCTCTCATTGGATAGGAGAATCTACAACACCCATGGCCACTTTTTTTTTCAAGTATGCGACAAATTTATAGTTCATGTACATATCTGGTGTGGCCTGGTTCTGTACCCCACCAATAATCCATGAGTTTTTATATCTGGAGCAACATTCAGAGCGGGTTCCCTTTGGAGACGTGCCCTCTCACCTCGTTTTAGTAGGCACCTGCTTCACATTCATCAATTTGAGCATAACAGCAACTGACTTGGGTTCCTTAGAGATGTTCCCTCCCACCCTAGACTATGTAGGCATGTTGGGTCCCTATAATACTAGTGATTACCCCATTACTATTGTAGTTATACCCCTTATTTATATTGTTGTGCCCCTATTACCCCCATATTGTTATTTTTGTGCCCCATAGAATCCCTCTATTGTTATTTTTGTGGCTTTATATTATTATTGTTAGGCCGACTGGATTATATTGTGACTCCTTAGACTCCTATATATAGAAAGGAGGTTTTGTCATTTGTATCATCCAATAATTGTTCATTTATGTAATGTAAAGGAGGTTTCACCCTCGAAGAGGTTGAATTCTAAGGCGTTGATCTATCTTTTCTATCTTTTCGTGAGCTGGTTTCATAACATCTGGTATCAGAGCTTTGGATTCTAGGGTTTCGCTGCTACAAACAGGTCATCGTGGAATTTTCACTATAACTTTTTTTCTGTGACGTTTCAGAAGTCACAAAAAAACCCATTTGAGAAGAAATCGTGTTGAACCTTGGGTCCGAATTTCAGAGCTTTTCGCGTGATATTTGCGGAGATATGATCAAGGAAGTTGGTCTTTTTGCAGACTCCTGAATTAAATTAAAAACATGTGACCTGGGGAAAATCATCATAACTTTCTCTCTGGGAATCAGATTGAAATTTCGTAAGAAGATACAGAAAGAGGACGGACTGTAGTTTCTTGTATATCTTTTTCAGAACCAAAGATCGAAAATTGTACACGTGGCACTTCATACAAGTTCGCTCTTCTGGAAAGGTCTATAATCAGGTCATCTTGGGAGATTGCGAATAACTCTTTCTTGGAGAATCCAATTTGGATCAGATGGGTGGCATTGGAAAGAGGACATAGAGAGCTACTATAGGTCACAAATTCAGAACTAGATGATTGGAAAGTACAGAGATACATTAGAGGCAATATCAAGCTCCTACAAAGTGAAAAAAGAAAATGCAAACACCTAGTAAGGAACCTGAAAGCTCTAGCATGACTCATGAAGAAGAGGAAGAAATGCTACATGATATATCAAAATTACAAGAACAAGTGCAACAAATGTCACACTCACAAAAGTTAACAGAAGCTAAGATAAATGGTGTGGAAGCTAAGATGAATGGGATGGAAGCTAAGATGGACAATTTGAAGATAGATTTGAACACAAATTTGAAGACATGCATGGCAGATTTGAAGACAGATTTGACAAATTTTCTACAAGAAATACTTACTAATAAAGGTAGTAAAGGAAAGTCATGATGAGAACAAAAGAAATGTTAATCATGATTCCATAGACACTAATGTTGGATCGAAGAATCACCATATTCCAAAAATCGATATGAGGAAGTTTGATGGCAAGGATCCCGCCACATGGATATTACAGATGGAGCAATTCTTCGATCTCAATAATGTGCAAAACGCACGAAAGGTACGTATGGAAACTCTATATTTGGAACCAAATCAGTTTTTATGGTATCAATGGCTTTGTTCTCGTAAGAAATTTATCACTTGGGCAATTTTTACGGAAGAATTGATAGCGAAAAGCAACAATTTTTTTAGCCAATTGATAAGTCTCAAACAAAAGGGTTCAATAATGGAGCACATTGAGGAGTTCCAAAAATTGAACATAAGGGTAAAAGATATTCCAGAGGAGCATAGGATTGATGTGTTCATAGGGTCTTTAAAGGATAATATCCAACATGATGTTCGCCTTTGGGAACCTGATTCATTAGAGAAGGCATTCACGTTAGCAAGAAAAATGGAAAGCAAAATTATGGCAACTAGGAAGCATACCATTCACAACTATAAAGACGGAAGTGTTGTTGCCCCTAGTCTTCCACAACCTACAAGGTTGACACCACAAAAATTGGAAGAAAAAAGAGCAAAATGGCTTTGTTACAATTGTGATAGAAAATACACAAAAGGTCATAAGTGTGCTGAGAAGAAATTATTCTACATAGATTGTGAAGAGGAAGAAGAAAAGGAGCAAGAAAGGTCAAAGGAAGAGGATATACTCCAGAAACAAAGCCTAGATGAAGAACAAATAAATCCGACCATATCTTGTAATGCATTGGCGGGAATTACCACTCCTCAAACCATCAAAATAGAAGGACAAATCAAGAAGAAAAAGGTAATAGTGTTGATTGATTCAGGAAGCACCCACAATTTTATTCATTGTAGGGTAGCAAAAGAATTGAATTGCTTCCTATATCCAGCACCAGAGTGTCAAGTGATGATTGCAAATGGAGGAACAATAAATTGCTCTGGAAAGTGCCATAATATCAAGCTATCCATGGGAGAATATGTATTGACTAGCCTAATGCTTTCCATTCCAATGGGAGGTGCTGATGTTGTACTAGGAGTCCAATGGCTACAATCCTTGGGTACAATAGCTTTTAATTTTCAAGAACTTTTCATCAAATTTTCTACAGAAGGAAAGGAAGCTGAATTAAGGGGTATTGCAGGGAAACCGGGAAAGATAATCAGCTCTAATGGCATGACAAAGCTTCTAAAAAAGGAGAAAAGAGGTGTAATTGCACAATTATGTTCGCTAGATGTTTCCACATTGGAATCATCTGTTTCTCCAGATCTCCAAAAAGTCCTGGACAATCATTCCAAGGTATTTGAGAGTCCCAAAGGTCTCCCACCTATGCGTGATCATGATCATGCTATTCATCTGATTCCAGGAAGTGTTCCTCCAAACATCAGGCCGTACAGATATCCCTATGTCCAAAAAAGTGAAATTGAACGTATGGTTGCAGAAATGCTAGAGGCTGGTATAAGTAAATCGAGTCAAAGTTCTTTCTCAGCTCCAGTAGTATTGGTGCACATGAAGGATGGATCATGGCGCATGTGTCCGGATTATAGGGAGCTCAACAAGCTCACTATTAAAGATAAGTTCCCCATTCCTGTCATTGATGAATTACTGGATGGATTGCATGGATCAATTTACTTCACCAAGTTGGATCTTCATTCGGGATATCATCAAATCAGAATGAAGATTGAAGACATTCCGAAAACGGCATTTAGAACTCATGAGGGTCATTATGAATTTTTGGTCATGCCTTTTGGCCTTATCAATGCACCTTCAACATTTCAAGGTTTGATGAATTCAATTTTCAAACCATTCCTTAGAAAATTTGTGTTAGTATTTTTTGATGATATACTAATCTACAGCAAGTCTTGGAAGGATCATGTTGAACATGTTGACAGGGTGCTACAACTATTGGAGGAGAAACAATTATATGCAAAAAGATCCAAATGTTTCTTTGGAGTCCAGGAGGTGGAATATTTGGGTCATATTGTATCTCATGAAGGAGTTAAGGTAGACCCTAGCAAAATTAAAGCCATTAAGGAATGGAAAATCCCCACATCCATAAAGCATCTGCGAGGATTTCTTGGGTTGACAGGGTATTATCACAAGTTTGTTAAGAATTATGGGAGAATAGCAGCACCTCTAACAACATTATTGAAGAAAGATTCATTTTCATGGACTCCAGAAGCAACAAAGGCCTTTGAACATCTTAAAGAGGCAATGTACCAAGCACCGGTCTTAGCTACACCGGACTTCACAAAAACCTTTATTGTGGAATGTGATGCTTTCAGAAATGGAATTGGTGTTGTTCTAATGCAAGATGAAAGACCTATTGCTTTTGAAAGTCGTCCAATCAAGGGAGAGTTTTTAAGCAAAGCTATTTATGAGAAGGAAATGTTGGCAATACTCCATGCACTTAAGAAATGGCGACCCTACCTAATGGGAAGACACTTCAAGGTAAAAACGGATCATGATAGCCTTAAATAATTTTTAGAACAAAGATTATCCTCTGAAGAGCAACAAAAGTGGGTCACAAAGATGTTGGGTTATGACTTTGAAATCATCTACAAAAAAGGGAAGCAAAATGTGGTGGCAGATGCACTCTCAAGAAAGGATGAGGATGTGGAAGCATTGTTGTGTGCCATTTATATTATCCAACCAGATTGGATAAACGAAGCAAGGGAGGAATGGAAGAATGACGAAGAAGTGTGGGCACTTATTCGAAAGTTACAACAAGATTCCAGTACTTATGATACATTTAGCTGGCAAAATGATTCGTTATGGTACAAAGATCGCTTATACCTCTATAAGAATTCCCAGCTAAAACAAAAGATTCTTATGGAATTGCACACTTCTCCCTTAGGAGGGCACTCAGGATTTTTAAAAACTTACCACAGGGTTAAGAAGGAATTTTTTTGGGATGGCCTTAAATCAGGTATTCAAAAGTTTGTGGCGGAATGTTTGGTTTGCCAACAAAATAAAGTTGAAACAATTAAGACATCGGGTCTATTACAACCTTTATCCATTCCAAGCCAACATTGGGAGGAGGTCTCAATGGATTTTATCACAGGTTTACCCAAGTCTGAGGGAAAGAGTGTCATCATGGTGGTAGTTGACATACTTACCAAGTATGCACACTTTTGTGCATTATCACATCCATTTAAAGCCAGTACAGTTTCTACTGCATTTATGGAAACAGTTCAAAAGCTACACTGAAACCCAAAGATTATTGTAAGTGACAGAGATCCCATTTTCACTGGAAATTTTTGGACAGAATTATTTTCTTGTCTTGGTACTCAGTTAGCTCATAGCTCATCTTATCATCCTCAATCTGATGGGCAAACTGAGATAGTAAACAAATGTTTGGAAGGATATCTTCGTTGCTTTGTATATGATAAACAGACACAATGGGTCAAATGGTTGCCTCTAGCTGAATGGTGGTATAACACTTCCTTCCATACAACAACAAAAATGACCCCATTTATGGCACTTTATGGGTATCAACCACCATCCATCACATCATATTTAAGAGAAAATTCTAAGGTTCAGGCAGTGGAACATCACATCGAACATCAACAACAAGTCCTCCAACTCTTAAAGGATAACCTCGTGTTGGCACAAAATAGAATGAAACAACAGGCAGATCAACATCGTAGTGAAAGAAGTTTTGATGTAGGTGATTGGGTATTCCTATGGCTACAACCATATAAGCAAATGTCCCTAAAGCAAGCTAAGAAGGATAATAAATTATCACCAAAGTATTATGGTCTGTACAAGATGTTGCAAAAGATTGGTACTATGGCATACAAATTGGAGCTTCCTGCAGCGTCTCGATTGCACCCAGTTTTCCATGTTTCATGTTTAAAGAAGGTTATAGGCGACAAGCTCCCAATTCAAACAATATTGCCAGAACTTGATGAGGAAAGAAAAATTATATTGGAACTGGAAGCAGTCACAGAAACAAGAACTCGATAGCTACGAAATCGATCAATTACAGAGTATCTTATCAAGTGGAAGAACTTATCCGCTGAAGGTTCCACATGGGAGGATGAGAATTTTATGCAGAAGTATCCAGTACTACTCAAGCGTTGAGGACAACACTTTTTTGAAGGAGAGGGGCATGTTGGGTCCCTATAATACTAGTGATTACCCCATTACTATTGTAGTTATACCCCTTATTTATATTGTTGTGCCCCTATTACCCCCATATTGTTATTTCTGTGCCCCATAGAATCCCTCTATTGTTATTTTTGTGGCTTTATATTATTATTGTTAGGTCGGCTGGATTATATTGTGACTCCTTAGACTCCTATATATAGAAAGGAGGTTTTGTCATTTGTATCATCCAATAATTGTTCATTTATGTAATGTAAAGGAGGTTGCCCCCTCGAAGAGGCTGAATTCTAAGGCATTGATCTATCTTTTCTATCTTTTCTTGAGCTGGTTTCATAACAAGGCACATGCTACTTCATTAACAATCAACATCAAGGTTATGGGTCAATCGCACAAAACCCTTGTCATCAAAGTCCATTTGCTTGGCCGCGCATTGTTAGTATCATAGTTTTTCACAAGAATTACAGGGTATCTCTATCTTCGGATCTTCATTCATCATGGTTATGAGTTAACCACACAAAACCTTTCTCTTTAGTGGCTCTTCATATTCAACAAAGGATTTTAAGGAGGGAACTTCACACAATGGGGACCATTGCTTCTTAAGGAGGGAGGAATGATTTGAATGGAAAATGGCATACACCCATGGTATTCATCCACCCATGGAATTTACCCATGGTATTGTAAGTGACATCCATCCATGGTATTCATCCACCCATGGTATTTATCCACCCATGGAATTTACCCATGGTATTGTAAGTGGCATCTACCCATGGTATTCATTCACCTATGGTATTGTAAGTGGCATCCACTCTTGGTATCCATCCTCCCATGGTATTTATCCACTCATGGAATTTACCCATGGTATTGTAAATGATATCTACCAATGGTATTCATTCACCCGTGGTATTTACCCACCCATGGAATTTTCTTGTGGTATTGTAACAAAAAATGTTATAAGTAACAAGTCACATTTTGTAAAAGGACAGATTGTCCACCACAATGTAGCTTTTACAATTATTATCTATTTTAATAAAAAAATTGTGGTTTTTTTAATTGTGTGTTCTCCTCTTTTCTTTTGGAATTTCATTTTTTTTTAGATCTTCCCCCCCAAGATCCAGATCAATAGAGCGGGTGGTTCAGTGTAGAGTTGGCAACAACACAAATTATTCATTGAAAGTGCAAATGCTAGTAGCAATCAGGATTCAGGAGATAGATGCATCATATTAAACATAGTTGATTCAATATTTAGGATGCTTCTTAGTTGCTGATGTTGCAGTATCATCAAACAACATATGAGAGGGAGTTGCATTGCAGATGTAGGGTTGGAAACTATGTGGCAGTGTCAGCATCAACACAGATGTAGCATCAGAGTTTTGCAATGGTTGGTGGGCAGAATGGATAGACATCAACAGTGTGACAAGAGATGATATTGAGACAAAGTGTTGTGGTAGGGTGTGCAACAATAGAACACAATCCTTGCTAAGAGGGAGTGTTATTTTTTGTAGCATTGGATGTGTTCTAGCAACAAAATTTGGGTGAGATACTAGAATACATGAGATCTACAAGAACTAGAAATTATTTCTTGAAATTCCACCTAGAGATGTGATCTTAAATGATCATAAGTTAAAACTGATGTAGAATTGATTAACCATTAATGGTTTGAATGTTAACTAAAAGTGCGGAAACTGAGAGAACTGCTTCAGAAGAAAGACTTTACGAAAGCTGATAAAACATAAGTAAGATGAAAAAAAGTAATGAAAACAAGAAATACACACCGATACTAGACCACAAGATTGATTACGGAGTTCGTCCCTGATGGACTACGTCTTTGGGTCCGCTTTCAAGATGGTTGACCACTTTATTAGGATTGAAACCAAGGAGGTCGATTACACAGAGAATTGACCAGAATGAATGTGCATGCAGGCACTTCTGATCATTGTCATAAGGAACCTCTCTAAACCATCTTTCCAATGCCTATCACAGTTCCCAATTCTGAATCTCGATGCTCCTATTACATTGAAAACAAAACAATCTCTCACTTCGAGAATCTACATACAAAATCCAAAACCACTCATCATTTTCTTCAATGAACAAACTGCCTTTTAAAACCCACCAGGTGCACTTGAAATTCCTCTAATGAGTTTAGGAATTCATTTGTTCTATTTTAGGGTTCTTGGGCCTCGGTCCATTCAGGTCTTGATTCCTTAGGATAACACCATGGTCTTCGAATTAATGTTTTTAACCAAACTTCACAACAAAACCCAAATATAACCTTATATTAAAATCAAAACCGATGCGGCTTGTTGACTGGGTGGAGGAGGCTGACGGTTACGTGTGACCAGCCATGGTCTAATCGCAGGCTGTCACCTAGTGGTTATCTCCAGCAGTTTCGGCATAGACATCACTCTGACAGTTTGCATGTGCCCACATTCCTCCGATTGTTGCGGCTTACCCTGGTGGTTCTTAAGTGGTCTCCCCACTGTGGTTTGCATAGTCATTCACATGGTTACGGTTCCGCTGACTGTTGATGTTGCAGTTAACTATAACCTTTGACCACCTCTTACCATAGTTGTTACTCCACTCACATGGTTAACATTACCCGGATACGGTTGACGGTCTACGGTGACTCCTGTTCTTAGCAGTTAACTCCCTGCGGTTAGAGACTATGGTCATGGTTGATACCTCCGCTTGTTCACATGAAAAATAGTTCTGCTACGGCCATATGTCCGTGGTTTAGGACTATGGTATTGTTTTTGCAATGTTTTTATATGTTTAGAAATGTTATAAGGTCTAAATAGGTTTAGACTTAGGTTTAACACATAATTTGTAATGTGTGTAATGTATTTAGGGGTGGTAATATGGTTCGATAGGTTTAGGATTTAGGTTTAAGAATTAGGGTTGTATGCTTTAGGTTTTGAAGCCTAGGTACATTAGGTTTAGGGTTTTACATTAGGTTTTTAAAATACCCTTTTACAACCTAATGTCACAAAGCAACATTAGTAACATTTGTCTCATGACGATGACAACCAAACCTTGTAAAAAGATAGATGACAATCACATCTCGACACAAAACTCTGCAAAGGTGAATGATCAACCCACGTCGAAAATCATATCCTGGCGGAATTGACAAAAAACTCATGTCAACAACCAGGTGCTAAGCCATATCAACCATAGACATTACCTGAACAACCTAAATCATAAAGAACACTGTCGAAACTGACGACACTGAACTGAATGCTGATGATGAACCTATGAAACTGATCTGACGAGATCTTCCTGGTTCAATCCTCTCCACTTGAAAGCTTTTGGACCACAAAAGTTTGACTAAACAAATAGTCGATGGGGGGTAGAGATCCATCACTTTTCACCTTTCCCTAATGATGTACCAATACATTCGATCAGCCACTTGAAAGTGATGACCCTAATGATGCTGACCCTGGCACATTTTGAGTCGGTAACATGTTCCATCCATCTACAGTATGAACAACTTGCGAAGATGGTCAAACAAAATGTTATGAACATGGAAATTAATTTCTTTCCACGAAATACCATGATTTAGTGATTCATAATCATCTTTGAAAACAATATCTACAGGATATTGTTCAATACCATTAACATGTATTAACAATCTATTTTGCCGAACGACAGAGGTAATCAATGACATTTTTGACATCAAACCAGCTACTTGATTTGACATACTTTCCTACTTCCTAATTACTAAGTGAACTTGCTGCATTAAACCCATCAAACTATATGGTGAAAACTGTTGCAACTTAGTTTGATTTTGAAAGTATTGAATTAACTATTGGTTTGTTTGAATCACTTTTTCCTTATTCATTAAATGATGTTTCCATTAATTAGCACTTTCACATGATGCATAAGTTTCCATTAGATACTTTGACACTGCTTTAGAAAAGGCTTTGATATGAAAACAAATATGTTTCCTCTCCACTTGAAAATAGGCTTCCAAACTGTCCGAAACATGAAATGGTGACACAATATAAGAGAAATTTAACACTGACTTTCCCCAATACTGACCTGCATCCCTGTAACTATTAATTTCCAAACTTGGACTGAATTGATTCATTCTGACATTAGGAAGAGGAACTTTAGGCACAAACTGTAATTCATGTTCTATTCCCTGCTTATGAGTAAGATGTTTGGTTTTACATAGAATTGGAATAGTTTCTATCTCTTTGATCAAACTATCTTTAAGTTGAGTCTCATGACCTGAATAAACATCATTTTTTTTCTTATGTGGTTCCTTTGTACACATGATTACAAATCTTTTATTTTAACTTATTAATCGCTTCATATGATTAGCGACAATATTCAAGTGATTTTTGTTTTGATGTGACCTGATAATAAATTCAACCCCATCTTCCTTAAGGTGATGTTTGTGCTCCCTTCTGTAAAATACTGCATCACGATCTTAAAGATAAGGACTTCCTAAGACAACTCCACATATGTCTATTGGAACCACATCTAATTCCACTTCATCAATGTAATTAGTTGTAATGGAAAATCTTAATTGACACTGTTTGGTGACTTTTATCTGAGTTGATTTATTTATCCATCCTAGTGGGTAAGGTCTTAGATGATTCCGTGTTTCCAAACCCAAACTCTTAACTAAATATTCATATATTAGATTGGCCTGTGATCCACTATCAAACATTGTATCTATCTTTGTGTGCTTAGAAGTTATCCTTATGTTAAACAATTCAACTCTTTTATCCTCATTTGAAGGATTTATGTTTGATGAAGATGCAATAGTATTTGAACTTGAACCAGTGTTAGAAGTTTTACCTGTCGTAACCATAGCAGTTATCCTCCTTTCATCACCTGAATCTGAACCTAGATCTTGTTGGACTGTTGCAATTGCCTTCTTTTCATCCTTCTCCTTAAGGAACTTTTTGGGCTTAAGTTTTGGATGAAGTTTCCAACACTTAGGTTCATCATGACCGATTCTCTGGCAATGAGAACAAGTAGGTATTTCCTTTTGAGCTATCACTGGTTTCTTTCTCTTCAAATTATTCTTCCCCTTACTGTCATTGGAATCTTTTATTTCCAACTCTTTCGATGACTATGATGAAAACTTGAACGGTTTGCCACTTGATTCCATATGTCTGGCTTGAACACACACTTCATCAAAATCATCAGGATTAAACATCAATAATTTATGCTGCAAATATGAATGTAAACTATCGATGTATTTTAATAAAGTTTCACGTGTATCCAATTAAATACCAAGTGCCAATCATTTCTTTCTGAACTCCTGAGTAAAATCTTGAACACTCTACCATTTACCTTGCCTCAGATGCTGCCAATCAATAACAACTTGCTGCATGTATCCTAAAGGATAGAATTGTTTCCTAAGAGCTTTTAAAAACTTAGACCATGAAGAGATGACTTTCCCTTTTTGCTTTACATCTATTTGAGTTTTACTTTCCCACTAGATTAAAGTTGTTCCCCCATTATAAGTGTAGCTAATTGAATTTTTGTTTTATCACCAGAAATGTTATGAATACAACAATACACTTATAGCTGCTTAATCCAGTTATCTAACTTTCCAGGATTCATTTCGCCATCATAAATAGGTAACTTAATTTTTACATTAAGTTTCAAAAGAGATGTTTTCTTAGGTTTATTTTTTGTTTTAGATTATGCAATGGAAGAAGAAGAAGAAGAATAAGAATAAGATGATGATGGAGATGATGGAGGTGAAGGTGGTTTATCAACCTTTCATTTACCTTTGTCCTTCTTCGATTTCTTTGAAGAAGAAGCTACATCTCTTGTCTTCTTGTCTTCGTAAAGTTCTCCCAACATCTGCTGCATAGTAAAAAATGCTTGCTGAAACTGTTCATCACTCATCTTAGTTTCAGTATTTTCACCTGCATTAGATCCTGTCATGGTTGACTTATGAACAACTCATCACTTTCCAATCTCCGGATCAATCTGCTCAAGGATTCCTTCTCCATGTTGTCACTTTGACTTGGTTAACATTCAATGTCAAATACTACAAACACAACCTGCCCCAATACCAAATTATATGATCTAAAATGATCATAAGTTAAAACTGATGTAGAATTGATTAACTGTTAATGATTTGAATGTTAACTGAAAGTGCGGAAATCGAGAGAACTGCTTGAGAAGAAATATTTTACGACAGTTGATAAAACATAAGTAAGATGCAAAACAATAATGAAAATAGAAAATACACAGTGTGATACCATACAACAAGATTGATTACGGAGTTTGTCCCTAATGGACTACATCTCCGGGTTCAATTTCAAGATGGGAAACCACTTTATTAGGATTGAAACCAAGGAGGTCGATTACACAGAGAATTGACCAAATTGAATATGCACACAGGCACTTCTCATCACTGTTATAAGGAATCTCTTTGAACCAGCTTTCCAACGCCTATCACGGCTCCCAATTCCGACTCCTGATGCCACTATTACATTGAAAACAAACAACCTCCCACTTCCAAAATTTGCATACAAAATCCAAAACCACTCATCCTTTTCTTCAATGAACAAACTACCTTTTAAAACACCAGCTGCACTTGAACTTCCTCCAATGAGTTTAGGAATGCATTTGGTCTATTTTAGGGTTCTTGGGCCTCGGTCCATTCAAGTCTTGACTCCTTAGGACAACACCATGGTCCTCAAATTAATGTTTTTAAACAAACTTCACAATAAAACCCAAATATAACCTTATATTAAAATCAAAACCGTTGTGGCTTGCTGACCGGGTGGAGGAGGCTGATGGTTACGTGTGACCAACCGCGGTCTAACCATAGACTACCACCTAATGGTTATCTCCGGCCGTTCTAGTGTAGACATCACTCTAACAGTTTGCATGTGCCCACATTCCTCCGATTGTTGTGGCTTACCCTGGTGGTTTCGATGTGGTCTCCCCACCGTGGTTTGCATACTCGTTCACATGGTTACAGTTCTGCTGACTGTTGATGTTGTAGTTAACTATAACCTCTGACCACCTCTGACCACCTCTTACCATAGCTGTTACTTCGCTCACATGGTTAACATTGCTAAGTTACAGTTGAAAGTCTACGATGACTCCTGTTTTGAGTGATTAACTCCCCGTGGTTAGAGAATACGGTCATGGTTGATACCTCCGCTTTTTCACATGAACAACGGTTTTGCTGTGGTCATCTGTCCATGGTTTAGGACTGTGGTATTGTTTTTGCAATGTTTTTATATTTTTAGAAATGTTATAAGGTCTGAATAGGTTTAGACTTAGGTTTAACACATAGTTTGTATTGTGTGTAATGTATATAGGGGTGGTAATATGGTTCGATAGGTGTAGGATTTAGGTTTAGGACTTAGGGTTGTATACTTTAGGGTTTTAAGCCTAAGCGACATTAGTAACATTTGTCTCATGATGACGACAACCAAACCCTGTAAACAGGTGGATGAAAATCACATCTCAACACAAAACTTTGCAAAGGCGAATGATCAACCCACGTCGAAAATCATATCCTGGCAGAATTGACGACAAACTCATGTCGACAACCATGTGCTAAACCACATCAACCATAGACATTACTTGAACAACCTGAATCATAAAAAACACTGTCCAAACTGACGACACTGAATTGAATGTTGATGATGACACTGAACACTGACGATGAACCTATGCAACTGATCTAACGAGATCCTCCTGGATCAAGCTGACTTAATTATATTATTAACCTATTTTTTAATGTTTCCTAAGTCTAAACGTAGGAAGACTAGTTAATTAATTCAAGGTGAAAATCATCTAAAAAGTCACACGGATCGACTTTGATATGATCCTGGCCCTTGATTAAGTTTTAATCTTGGTCGTTGGTGCTCCAACTGAGGATTATAAGAAGAACTCAATGGGCTCTTGGAGAGGACACACAAGAGAGTTCAATTTCCTTGGCAGATCTATTTCTAGAGAGCAACAACAATTGCCATAGAGCCAAATATCGAAGCAGAGAAAGTGAGGGGCAGGGACAGTGAGGGTAGAGGAAGTTTTCCAATTCCAGCGAGTACATTTGTAGAGAGGTCGAGATTTCTCGAGGAGGCTGCGTAGAGACTCAAGAAGGCAATTCGATTTGTTGAAGAGGGTAGACATTTTTAGTTCTAGAGGCCGAGAAGGATTCCTCGAGTGTGAGAGAGATGTTTTTTTAGCCAACAACATGAAGAATGACTAGACTAGTAGTCAGTTTGGGCAACAGTTGCAACAGAAAACACTAGATTGACGCAGAGCCTCCACATGCACAATTGGAAAACTTGATTTTCAGAAGTAGTTCAGTGCTAGAATTTGCCCAAAGTGAGGGTAATTTCCCTCTATTATTTTTGCCAATATTTTTCTCTATAGGATAGCCAGATTTTAGGATCCAGATTAGTGTACTTAGAATTTCTCACTGCTGCATAATATAAAACTCTTAGTTGGTGCACTGGTCTTACAAGGTTGGGTTTTTCTGGGGACAATTGTTCGAAAATAACAGTGTTATTTTATGTGTGTGTGTGCTATTATTTTCTCAGTTTATAATGCTATTTAATTTCCATAGTTTTAATTGTGAAGGTTGCAGTGTAATGAATTTGATATTTGTTGTAGAAAATAAATTGTTAAATTAATTAACAATTAGAAGAATTAATTCCAATTGCTGCAATAGGATTTCAGTATTGAAATTTCCACACCTATAGTTTGGGTAGATTTTGTAGCTCTCATTTGATCTAGAGAGCCCTTCACATATATAAGTAACACCGTGATAAATGCATGCTCGTTATCAAGGCATGGTGAGCTCAAGGAGTGAGTAAGACCATGAACTAGGAGAAAGAACTAAGAGAGACTTAAGTGAGAGACAGGAAGGGACCAAAAAGGAAGTAGAGGAGTGAGAGGATAAGAGATAGAAAGTAGGGGCTACAATTAAAACTGGGGGAGGAGAGGCTTTGAGGGATGAAGGAAAGAACTAGAAAACTGAGAGTGAGCTAAGATGATAGTTGGGGGGTGGGGATCTGAATAGTACATGACCTAGGGAGGTGCAAAAATAGATAGAAATTCCAGAATAATACATGTCCATAAGCACATCAAACAAAGTTTGATTGCTCCATATAATTTCATAATTAAAATTTGAGTGAAATGTGAGAGAGAGAAATTTGTATCCCACATATGTACTGAATCCATTATGCCAAATTGAATTTTGAGAGCCTCATGAAATGATAATAGGGCATGGAGAGGGAGGCCAAGATAGGGTTATCCTGTAACTAAAACTTTGTATTAGTGTAAACCATGGATTTTCCAGATACCTAATAACATTTATGCATTAAATTTGTACCATGTCCCAAGCCAACTGGTGTCGAACAATGTTGAGTAGTCATTTTATATCATGTTTCAAGGTGGTGAAACATTTAATACACTTGGGGGTGGGGAGTGGTCTTGCCACATCCTATCTCATAATTTTAGGGTGGGATGGCATCAAGGCAACCACTCCCCAACCTATCCCTCATTTGTTACCCCATTCGGGGGACTCAACAAGAGGTCATTTAATATATACCTCTGGTTTTCCAAGTCAATCATTAGCTTCGAATCCCATACGCTTTTGATTTTTTTAAACATTTTTTGTTAAAATTTATATTTAGTAACAACCACATGGTAAAATGCTATGCTTTATTATTATTGTTTTCCATTGAAATTATTGATTCATAAATAAAGTTACTCTAGCCCCACACATCCTTGGTAACCTTAATAGGCTCCATTAGAATAACCCCAAGCCTAGCAAAAATCAATTTCAGGTTCCTCTAATTCTTTGACTATCTTTTCTTTATTCGAAGACCAATTCCCATTGCCAACACTAATAATATGGACCACATGTGCTAGAGTATAATCCAAACCTTGGAAGATAATTTTTCTTCTTGATAACCAAAGACCCTATATCACATAGCAAGTAAGGACCCTAAAAACTTTAATCGACTTATTAGCAATTTAATTGAATAAAATAAATCTAATATCCAGTACATTATTGTCATTTTTCGTCTCCCATGTAACTTGTAGAATTTTTAACCATACACCGAGTCTACAAAATGAACAACAAACAAATAGATGATCCATAGCGTCCTCATCAAATTTGCATAAAATAAACCTTCTTGCATATTCCTATTTTGGCAATTATCCCATATTAGAATTTTATTGACTACAAGCCCACTAAAGAAACTTTTTTCCCTTTAAAGGACATTATGAATTCCAAACTATGGACCACAATGAAGACCTCTCTTCCATTATTTCCTTGCAACCTAAATTTGTAGTATATTCTCATGCTTCCCCCCTCCTTTTTTTACCACATAATAATATATTCCTAATTTAAGAGTTTTATAGCAATGGATGTAAGGCTTCTCACATATGGGTTCCACTCTTTAAATTTTTCCTCATGCAGATTTAATTTTTCTACCATTCATGAGACCACATGTTCTTGATATCATTTGATGTTGAATCTTCCAAGAAAAAAATTCCTAGAAGGTGAAGGTCTCTCGACAACTGTTTAGACAATCTAAAGTTTCCTTTGCATCCAATGCAAGGTTCCTCCCATAAGCTTTTTAAATTTACTCACCTAAGCGTCCATGGTGACCATTTCCCTAATAATGGAAAAAATTTCACTAAATCTTTCCAAAATATAGACTGAACACTTGCATTATTCCTCTCTTGTTTGAACCACTCTATTATATAATTTCCTCTCAATTATTTGAATTTCATGACCTTACCCCACAAACTTCATTATAGAAAAGTCTCCATAGAGTTTTTGCAATAAGA
The DNA here is from genome assembly GCA_031772625.1 of Pinus tabuliformis. Classification (NCBI taxonomy): domain Eukaryota; kingdom Viridiplantae; phylum Streptophyta; class Pinopsida; order Pinales; family Pinaceae; genus Pinus; species Pinus tabuliformis. The sequence continues at coordinate 924,442,620 of CM062814.1, forward strand.
GTCTACTTAAATAAATGTACAAATTTTAGTCCCCAACCTCTTACCTCTTTCAAGTTTTTCACTTTATTCCATTTTATTTTTAAAATTCCTTATTTTTCTGTCTTTCCAATCCACAAAAGAAACTGATAGGGATGCTTCTAGGTTAACAGGGGTTTAAAGGGTTATCGGGATTTGTTTTAGACAAAAAGAAGCCCGGGAGCCCGAAAAAGGGTTTATGAGGGGTTTTGAGACAAAACAGGGATAAAAGGGTTTAAAAGGAAATAAGGGGAATTTATGGGAAAGGAGGAAATGGAGGTGGCGGGAGCTATAAGGGAATAATGCAAATGAAGGAGAAGGAATCAAATAAACTGCTGCTAGCCCCTCCTTTTCAAAAAACACCACAGCCAAGCTGTCCTTGACCCTCATAAATGCTCAAACATGTAGCAGAGCTAACATTTGGATCCTTATGGGAATGAGATCCTCCCTGTGAGGTCTCAAGAACCTGTAGATCAATGCCTTTCTAGCTAAAAACAAATTAACCAAAATTCCTAGTGTTCCATTGGGCATGGAGTCTACTTTGCCTGCACAAAACTGATAAAACACAATATTTACAACCTTTAAGGCCAAAGACCTTAAACAACATAAACTTTCAAAAACCGCCCATTGACTGGGCCATCAAAAACTGTCTCTCCTCCCATACTTTTCAGTATGAAGGTGTTGTTCCCTTGAATTTGTGAAATGATGAAAGGCCCTGTCCAGAAAGCATCAAATTTCCCATGATTGCCTTTCTTCTCCTTTAGTGCATCCCATTTCAAGACCAAGTCACCAATCTAAAAATTATCTATTTTTTCCTTTTTGTCAAAGGCTTCCTTGATCCTTGTCTGATGTGCTGCAACTTTTTCAACCAGCTGTTCTCTAATCTGATGTATTTCTGCCAAATCAGTGATTCTTCATCCTGCTCTGTTTGAAGGAATTTTGCCACAGGGAGAGTTAGTTGAATGGGAAATACAACATCAGTGCCATATACCAACTTGAAAGGAGAATTCCCTGTGGATTTCTTAATGGTCACTCTGTCAGCCCATAGTGCATACTTGAGCTTTGAATCCCAATTCTTCTTATTGTCCTCTAACAGTTTTTTAATTCCTTATCAAACTTTTATTAGAGGATTCTGCCAGACCATTTCCTTGAGGATAATATGAGGTGGAATGAACAAGTTTAATATCCATTGAACCACACATCTCCACCAATTCTTTTTCCCTGAAGGCTGCTGCATTATCTGTGATTAATTTATGTGGACAACCAAATCTGCTGAAGATATTCTCTGTCAAAAACTTCATGACCACATTATGATCAACCTTCCTTGTAGGGACTGCTTCAATCCACTTAGTGAAATAATCAGTGGCTACTAATATCCACTTGTGCTGGCCACTGGAATGTGGATTGATTTCACCAATAAAATCCAAGCCCCACTGCTGAAAAGGCCCTTTTGCTTGAATTGGTTTTAGGGGTAGGGATTTCAACTGCTGCTTTCCTTCAAATCTTTGGCACCTGTCACAAGATTTAACAAAAACAAACACATCATAAAATAAAGTGGGCCAATAGTACCCAGCTCTCAGGATTTTATGGGCTGTGGTTTTCCAATAATGGTGCCCTCCACACATGTTGTTATGAAATTGCTGCATAACTTATTTTGAATTTTTTTTGTCCAGACACCTTAAAAATACTTTAGATGGATCCCTCCAGTAGAGCAGATTTTCCATATTGCAAAATTTTGCTGCTCTAAGTTTTAAAGTTCTAGCTTGAATTTGAGTAAATCCTAAAGGGATCTCTAGCTTCAACAAGAAATTATTATTTTAGCATACCAATTACATGAAGCTAGATTCTTGGCCACCGACTGCTTTCGGTCTGGTTCAGCTGCTTCCTCTCCTTCTGCCTGACCATTTTCTGCCATTGTGCATAGGAAATCAATATCTAAAGACCTGCAATTTTCTTCAGCCAATAACTTGGTAAGACCCTGACCTCTGACCAGCTTGGTGGGCTTCAGCTCCATGTTAAATTCTATCATCTTTGCAATCCATTTTGCCCTTCTTCCATCAGCATAAGGTTGTGTTAAGACATCTTTTATTGCAGCATAGGGTACATATGCAACTATCTTTGAATGTAAGATATAAACTCTGAAAGCCTTTAAGGATTTAATAAGAGCATATGCCTATTTTTCTATAATATCATACCTTAGTTCAGCATCCCTCAAGTTCTTGCTGAAAAATGCCACTGGATGTTCTGAACCTTCTTCATCTTGCTGCAATAGTGTCTTCAGAGGCAAAAGAAAATATGTGGAACTCCTTATTGTAGTCTGGGCTGCTTAGTGTGGGAGCTTCCATAATAGCTTTTTTGATGGAATCAAATGATTTTCTTGCTGCATCAGTCCATCTTACCTCTGACCCTTTCTTCAACATGGAGGTCACGTGCTTAACCAATTCTGCAAAATTTGGAATAAACCTCCTTACAAAATTTATTTTACCCAGAAAGGACTGGATATCCTTCTTTGATCTTGGGACAGACAAAGACTGTATTGCTTTGACTCTTTCTGGGTCAATCTGAACACCTGCAATAGACACAATATGTCCTAACAGCTTGCCTTCATTTAAAGCAAATTGAAATTTTTTGGGATTGACTAATATTCCAAACCTCCTACACTTCAAGAACACTTTTTTTAAATGCTACAAATGATTTTGATGGCTACTGGAGTAAACTATTATATCATCAAGGTAGATAAGCACAAATTTGTCCTTCTCTCCCACAAATGCTATATCCATAGCTCTCTGAAAGGTGGCTCCAACATTCATCAATCCAAATGGCATTTTGGCATACATAAAAGTGCCACAAGGAGTGGTGAATGCAGTCTTTTCTTGATCATCTGGGTGCACAACAATCTGATTAAAGCCTAAAAAATCATCCAAGAATGACATCACTTTAGCTCCTGAGACCTTTTGCAGCAAATACTCCATGTTGGGCAGAGGATAGTTGTCTTTCTTGGAGAATTTGTTTAAATTTATGAAATCAACACACAGTCTGATTTCTCCACTCTTCTTCCTCACCACCACCAAATTGGTTACCAATTTTGAATACCTGAGAGGGACAATGATCTTGGCAGCCAGCAACTTTTTAATTTCTTTTTCAATCAGTGGAAGAAGCATAGGATTTATTGGTCGCAGCTTTTGTTTGAAAGGAATAGTGTCTTTTTCCAGAGGGATTTTATGTTGAATTATATTCTTATCATAAGTTTTCAGGTCACTATACTCCCAGGAAACACATCTGCAAACTGCCTTATTAAATTACAGTATTCATCACTTTGATCAGCTGACAAATGAGTGGACAAATTTACATATTTAGGCTGACCTGGACTTCCTATATCATGCTTACAAACTGTAGACTGGTCTTCTTCTTTTTGGGCAGCCTTGTAAGGCACATCATTCTGGTCAAACAGTATTTCAAGAGGAATTAGAGCCTTAGGAATATGGTTACTAGGAAGCTGGACTATGCTGTCTTTACCAATCTTATTTCTAAGCTGGGACTAGGGGTTTTCTAATAAGACATTATTTTCTTGGTCTATTTGCATTTCAGAGAACTCATCAATGACTTGAAGGAACCTATTTATCTCATCATCATCATCATCAAAAACTTTCCAATGGTTGACATTATCAGGCAAGGATGGTCTATACTTCATTTGGACTTCATAAACTAATCTGGGAGGCATGGGAGGTATAAATAGACTAGTAGAAATAGCAAGGGAATCAACAAGCTGATTTTGGGCTCTAGGAATGTATGAAATACAAAAATGATCAAAAGAGTCTCCGATTCTCCATACCTCATCTCTATATGCTTTCAACCTTGGGTGCTTTGCTTGAAATGTTTTATTTACTTGCTGAATGATCAGATCAGCATCTCCAAATACCTTCAGATTCTTAATTCCTCTGTCTTTTGCTGCATTAAGGCCCAATAACAGTGCTTCATATTCTACTATATTGTTTTTCACTTGAAAAACCAGCTTAAAAGACAGTTGAATGCTTTCTTTCTTTGGAGATACTAGCACCACCCTTGCTCCTGCAGTTTCCCTGGAACATGCTCCATCAAAGAACATATCCCAAATCTGACTTCCTTGCTCTTTCTCGGCCTGAACTATTTGTTTTCTGAGCTGCATTATGGCCTTATGAGACTCTTCTATTTGGAGAATACATGCTCCAAAATCAATGTCCGCTACATATATGGGATGATTTGTAGGATTCTTCTCATCACTCATAATGTATGCCAACTGTGCTTCTTTATACAATCTCCTGCTTTCTCCTCCAAACACTCGGATAGTTGCATAAGATAGATCATTTTGTAATGTCCCACCTAGTCTCTTAATCCACCCTCTGGACAGCAGCATGCCAAACTTAGGAGGGACATCTGCTACCACAATATCCATCACCATACTCTTCATGGGCAGCGGAGTTAAGGTAATGGCCAGATCTTTAATCAATCTGAGACATTTCACCTTCCTTGAATCAAAAGAAAATAAATCATGATAGGGTCTAGTGATATCAAGGCCTAACTCTTCCATGACAGCTTTAGGCATTAAATTGTGGCTGGCCCCTGTGTCTAGCAGGCAGTTGTGGAGGATTTTGTCATGAATGGTCAATGAGACATAAAAATATGGAGAATTATTATCAGCAGGTTCAATCATAGGGTTGAGCACAATGGCAGGCTTGTCATCTTGCAAATTAATAGAGTCAGTGGAGGTTTGTTTGGTTTCTAGCTCAAGGGCTTCAAGGATAGGCTTCCTAAATACTTCACTCTTCACCAACTCAACCAGAGGCACAGATATTTTCAATTTCTGAACTTTTGACTCAAAGCTGAAAGAAGAAGATGACTTATCATAACTTTTTACCTCTTGAACTGGAGCTTTGAGGATGACTGGATCAGCTGCTGGTCTTCTCTGCTTGATATTCTGTGGTTCTGTTTGGACAACAGCTCTTTGGGCAGAGTTTTCTTTGAAATTCTTTGCATTTGATCTCATGTTATATCTCTGCTGCTGCTTAGATTGTAGGACAGCTTCTCTATCCCATTCTTGATTGTCTTGTTCCTGCAGCAATGGTTTTTTATACTCAGCCAATGTCAAAATGCAGCGTTGCCTTTATCCTCCATGCAGTGAATTTCATCCTCATCTTCCTCAAAATGTTCTTCCTCCATGACTACATTCTGAAAAGAAGCTTTAAATTTCTTATCTTCTTTTGATTCTTCACCCCTCTGCATAATTTGTAACTGGTCATTTTCTCTTCTGAATGGATTGGGGTTTCTTGGAGAAAATGTGTTTTGCTGCCTTGTTTTCCCTGAATTCTACTCAACCTTTAGCTTAGAAATTTCAACAGCCAATGACTCTACCATCTTAGTCATTTTGTCCAATTTAGGCTCTGAAGAAGAAGTAGAAGAAGTAGATGCTTGATTTCTCTATCTTCTCTTGTCAGCTTGGTTTTTGAGCTTTTCTGCAGCCATGATATTAGACTCCACTTCTAAGGTTGCATCCTGCATGTCTGCCAGTGTAGCACATCTCCTTTCTCTCAATAACAAGCAAAAATTAGATTCAAAAGCATTAGCATAAGTGAGTTTGGCAGAGGTGGGGGTAGGTTTTACCTCAGCTGGTATCTTACTATACATACGATTGAATATTTTATTAAAATTAGGTAGAGATTCACCATTTTCCCTCTTCAAGTTATCAAACTCAGTATGATAATACAACAAGTCTTTTTTATCTCCTCATTGCTTCAAAAATACATCATCTAATGCTTCAATATCTGTTATTGATCTCTGGGGTAATTATCTAAACCACTTCCTAGCCTATCCATCAAGGCTTTGGACAAAAACTCTCATCCACACATCATTTTCACTTATATCTAAATTATCATCATAAATATAAAAAGCTTCAAGGTGTTCTTCTGCTGTTACTCCCTTTGTACCAGTGAATTTAGGCATATATTCTTGATATTCTCCCACATGCATAGGATTTAAAGGCACAGGAAACACCAATGGTCCATATCTGGCAGCTACAATCCTTTCTATCCTCGTAGGTGCTTGCTATCTTGCCATGATTGGAATATTTGGAAGAATATTAGTAGATTGAATGGTAGGGAGTAATGCGATGGATGGCAGAGATAAAGGGATGTTTTGGACTAAATGGGAAGCTTTCTTTGGACTGAGATTCAAAGGGGAACTAATTGCACAAGGGGCTGAACTAATCTCTGAAGGTTTTTCCTTATTATCAGTGCTGTGTTGTAAATTTTCAGCAATAACTTTATCTTTCAGGGATAAATAAAATTTCTTAGGCTTACTTGATCTTGATGCCCCTTTCTGTAATGCTTTCTTCGATTTGACAGTTTTCTCAGGGTCAGGCAATGATTCTGCTGGAGATTTCTGAGGATTTATTCAAGTGTGTCTCACAAACTGAGCCAGAACTTCAATGTGGAGTCGCCAAATGATGGTCTTCCTCCAATGGAGTCGCCAGATAGATGATTACAACCAAAAACTGTGTTCAAACCTTGTCTATCATCAAAGCTTGAAGCTGTGTCATTTTCCCAGGGAAGCTGAGCTTCAATTCTCCTCTCCCCGCCAACGGCGCCAATTAATGTTATCATCCCAAGAAACTCTCCTAGGTTGTATCTCAGAGATGCTCGGGAACATTACAAACTCAACAAAATGTTTGAAAAATGGTGGATGAATGAAAGAAATGTTGCATATTCAAGCCAGATAACCACTTCTACTATGCTTGACCCTAGACATGGGTGAACAACCCCAGACTACAAGGCTTTTAACCACCAACTACTCACAGTTTTAAATGTGATGAGGGAGAAGACTGACCACACCAGCAGATGCACAGGACCCTGTGATGGCCGACTGCAACCAGTTAAAAGGTCTGTAAATCTGTTTTCTAACACACGGACAGGATGACAACTCTCTGCAATAAAACAACAGAAACCTGCAAACAAATTCAATGATTAATGCTAAATCCTAACACAGAGGTGGGATGACAACCCCTCTAATGCTAACATTAACAACACATGAATAAATGCAAGATAGCCACAACCTAGAACAAGAAGAAGAAGTGGACAGTGAGAAATTAACAGCAAAAGAAGCTTGCATTAGCTTAAAATGAAGACCAGATGCTGTAGGTATCATAGCAGTTACAATCTCCAGAAGTTTAACCTTACAGCAAAATAACACTCATCAACTTGATTACATTGTTTTTCTGGGTATATATGGAGGTTGAATACAAAATTGCTTTGCAGACCCATGCGTGGAGGGGTCATAACTGACCACCAACCGCATTTACAGTTAGATATGGGTCCTCTGCTACAATCTGAATGTTTTAATGGATAGAATGACATTTATTGGTACTTAGATGTCCTTCCTCAACAGGTGAAATATTAACTGCATGACTTTCAATAATTGCTATAGTCATTGAACTGCTTGAGGATCATTCTTCTTTTCCTTGGCCGTGTTGTCTCTTTAACTGTGGTTGCTGAGAATTCAATGCACAGTGTACTGGATGATCTCTTCCTTCTTCGCGCGCATGGACAGATCAAACACACAGAAGATGCATGGCAAATGAATGAGGGTTGGGCGCGAATATCAACCGTTGGATGAAAAAATAGACGACAAAGATCGGATCTAGGGGGCTTATCGGGCGCAATCAGGAATGGAGGGATGAGGGCCGTTGGATCGTGGGTGGTAGAGCCAATGGCTGACAGGAGCGGGAGGTGCATGACAACTAACGGGCGGGGAACCGTACCAGAAGGGAGGTAAGTGGTTTCCTCGCACCGCTTTTCGGGAATGGCGGTTTACATACCGGCGGGTGTGATTCGGTTAAATTGCGACATGTGGCAGGCGGGAAACCACTTCCCGCAGGTTATCGGCCGTGCAGGTTATGCGAGCGGGGGAAGCGTATGGCGTTGGATCAGCAGGTGGAGGATCGGATGGCGTATAATTAAAGCATGAGTTTTGGTTGATGTGACAGGTGATGTGATAGGTAAGGGGCCCGCCAATAGGTTATTTCTTTGTATGGGTGCGGCTATAATGTATTAAGTCGTTAGTGCCGACTAATAAACAAATAAAGGTTTATGCGGGGTTTAAACGAATCTTAAACAAAAAATGCCTATAAGCCGTGAATAAGGTTTATCGGGGGTTTATAGGTTCACGGGGGTTTAAAGGGTTATCGAGATTTGTTTTAGACAAAAAGAAGCTCGAGAGCTCGAAAAAGGGTTTATGAGGGGTTTTGAGACAAAACAGGGATAAAAGGGTTTAAAAGGAAATAAGGGGAATTTATGGGAAAGGAGGAAACAGAGGTGGCGAGAGCTATAAGGGAATAATGCAAATGAAGAAGAAGGAATCAAATAAACTGCTGCTAGCCCCTCCTTTTCAAAAAACACCACAGCCAAGCTGTCCTTGACCCTCATAAATGCTCAAACATGTAGCAGAGATAACAAGTCTTATATGGATTGAATAAGAATTTAGAGAATGAATACACTTTATTTTTTTTCCAAATCAATGTGAGAATCTTATAGTTCAAAATTTAGGATGAAGGGCTGGTAATGGTGAGTAGGTGAGGATATGGAATGTTTCTATGCTCTAATGTGGTGAGAGATTAATATTTCCTATTAATATGACTTGAGTTCAAATAGGAAAGGGTATTTTTGACATTAAACTAGATGGGAGCCCAATATGGAGTAGACCTATGGACTTAATATTGGAAATAAGCTCAAGAATTGAAATTGATTGGAGATCATGCAATGTTGTGGGGATCTGATATAAGAAAATTAAAAAGGGGTCATGTAAGAGTTAGGGATGAAAATGATACAATATCTTGGGCATACAATAAATCTAGTGGTATTAATACTTCACAATTTTGTAATTTGTCTATGTGTGATTTGAATCCATAAGAGAACAACTAGTGGTGGGAGAAGATATGGAAATTGTTAAGTTCAATTCATAAAAAAAATTCATGACTTCAAAGAAGATTATGATATGCATGTGTGGTCAACTCCATTATTGCAGAAATAATGCTGCAACTCCTGGGGCTCCCTACTTTACTTTTATCAACCCGGTAGTTCGTAACAAACTTGGAAGCGATGGTGCTATATGCACAAGTACTAGCTCTTATTGCAGGCTGTCACTTGATCAGTTGGCACAAGTTCGCTAGGAGCTTAAGCCAACTTCTATGAGTTCTTAGAAGAAGCTTTTAAATGTGATGGAATAAAGCTAACTCGAAAGAGACTATTCTACTTGCAGAAAGAGAATGAAAACTGAAATGAAACGCAGACCCTAGCAAACCCTAGTTTACCCACTAATCCTACTTTTGCAAGAAAAGAGATGGAAACTACTGAAATGGGTGCAATTGACTATTAGAAAGGTAAAATGCATGTATTCAAGCTACTTCGGAATAGAAATGAGAAGAAATCATCTTTTTGTACTTTTGAGCATTTTTATGTGGAATTATTATGCTTGTGTTTTAACTAGTTGTGACTATGCAGAGGTTTGGTGGCGAAGGGAGATGGAGTTGGCTTTTGCAGGAGGTGACGAAGGTGTGGAGAGGTATTAAGAAGTCCCTAGTACCCTTCTGGAGACTTCCATTGTGATCAACTTTGAAAAATCATTCGCATGAACTTCTATAGGAGGCTGCAGGGGATCTACAGGAGGTTCTACAGGAGGATCTACAGGAGGAGGCCGAAAGTGGTTTTGGGATTTTTGAAGGTGGAAAAATGATGGAAAAAGGGAAATGAAGGCTGGATGGAGGTGTTGAGGGGTCTAGGAGTTTGTCAATGAAGATCAGAAATGAAGGAGATGGTTGGATTTGTTCAAAGGTCAAGAAATCAACTTTGTGGAAGAATGCAGAAATTAGGGCAGATTGGCGAAGTATGGCGAATGAGTGGGGAAATAGTGAGAGATGAACTAGTATAGGCTGTGTTATGGAGGAATGATAAGCTGGAATGTTCTACAAGTGAGTTGCACACTTACTTTTCAAAATTGACCCAAGCAAGAACCGAAAAACAGAGTTTTGCCTATTTTAACCTAAAATCTGACCTAAAACCAGAGAAATGTTGAACATAACTTTATGGATAGAAATTTATGCGAGAAAGCCATGGTAAATGAACAAGAAAGGATCTAAGCATGTGAATCCAACTGATATCAACTTCTCCAACTCAAAATCTCACACTAGCAATTGCATTGGGAAAGAAAAAACAATGTTTTTGGTGGCAACAATAGTGCCTTGATCTCAAATCATGGTCTGAAGAAGGGAGAAAGGAGATCAAGGCCTATTTGGTAGCATTTTTGGATCTTTTTCTTTTAATTCAAAAAACTATCTAATCAACCTGAAGCAAGAACAACTATTCTAACCATCAAAAGCAACCTAATTAAAAAAGCAAGATTTAACCTAAACAACAGAAATTATCTCATGAATGCAAGAAAAAGCATATAAATACATAAAGGGGGTGCTGGGAATCTTGGGTTGGGCCCTAGCCCAAGAGATTTATCCCTCTAGGAAATATCAACACTGGTTCAAAACTTGATTCATCTTCATTTATCAAAAAGTAGCAGTTACATCACAAAACTATCTTCAAAAAGAGCTCGAAAATGAGCTGAGTACAAAGCTGCACAAAAGTGCGAAAATCTAATATGAAATAGATAACCTACTGAGACTTGAAGCCTTCTTATTTACACAAGTGGGGACTCCCAACAATCCTCCTAAACTTAAGGAACTCGGCTGCCTAAAACTGAAGATAACAACAACTTTACTAGACTTGCTCGGCTGCCCCTTGGAATCATCATTGTGGGCCTTTGTACTCCGAGCTGCTGATGGAGAACTTGAGGAAGGGGTCATTAATGAAGGAGACATCCCTCCTATAAGTCCTCATCCCTGTTTCCTCGAGTTTGGCTGCCAATTTTCTCATAAATACCTGGTCTTTGTCCAAAAATGTCCAAAAATCTGCAATAAACACTCATTAGACTATGTGGCAAAGTGACTATCCCCATTCACTCTATTGACATCAATATATTCAAAACATGCACAAAACTATGGAGAATGGTGGATTAAATGAAAATAATAGGCAGAATGAGCCCATATAGTTACCCATTTCTGGGGCTAATCATCACCCCCTGCTGAATGGGTTGCTCATCCTCTAAGCAACCCATCCAGTTCTTCATCTTTAATAGCTTTAACAGCTTCCCTGACATCCCAAGCTTCTAATGTGATGTCTTCTTCTCTGTCATGGAAACATACTTTTTTGTCCACTTCCTCCCATTGTTTATGTTCTTCCTCCTTTTAACCCCTTCCAACAGTCCTAGTAGTAGTGGAGGACTGTATTTAAGACCAATCTAGTTGGCTTTCAAGTTTTGCATTGATTGTTTATATAGGGGCACTCTCCTCATAGCTTCTCTAATTCTGGTTGGGGAGTGATACTCCCAAATCTTCAGGCTATGGGACAATGTATTCCACCTTCTCATGTAAGCATGAAGGCAATCATCACCAAATAATCTCTCCATATCTTCAAAATGGGCGATATCCTGTGCTTGCTTGTCAACATAATCAGGAAGAACTTGAGGATTGGCTGTTAGGTGTTGGTGGGCATAAATGAGAGCTAATGGTTCTGCTGGTTTTGCCCTTATCATGAGGGGTTCACTTAGCTCCTTGGCCATAATCTTCTGAATTTCCACTGCTCTCTTTTCTTCATGGCTCAACCAAGAAGCCATAGCCATGCATTGTAAGTCTCCTAATGCAGTGTTTGGATCCCATAGATTCATGTTAGGAAGTGCCATGTTGTGTAGATAAAATTCTTCTAGCTTGGCTTTATCTTCGGCTGAACTACTATCGCATAAATGCATAAACTAGACATAATTTTGGAATGAGATTGTGCCCCTTTGGGCCAATGTTTTAATTTGGAATTTGAGCCACTGGTCTTTGAGATACAGTGCAAAGGATATACCTGGTTGTCTGCACTACAAGGCCTCCATTGCCCAACTAGCCATGCAGGCCATCTGGGCTTCCTTTTCCTGCAACTGTTGTTTCAAAATCTACACTTCAGTTACTGTCTGAGATTCTTTTTCTTGTTACTATTTCATTAGAATTTCCACATCAATCTATGGCTCTTCCTCTTGCTGTTGTTTCTCTGCTGCTTCATTATCTGCTACGGGACCTTCTTGCTGCTGCTGTCCTTCCAAAATTGGCAACTTGTCTCCCCCTTGAGGTTCCCGGTCCTATAACTACTTTTTCAGCAGTTCATTTTCTTCCCATAGTTAGGCTCTTCTAATGCTCTCTATGTGCCTTACCATCCCTAACTCCCTTCTCAACTCTCTCAACTTATCTTCCATGTGCCCTATATCTTCAACTCCTTTATATTTAGCGATCTACATCCAAGTGTGGGTTCTGAGCCTCTCTTTTTCTAATTCAAATAAAATAGGCACAACGAATTTTTGTGGGATGATCTTCCCACCTTCTATAAGATTGTAATAGGAACCTAAATTAGGCTGAGGGCTTGGCTTAGGTATTTCTTTTTCCTTTCCTTCCTCCTGTGACTGTTCTTCTGCCTACTTTTCCAATTTCTCAGTTTCTTTAAGTTTGGCCAGTGTCTCCTATAGAGATGTTTGAGCTTCCTGTAGGACTTCTTTGGAGTCCATCAATTTGATTCTTTCCTTCGAGGTGGAGGTTTTGGGACTCCCTCTCTCATAGGTGATAGAGATCTTGGAGGGGGATTCCTCCTTCTTCTTAGTAGGTGCATCCTCAATGATAATTGGTTCTTTTGATGGTGGCTGGGGCTTGCCCACCTTAATCCTGGTGCTCCTCCTGGCTTTGAAATACATAGATGTTTGCCTTTTTCTTTTTCCCTTTTGTTTTGTTGGAGTTCTTAATGCAGCAAGCATAGCTACTGCTTCCCTTGCCAGTGTTTCAGGGGATGTTTCTTCCTGCTATTCTTCTCCTTCATCTCTTGCATTTTTTCTTGTCTCTTCTATTTTTGCTTTTGCCTCTGCTGCCTCTGGTGGTGTTTTCTCCTTTTCTTTCTGTTTCTCCTCTGGTTTTCCTTTTGTTTGAATATCTTGTGCCTCCTCAGGAATTTCCTTCTCTGTTTCCTCTTTCTGCTCCTCCTCTTCACTGCCAGATGGGCTAATGTCCTCAGTCAAAGCTTTGATGTCATCTTCTCTAGACATATTCCTGAAAATTTCCCAAGCTATGGGGATGGTGTATGTGTGCAGGGCATCTTCTACCAATAGTTTAATGAGGCCATGGTGGGCCAACTAGTCTGGAACCCCTACATTTAACTTGGTGCCACATTCTATCAAAGACTAGAGGAGGAAATATGGGAGACTGAGTTTCCTAGCTGCAGGTAGGTCCATCCCATATCTTAATTCATGCAATAATCTGAAGTGATAACCATAAACGATACTGAACCTCCCTTCAAAAGTGATGTATTTCATGATTTGGTAGCTGACTTCACTCCATGGAGGAGGTAAGCTTGTCCTTCTGACCCCATTCTTATCCTCTATAGGATGTTCATCAGGCTGAAAGAATGTCTTTTTAGCAACCTGTCCCAATGGTTTTTCCTCTTTGCTCCAAGGGAGCCCAAGTGGAAGACCTGTGATTCTGCTAATAAAATCTGGTGTAAGCTCTAGGGTCAGACCCCTGAAACTGACTATAGCATGTGTTTTCGAATGGGGTCTTAAGGACATCAAAAATTCTTCAGTCACCTCCTCATCATGTCCATGGATTCTCTCAAAGAAAGACATCCAGTTTTCCCTGGTGAAGAGGGCCACCACTTCGGGGTGCTCATGCAATTTGTTGGAGTTCAAAGGCTCCTTTCTCATAAAACCTCCTGGCATGGTGTTTAGTGGTTTCTGAGAATGCTCAAGTGAGGAGGAAGGAAAAACCAAAAACAGAGGGATAGTTGAGTTTTGTCTTTTTTTGACCAGAGAGGGAATTTTCCCGTGTGCTTCTTCTTCACAACATCAATTTGCAATTTATCCCCTTTTTCAACCTATTTTTAACCTGAATTTGATTCTCAGTTTTTGGAAAAGATCAATTTTTTGACATAACAGAGAATGAATAACACAGGGTTTTTTCTTCAGAGAGTAGACAGACTTGCAAATTCGGTTTTTTCACAGGTTGGTTTCTATGGTTGCATCCCTTTTTTTCTTTACAGAAGAATGTTAGGAAGAAGAAGACAGACTTTGAAAGCAGAGAAGAAAACAGGGAAACTGTGTAGAACTCATAAAAATATAGCCAGGCTTTTAAGCTTCACTTTATTTTTTTAACCCAATACTGTGTTTTCAATCCACCACCTTATATAAATATATCATATGCAGAGCGGTTTCCCGAGCCTACCTCTTTTCAAGCTCGAAATTGAAAAAAATCTCGGATTTTCCTTCTGCAGAGTTGCTCTCTGCCCTTCCTGTAGAAAACATCCTATAGACGATGTTCTGGCTCCTATAGAGAGTAGTAGTGCTCCTGTAGAGCCCGATAGGCAAAAGGGTTTTGCAAGTTTGGCAAAAACTGGCAGAAAACGACTGGTTTGTTGTTCTGAAGGTGGGAGGTGAGTACTACAGTTGAGAACTTCATAAATGAAAATGAAACAAAGGGTGGTGGAGGCTTAGACCGCATTGTACTTAACTGTTGGCGTAATCTGCGGTGAGGAGGTGAGGTGGCCAGATGGGTACGTTATCCCCATCTGAACCATTGGTCCTATGCAAGTGTCATTATGGTTCTTCACGTTGTCTGACCGCCATCACCTCCCTCAGTCCCATTATACACGGCCACCACTACTGGTTATGAGCTCTTTCTTCCCGAGTTGATGGGCCACACATGCTTACTGTGTATCTGATCTGTGGTTTGAATTTGGATGAGGTTCATTTGAACTCCACGAGGGTGTGTGAACTAAACTAGGGTGGCCAGTTAGCTGGCATGTTACCGGGAAAAGTGTCTATTTAGAACTGCTCTATCCCACTAAAGTGTGACAACTGCCTTAGAAACAAACAGAGAAAACTACTTTTGTATTTCCTTTATGAATTAAAGATAGAGGGGGATAGAAAGAACCGACCTGTGTCTTGCGCCAATCCTTTGATCCAATCCCTCTCTTCTTTGACAGCTTCCAGCTACCTGCTCCCTTACTTGCCCAGCTTCATCAAGTTCCTGTAAGATCACAGAAGAAGAAAACTACACAAAGACATGGATCTATATTCATAAACAGCTTAGGATCAGATTTAAGCTAAACATACAAATGTAACAAGCATCAATGATACACAAGCATGTAGGAAAAACTAAAATAGTTTTATTGATATAACAAGAAGATCCAGGAGGAGTTACAACTGATGATTCTTGACCCAGCATCAACCTCCCAGCAAAGAAGCCCCTCTTCACCTCCAACAAAGCATAAATCACCCAATACTCTGATATCTATCTCAAAACCAACAGCAATTCCTTGCAATGTACAAAATTCCAGCCTCATGGATCTCTGGGATGAGGGATCCATATATAGATGTATGCAAGGAGGATGAGTCAGCCTGTGATTTGATTAGTGTCTTCTCTCTGTCAGTTCTTGCTTCCACTTGGAGACTGAAAGCCTCTTACTCATCCTTGGTCGAATTCAGTGAGGCAAGTGTCATAGGAGAAGATTCTGGAAGCTTCCATTGTCTTTCCACCTCGCGGAATGACACTGCCATTTGTCATTTCTCACTCAACGCACCCTGATAGTGCATTTAGGTGCGTTGCAACGCACCCAGCTAGTGTATTTAGGTGCTATGCAACGCAGCTAGCCAGTGGAGCAGCTGAAATGATCCTGTTTTGACTTATTCTGAGCAATTTCTGGTGGAGAACTTCTGGGAGAAGCTGTAATTTGTTGACCTTGTTCCTTTAAGGGTTGGAACAACACTTTTAGGGACTTAGGAGCCCTTGGTTTATGGGCATTTCATGCTTGGAGCTGCAAGGCACAAAAATGTCTATAACAGTTGCCCCCTAAAGTATGAGGCCGTTAATCGGGTGAAATGCTTTATTATGAGGATCCGAAGTTCTTTCAATGCTCGGAGGAGACCTGTAATAAGATACAATACAATACATTATCTTCATACTGTTTTTCATGATCTAGCTGAGGCAGGCATTCTCATGCTCAGCTTTATAAATTCATTTTCATGTACATAGGACAGACAATCGTCTGAGTGTAGACTGATGATTTTGATAGAGCCATCATCCTTTTGGTAGGATGATTATCTGTGCTGCAGTGCTGTACATTTTAATGTCTTTATTTTCCTGAATATATATCGCAGCCCAGATGGATGAAACTAGATCCGGGGTCTTCAATCTCGTCCGATCTTCACTCGAAGTACAAGTCGATCCATGTGAGAAATGTTTTGAAGTCGAACATGGAAAGACATCGCTTGATTACCAGTCAATGATGTAAACTGTTAACAAGAACGAGAGGAATCACCGATAATGATAATGACCCTCAAGGTACTACAGTACAATTCACGTGGTGTGAATAAAGGACTTGGCATTGAACACCACGCAAAATCTTTCGGTCGAAGGCCATTGATGTAAACCTGTCGCCGGAAGTGAGAAACTTGCCATTAAGGCATGCAAGCTTCAAAGTACTGAATGGGGTGTTCCTAGATCAACTTCTTGGATAATGAGCTGATGTCGACAAGAAGTGATCCGTCAAAGGAGGGCCTTAATGAATCCCACATCAATGACATGGAACAGAGCAAATGATTTTGATGGAGGTGAAAACAATCTGATGATATACGGTTCAGGGTGGCGGTCATGAAAGTATGGAGTATAATGTATGGTAGTGGGTGGAACACAAGTGACTTCTCTGGATGACTTCTCTTGAACATGTCGGCGACACTTATGTGATGGATTGGTAGCATTAACCCCAAATGTGCTGCAGTGCTGCAGTGCTGTACATTTTAATGTCTTTATTTTCCTGAATATATATCGCAGCCCAGATGGATGAAACTAGATCCGGGGTCTTCAATCTCGTCCGATCTTCACTCGAAGTACAAGTCGATCCATGTGAGAAATGTTTTGAAGTCGAACATGGAAAGACATCGCTTGATTACCAGTCAATGATGTAAACTGTTAACAAGAACGAGAGGAATCACCGATAATGATAATGACCCTCAAGGTACTACAGTACAATTCACGTGGTGTGAATAAAGGACTTGGCATTGAACACCACGCAAAATCTTTCGGTCGAAGGCCATTGATGTAAACCTGTCGCCGGAAGTGAGAAACTTGCCATTAAGGCATGCAAGCTTCAAAGTACTGAATGGGGTGTTCCTAGATCAACTTCTTGGATAATGAGCTGATGTCGACAAGAAGTGATCCGTCAAAGGAGGGCCTTAATGAATCCCACATCAATGACATGGAACAGAGCAAATGATTTTGATGGAGGTGAAAACAATCTGATGATATACGGTTCAGGGTGGCGGTCATGAAAGTATGGAGTATAATGTATGGTAGTGGGTGGAACACAAGTGACTTCTCTGGATGACTTCTCTTGAACATGTCGGCGACACTTATGTGATGGATTGGTAGCATTAACCCCAAATGTGGATGGTATGGCGAGACCATGGCGATGTGACCGGTGAATGAAACAACCCAACCCGACTCGGACATGGAGTGGAAGTGTCATGTTCAAGAGCGACTTGCTACCAACAAATATTCTTTGAGTTTTCTTCCCAATTTTCCCCCAGTCATTGCTGACCAGTACCTATTTATTTTTGTCAAGCTTGAGGAGGATAACATATGCTTGTTCTATAATTTGCCCTTCGGGCAAACCCATCGCTATGTTTTAACGAGCCTAGCGATAGTGAAACTCGTTCTCGTCTAAAGACAAGTTTGTCGCTATTAATCCTTTTAACGAGTTTAACGACAAAGATAACTCGGTCCTTTTCATTTTTAGAGAGTCTGAAAAGGTACGTAAAGGTAACTCCAAAATTCCTTTTTCGTCATCTAATCCCTTAAGTCTGAAAAAGTATAAAACAATACAGAAGGGATGAATTTTCGATAGTTTTAACGAGCCGAACAAATCAAGCGCTCGATCTTTTTGTGCAATAATCCCTCAGGTCCAAAAAGATTAAAATCTAGAGGAGGGATAGCACTTCCTGTCCCTTTAACGAGCGGAAGGCCAAGGACTCGGCAATCTTTTCATATTTTACGAGTCAGTTGAAAAGAGCTTAAAGGAGACTCGTCTTTTGAGGAACGAGTGATAAAATGGGTAGCAGCTGATTCCAGATAAGGTTTGGAATTTTCCAATCACGGCAGTGTCACAAGGATGGCTAGTGAAATCACTCTTCGCAGCTGTTCCTCAAAATGGGTAAACAATCAAATGGAGGTGAATGATCGGCCAATGTAAAAGTGGAGGTGACGGTGCAAACACGACCAAGGCTTTAATGGCTGAAGTACTACATTCACGGTGGTTATTTACTGGGGAATAGTTCATTTTTTAATGAGCTTAAACGCGGGTGGAAACATTTGCTTGGTCCAGGTTTATTTTTTAACGAGATTGAACCTCGCGGTAACACTGCTCGATTAATCCAGTCATATGATAAGAATGTCTCATATAAAAACGGAAATTTTTAGAGTTTTGCCCCACATCCTTTCTTTATGCAAGTTAGGAGACGACCAATCCTACGAGTTTAAAGGGTTAGAGGTCCTAAAAATTTAAAAAAATAAATAGTCGCTCTTTGCTTGCACTCCAAAAGGTTTGCATTCCCCTAGGTATAAAACAGAGTTTCAAGGTTACCTCTACTTCTCTCCGTCAAAACACTTTTTTTGACGAGAGAGGTCTACCTCTTACAGGTTACCCAAAGATTGTTCTATTCGCGGCGCAAACAAAACACTTCTTCGGCGATGTCTATCGAAACAAAAAAAGGTGAGCGACAATGCTCGCCAACTCACATAACTTTGACAAGAGAATCTTGTTCTAGAATAACCCCTCTTCCAATCACGGACGAGGTACAGACTAGTCATATTCTCCCGCGGAAACCTACCCTATACCCGAAGTTTTCCTGCCGAAGCAGACCAGGATGCATGCCCCCCTGGGTTTCAGTCATATCCCTCCGAATTACTCGCGATCATCGGGAGGACGGACTGGAGATTGAGACATTTCTTGCGTGAAAAGACCATTTAGGGATGGTATATGACTATTTGCTATGCGTGATCCGGGAAATGAAAGCTGGTCCACGAGCTTGACCACTCTTCCTTCGTGCGGAAAACACATTACTCTAAAGAGTGAGGAGACAATCGCTCCCATGCAATAAATATAGTCTCGTCCAAGGAGTAGATTGTAATCTAGGGGTCCTTGAACTACCATTACGTTCAGGTGAACGGTTTTCCCTCTCAATGTTATGGGCACATCGGGAAGGATCCCTAAAGGTCGACTGGTTCCTTTATCAAATCCTGTCAGATTTCTCATCTCAGGCAAAAGCGATGGCGAACCAAGCGCTTTACAAGCAGTCAAGGAAAGGATACTCACGGAAGCCCCCTCATCTATGAAGGTACCAGCCATAACCATTCTATATATTTGAACGATAATTCGGAATGGTATGCTTGCTGGTAAATGGGGTCTGCCTAGTTGATTCCAGTTGAAGGAGACAACTAGGTTGCTTGGAGGTGGGACCGAATAGACGGCCGGGTACGACTCTGACGAACTTCCTTCCTGCGGTAAAGGAATGGGTAAATTGCCCCCATGTTCGTTGGAGTCTGTGTTTATGAAGAGAATTTGGACGGTGTCATCCTTGTTCTCCTCAGTGATTGTATCATCTGAAGATGAAACTTCTGGAGGCAAGACTGGGTCAACTGCCGCCTCAACCTTTTGACTTTCGTCTGGTATGGATCCAGATGGTTTATCTTCAATGATAGGCACTTCAGTTGACCACTTGAGCGGGCCAGCCAGATTTTCAACTAGTGACGGACTCGGCAAGAGTTTTTTATATCCAGGAGGAAGTCGTAACGGTGAAACCGGACGATCATCCAAAACTCTTTTGGCTTCGTCTAAGAAGGGACAACGGTGTACGGCATGATCGCCTTCGCACAACCTACAAGGAAATCTATATTTTCCTTTTTGTCCTGGGACTTCACTTTCACTAGTTGACGGCGTGCTTTCAACATGATCATTAGAGGTTGATGACACCGGGTTGTGCAATCTAGGAGACCAGTCCCTTAATATCCGAGGGATGCAAGGACAATCTCTGTGAAAGTGGTCTCCTTTGCAAATGACACATGGCGATTTAGGCCTGGTCGGTGCAGTGTGTGGATTTTCGTTAGACAACACTCGTTTTCCCCCATTCGCCTTTGGCTCCTTCTTCTTCTTCTCTTTCTTCTTCTTTTCCTTCTTCTCCTTAGGAACTTGACTTTTGGCTTTACCAGCCCCATCAAGCGAAGAGGAAGGAGGAGAGGAAGAATTAGAGGAAGTAGAAGGTTGGTGGGCAACTCTGGACTCGTCTAATTGCTGATTCGATTGTTCAGGAATAGTGGTGTTCTGAACGACAGAGGTTGAGAAGAGCCATACAGGCAAACCAATTGTCAGTCCTGGAAGCGACAATGTGGCCATATGGGGTGCACCAACATCTCCCCAAGAGGAGAAGGGACTAGGATTTCCTCCAAGGGGAATTCCTTGGTTGGTAGACTCCATTTTCTCAACCCAAGATCAACATAGGAAAGGGGTAATGAATATTCCGTTTAAAATAAATTTTTAGATGCTTTGACACAACTTGTTTTTTCAGTTTTAAAGAGTCGAGAAAAAACAAAAGATGACTCTAGTCTCCTTCGATTTTTAATGAGCCTGAAGTGACAAGTGCTCAGATGGACCTTTTCCGTTAAGGAGTCTGAAAAGGAACGAAAGGGACTGCTCTGGAGATCTAGGTAGAGGGAGTACCAAACCAATCGCAAAACTGCAGAATACTTTTTACGGTACGGCAGTCAATCTTCCCGAATGCTGTGTTTAGTGCATTGCGATCGATAGGGCGGCAGACACGGCTTCCTATGGATAAAGGATTTAAGCCTATAGGGGTCTCCCAAAATATACTCGACGGTACGTGGGAGCACAAGTCCGTACTGGCACTTATCGTCTCAAAGTGGAGGAATCACCCAACCATCAGCGAGGACAACAGTTACCAGGTTTTACGATGCCGGAATACGTCTCTAGCCTAGACCTCTAAATGTTGTGCGTTAAGTTCCAAAGCGTTGTTAGATTCATTGAATTTATTTTAAGTTGATCTTTCTTATGAAGTTTTCCTTTTGGGTTCACCACGAGATGTAGATGTAATTCCTAAAATGCAATCTAAAGATGATAAACAAACTTTTTATCTCTTTTTTGCAATGAAAATCCTAGCTACTAGGGGAAAAGAAAGACACAATCTTTTCACAAAGAGCACAGAGCACACTGTAAATGCACTTTCCTAAATCAAGCCAAACAGACTGTCAATATGCAAATGCACATGTGCATGTATTTGTTTTCGACTTTCTTAATATTGATGCTAAAAAGAAAGTTGATGTACAAATCTGAATTTGCTTTCAAGTGACAAACACAAACAAGCTTCTTTTTGAAATCAAAAGATAAAGATGATTACGACACTTTAAGATTCTGAAATAAATACTCGTTTTTGACACTAGAAAGTCACAAATTCAGACCAAAGGCAAAAGTAAAAGTACAGTCGACCATCAACAGCAATCAAACTTTCTCCTATGATCGAAATCGACACTTGCGACAGATCTAAATCAAAGGACGACAGTACAACTATTCTACTTTTGCAATGGAAAACTGTAAACAACTCAACAAACACACAAAAACATCTACAGTTCTTTTGTACAAAGGAGGCGGAATTACAGCAAGGAAAAGGGGTTTTTAAACAGACACATATACTGATCACAGGCTGCAAAAATCAGAGACAAAACTGGAAAGAATGAAGCACAAGAACCTCAGCTGCACAGGGCTAGTCTGATCAGCGCACCTGTAACACAGAGAAACTGGATTGCAGCGCAGGTTGCCCTTTCGGGAAGTGCGTTGAAATGCAGGATCTCTTCACAGTACCTGCGCTGGGGCAGAAACGAGAATTCTATCCGGGTTCTGGGTCACGGTTTGCAGTTTAGTCTTTGGTTTTTGGCCGAGTAAAAGCAATCAGTAATGCACAATCAGGGGGTAGATCTAAGGAGGGTCTAAGAGCTATCACAAAGGGCAATCAGATCATTTGTGAATCAGCTGTTCAAATCATAAACATATCCAATGAATGGATTGAAGTAGCAATTGTCTACTTTGCATTTGTTATGGCAAATTCAGTTCGAATGCTACTTATAAGTTTATGAAACAAATAACAAAAAATACACAAACAAACTAATTAGACAATCGTCCCCAGCGGAGTCGCCATTTTGTTACCGGGAAAAGTGTCTATTTAGAACTGCTCTATCCCACTAAGGTGTGACAGATGCCTTAGAAACAAACAGAGAAAACTACTTTTGTATTTCCTTTATGAATTAAAGATAGAGGGGGATAGAAAGAACCGACCTGTGTCTTGCGCCAATCCTTTGATCCAATCCCTCTCTTCTTTGACAGCTTCCGGCTACCTACTCCCTTACTTGCCCAGCTTCACCAAGTTCCTGTAAGATCACAGAAGAAGAAAACTACACAAAGACATGGATCTATATTCATAAACAGCTTAGGATCAGATTTAAGCTAAACATACAAATGTAACAAGCATCAATGATACACAAGCATGTAGGAAAAACTCAAATAGTTTTATTGATATAACAAGAAGATCCAGGAGGAGTTACAACCGTTGATTCCTGACCCAGCATCAACCTCCCAGCAAAGAAGCCCCTCTTCACCTCCAACAAAGCATAAATCACCCAATACTCTGATATCTATCTCAAAGCCAACAACAATTCCTTGCAATGTACAAAATTCCAGCCTCCTGGATCTCTGGGATGAGGGATCCATATATAGATGTATGCGAGGAGGATGAGTTAGCCTGTGATTTGATTAGTGTCTTCTCTCTGTCAGTTCTTGCTTCCACTTGGAGACTGAAAGCCTCTTACTCATCCTTGGTCGAATTCAGTGAGGCAAGTGTCATATGAGAAGATTCTGGAAGCTTCCATTGTCTTTCCACCTCGCGGAATGACACTGCCATTTGTCATTTCTCGCTCAACGCACCCTGATAGTGCATTTAGGTGCATTGCAACACACCCAGCTAGTGTATTTAGGTGCTATGCAACGCAGCTAGCCAATGGAGCAGCTGAAATGATCCTGTTTTGACTTATTCTGAGCAATTTCTGGTGGAGAACTTCTGGGAGAAGCTGTAATTTGTTGACCTTGTTCCTTTAGGGGTTGGAACAACACTTTTAGGGACTTAGGAGTCCTTGGTTTATGGACATTTCATGCTTGGAGCTGCAAGGCACAAAAATGTCTATAACATGGCCACCGATTCCATTTAATCGTGACCATTCCCATAGTTCATGTAGTTTGTAAATAATATTCATGCAATCGAGGAATAGGTTTAGCCACTTACCTGTATTGCGGTGTTCTTCATGCTTCAGACTTTGGAACTTTATTTTCTCGTTGCTGTTGCTGCTGGTGCTCTGCATGCTCGGCCCTTGCCTTATGCTAATGATTTCTCGATCAAACTCTACTTCTTGCATGCTTCATACATCCTGCTACGCTGACCCTATCTCTGAAGTTTGTTTTTCAAAGGGATCAGTTGCTACAGGGATCCTGTGGGATTTCTTGTAGCTGCTTCTCCTTCTGAAATTTAGGTTGATGCTTGAGTAGGGGCTAAATTTTTTTGAAGAAGGTCTCTAATGAAAAGAAATAGCAGCTAAAAGGTATTAGGTAGGAATAAGCAAAGAACGCTACTACTTTATTTGTCACCCTTTTTCTTGTGTTTACAGAATGAAAGAAACATAATTTCTGTATTTGTCTATGCAGGGAAAGAAAAAAATGAGTCGAAATGTGGGTTTTCAGGGATGGAATGGAGAAATAGGAGGATGGATGGTGGCAGGGAGGTTCACATAGCCCTCAGGTTCTTCTCTGAACTTGATTTTTGCCTCTCTGTGATTTCTACAGGAGCCTCCTGTAGAACACATAGAGTTTCCTGTAGGATGCGAAATTTTCAGAACAAATGAGCCCAAGGCTTGGGAAAGGATAGCAGTGATGGACGGATGGACTATGAAGGGTGTATGCAGCCTAGCCATGTTTTTTTCTTTTGTGTGACCCTCCTGCAACCTGCAATTTATTCAAAAGAAGTTAGGTTTTTTTCTTTTTTCTTTTTTTCACTTTTTTTCTTATTTTTTTTTGAGACAGCTGGGGTGCCACCAGGAGGTTTTCACCCCTACTGCCTACCCTGGGTGCCTCCAAGAGGTTTTCACCCAGGGATATTTTATTCCTTTTTTTTTCTCTTTTTTTTTTTTTTTTTTTTTTTTTTTTTTTTCAGGGTGTGGGTGGAGTGGAGACAGGTACCTACTCCACTACCAACACTGTTTTACCCAGATTCTCAATGAAATCTTGCTTGGAAAGGGGTTTCCTATAGATCTTCAATCTATGCCCATTGACGAGCATGGATATGGCTTCTTCATCTATGGTTCGGATAAGGACTGAACCATTGTCATTGCATTTTTCTACTGTGTATGGTCCCAACCATCTTGTCCTTAGTTTTCCCTTGAAATCCTTATATCTTTGAATCATACAGCAACGCCCAATCCCCTTGCTAGAATTGTTTTTCTTTGAGGTGTCTGTCATGCCATATTTTTCTTTGAAGTTAGACTACCTCGGAGTGGAGAAGGGCCTAAAATCTTTGTTCATCCAATCCATTTAGCTGAAGCAATCTTTCTTTTTGTGCATGGCTGAGATCTAGGTCCAGCTGAGCTGCCATCCTTAATGTGTTATATTCAAATTCTATGGACATCAAAGCCTTCTTTCCATAGACTATCTCATAGGGTGTGAAACCTGTGGTGGTTTTCCAAGTAGTGTTATAGGTCCAGGTGGCCTCAACCAATTGATCTGCCCAATCTTTTCTACTACTACTCACTACCTTAATCAAAATCCCTTCCAAAGCCCTATTAGTGACTTGCACCTATCCATTTGCTTGTGGATGATAAGGGGTGGAAGTTCTGTACTTAATCTTTTGATGTGTGAGCAAGTCTTCAATCAGATTGGAGGTAACTGACTTCCTTGATCTGTGACTAATTCTCTTGGATAGCCAAACTTGTAGAAGATGTTTTCCCTCAAAAACTCAGCTAATTTTTCTTCCGTTGCTGCCTTCATCGCCTTTTTTTCTACCAATTTTTTCAGGTAATCCGTACATACAATGATGTAAGATTTCTGTTTTGAAGGAGGTTTGATAGAACCCACAAAGTCTATGGCCCACTTCTCAAATGGCTCGAAATTCCCTTGAGGTTGCAAGGGCATTTCATCCCTTGGAGTAGGTTTCCCCGTCCTTTGACATTGGTCACATTGGCTGGTGTATCTCCTGACATCTTGATGAAGAGTGGGCCAATAGTAACTTTCCTGTAGAATTTTGAAGGCATTTCTCTTTGCTGCAAAGTGGCACCCAGAGGGCCCATCATGACAGGTTAGGAGGATATCAAAAAATTCCTCCTCCCTGACACATCACCTGAAAATATGACCTGGGCCAAGCTTAAAAAGATTGCCCCCAATTCAAGTGAATGGGGCACTTTTCCTCACGATCTTGCTCTTCTCTTTTAAGGAAAGGTGTGGCGGAAATTGTGCTGAAACCAAATAATTTGCTATATCAACAAACCATGGAGAGAGTACTGAAATAGAAAATGGGTGTTCATCTGGCATTTGATCATCCACCATTCCTTCTTCACCTGCAAGCAGATCTAGTCTAGACAGAAAATCAGCAACAACATTTTCCTTACTCAGCTTATCAATAATGGTCAAATCAAATTGCTGCAATAAAAGTAACCATCTAATGATAGGAGCATTTACATCCAATTTATTCATAAAATACCTAATTGCAACATGATCAGTGTGTACGAATGTTTGATAGCCGGTGATGTAGTGTTTGAACTTGCTTAGGGAATGGACTACAGCTAGGAGCTCTTTTTCGGTTACAATGTAGTTTAATTCTACCTTGGACAGGTTTTTACTGACAAAATATATGGCATACGACAGCTTCTCTTCAACTTTCCCTAAGGCTACTCCTATAGCTTTGTTCGAGGCATCTGTGTGAATGTGGAAAGGTAGGGCCCAGTTTGGACCTCTCAAGATTGGGGCAGTTACTAACTTACCTTTCAAGGCATCCAGAGCCTCTTGGCAGTTGTCAGTCCATATGAACTCAGTATCTTTTCCCAAAAGACCAAACAATGGAGAGGCTAGCTTACTGAAATCCTTAATGAATCTTCTATAGTACCCTGCTAAGCCTAGAAAACTCCAAACATCTCTTACCTTTTGAGGAGGTGGGACCCTTTGGATGATAGCAATCTTGTTGGGATCCACCTGTAATCCTTGCTGAGAAATTGTATGACTTAGCACAGTCCCTTTAGTCATTATGAATTCACATTTTTCAGAACTGAGGGATAGGTTCATTTCAATACACTTGGCTAAAACTTTCCTCAGGTTTGTCAAAGCTTCCTGGAAGTTAGAACCATAAGAAGTAAATTCATCCATATAGATTTCCACTAAGTCATGAACCAGTTCAGCAAATATGCTCAGTACTGCTCTTTGGAAAGTGGCGGGAACATTGCATAACCCAAAAGGAAGGACCCGGTAGGCAAAGGTACCCCATGGACAAGTGAAAGTGGTCTTATCTTGGTCTTCTGGCCTGATTTGGATCTGGTTGTACCCGCTAAACCCATCTAGGAAGGAAAAGAACTTCTTCCTTGCTAGGCCATCTAACACTTGATCTATGAAAGGCAAAGGGAAATGGTCCTTCTTGGTGGCCTTGTTTAGTTTCCAATAATCTACACAGATTCTCCTTTTCCCATTTTTCTTTGGCACTAGCACCAAAGGAGAAACCCATTCCCTGTCAGAGATGGGGTAGATGAATCCTGCATCCAACAACTTTTGCAGTTCTTCTTTGACAATGTCCTTAAGGGCTGGATTCATCCTCCTTTGAGCCTACCTGACTGGGTTACAATCTTCTTTAATGAAATGTGATGAGTACAAACTAAAGGGTGGACTCCCTTCATCTCCTTATAGCTCCAAGCAAAAGCATCCAAGTGGTTGTTCAATAAGCTATACAGTTCTTTCTCCTGAGAGGTGGATAGGGATGAGTTGATCTTCAAAGTTTTTTCTTGGCCGAACTCCACATTCTTAACTCGGAGAGAGGTCGGATTAGCCACATAGAGATCAACTAAAGCATTGGTTTGGGTTTCTTCCACCAACTCTTCTAATGGAAACACACTGGGGGGTGGATTCTGAATCAAGTTCTCAATAAGATCATCCTCGGTTTGTGGACCCCCCATGGTAGCTTCCACTATGCACAATGGTGCAGAGTAGACTTCATCCTCATCTTCCTCCTCCAACCAAAGAGGTAAGTCATGTTCTAGCAGAGGTTGGGTAGGAGGATATAAGACTAGTTGTTTGGACATATGCCCATTCTTGATGGTCATGCTCCCAGCTCGACAACTGATGTAGGCATCTGTAGTAGCCAACCAAGGTCTTCCCAGGATGAGAGGATACCCAGTGAGCTTTGCCTTTGGTTGAAGAACCAGGAAGTCAGCAGGGTACTCCTAGGAGTCAATAGAGACCATTACATCTTCCACAATCCCCTCAGGGGTCACGGTGGAGCGGTTTGCCAACTACAGTACTATTGAGGTCTTTCTTAGGGAACCTTGAAGGTTGAGTTTGAGCATAGTTTCCCTGGTCATCACGTTCATGGAAGCCCCTAGATCAATCAAGGTGTGGGGGATTATGGTTCCATTGATGTGGACATCGACTACAGGACTCCCAGGGTCCAGATATTTTAGACAAATTACCTGCCCCAACATCAGGTTAGACAATTGTCCTATGACATTGATAGTTGGGGCATCTCTCTTGCGCCTGCCTGGGTGCCTGAAGCACTTCTGTTTGATCAACTTGTTGTAGATTGGTACATCTTTATGGCTTGGAGAAGTGGTATTTTTACACATAACTGTTTTAGTTCTCCCAGAAGTTCAGTTTCTTCTGGGGTCGGTTGTGTGGTTCCAGTTAGTCTCTCAGGAAAGGGTGGAATGTTTTTTGGTTAACTTTCCTGTTTCTCTTCCTCATCCTCCTCCTTAGGAAGAGGTTGGCTATCTGGGAGAACCTTCCCAGATCATAGGTTGATCTCCTAAATCTCCACAACATAGGTAGGGCATGTTGTTTCTCTAGTATATACCTGCTGGGCCTGTCTGTTATTGGGGTTCAGGTTCGGTTGAGCAGGTATTTGGGGTTGTCTTGGAGGAGTAGGAGGTAATGGGTGTGGTTGAGCAGGTGGTGGAGGTAGAAGAGCGGGAGGAGAGTTGTATTAGGGCCTCCACCCCTGATGAGGTGCATTCCACTGAGGTTTTTGCTGAGCATGAGAATGAAACAAATGAGCAACTGGTTGAGTATGATATTGAGATGGATACGACCAAGGAGTGGGTGTGGACCAGGAAGGATGAGAAGAGGGACCCCAAGAAGGCATGGAAGTGGCTTGATTGGGGTTGTAATACGTTTGGGATGTCCCTTTCATTCCCTGCTGGTAAGGTTTGGGTCCATGTGGCCTCCTTTGGTTTATGAAATAGAGTGGTTCAGTGGCCCCTTTAGCCCCTTGGTACATAGCTTTAAATCCGGGTAAGGAAGGGCACTGATTTGTAGGATGGTCTTCTTCACAGATAAAACACACTTCTACAGAGTGCAATGGACATTCATTCCTAGGATGCTTTCTAGTGCACCTGGGACAAAAGATGGCCAAAGCCCTCTCGGCTTCCTCTTGCTTCCTTTGGATCTACAAGGTATCCATTTGCATGGCAAGAGTCTACCTCATCTTGCTCTTGAAATCTTGCATCTGATTCTCAAGTTCATTTTTAAGGATGAACTGGATAAGAGGGTACTAGCTAAAGGTTGACTTCCCCTACCTCTCTTTCTAGTTCCCCTAGAATGGTTTCTAAACACAGTCTTTATGTCATCATAAGGTAGCTGGTAGATGTCTCCCCCAGCCAACAAATGGAGGGTATCTAGAAGGTCTTCAGGGATTCCTCTGAGCAGAACCAACTTCAGAGATTCGGGGTCAAGTGTTCACCTAGCCCTTTTATAACTGAGTTGAAACCTATCTTCATAGTCTTCTAAAGATTCATCACTTCCCATGGTCATTCGGAAGATTTCTTCCTTGGTATCCTTTGACCTACAGTAGTCCCGGTACTTGTTGTTAAAGGCTTGCTGCATTTGAGCCCAAGTTGTGATACTGTTTCCAGGTAACCCCATGAACCAGCGTAATGCTGCATCCTTGAGGGTAGAGGGAAAGAGTTTCAACTTTTGCTTGTCTGCTGCATAGTCATAGGTTCGACAGAGAACAACAAACTCAAACAAGAAGGTATCAGGGTCTTTGGTAGTCAATTCATGGAAATGAGGTAAGGCTGAGGGACTTATGTTTTTCATCTTTGTGTCCCCATTGGCCTCTTGGATAGGAAAGGCACCTTCTATTCTTTCCCCATTTCCTCTAACATTTCTGTTTTCAGCCATGGTCTTAGGAGGAATAGTTTCTTGCTCTTCTTTTGTTATAAGATCTTCGTATATCTCTGGAGGTTCACCTATGGGTTCTTCTAGATCACTGCCACCAAAGAAGAAAGAAGGGTGACTTAGTGATGTGGTGGGGGTGTTGGGTAGGAATTTTCTTGAATTGTCTCTGTTCCTACGAGGCATGAAAGGAAATCTTTTTTTTGGGTGATTTTTTTGTGTTTCTTTTTCTGCTTGTACCTGCAAAGACTGAAATGGATTGAACAAAAATTTGCAACTAACTAAAATAAACGTTTCTAAAATGAAAATTGCAGAATTGAAATGAAAGCAGGAAATGAATAATCTATTTTGTTGAAATGAAATTGCAGAATTGAAATGAAAGCAGGAAATGACTAATCTATTTTGCTGAAATGAAATTGTAGAATTGAAATGAAAGAAGGAAATGTCTAATTTATGCTTGCTGAAATGAAATTGCAGAATTGAAATGAAAGCAGGAAATGTCTAATTTACACTTGCTGGAATAAAATTGTAGAATTGAAATGAAACAACTACTCTACTCTTGGTGAAATAAACTACTTAGCAGAATGTTGCAGTAAAAAAATAGAAGAAAAGCAGTAATCACAAAGTACTTTGACGCTTCCCCGGCAACGGCGCCAAAAAGATGGTGAACTAGAGTATTGCAGCAATAATGCTACAACTCCTAGGGCTCCCTACTTTACTTTTATCAACTTGGTAGTTCGTAACAAACTTGGAAGCAACAGTGTTATATGCACAAGTACTAGCTCTTATTGCAGGCTGTCACTTGATCAGCTGGC
The DNA here is from genome assembly GCA_031772625.1 of Pinus tabuliformis. Taxonomy (NCBI): domain Eukaryota; kingdom Viridiplantae; phylum Streptophyta; class Pinopsida; order Pinales; family Pinaceae; genus Pinus; species Pinus tabuliformis. The sequence continues at coordinate 924,473,119 of CM062814.1, forward strand.
ACAAGTTCGCTAGGAGCTTAAGCCAACTTCTATGAGTTCTCAGAAGAAGCTTTTAACTGTGATGGAAGAAAGCTAACTTGAAAGAGGCTATTCTACTTGTTGAAAGAGAATGAAAACTGAAATGAAACACAGACCCTAGAAAACCCTAGTTTACCCGCTAAACCTGCAAGAAAAGAGATGGAAACTACTGAAATGGGTGCCATTGACTACTGGAAAGGTAAAATGCATGTATTCAAGCTACTTCGGAAGAGAAATGAGAAGAAATCATCTTTTTTTACTTTTGAGCATTTTTATGTGGAATTATTATGCTTGTGTTTTAACTAGTTGTGACTGTGAAGAGGTTTGGTGGCGAAGGGAGATGGAGTTGGCTTTTGCAGGAGGCAAGGAAGGTGTGGAGAGGTATTAAGAAGTCCCTAGTACCCTTATGGAGATTTCCATTGCGATCAGACTTCGAAAAATCACTCGCATGAACTTCTACAGGAGGTTGCAGGGGATCTACAAGAGGAGGCCGAAAGTGGTTTTGGGAGGTTTGAAGGTGGAAAAATGATGGAAAAAGGGAAATGAAGGCTGGATGGAGGTGTTTAGGGGTCTAGTACTTTGTCAATGAAGATTAGAAATGAAGGATATGGTTGGATTTGTTCAAAGGTCAAGAAAGCAACTTTGCGGAAGAATGTAGAAATTAGGGCAAATTGGAGAAGTATGGCGAATGAGTGGGGAAATAGTGAGAGATGAACTGGAACAGGATGTGTTATGGAGGAATGATAAGCTATAATGTTCTACAAGTGAGTTGCACACTTACTTTTCAAAACTGACCCAAGGAAGAACTGAAAAATAGAGTTTTGCCTATTTTGACCTAAAATCTGACCTAAAACCAGAGAAATGTTGAACATAACTTTATGGACAGAAATTTATACGAGAAAGCCATGGTAAATGAATAAGAAAGGATCTAAGCATGTGAATCCAACTGATATCAACTTCTCGAACTCAAAATCTCACACTAGAAATTGCATTGGGAAAGCAAAAACAATGTTTTTGGTGGCAGCAATAGTGCCTTGATCTCAAATCATGGTCCAAATAAGGGAGAAAGGAGATCAAGGCCTACTTGGTAGCCTTTTTAGATCTTTTTCTATTACTGCAACAAACTATCTAATCAACCTGAAGCAAGAACAACTATTCAAACCATCAAAAGAAACCTAATTAACAAAGCAAGATTTAACCTAAACAACATAAATTATCTCATGAATGAAAGAAAAAGCATACAAATACACAAAGGAGATGATGGGAAGCTTGGGTTGGGCCCTAACCCAAGAGCTTCAGCCCTCTAGGAAATATCAGTGTTGTTTCAAAATTTGATTCATCTTCATTTATCAAAAAGTAGCAGTTACATCACAAAACTATCTTCAAAAAGAGCTTGAAAATGAGCTGAGTACAAAGCTGCACAAAAGTGCGAAAATTTATTATGAAATGGCTAACCTACTGAGTCTTGAAGCCTTCTTATTTATACAAGTGGGGACTCCCAACAATGCTCCTAAACTTAAGGATCTAAGCTGCCTAAAACTGAAGATAACAACAACTTTACTAGACTTGGTCGGCTGCCCCTTGGAATCATCATTGTGGGCCTTTGTACTGCAAGCTGTTGATGGAGAACTCGAGGAAGGGGTCATTAATGAAGGAGACACCCCTCCTATAATTCTTCAGCTCTGTTTCCTCCAATTTGGCTGCCAATCTGCTCATAAATGCCTGGTCTTTGTCCAAAAATCCGCAATAAACACTCATTAGACTATGTGGCAAAGTGACTATCTCCATTCACTCTATTGACATAAATATATTCAAAACATGCAAAAAAATATGGAGAATGGTGGATTAAATGAAAATAATAGGCAGAATGAGCCCATATAATTACCCATTTCTAGGGTTCATCAATGTGGTTAGCCTTAAAGGGCAAGTGATTCACTTGGGATATTTCCTAAAAATGATGTAGACAGAGACTAGGAATATGTTGCTCATGCATAAATGAGTGAAAATACTCTTATAAATTAATTATTTTCTATTCATTTCACAATAGGCCGAGAAGGAAGAAGAAAAAGTTAGAGGCACACCTAATATTTGGAATGCAGAGATAATTGAGAGATATTTGAAGTAATGGTTTAACAATCATGGTGTAAAGGATCTTAAAGGCCTTCCATGTTTAATATGCTAGGATATATGGCTTGTTTATAACTCTACAATTTTTTTTGATAATATTATTCCACATTTTCATACTATTTCTCAAGCAAGGGCTGTTCTTACAAATTTCAAACCGACTAGTAAACCCAAAACACCTAGATAGGCGGGAGAGATGACTATAGATAAATCTTATCGTTAGGTATTTTTTTATGGCTCCATGTAATGAGATCCTAGTAAGTGCTAAGGTGGTTGCATTTTTTTCATAAAATCATTATAATTTAAAATTTAAGGTAGTTTTAGGCCCAAACACAAATAATAAAGCTAAATTTCTTGCATTAAGAGTCCTACAAAAGAGCGCCTTGGACAAAATATACATTGACGTCAAGTTTTCAAAGACTCTTCTTCAGTTATAAATTGGATGAATGAAGTTTTTGATCTACATAAGGTTTATCTTAGGGTCATGGGGGATTTGATAAAGAAAGTCTATTCTTCGTTTGACTATATCTCCTTCATCCATGTTTTCAAGGAATTGAATCAAGAAGCAAATTTTATTTCCAAAGAGGGGAAACAAGTAGTTGAAGGTGTACTCAAGATGGATTAATTTCATGAAGGCACTGTGATCCATATGCCCTCTTTGATTTGAGAACTTTCAAATCTTTTCTTTTGTTTATGATGTATATCTCTAGGCATTCAACAACCCTTGGTAAAAAGAGACTACATATTTTTTGAGATAACAATTTGTAGTTTCTAACTTTTTGGGAGGGCTATAGTATATAATAATATGAACTTGTATTTGAAAGGATGATATGATTGATATGTGGTCAATTTTTGAAACTATGAGGATGTTGGATATTTTTTTATTTTATCTCATGACCTATTTTTATATGGTTAGTTTATGCCATAGCATTGAAAATGTAATTTCATTTTTTACTCAAACATAATTTCTGATTTTTCCCTTGGAAGAAAATAGGCATTCCTAGATAACAATGATATATTGGAATAATATAATATGTTATGAAAATTTAATTACATATTTTTTATATAGGTTCTTAGTAAGCATACCATTTTTTTAGATGAATCTCAGAATATATAACTTTATTGTGAAAGGAGTAGTAGGGTCAAAATATTACTTGATTCATGTGCTCCATGTGTAGAGACAATCCTAGGGGCAAAAGATTCAATAATTTTGTTCAATTGCAATAAATTACGATATTATTCCATTTTCAATAGAACAAGTTTTAGTTTATGACAACTACTAGAAGTTCCACGTTAATAACACACAAAAATATTCTCAATACAAGTTCAAGCCAACTAGCATCAAACCCAAAATTAGGCAATCATTTGTGCCATTTCAATCACCAATGGTAAGTTGACATGTGGTACCATGCTAGAAAATGATAAATTATTTTAATGTGAATGACTCACCATTAATATATACCTCTAAATATTGTGGACAAAACATTGAGATTTGTTATTGTATTTGTAGAAATAGGGAAACTCAATAAATTTGTGCATTATTTGCTTCTTAGATCCTTAGTAGCTTGGATTTATAATAGAAAATTTTGTTGTATAAGACTTGTCTCACAATCCTTCTCAAGATTTTGGTGCATATTAAGGTGTATTAAAACATATTAATTGCAAGAGTATAATTATAGTAAAACATATATTCTATAATATATTGTGTTTGTTTATACATAGATTACATTGATATATCTCTATTATTAATACTTATCTATATATTTTCACATAGACACTTATACCATAAGCTCTTCTCTCCTCAAATCTATAGTTGTCCCCTTTGTGCATCTAGGAGCATGAATCATTGGTATTAGAGGAAAAGTGTGATTAAGTTATTAGTCATAGAGTGACATGTTTTCTATGTAAGTGGTGGTAGAAAAATCATGTGATGATCATCTATGAAGATAAGATTCAAGTATAGAAACATATAATTATCCCAAGAATGCATAATCTAATCGTCCTTCATAGTCACCACAATCCCAAATGGTGGTAAAATCCAATACCAACACTTCTAGTGTCAATGTTCACATAATATCCTTAATTATATTAAAAAGGATTCTTTGCAAAAACAATAAGACAAAATGAATTATCACTTTGCATATATCTAAAGATTATTACACCCTTAACTGCAACTTTGATGTATAGCTACATGAGAAATTAAGAAAGGGCATTTAAAGTCTAAGTGAACAATTTCATGCCTTGGTTCAAAGGGATTATTGATTTAAAGATGTTGGAAGGATGGTTACAAAAATTTTAATCCTATATTGTAGTGAATAGCTTCAATTACAAAATGAATATTTCCTTTTGCAACATTGGAACTCATGCTACCCCACTTTGTTACTAACAATTTGAAGGTATACAAGTATATTACTATATGGTATAAGTTCATGGAGGTAATGTAGAATGTATTTTACCCCCTTAGGATCTATGAGGACCATTATATTAAGTGGTAATATATTTTACCAATATATGCTCACAATTGAAATGCGAAAAAAAGGAACACTATAAAACAAGAACATAAGATCACATAAGCAAGAGTGATGCAAGTCTTTTTTGCTTATATAATTTATACACTATATATTTCATTATATGTATATATAAAGTAGTGACTAATAATTTATAAATAAATCTCATGTATACAAAGAAAAAACTTCAATGAGGAGAAAATTAAGCAAATATTCATTTAAAGGGGGTTGAAGGTTAGTAATGGTATACTTTAGATGAGTAGCTAAAATTGTTCTCATAAAGATGTGAATCATGTACAACTTCAACTAATTGCCATTAACCATGTAATGAATTCTACTTTGAGGCAATAAATATAATCAAAATGGTGTTGGAATTTATTGTCTAGGTGATAATACAACTTATAAGGTCCATACCAAATAGGTTTGACCATAAAATGTTTCTTATTTCAGAATCTTTATTTGTCCACATGCAACCATAATCTACTTCCCACCTTAAATTGACTAGGAATTTAGTGTTAATAAGGATAATATTTGTTCCTCTTTTATGTTTGATCAATAATATCTTTGTTTTTTACATGTATCTTAGCAATATTTTGAATAAAATACAACTTTATATTCCTCTTTTTTGGCATGGGAATTAGCACAAATATGTAGAACAAGTGAAATTTTGTAGTTAGAAATAGGTTGATAAAAATCATAACAAACCTAAAATGGGGACTTCAATTTAGATTGTGAGTGGATATGTAAAATTGTGTTAAATAATGTTCTATTACACACCCCACTACTTATTATGTAGATAATAAATGCAAAAAGTGTGGAATAAGTTTTGATTGAACAATTCTATTTTACCATCATTCCATAGATGGAAAAAAAGTAAAAAATTGGATATGATAGCTAAGAATCTTCTACAAAGTTTTCAAAAAATAACTCAAGAATCTAGAATTTTTATATGAGAAAACAATACAAGGGAACCAAAACTTGTCCAAACATACCAAATAAACAACTATGCATGTTTATAAGAAAATTTATTACAACAAGTGAATCCAACCATATTTGAATGCCTACATGTCAAAATCAAGATATTGTGCTGTCACTAAATAGTAGGAAAGTCACTCTTGAATTCCATGGAAATGAATTCCCATGGTCTAGAAGGAATTGGATATAATCCATGATTTTGATTGTGCAGAAACATGGGTTGGCTACAAAAACAATGTTATCATCTCAAACTATGTTATTCACCTAATTATTCATCTATATATTTCCTTTTAGATTGTGATTGGGTGAAAAATATATCATAAACCTTACATATTTTATTTTAATTAGAAACTTACCTCTTATTAGTAAAATTTTATTACAACGAGAAACTCCACTCTATTTTTTATTTGGAAACTATTTCTTATTACTATTTTGTTTGCTTCACTACCCCTCCACATGCCATTTCATGCATATAATAACCAATGACCCTACCTCTTGTATAAATAGCTATTACATATTTGCAAAGGCCATATTGAATATTGAGAACCTATACTATGATGTTACATCCTCAAAGTGGCATTCAATAAGAATTTATTTTCATATTTTTACTATTAATGGCTTTGCATGTTATGTCATTTCAAGTGGTATGAAAGCTCTCAAATAGGGAGTTTCAATAGATATTTTTATTTTAAATTCATGGTGAGAAGGAGACAATTGTATCTAACACAAGTTACAATAGAAAATTCTACCAAAAAATAAAGTAACTCTCTACTATTTTGATGTAATTTCCACTTCTTTCATTTAGCATATTTTGTTTTCAATGTGATCCCTGGTTGGCAACATTCTTTCCTTCCATAGAAGGTCCAATTTATGTCTTCAAATGGTAATCATATGAAACTTTGAATAGGATGCCAAACGTAAATTCCCACATGTGATATAAAGTTTTCCTAAATGACAAATCATGTTATTGATATCATTATTTTCTTTTGCATTAGTTTTAAATTAATTTTCTTATGACGAATTTGAGTGACCTTGGAAATTCTGTCAAAAAGTTACTGGGTTGAAGCTAAAAAGTTTCGAGAGATATATTTTATGATTAAATCATTTTTTTATTGTTAAATGTTAAATTTTATCATTCTTAGTTATTTCCATTGTATTGTATTGTTTTTTTTAGGACAACTCCTAGTTTAGATTCTAGGCTTGAAATTTTTTGGGAGAGCGAAGCAAATATGCACAAAGATGTCAACACATACATCAATGATCCAAAGGATCCCATTATATAATTAAGAACATCCATCTTATAGCACAACCAAATCTTTAGAATGTGTCTATGGGATCCTTAAGAAAGTTCATTAGAGAAATTTTTAGGTTTAAAATGGGAATCCTAAGGAATATTATAAAATGATAGTGGAAATAATAAAATAAGATTAGATTACCTCATTAAATTTTACAGGGAAAAAAGATAAAACTACTTTTTGAACTCATATTTTCAACTTATATCCTTATGGTTTTAATCAAATTCCAAGTGGGATCACTTGTTAGATGTGGAATTTAATTCCTCATCTATGGAATACCCATGCTGCATACTTTCGATGGACCTTGCTACACAACAAATGAGAAATACATGAAAAACGTCATTGCAATCACATTTTTCATGTATTTTTCATTTTTCGTATAGAAAGGTCCATCGAAAGTAAGCAAGATGGGTACTACTTGGATGAGGTATTAAATATTGCATCCAACAAGTGCTCCTACTTGAAATTTGAGTAAAACCATAGGGAGATAAGTTGAAAATATGAGTTGAAAAAAGTATTTTTTTTTCAATTTGTTTTACCTTTTACTCCAAAAATGGTGAATTGTGTCCCCATGGTTAACATCATCATCTTTAATCATATTGGTTCTTATAAAATTGATTTTGGTTGTACATTTTTGTTTTGAGGCCGATTTTAGACCTCAAAATTTCTCTAATGGCCTATGGAATACTTTAGTTTTCTACTATGAGGAAATTTCCTTCCAAAGGGAGACATCAAGAAATTCAGTGGTGATAATGTATTAAGATAAAAAGAAGACATAAGATGAGAAATGACATAATGGTGATTGATGATGAATCAATATCTCATCTTATATAAATCTCATAATGAAGAATCTAATGAAGATAATTTCTCATAATGTGTTCATCTTTAAGGAATATTAGAGAACACAGATCCCAAAACATGAAGATATGCTAAATTTTAATGGAAATAAATTGTGTGAATGAGCAGAAACATTCAATGATCCTAGTGGATGCTTCACCCATCACCAAGGACATAAGAAACAAAATAAAGATGTCAAAAGAGAGTTATAGTGTTTAGATTTATAAAGAAAAAAGAATTAGCCAGAGAGATGAGGGGGTAAATAACCATTGAGTCAAATATAGATTAGGATAAAAATTAGAATGAAAAATTAGTTAAAATAAAATATTTGAAGAGAAAGGGGAGAAATTACCAATAAGAATGAGTGGTAAAAATTAATGAAAGAGGAAAGAATATAGAATAAAGGAAATAAGGAATAAAATAATAACTAATTATAAGGAAAAATGCTTTTAGGGTATAGATTAAACAATGATTTTAGAGAAAAATGAAGATATTCCAAAGAGGATAATAAAAATTAAAATGAAAAATTAATTAAAATAAAATATTTGAAGAGAAGGGGGAAGAAATTACGAATAAGAATGAGTGGTAAAAATGAAAGAAATAGGAGAGAATATTGAATAAAGGAAATAACAAATAAAAATAATAATGGAGAATAACTAATTATAAGTAAAAATGATTTTAGGGAATAATGAAGATATTACAAAGAGGATAATAATAAATACAAGATGATTTGGTGAATAAAGGATATGTTTTTTTAACCTTATTTATCTAATGGTAATTCTTATGACATGAGATACATGGTTTCAAATACTAAATAACCTTTAGGAGTCATACATTCAATATATAGAGTGGAAGTACCTAAAATTTGAAATAGAAAGATTGTTTACGTGCCTACCCACAACTTGATACCTACAAATCTAAGCATTGTAGAAGGACTTTATGATATTATTCAATTAAGTTATTTTAGTGAACCAATAGTTATTCACAACCTTCTAATTGATTTGATTTTCAAAGAGTGAAATTATCCACATGAATATGATGTGGTTGTGAAGATTTGTGATACATTCCTAAACAAAATTATTAACATCTAGATATTAATGAAGTATTAAGGATGATCATTGGCATTATGAGTTATCTTGTAATTTTTTAAAGATACAATACTTGTGCATCCATTATGTCAACACATATGAACAAGATTTTTCATATGATACTATGGAGATACCTCCTCATTGTGGCTTAAAAATAGTCCATTCTAGATTCAAACAAGGTATTTAATGAAATATTAACTCCTACTTGTGATAAATGAAAAATGCATTTTAATATGTCATAGAATTTGCATAAAAGTATAAGTATGAATTAAAGATGAGTACAAGGAAAAGCTGGGGATGAGGATCTCATAGAAATAATTGGAAGATTTAGGGGGGGATTAATGGAGATAATTATGGAGATGATTGAACTAAATAAATAAGCATGACATATTTTTTATGGTTACCTAAAGCTATACAAAGGGGTAAACTGCAAAAAAGAAACTCAAGTGGGAATAAATTGATTGAATATACTTTTTCCCTTTAGGGTTTTTAGAGCGTAAACTCCCAATTTCCCTTTCCTAGTATGCATTTCAATATATATGTCTTTAATAATATACCTAACATATTAGACATTCTTAAGGGGTTTCCCCTAGCTCGAGATCATCACCACATTATCTATGGTCATCCACCCCCTAGGTAGCATGTAACATGATTAAAAATACAAACTTTTAAGGTAATTTTTTTTAATTGGAGGGAGTATGTTATGCTACCATGATGTGTTATTCTGCTATTGATTCTCACTGAAGATACTATTGATGGGAATTTCATATAATAATAAAATATGATCCCCATTAGAAGATTTGTATGCCTTTGGCAAACACGAAAAAATATTTTTTACAAGACTAAGTTAAGTAAGGAAGAAATATAACTAGGGCTCGAAGAGAGAACAAAATATAAAAACTTGTAACATGTGCTTCTTGATGGATCGTCCAAATCTAAAATGGAAGAGCCAAATGAGTAGGTTCATCTCCAATAGTCCTCCACATAAGAAAGAAAAAAAAAATTCCTACTCAATAATAGAATAACCTAGATTTACATTGGAAAAAAATTAAGCTATCTAAGTTTCCAATAACATGAATGATAAATGGATCATTTCTTCTTCTGCCATATTTCTTCAAACATAAGTCCCTGATCATTTTTACATATGTTGTTATATCTTTGGTTGCTTGCAATAAAGTAATTTTAACAAAAATGTTTTTCAATTCTTTTAAGAAACCATACTCAAGAGGAGTCGCTCACTTTTCCAAAATGTACCCATTTGGATAAGGAGGTGATTTGGTTGCTAGTGATTTGTCCTTTTGAGTTTCAATGTTTTTGTGTGAATCTGTTGTGCCAATTTTATTATGAATTTCCTCTATTTCTTCTTCTTCCATAACCATAGGAGATTCCTTTTGAATTACTTTACCTGACCTTAAGTGGATATCTTGAGAAAAAACGATTAGATATGCAAGAATTATATCTTATTCAATGTTATATATAATTTTTTCCACTTTATTGTTTGGATTTTCCATTGGCTAGGTTCGTAATTGAGTAATTTTTGGCGGTGGTTTCTTATATGGAAATTGTAACTATTTTTTTGAATTATCTGTGGTGGAGGAAGTACATGATATGACTGCTGGATTGATTGAGGGTATTTTACAAATGGTGCTTTTGGACATTTTTGTTTATATGGTTCAAGATAAAAAGGTTGTTCAAATATTTGTCTTCAGGATCCATCACATAAATATTTTAGATTGTTGATGTGTTTCGAGCCAACTAATGTGGTTCATCTTCAGAATGATTAAATCGTCCCGAAGATGAACCACATTATCTGGTTTGAAACATGTCATCAATATAAAAGATTTATGTGATGGATCCAAAAGAAAGATCTCTGAATAAATTTGTTGACAAAAGCCTCCATTCAGATAAAAAATGTTGTTGTTGATATAGTTATTGAGGGTATGGCGGCTGATATGGTTGCTAAGGATTGTAAGGGGGTTGGTTTCCATAAGTAGGTCTTCTTCAACCTTGTTGAAAGGGTTGGTTTTGGGCCTATTAAGGAGGCAATGCCTACTAAGTCATATGAGTATTCCAAGTGTTTTGTATAGGATTTGCATTATAATATTAATGAAATTGTTAATACAATCTTGCACACACCTATTTCTCTTGGTTGTCAAGGTCTTCTCAGAATAACATAATATAGAGATTCCATTTCTTCAATCTATCCTTTGTAGGTTGCCTTTATGTTTGGTAGTGTTGGACAATTTTCATTTGCATGCTTTTATGCACAAATGCCATAAAGTTTAATACTATCTAATGGAAATCTCTAAATCAATGCTTCTTTCTACACATAGGACAACAAATATACAATATTTCATTTTTATGTTCTTGTTTGTTCTTGGATTTTAATCTATCTATTGTGAGTCAAGTGTAGTTAAGAGATCATTTTTAAAACTATCTAATAAAGTGCATTTTTCCCTAGTAACATTTCATGTAGTTGACTTATTGATTCTAAACAAAGTTTCTCTTTGATCTTTGATAGATTTTTCTCTTCCTTTGGAATACATCCTTCACAAATCACATATATGTTCATAAGGTAAATGAGATATTCCTACTCCCATAGGATTAAGTAAATAAATATATACATCCTTAATTCCTTTTACAGAAATTGTGTGAATGGCATTTGAGTTTAGTGCATTTTGTTAAGATTTTTAAACTTGAAGGAAAATATTTCCAAATAATCTTCTAAAATTTCATCCTCTTGTTGGGACATCCTAACGATATCCCCCTTAGAGTTTATGACTTACAATATGGTTGATAGTTATTAAGATTTTTTTTTCTCACATCATCCCAATACATAATAATGTGTTATCTCAAACCCATAAACTTTTGCAAATACTGGGGGGGGGGGGGGTGAATCAATATTTCATTACAATTGTTATATTGTGCTAATTAAGATAACTAGTTAAACTAGAACACAAGACGTACAACAAGAAAATAAATTGATTAACAAAAATGATGAGGACTCCAATCGTTTTACAAATAATCAGGCTCCAACCTGTACAATAAAATTCTAACTCCTTCAAGGATCCACCCCTAAATGAGGAATTTAATCTTCAAGTATCAATCCAGGCTCTTACCTGGTCTCAACGAGGCTCCAACCTCTTATGATGACTCCAATCCTCTATTTCGCAATTCGGGCTCCAACCTGGTCTATATGAGGACTCCAATCCTCCTAGGCTCCAACCCTCAAAATTCTCCAAAGATAAGTCAATTATTGATGGATCAAGGTACTGATTCACATTGTCTTCTTAGATTGCTTCAATATGGCTTCTTTGACTGATCTAATTTCTCTTCAATGGCTAATCCAAAATCCCTTCAATGGTTGTTCCAAAATTTCTTCAGGGACTGGTAAAAAACATGGTTTAAATACTACTTCATGAGGTCTTCAGGATTTGCTCCAAAATGTTCTCCATGGTTTGCTACAAGTATATCCAAAAATATGCTTCATGTATGCTTCAAGGTTAACTAAGATCTACTGCACACAAGCTCTAAGGGCTGTTGGAAGGCCTTCATGGTTTGCTTCAATTTGTCTTCAAAATGTAATTCTAGATTGTCATCAAAGATTGTGCGAGATTTTCATCGAGGTCTGCCCTAGTTTGTCATCAAAATATTCTTAACAATTGATCCAAATTTTCCTCCAAGAAAATGATCAAAACACAAACAATATCGGTAACAATGTAAACTATCAAAAGAGAACTGTATCGAGTACCTGTTTGTTTGAGGTAGAAAAAAATCATCCGATTTTGAAAAGTGTTGATTCAGAATACACCTTTTTCTTTGGAGCATATTTTTGAAACTTTTTATTTTCTTATGTATCAACTATGAACATTTTTTTTAAATGTTATTGATTTTCATGTTGATTTTGAAAAGTGTTGATGCAAAATCAACCCCTTTTTTTAGAGAGCTTATTTTTGGCACTTTAAATTTTCTAATGTATTAAGTGAGGATAATTATTTTTAAAATTTAACAATTTTTGAAGTAGTCATGTTCTTCTTCTTCTTCTTCCCTGAGATATTTATTTTTAAGTGGTTTTCAGGTTTGTGTTTTCTTGTTTTTCTTTTCAATTTTTTTGTAATGAAATCTTCGTTTTTTTGCATAGTTAAAAAAAGGGGTCAATATTTTAAAGTTACGATTTTCTATATTGTTATACATCATTAATTAATATTTCAATGCACATCAAATAATTGTCACTAAGAAACAATAATTTTAAACATTTGATAAAAATATACACATTTTTAATATCTCTCTCTCTCTCTCTCTCTCTCTCTATATATATATATATATATAAAAAAATACACATTTTGAGACTTTTTTGCTAAAAATGAAATGTCAAATAAACGATTTTTATGGAAAAATTTTAACAAATAAAGTTAAAAAAATAACAACTTTTATGAATTATATGTTAAAAAATAATAATGATCACAATTTTTATTTTCAAAATATAATGATTCACATAAAAATTTAAGTGAAAATCAAATAATACAAATATAAACATATAACAACAATAATTGAATACTTATTCTTTTCATAAAATCTCAAAGTCAAAACATTAAAAGTATAACTAATGAATAGTTCTCAAAATTGAGTTTGATTTGTAAGCATAACTGAAATTTAATCGATAAAATCATATAATCCATGTTCATCATCTTTTAGAGTTTCATTATTGTCTTCTTCCGTAATATTTTGTGCTTAAGTTTGGTGATTTTCCTCTTTTGATGGATCTTTGATGTCTGCAAATATCTCAAAGTATCCCTTTCTAATCATTCCATCTAACATTGGTTGAGGTTCTTTTTCCTTTTTTTCCACACATGATTCATTAAAATCTCCCTTTCCTAAAACCAACTTCTTGCATTACATCTGGAATAAATTGAATAACATTAATTATTTGTTGAAAAAATTGCATTGTAGTGAGTCGTTTTCAATGACAATGCAATTTCTTCCTTTCTGTAGGAAACATGTTAGTGTTGTACCTAATCATCAAGTAAAAAAGAAATAATAAAGTAAATTAGTATAAACACATAAAAAATAAAAAATAAAATATTGAAATTCAAATTTATATAATAAAACTTACATGAACCTGAGAATATATCCAAAACCCTATCTCCTTCATTTGAACATAAATCTATAAGATAGTTAATCAATGTCTGTGGTTTTTTTATAAAAGTTAACTATCTCTCCTTTTGCTTCTTTATATTCACATGTTAGTATTTTTACAACAACATCATGAGCCAATACTTGGCCATGACTCTTTCCATCTACTAGATTCAAAAAAATAGGCTTATAGTTATCATAATTTGTCCAACATTCAACATGAATGAACTCACAATCACTTATAATTGGATGATCTCCACAACCAATATGATTTGACTTTTTCTTGTAACATAAAATAGTAAAATTTCAATTAACTTGTAGATAAATATTTTTTTTAACATCATTGAAACATACAATTTCAATGTCTTACCATGTAAATTGCATCATTGAGTTTTATTTTCCTTTGAATCTTGATAATAACATTGCAAATTGTGTGTCTGAATGAAATGTCACAAATATCTAAAATGGTGATGTTATGACTTGTTGAAATCATATAACCAATTTACTAAAAGCTTGATAACTATAAGGCTCACTATCATATCCAATGTTCAGGAAATTGAAACCATGAGGAATATTTGCAATAACTAGGGAATAATCCTTTTTAGGTATGAGTGTTGCAATTTCTTCACAATCACCTTGTGTAATGTACCCATCCCACCCACCTAGAGTAGGAGGGACATCACTAGTAGGTTCAAGTCCCATTGTATGGTCATGGGAATGGAACTATAAAGCTTGGACCCCTTTTCCCTTGCATTTTTTTTCTCCCTACGCATAGGAAACAATGGTCGCCTTCCTCCCACTACCATGCGACAGTCTGCCATGAGACCACTTGACAATTGGTTAAGCGAAAGGGTCAGGGACTCGTGAATTTCCCCATGCACAACAACCATCTGATGTCCCAACCCCCGACCTATGACTAAGTCAGAGTCGGCCTATCTCATGAGTGAAGGACACTCTTCCTTCATGACGGCCTAACCCCCAACTTATAACCAAGTTGAATTGGTATGGAAACCTTCCTCCTTCACCGTAACCCGACCCTTGATTTATGACCTAATCGGATCAGTATGGAAACCTTCCTCCTTCATCATGGCCTAACCCTTGACTTTCAACCAAGTCGGGGTTGGCATGCCACGCCTTGCATCCATGTCCTTTCTTACAGGTATGTTTCCCGACTTCTGACCTAGTCAGGGTTGGCATCAGTCCTCCCTTTCGATCATCGTAATATTTGCTCTGACCTCCAACCTACAATATTTCCTTAGGACTTATATAATCCTCTTGCTCCGTGCACTTGGTTGCGTGATATTAGTAATGAATCCAGGGTTGACATGTTTAGTGTTTATCTCCCAGAGTTAAGATAAGGTATAAAAATTCTACTCATTATAAGGCAAAGATGCACTACTCTGCATCAAGGTAACTCGCTACCCCCATCATGTTGTGATTGAGGGGCTCTACCCCTATCTCATGCAATGCAATGGAGGAGAGTTTTTTTTATCATTCCTTTGATGCATCTCTCCCAGATGTTTGGCATCTTGATCCAACTTTCTCAACCAAGGCTCTGGTCTAGAAGTCCCATGAACCTCCAAAAAAACTATAGACCTTGAATCCAATGACAATAAGTCATTAACTCATGACATGGTGATACCCCTACTAAGCTTGGGTAATGGATTCTATAATAGGTTTCGACCCCTCCTGGTTTCCTCGTTTTCAAATAAGGAATTCTAGGCATGGTAGTTCCGATACATTCTCAGCCATTAACCACCATGGGCTTGATGTGAACTCCTGAAAGGACTTCACCACTCCTGTCACATGCCCACAATGCTCATATCTTCCTCAAGGGTGAAAGAGATTCTAGGGTGCTATGCAAAACCTTATGATTCCCCACCATCACCACAAGGATGCAATATTGGCTAAGCCTTCATGTGAGACCCTCGAGATAACCTCACACTTTGAGGGAGAAATTCATTCTTCGATGCTCTCACAACACACTCTGAACAAATGCACGAATTTGAGCCAAATATCAAGGGAAACGAGGAATTTAAACCCTTCTCGAACAAGCTGGTTATATGCAATCTCTGCATGAATAAAGTGGGTCTCTTAGCCCTCTGAATCCCATCAGATTCGTTTGATGACCCAGAGATTTATTTTCCTTTCTGGCCAAAGGTTCATTATTTCTTTTGTTCAACTTAATTTTTTTTATCGAAATATAATTAAAAAATGTACTTACTTCAATCTCAAGCTATTTATTGTTTATTAGTATAACATAGGCTTGGGATAAACTCCAGTGACCCTTTTTGTACAATACTCTGCTTCTTGCCTGGAAGCCCTATTTTACTTAGTTTATTTAACAACATTACTTATTCAATGATTAATAAAAATGCAAAATAGGCCTGAGTTGCCATCACTACTATATTTTCACAGAGATGTCATCATATACATAAGCCATAACATCATAGAATGGACACAAGTCCAGAACTAAGTTAACATCATGTAATATAATTTATCAACAGACAAGGTAACATACATAAGTACATAATTAAGATAACATGATGCAATATCATTTATCAACAGACAATAACCTCTATGGGTAAGTAATATCTTTGATTTGCAGGGTAACTGAGTCATGGACAAGGACTCTCCAACCAACCATAGACAACTGCAGCCATAATTACTTTTTGTTGTCACCCTTGAGCCAGATTCCAGAGTCTAGGGGGGGATGCTTTCTTAAGGGGATGAACATTAGATATCAACAATGCAGGGACTCTAGATGAATCCCAACCATTTTATGCCATCTTTGTCAATGGAGAGGGTCCAAAGGTGCTCCACCTCACCTCGAGTGTGCTCATAGAGATTCACTCCTTGTAGGAGTCCATAATCCACTATAGCCACAATCTCCAATCAAGTCTTTCTAGTCAACTTCTCTAGGATGGTCTCTTCCCAAGCTGTTATAGGGCTCTAGAGACAACTACCTTAATCCACAGTCTCCAAGGGATCCAAGATGTTTCAGTTCCATATATATTTCATCCCAACCCATAGCCTCTAGGGACTGTTGGATGATTAAATTGAGAGTTAAATCCCTGTCATTAAATTTTCAACCCAGGGTTCGTGAACTAATGAGGTATACATGTACTATATGTGCTTGGTGATTATTTCTAAGAACATATTAATCTAATGCAAGAAACTTGAAACTAATTACAAAACAAATGAAAAGCAAGTGCACATGTTCTCTCAATCACTTTCTCTCTCAAAGACTAGCTCTATGAAAACCAACAGTTCTAATCTAAGCCATGAAATGAAAAATTAATTTAATCTAGTAGCCTATGAGATTATTAACTTAAGATTACTAGTGTGCCAATCCAATCAAAACATAAGGAGACTAAACCAATCTTAACAAAACAACATTAATGAATTCCAATCCAATCCAAACATAAGGAAATTAAATCAATCTTAACAAAACAACATAAAACAAATAGTCAAAATAACATAAAAGAAACTAAACTAAACTTGCATAAATGAAATAACATAAATATTTACAACAAAGGAAAGATGTACACAAGCCATGGTTGATGGGGACCATCCACTCCTCAACAAACACACCGAACGATTATCAAATCTTGGAGATCAAAACAACAACATGTATTCCATAAAATGAAGTTGGAGAAAATCTCCAAAGATATTACAATAATTGAACTCTCTTCCTCTCTATCCTCACTTTACAAATTACATATCTTGGATGGAACTCCTTTGTATGAAGAATGGACTCCTATTTATACAAAAACTTAAGATAACTAGTCAATAAATATAGATCCACAAATCTCTCGTAGATCCACATTTATCTCTTGTGGTTACAACCAATCACATAAAAATATGAGATAACATTTCTCTCATAGTTTTGATAGGAGACACGTATCAAAACATCCATGATTCTTCTCCTTTGAATGTGCTTAGTCAAGGATCCAAAACTTCTACAAATATTCCACAAGTCTTCATGAATTGGAATTGAAATTCGAATTTGTGGTTGAGTGGCAGAATAGGACCCTTCTAGAATCTTCCAATAGGCCTACAATATCATAAAACTCATACCACTTTTAGATATATATGAAAAATGTTAGTTTCCTAATATTTAATCATAAATTCTCTTAAAATAATTAAAATAAATGACTTAGAAAATAATAATGATAAACCCATATGATCATGAAAATGGTTATTAATGTAGGGTTATGGAGCTACAGAATATGGTAAAGAGTTATAGAATATGGTAAAATGATGGAAATGAGGGTAAAAGAGGATGAAATTTTGGAGGCCCAACATTTTCCCCCAACTAAAGATGTTGCATGTCCTCATGCAACTTTTCATTGATTCCCTTAATCATAAGTTGATATTCTTGAAATGTTTTGCTTCTATATGAAATTTGGATTTGTATTGATTCTCTTTTAACTTTTCATAATCATATCATTTGATAACTTTATTCTCTTTGCAAAGTGTACTTTGAAAGACATTTGATTGTAACATATTTTTTTATGGTTGGTTCCTGTGTGACAACCAAAAATTTATGAGTATTGGTTCTTGTGTAACAATACTTTTCTTATTTTGTTGCATCAAAATACTTGAAAATGCTGAGAATTCCTTTTTAAGGCCCCATAGTGGTTGTCATACATTTAATGTGCTTATCAATTGATCATTTCAAAACATATAAACTTTTGGAATCAAAATGCAATAATAGTCAATTGGGAAAAATATGTTGGTTAGGATGAAATGAAATGTGACATGTGAATATGAATTGATATCGCTTCCCCCCAACTAAAGGTGTTTTCAATTTTTGGAAAATGAGAAAGGGAATGTGAATGTAGTGAGAGATTTTCTGAAATCACAATTTCATCATTTAAGGAATTACATGATTAAAGATTAGAAAACAACATACCATCACCTACCTGAAAAGTGGACAAGTTATATATATAGAACAGTGTGGTCGTTGTTGCTTTCAAGTAAAATAATCTGATCTACTTTTTCTTTCTCTTAGTTGTATGAATAGATGATGAATCTAATTTGAAATTAGAATCTTTATTGCTAGGACAATTCTACGACTGCTGAATTATGGGTTGAGACCTACTGCAAGCCACTAAAATCATATAGTCTTCATTCATTCCCACTCAGTGGCATAATTATTATCTATGTGAATAGATGTGTCGATGTCGAACATAGAAAATAAATTGTTGGATCACTGGCCATTAATGAATTCCATTAACCAACACGAGACTACTCACCATTGATGTCAATGAGAATCAAGATGCCTAAGTACATCTTACTAGGTACGAATAGATGTGTTATAATTGTGTCACCTAGAAGATCTGACAAATAGGGGACATTGATGTATTCCCATTGTTTATTGGAGAGAGAACCTGCCATTAAGGCATGGAAGACTCAAGGTACTTAAAAGATCTCTAGTCTTGATGGGTCAAGACTTGTTAGAAGGGAGGCTTTAATGAATCCTCCATCATCTAACATGAGGAAAAAATGATAATTTGAAGGACCATAGATGAAAGATTTGCATTATGAAGCAAGTTTTATTTGACAGAAAGGAAGAGGAAAATGGGATGAATCAAATTTGTAAGGGAGCTGAATTAATTTATTTTTGGGTTAAGGGTGAGTGAAAATGAGGCAAGAAAGTATGAAGATTGCAAAAGGAAAATGAGTTTTGAAATCATGGTTTGACAGTAGGGAGATGGCAATTTATAGATCGATTGTAGGCTTAGAATGAGTAGCAATGGTAAAATTGGTATTTGAGAGGCCTTGTTTAGTAGCAATGGTGTAATGGACCTAATTTGACATGGAATGAACATGCTCTTCTGAAAGAAACTTTCTTTTTAAAAGGCACTTGTGCATACATTAGAGGAAATTTCAACTCAAAAATAGCCACCTAAGAAAAAATTAAGAAATTAATAAAATAATTCCATGTAGATAATTTTTTAATATATCATTTTTATTATTTTACTTTTATCAAAATTACGCAAATAAATGTGACATTTATCAAAATAACCATATATAATTTATCTTTAAATTAATTTGTTAGCACAAGATTTAATAAAATTTAAATTAAAAAAGTAAATTTAAAATTTAAAATAGTTACACGTCATTAAAAATAAATAACCACACACACACACACACACATATATATATATAAACACAATATTTAATATAATTTAAATTAAAAAATTGAATTTAAAATTTAAATTCAAATGAACCAAATAAACGCACTTTTATCAAAATAACTATATATATATATACACACACACAAGATTTAATAAAATTTAAATTAAAAAAGTAAATTTAAAATTTATTAGTTACACATCATTAAAAATATTATCGATGCTATAACTTTTATGGAATAATATATTAATTTTATTTTTAATAGTTAATGTAGTTTTAGATCACTTGGGCACCATTCACGCTTAAGATTAATAAATTATATTATTGAAAAAGTTGCCAGTGTCTAGTCACGCCTGCATCTCTTTTGAATTTTAAAGGATTTTGATTGGCTTAGACATTATGACATGCAAATTCAATGTTAACCTTTTAAAATTAAATTTCCTCTAATGTAGCGATCTTCTTTCATCGTCCTAGAACCTGCAAAAACTTAACACTTTTCTGCAATAAAATGTAAGACTATCGAGAGAGAGAGGTGATTAGTCTCTCTTCATCTGATATATACAAAAAAAACTCATAAATAGTACTAATAAAACAAATTCAAGGAAGAAAAATTAAATGCACTTTTACCTGTTTGGAAAGTGGTACCTTGGACTACATGTTGGTGTTTTGTTGGTAACTTCTTCAATTTTTTACTATTTCAAATGTTGATGAAAACTCTCTCATCACGTAGATCTTATCGAGATCTTTCCAACGACGTTTGAATCATAAAAAACTGATGTCGTATGAAAGAGTTATGATTGTTTGAAGTTTTTATGAAAAATTGCGTAAGCTACCGAATTGGGTCAATTATGCAATTGATGGTTGGTTTCGCAACGACCAAATTGCGTCGATTCTGTAGCTACGATTCTACACGCTCCAATATTTCAGTTGAAAAGTGGAATGTGCAGACATGTATGCCACATCTAACACCGACATGACCAGAAGTCCCACGCACTGTTGGCACAGAAATAACAAACCCTCCGAAGACTAAGACGCATGAGATGGGAATAAAAAATCCATCAGAGAATAAGACGCGTGAATTCAATAGCATCTAAAAACATGTTTTGATGCACATCCGATCACAATCAATTTAAATGATTGTGCAACCAAAAACCAGGATCGTTGCACTGCCTTGCCGCTTTACAAATTGCAATTAGACTTAGATTATCGCAGTTGGGTTTTTAATAATTGCAGGTTTTGATGAAGGTCGAAGCCTGTATGGATTGTAAGATTTGAAGCTGTGACTTTCCATGTAAATAATCCGCAACGTAGATTGTGTTCTTGACCCAATGCTTGACCCTCCATTATAAACAAGTGCTCTTGGTTTTCATTTTATTCTTTTCACCCTACGTATATTTTTTTAATGGTTAAATCATATATATATATATATATATATATATTTTTTATTGTTTTTTTAATTGTTTTGTTTTATTTATTTTTATAATGTTTGTTTTTGGTTTGGTGGGTTTATTTTGTTAATGGTTTTTTATTTTTATCATTTTTAAATTTTTTAAATTTGTGTTTTATTGGAAAAGATAAAAAATAAAATAAATAACATGTTAATTTTTTTTGTGGAATTTTTTTTTTTTATTATTTTTATTATTTTTTTTTTATTATTATTTTTAAATAAAGGCTTTATTTAAAAAAATGAGAAACATTTAGCAAATTTTGAGATAGATCTAATTGAAATTTGGAGATTAATTTTTGAGTATTTTTAAAATGAATTTAAATCTCCTATCTAATTTTTAGATCTATGAGTTTTATTGCAAAATTTCAAAGCTAACTTTATTCAATTTTCCTTTTCAATCTTCCAGGTCAGACAAAGCACAAGAAGAGAGCATACTTAAGAATTTTGTCAACTCTTTATTCTTTTGAAATCTAAAATTTGAAAAGAAAAGTAAAATGATTCAATCTCTAACTTCAAATTATGGATCCCAAAACTCTATTTTTTCTCCTGTCATTTTATATTTTGCTGCAAAATGATTATTAAGTGAGGTGGCTTACTGCACCACTAAAAATAAAATTGCAAATAAAATAAAATCTAACTTAACAAAAAAACTTAAAAACATCACCAAACTTGGTTTTATTTATTGATTTTGTCCTACTCTACTAGAAATAGTAAACTTGGTTCAAGTGTGTGCATATTTCTAGTGTAACCATTTGTGTGACAAGAGTAAAAATATATTCATGCTTAGGTTTGAAAAATATGCATTAAAGTACATCAAATCATGAACGACCAGCTATTTTGATAATGCAATCAAGAAGTAAGGAAGAATGAAAGAGTGATGTGACTTGATCCTTGATTGGAACCATCTTTCAATAAAGCTATGACATTCCTGATTCCTTTCTTGGTTTAGATCACATTGAATATCCTCCTTTATTATGCATTCCTCAATCTTAGATTCTAGTGGTTTCTCCCCATCAAAAGTATTCCATGATTCTTTAGTCTCTTCAACAGATTGACAAGAGGAATCAAAAGAGACTTGAAGATCTTCTTGTGGAGGTGGAGAGATAGACAAGTTTTTGAATGCAATTAAAATATACTCTTCCTAAGAGGAAGATATCCTTGTTGTTGCTAGAATTTGAGAAATTTCTTTGAAGGACATCTTTCAAACTGTGAGTTACTCCAGTTGGTTGATACTTCATGTCTTGCACATAGATTAGCACAAAATATTGAAAAATGATTGAATATTTAATATGCATCACAAATGATTTTAATATCCTTTAGTCATGCATCTAAGAATGAATGAAACTATCATGAGTTTTCTAAACTTTCAAAATAATCACCTATGTATAACTCCTCGACAATGACACCAAAATGTTGGGTGATTTAATTGTGAGTTAAATCTTTGTCATTAAATTGTCAACCCGAGGTTCGTATACATGTATTATATGTACTAGGTGATTATTTCTTAGAATATATTAATCTAATGCAAGAAAATTGAAAGTAATTACAAATAAAATAATGAAAGCAAATGAAAAACAAGTGCACACGTTCTCTCTCAAGCATGTTCTCTCTCAAAGACTAGCTATACAAAAACCAACAATTCTAATCTAAGCTATGAAATGAAAAAATAATTTAATCTAGTAGCCTATGAGATTACTAATGTGAGATTACTAGTGTGCCAATCCAATCCAAACACAAGGAAATTAAATCAATCTTAACAAAACAACATTAATGAAATCCAATCTAATCCAAACATAAGGAAATTAAATCAATCTTAACAAAACAACATAAAACATATAATCAAAATAATATAAAAGAAACTAAACTAAAATTGCATAAATGAAATAACATAAATATTTACAACAAAGGGAATAGGTGCGCAAGCTACGGTTAATGGGGGCCCTCCACTCCTCAGCAAACACACTGAATGATTATCAAAGCTTGGAGAGAAAAACAACAACATGTATCCCATAAAATGAAGTTGGAAAACATCTCCAAAGATATTACAATAATTCAACTCTCTTCCTCTCTACCCTCACTTTACAAATTACATATCTTTGATGGAACCCCTTTGTATGAAGGATGCACTCCTATTTATGCAAAAACTTATGATAACTAGTCAATACATATAGATCCACAAATCTCTCCTAGATCCACTTCTATCTCTTGTGGTTACAACCAATCACCTAAAAATATGAGATACAAATCCTTTCAAAATTCTCTCCTAGTTTTGATAGGAGACACATATCAAAACATCCATGATTCTTCTCCTTTGAATGACCTTAGTAAATGATACAAATCTTCTACAAATATTCCACAAATCTTCATGAGTTGGAATTGAAATTTGAATTTGTGGTTGAGTGGCCAAATATGACTCTTCTAGAATCTTCAAATAGGCCTACAATATCATAAAACTCATACCACTTTTAGATATATATGAAAACATGTTAATTTCCTAATATTTAATCATAAATTCTCTTAAAATACTTAAAATATATGACTTGGAAAATAATAATGATAAACCCCTAGCCCCAAGGGTTAGCCCAACTGGTCAAGTCGTGCCTCGCCAAAACGGGAGGTCACAGGGTCGATTCTACCCGAAGCCCTTGGGGTTAGGTCTGTGATGGCTGAGGGGTGTGATCCTAGAGATCAGCCCTAGTTATTTCATGGACGTAGCCTGCACCCCCTGACCACGGGTGTACGTGAACCACCGGGAAAAAAAAATAAAATAAAAATAAAATAAAAAAAAATAAAATAAAAAATAATGATAAACCCCTATGATGATGAAAATGGTTATTAATGTAGGGTTATGGAGCTACAAAATATGGTAAAATGATGGAAATGAGGGTAAAATAGTATGACATTTTGGAGGCCCAACAGGGACCCAAGTTATTACAGAGCTCTAGAGACCTTTGTCTCAACCCACAACCTCTAGGGACCCAAGTTGTTACAGGGATCCAAGGATCTTATCTCAACCCACAACCTCTAGGAACCCCAAGTTGTTACAGGTTTCCAAAGACTAGCAGCTCAACCCACAGCCTCCAAGGAACTTAAGAGCCGACCCCCTTATCTTCTTCTCTCTTCTCTTCCCTTTTTCACATTGTTGACTGCCTCCACAATATGTCTGCAAACCTCCTTCTTGGTACGATATGCCATTTTTTTTTCCCACTTAGCTGGGCTCTCTCCTCCCCAAATGAATCTCCTTTCTCCCCCTGAATATCTCCTCTCCGTAGGTGTATTTCTTCTTATTCCTGGTATCTGCTATCTTGGAATTCACAACTCCCCTTCTGCTACCCTTCGTCCTTTTTCTTGCAATGATTCCTTAAGAACATGGGACGTGTACTCTTTGTTACGACTTATTTATTTTGGAGAGTTTTTTCCTTATTAAATTCTTGCACCAACAACCTTTAATGGTTGTCCAAAGATTTAGTTTCTTTCTCTGTACAAGAACCATAACTTCCCAAGTAATCCATCTCTTCTGTAGATCTAGAATCGGTGTCCTTGACTTAGTTTTCCCTTTTTCTTTTCATTTCTTTTCATCATATTTACAATTCCCTTTATGAGAGAACCTCGGGTGAGGCTTTCATAGTCCCCTCCCCCTTGCAGGAACACTTCCCTCAGTGTTGTTACACTGATAAGCCATATCAAAATTTGAAAATGTAAAACATATTGTTCCATGGAGCTTTATATACCTAGCTCTATACATTATTTATATTGTATACAAGCTTTCTTTACGTAGAAAACAAGAAGGGGAAATTTTCTTTCATGGCATCAACCATTTCCCTCGTGGCCTCCTTTAGCCCAAAGTACTTCCACTGCACCTGGACTTGTTCTATTGCTTGATTTCAAGCTTTAGGCTTCTCCAGTATAGAATGCAAATTGGTTTTGGCTAGAAATATCCTTTTGGTTCCACTTGTAGCACAAACCAATCAATCACATGATTAGAGTTTGACACATGTCTTTTAAGTAAGGAAACATGGAAAACATCATGAAATTTAACTGATGAAGGTAAAGCCATCTTATATGCTACTGGCCCAATCCTTTCAAGGAATCCAAATGGTACACAATATCGTGGTGCCAATTTGGCATATGTCCCAATTCTCAGGGAACTCCTTCTAGGTTTGACTCTTAAGTAAACATGTTCTCTAACTTGGAACTCTTGGTGCATTCTATGTTGACCTGCATAAATTTTCTATCTATCCTGTGCCACCTTCAAGTCATGATTTATATTCTGAACTTGTTGTTCCATATCCCTAATCATATTAGGTCATATATGGATTTTACTAACTGGGTCAGTCCAGCTAATGGGAGTGTTACAACTCCTACCATACAATTCCTTAAAGGGGCTCATCTTTATGGACTCCTGGTGTCAATTATTGTATGCAAACTCCACAAGTGGAATATATTCTTCCCATCCTTGGGATGATGCATCACATACATACTTAACATGTCCTCAAGGATCCGATTGACCCTATTTGTCTGTCCATCTATTTGTGGATGTTAAGTTGTACTAAATTCTAATTCTATTCCTAATCCTATAAACAATTCCTTCTAAACCCTGGAAGTGAACCTAACATCTCTATCTGACACAATCTTCTTGGGGATGCCATGCAGTATCACAATCTCCTTTATGATTTGTGCTACATCACTAGCGGAATTGGAGGATTTGACTGCTACAAAATGAGCTACCTTGCTAAGCTTATCCACCACTACCATGATTATGTCATGCTACTTAAACGTTTTGGGCAATTAGGTAACGAAATCCATAGAAATTACCTCACACTTCCACTCGGAATGGGGATAAGTTGTAAAAATATAGCCAAATGTCTGCACTCAACCTTTACTTGCTGGTACTTTATGCACCTTGCCACAAAATCACCCACTTCCTTTTCCAAATTCGACCAATAATAAGACCTTTTAATGGACGTAAGGGTCTTTTCGTAACTCGGATGACCCGAATAAGGCTTATTATGAAATTACTTCATTATTAGCCCTTTTACCTCGCCACTGTTAGGCACATAAATCCAGCCTTTGAACCACATTATGTTGTCCTCAGGGAGGATATACTCTTCATGCAACAACCCCGAAAATAAAACATGCAACTAATGTCCCATAATAATAATAATATTATTATTAAAATATAAGAAAATAAATAATAAACAATAAAGAAAAGATAATAATAGTAAATAGATAATAAATAATGAAGAAATATAATAATAACAAATAAATAAAATAGTAAAGTTCTAAATAAGTATATATAAAAGTAAAATATAAAATAGTAAGTAAAATTAACAAAAAATTAAAATAAAATAAGAAAGAGTTAACTAAAAGAACTATTAAAATAGTAAAATTAATTAAAGTTATCAAAAAGTAAAAATGAATAAAATAAGAAAGAAATAAATTAAGAGAAAATTTAACTTAAGTAAAACTTAAAATAAAAAAATCAAAGTTGCATGTTGACACATGGAATGTGTGCATGCAGTTCCCTTTCCAATGTTTGGTCTATTTAATAGACAGTGAGGAAGATGAGAGATGATTCCATCATCCATTCTTTTGGCAGAAAAGTGTTGTGAGAAAACGGATTCCCTAGCAGTAGTACATTGACTGAGGGCTCAGGGGTGGCTAGTTGTAGAGAGATTTTGTGCAACTGAGCCTACGGTTGGGTGGAGAGTCACCCCCAAAACTTTGTTGTGGTTAGCAGGGTTCAAATAATGTTCAACTCCGAAATTACAAGTAAGGAATATCATCGCTATAGGTATGTTTTTTTTGCTCCTATTTCTTAAAAATTCTATGCTTATTAGTTGAAGAGAGGTGTGCTGATTGTAAATCACATAATTGATCTAATTAGTTGCATGTTTTAATTTCAGGGTTGTTACACTTCATCCTCACTATGCTGCAACAAATTTTCTCTCACTTGCTAATATTTCTCAGCTTGAAGTCTAACACTTCTGACTTTTTCTACCAAACTCATTTTACCAGAACTTATTGCTGCTAAATGAGTTGCCTGAATGCTTCTACTCAGAGCATCGACGACCTTGTTTTCCTTACCTTTTATGTAGTTGATTTAAAATTTGAATTCACTGAGCGTGGCTAGAAATCTTGCTTTCCTAGCATTCAATTTCGGTTGTCAAAACAAATACTTAAGTCCACTATCGCCTGTCATGAGTTTGAATTTCCTGCTGAGGAGGTAGCGCCTCCACTCCTTCAGAGCATGAATGATGGCATCCAACTTTTAAATCATGAGTAACATAGTTCACCTCATGCTCATTTAACTTCCTGGATTCGTAGCATACCACTTTCCCTTCTTGCATCAAGAATGCACCGATTCCTTTCTTGCAGGCATCTATAATACCAGGAAATCCTTGTCAGGATCTGCAATTCTTAGTACTAGTGCATGGATAAGTAACTGGTTTAGTTGTTCGAAGCTTTTTGAATATTGTGCGGTCCACTCAAATTTCTTCCCTTTTCTCTATAATGCTATAATGGGATGACCTATCTTAGAAATTTTTTGAATAAATCTCCTATAATACTTGTTAGGATCCTATGATTCAAATGATGATTGAATCTTTTCTTTCAGTATTTCCAATTCTAAATAATATTATATATTTCAAATGTTTTTCAAGAAAAAAAGATATATAAATAAAAAAAAATGAAAAGAGGGTATATATATATATATATATATATATCTTGGAATAGAAAAATAAAAAAAGGATAAAACGAACCCCAAAAAAATAGAATTGAAAGTGATGCAAATTCAAATGCCACTACCAGATGAATGTTTTCATTTTCTAGAATAAATTTGATTGTTGTGTGTAGCTTGTTTAAAATGCCACAACTCGTAGTCTTGTTTGTGTCATACAGTCTAATCATGATCAAGCAATTTTCAATTTATGTCAATTAGATTAGAATGAATAACTTAGCCAAACAGTGTAATCTTGGCTAAGATTAGATTAGGTAAGTTAGATGAAGAAATTAATCCAACAATGTAATCAGGATTAATGCAATTATTAGATTATTTTTACATTTTGAATAGGCGTTTTAGTCCTTTAAATTGCAAAAATAAATAAGGGTTTGCACTCCTAAAGGAACCCTAATTGGTTTTAGTTAGGTTAGTTTAGGAAGAAGATTGAAGTTTGTGAAATCAAAGTTACTTGCAGATGGTTAAAGTGCCCATATATGGTATTATTTTTCCAAAGTTTGGGCTTTATTGTAAAATTATATGCACGATGAGACATTTTTTCCATTGGCATTTAAATGGCGTACATCTCCCCACTCCCGATCACATCATCTTTTTGATAAGACATCTCCCCGCTCCCAATCACATCATCTTTTTTATAAGACATATCCCATGCCTTTTCGCCCCCCCACCACCCCCCCTGCCATGTTTCCCTTTATCAACATGGTGGGGGGGGGGGGTGTTTGAAAAAGAGGTTTCCCCGCCGCTACGTGTCCCTCTCACATTATTTCGCACCCCCCTTCACTTACCACTTATCGCTCATACCCCTCTCTAAAAACCACTCATCCTCACACCCTCTCCTGCTAACAGTCCCACGCCCTTTTCCACTTATTGCTCGGCTCCACATTGACTGACCGTTACAACTCTCTTATTACTACTTCCTCCTGTTGCCATTTTTCCGTTGCTGAGTAATTTATCCGCCAAAAATTTGTTTCATCTAATAGTCCCGCTCCATTGGCAACTTATAAATCCCTACACTTAACCTCGATCACTTTCCTTCCAAATTCTCATACTCTCGTAGTGGTACCCATCTGACATTTTCCTCATTCGTTCACAATTCACCACTTATAAAGAAATGACCTGCGATTTCTTTTCCCGAGAAATTACCACTATTATCCTTTGCAAAATTCTCAACCCTCCTATCAAAATGGCCCCCAAGACCAAAAATGATGCCAAAGTGATAAACCCTATGCTTTCTCCTTCCGTGGATTTAGGCCAAATTCCATTAGCTGACAGAGACTACAAAATTTCCGAAAGACAGTGTGAATTCAACCCGTTTGAGTTACACTATTGGTTTCGATACAACCATCTAGACCAATCAGATGAAATTGGGCTTTGGAAATCCAGATTACCCCTATTCATTTTTCCTCAATCCTATTATTTCCCAGAGTTTTTCCTCAAATGCTAGGCCTCTTATCTCTCAAGAAAAAGAGTCATCATATCCCCTAATGGTGAAATCCTTTTCACCATTACCCCTGAGAATATAAACCAGATGTTGCAGATCCCACACACTGAATCCCTCACCCCCTTCTCAATTGACGCTCTCAAAGAGATTTACCAAAAACTTACTTTTCCCTAGAGAGCCAGAATTTTGAAGTCTTCCTACTAGAAGATTCTCAATTGCCTAAGAAAACCCCCCTTATCCCTCTTCTATTTTCCCCCAAAGGACCAGATAGATCATCTCTATCTTGTCTTGTCTACTTGGATATTTCTCAGATGAATGGGTAGATGAGCCTATTTTAGGCTTTCTATCCATCCTTTCCACAGAAGAAGGACATTCAGTCATTTTTTACTATGGTCACTTTCTTGCAGATATCATACATGAACAATTCCTTCAGTTTCTAACTGAAGGAATGTTCAAATACTCTTCTATTCTCATGTATATGTTTCTTTTCTTCTAGACAGACAGGTTTCCTTTTGTAGTCTAGAAACTTAGTCAGCAGGGTGAGCCTCAGTCTATAATCTTTTGGACTTCAATTATTAGAAAGCATTCACATGAGTACAAGTTTAAAGACTTCATTGATCAATTCA
Organism: Pinus tabuliformis; assembly: GCA_031772625.1. Lineage (NCBI taxonomy): Eukaryota > Viridiplantae > Streptophyta > Pinopsida > Pinales > Pinaceae > Pinus > Pinus tabuliformis. The sequence continues at coordinate 924,503,493 of CM062814.1, forward strand.
TATATCCAACAACTTATTTTCTGATCACCCAACAAATTCCCAAGATCAATAAAGACATTCAAAAGGTGTTGCATCTCAGTGAGTAGGTGAAAACAGGTAATTGGTATTTATACCAAAATTATACAGATATCAGGGTTTATTGCTCCGATCTACCACCCTATACACTACCAAAATAACTTCCTATGAGGATATTTTCCTTAGAATACATTAGGACAATAATCCAATCAGATAGCATTCACTTTGTGGCAGCCAAGAAAAAGTCAAACTTCAGAATCAAAACATAGATAGGGCCATTTATCAGTAATAGTAGAGCACTAGGAGAGGAAGCATACCTCCTTTTAAAAGATATGAATTTCCCCCCAATTTCACATGGTCTTATGACCCCTTTGGGCTAATTTCTAAGCTAAGGGTGGAGCAGAAGACAACCCCTTATGTACATACAAAAAGACTAGAAATTGAGAAATATATGAATCAACGGGATTGGGTAGAGAACACATTGCAGGAGGCCGAGGAGAAGGTGATGTCCAGAACCACTTAAGAGACTCCTTCCCCTAGAGAGAAAACTAAGAAAAGGAAAAGAGAAGATGATTCTTCTCCAGTAACAAAAGTCTCAACAAAGGAATTCAAGATTTACATGAAGAAAACAAAGACAAGCTCCAAGGTAGATTTCACGCCAGGGGAGGAGACATAGGGTACTATTGTATGCTCTGGCCTTCATACTTTATAGTTTGGTAGTAGTACCACTGATTCTCCATCATCCTCAACCACTAAAGAGAATCCAGCTACAACCCCTCATACAATAGGGTCATTTACAAAACATAGGCAGCTAGACATATTTCAAAGGTACAAAGAAATCAAACAGAGGAATGAAGCCCTCCATGAAAACATTTATACTCAATTAAGGAAACAATCTTCCTCAATTCAACACAAGCTCATTTCATCTTATGATACAGAGAAAGCGAGAATGCATATGGAATTCTTGCAAGCTCAAGTACCTCAACCTAAATGAGCAGTTGATTTCAAGAATACCACCTTCCAATTTGAGGAAAAATATGTCCATCCTTTGGAACAGATGGACATGCACAGGAAACCAGGAGAGATGGTGTATTCAACTTTCACATAGACTGCCATTACTGCTTCTAAGCTACAACTATCTTTGAACAATGTTCAATCACAGCCCAAACTGGAAAAATTTCCTCTCTAGCCAAAGATAATAGAATTAAATATTTATAGGAGATGGTGATTAAAACAAGATTTGATCCAAGTAATTCAAGGACATGGAAGAGATCATTAAGAAAAAAAAATTTGATATAACATCCTTGAGAAAGAAATTGAAGCTCCTTGCCACTGAAGATCTTAAGGCAAAGGAATTAGGAGAAACAAAGATACAAAAAGAAGAAATGTTGAAGTTACTGGTGGAACAAAGTGCATAGATTAAAGAGATGGAGGTAGAGATGGAAAAAATCATAAAGGAGAAAGAATAGAATTCTCAGCTCACTATGGTACCTCTTGATGTGGTGCCTATTGCATCAATACTTCAAATAAGAATTTCTAGATCACCTACAACAACAAGAGAATATACCTCTACAACACCCTATACTTCTAGTACAAATGATTTTATCAAACTAGCCCAATCAATGGAAAATATGTTGATACAAGGAGAAGAAATAAAAAAATTGCGAGAGGATGTAAAGGTCCTAGAGGAACATAACACCAAATATGAAAATTCTCTCCTAACAGAGCTGCAAAAATCCTAGAGGCTTACCCAGAGAACGCAACAGATAGAAAAGGAAACTTCCATGGGTAATACCCTAGCCGAGGTTAAGGAGAACATTTGGAAAAGGATAAATGAAGCCATGATAGAAATTTGGCCATCTATATAGATAATATTTGAGTAGAAGGAATTAATTTAGAAATCTAATGAAGCTATTGAACAAATTAGAGAGTAGTTGGGTGATAAACCAAGTGAAGAAACTTATCTCATTAAGTTCCTCAATTCCAAAAACAAGAAAGAGATAGAAGAACTGGAGATTGAGGACAAGCCTGAGAACATACTAGAGGTAAAAGTGGTGCTAACCAAAAGAAATTTGATCAGGAAGTTGGAAGAAAATTTTCAAGTTTTGGACATAGGTGTACAGAGGTTATTCTGTAAATTGGAAGTCCTCTACAAAAAGGGACCTCCCAGTTTACTAGTGATAAATGAAAAGCTCAGCACATGGTCAGATTACAGCTAGAAATTGATGACCATTGCCAAATATGGTACTAAGTTTGCAGGAATGAAAGGCAGCATAACAGGGAATTTTTTTTTAGAAGAATTGACATATGATTTAAACATCCAGTATGAAATCAAGCACATCTTTATTTCCAAACCAAATTTGAAAGATATACTGAAGTGGATGAGGTCTAGAGGAAGTTATTGAAGATGTCTATCCCTAGTGAAGAACGTTGGGATAAATTATGCGAGTTACTAGAGTAAGAAGATGATTTTGTTTTTCCAACAAAGGCATAACAACACAACAGAAATTTGAGGGCCATATATTCATAATTTCCACTAATACAGTGCCAACACTTCAAGTAGTTTCAGTTTTCCTAAATTATTAGATAGATTCTGTTTAGAAATTACTAAAATACATCCTAGTCAGTTTTGACAGGATATTTTGTAAATAAACTTATAAATACTTCTCATTTTGAAGTATGAAGGGTTGATTTTTTCATTCCATAAATCTATTGTACTATTTCCATTTGATGGGTTGATCAGTAATAAAAAGGACATTCTTAATAGGATTCATGTGTTGGACTATTTGGTGAAGTGCTTCTCTCACTGTCTATGTGTTTATTTCTTTGTTTCCATACTTTTTTGTTCTTAAATATGAATTATTTTATATAAAGTTGATGAACATAATTTATTGAAAGATACACTTTGATTCTCGTTGTGGATAATTTAAATGTTTTCTTTTGATATCAAGTTAAAGAATTCTCAACTGCTCTTCGCTTCAATTGAACATATATCTTTTCTTCTATTACATTTCATTTAAATATAAAATATCCAGTTAGTTCAACTACCTTGCCCTATGAAACTCCTTTGAAAATCTTAGACAGATCCCTGTTAAGTTTGTAGACTCCATTTCCCAATGGAAGTTGAACGCATTTAATAAACCAAATCAATTTTAAAATGAAACTCTGAACTCTCATAACTAGCCTAATATCTAAATACAACAAAGCTAAATATGAGAGAGAGATCCCTCTCTGATTTTAGGAAGGCTAGATCCTAAGCTCCAAAGTGGTTTTGTGGTTACCTTTGTATTTTCTTTCACAACCTAGGAAATTATAGAGTGCTAACATTATGGCGACCATACAGGGAAGAACAATCCTTCATTTTATTTTTACAAATTTAAATTCCCTAGTTCATAAAAAAATATTCTAGGAAGAGAAATGATCCAAATTTTATAAATAAAGGATTGGAGGTTGTAAATTGTCTCTCAAATTTAAGATCTAGCTCCGAAAATAATTTACACCAGATCTCATCCTGATCCAGAACCTCCAAAAATGTTAGATGATCTTGAAAAGTTAGTAAGGAAAATAAGTTTAGCTGAAAGTCAAGGAAGCAATAGTCCACTTTCTAGGGCAAATTCTCTTCCAGAAAATTTCATTACCATACAAGATATTCAGTTTGACGTACCATTTTAACATAGTTTATTTAGGACCAAATCTGAAAGTTTTGTCGATCAAACAATAATTGATAAATCTATTCTCCATCCCTATTAATCTATAGGACTATCTGTAGAACCTGATTTTGATCAGCAAACCCTCCAAAACTTTGACAAATTATAGGATCTAGTATCAACACTTGATCAAGCTGTACATCAAGCCTATATTCAACAATCTGTTGAATTTTCTACCCTCACTATTGCAACATCATCTCTTTCTTCCCAATCCATTCAACCTACATCAATTAGTCCCACCCCTTATGTAATCTCCACTACTTCTCCAGTAGTATCACAGAAAATAACCCAACCTATCTAAAAAAATCCTATATCTATACCTCCCACAAGATCACACATTATTCAACCTGACATGGTTGCTCATTATGCTCCCTTGGTTTTACTTGGGCAGTTGCATCCTATGCCCCAAGATTATCAAACCATAATTCTCCAATTTGATGCCATTGGTGCTATCAATGCACAACAACATATAGATAAAATGAATGATTTATTTTATCTTCAAGAAGTGGATGAAAGTGATGTAAATATGAGACTTTTTTCCCAGAGTTTGGGTGGAGAGGTAAGAAAATGGTTTAAAAATTTAGCAGCAGCTAGTATAGCGACCTTGATGCCTTTCATCAGTCTTTCTTAAATAGATGGGAAACCAAAAAGAATCCTCTTCAGATCCTGAATGAAAATAAAAACCTAAAGAGGGGACCTAATGAGATTATGGACGAATATTGTGATAGGTTTAATAAAGTTTATAATGTAATCCCACCTGCTATTAAACCTCCCTCGGGCTTGGCCCTTATACATTTCCCTAAAGGATTTGATGTCGATATGTGATATCAGCTAAGAGAAAGAGACCCTACAACCTTAGAGGAAATGCAAGCTAATTCCCTTAAATTTGAGGCTAATTTATTAGCCAAAAAAGAAAAGTTAAAAACTGAAAGAAGGGTTACTATCAAAGAGGTACCTTCCTCTTCTTCTCCATTTGATTATAAAATAGATAGTCTACTTATAACCATGGAGAAAATGATGGATAGGATTCCTCCTAGAGAAAATCGAGCTGTTCCCCAAATCAAAAATCCAAATTTTAGAAGAAACCCACCCCAGATCAAACAAAGGGACCCAAAAAGTCCAGATCAGCAAGTGAGACCTCCTTTTCAAGAGAACTATACAGACGAGGAGGGAGAAATAGCTGAAGATAAGAGTGATAGTCAAATAAATTTAATGGGAGTAAATGACAATGATTCTACATTTCTTACTCAAGAAGAACAAGACCTTTTTCTACTATCCCACGATGAAGCAGATCCTGAGGAATCAGAAGAGTATAAGAAAGGTTTTGAGAATGCAATTATGGAAGTCCACAAGAAATATAATTTGAGGAGTAGGAAAAAAAACTGATACTCCAAATAAACATCTAGCTGATACACCTGCTAAGAGATTCTTGCTAGAAATGATATTGAGGTTCCAACCCAAAAAAGACCTGATATTGTATTCAAACCAACTCAAAATGATAATACCTCCACTAGCTAGCAAAGAGATATTTCCTAAAAGGACTTGGTTGAAAAATAGGAGGCCATTAATTTAAACAAAACTCAAACATCATTCAGTATAGAACATGAATTGGTAAAGCTTAAAATATCCATTCCTTTAATAGAACTGATGAACAAAACTACATACAGATCACAAGTAATGAAAACCTTAAGTATAGGAGAAGATATAGATACAATCAATGTATCTGATGATCAACCAGAAATATTGTTTGGGCCTGAAGTCGATGGTAAAATCCAAGATGGAGACGTACCTACTTTTTACATCAGCTTAAGCATTCATGATAAAATTTTACATAACACAATGCTTGACTCAGGGGCCTTTCACAATCTCATGAATAGGGTTATCATGGAAAAATTGGGACTAGATATCACTAGACGATACAAAGATTTGTATTTGTTTGATTCAAGTAAAGTAAAATGCCTTGGGCTTTGTTATCACCCTAAAATTTTTGTTTCTAAGCTTTGGAAATTTTGCCTTGTTTCTAGTCATAGTCTTATAGGTTTTTAGCCATCTCATCTCAATAAATGTCATTCTCTTTTCCAAAAAGAAAAGTTTCACAGCCTCATTCCATGTCCTAAAAGCCTCACCATGTGTTTTTACATCACTAAGATTCCAAATGATTGGTGTTAGTCTTGGTCTAGTCTTTCCATGGTCGCTTTAGTGTCTAAGATTTAGAAAAGAGTCTTGTTGGTATGGTCAAATAGGGTCAACACTCTGTTCTTGCCCATCACTGGTCCCACATCACCTAAAATTCCATGCGTCAAACTTGTGTCAAGGTTTTCGTAGTGTAAAACTCACTCTAGGAGTTTTCGTAGTGCAAAAACTAGAATTTTCACTGGTTGTGCTATGAAATCGGGGATTCTGAACTAGGAGTTTTCGTAGCGCGCTACGAAACCCCTGAAGCAACCTAAAAATCTTTGTTTTCTGCTTTTACTAGTCAACTTCTAGAAGGTCTCCTGAGCAACTGAGAATTAAATTTCAAAAAATGAAAGAGGATTTTCTTCCTAACATACTGAACTACAAAAACCTCTTTCAATTTCGTCAAATTCGTTATGAGGTGGGAGGAATATATGGTTAAACTTGCACTATGAAACTGCTGAAATTCAAGCTTTGTCTTCTGGTTTTAGCAGTCTTTTTCAAGATCAATTTCTGGTTACAGGAAAACATATTTTGGAATTCTGAGGGAGATTTATCTTCACCAACTCTCCATCTACAATAACCTATCTCACTTTCTTCATAAGTGTTTTCAGTTGGGAGATACTAAGCTTTCATTAAGATCCTAATTTCAGAAAATGGATTTTTCCTGTTTTACACGTGTTTTTCAAGGACAGATTTTGGACAGCTGGAGAAGTGTTTTAAAAAAAAAGAGAGGTTTTTGTTCTAGACATCATGGAATAAAAAAAATCCTTCAATTTCGAAAAATGTGTCATGGATGAGAAGATAAAGGCTCTGCCCCACGTGCCATTTTCAAGGATCCTAAACCTAAAAACAGGGAAACATGTTCCCTAATTCCTAGGGTTTATCATCAGCAGCAAGGTGACAACGTGGGAGGCTTCATCAAATTCGACTTCATGAGGTTTCAGCTGTCAAATAATGCTTTAAATGTTTAGATAAGGTCGTTGTAATCATAATAAGGAGTTACACTCCTAATTGTATTAGGTCACCAACACTGCTAGTTAACAACTAGTTCTAATTAATGGTTTGTTTTATGGTTAGAATAGGTGTCATTCATAGCAAATTCGAATTCTATTGATGAGGGATGAAGGAATACATGTTGTAAATGATTTATATAGAGCAAGAGGTCGAATTAGCAAGAGGTTGGAGGCTTTTTGGCTCAGCTGCTGCTCTATGTGCAGACTGTGTATATTTTTAACCTAATGCAGAATTTCTACTTAGACAACTCAAGATTCATGAAGAGTTCTTGTATGTTCTTGTTTTGATGGCATCTTCCAATACTTACATTGCAGTGGTGTTTACTTATGATACTCAGAATTCATCAATGATGCTCTAACTTCCTTCATAGATAAACTAACTGTGTTTCACTGTTTTATATTTGCATTTCTGCGCTTGAACTCTATAATGCCTTGACTTCCATGCTAGGTAGAATGTTTTGGCTTCACTAATCAAGATTCAAAGAGAGTTTTAAATGTCCTATTGTCTCATGGCTTTCCTCTTTCACTTACTTGCAGTGGTATGAATACATGTTACTTAGAATTCATCAATGATGCTCTAACTTCCTTCATGTATTTATAAACTATGTTTCCTTGCATTGTATCTTTGTTTTGTTGATATATATAAAAACTCTCTATGCCATGACTTCATGTTAAGCTGATCTTGTTGTGGTATTGAAACATACTTTGACTCCATAGCCCAATGGTAGCTAGCCTTCTTCTGTCAACCTATAAACATATACAATCGCAAACCATAGAGTCAGCCATCTATCTTATTCTTTAATCAAAATCATTAACCCTTTGAGAAAGCCCTCTCAGGCTGAGGAGGCTAAGCCTTAGCTAAAGATTGGTTTGAAATAGTTACACTAAGATAGTCTGATCAGTAGCCTATCAGGGTCCTATTTTGGTGATAACATGCTTATTAAGGATCTGTGTGTCAACTTGGTGCAAATACCAACCAAGCTCTTGGTAATGGACATAGTTGTTGCTAATATAACCCCTAAATATGGCATGTTACTGTCTTGTTCATGGGGAGATAAACTCCAGGGAACCCTCCAAATGGATATGACCTATGCTACAATTCCAGTGTTTGGTAAGAATAGGAGACTATATAGGGAAACAATCATGAAATTTATGGTTACTTGTTAGGACAAACCTCATAATTATCTCTTATATTCATTCCCTTAAGACCTTGATTCTTTTATTTTGTATAATGATGGAAATATATAGGAACAAGTTCCCAATGAAAAAACTGAGTTATGTCAGACTAAGGAATGCCAAACAGATACCAGGGAACATGATAAACAATACGAACCTTTATGGATTTTAGGTTTTGATGGGGCTGTTAGTAAAGAAGCACTAGGGGCAGGCGTATGGGTTTCAAATTCATGAACTCATCACTCAGAAGGCCATTCATATAAATTAAATTTCCAATGTACTAACAACATAGTTGAGTATGAAGCCTTATTTTTAGGGTTACAACTTTTAAAGAAGCTAGGTGCTAAGAAAATTTCAATTCATTGAGATTCCGAATTGATAATAAAACAAATTAAAGCGAATATTCTGCTAAACACCCAAGGATGATGGCCTATAGGAATGCGGTTTTGGATTTTTTCGAATCTTTTATTGAGTATAGCCTGTCTGTGGTACCTAGAGGTCAAAACATCCTAGATGATTGTCTTGCTACTTCAGCTAGTACCTATAAAATGCCATATTGTCCTAATCATCAATATACCATTGAAGTAAATAACAGACCTACTATACCATACAATATTAGATATTGTCAAGTTTTTGGAAATGATGCATAGATTGAAAGTTTTTTGCAGTCAAAAGATGAGTTCGAGTATACTAATATAGACGCAGAAGTTGACCTAGAAGATAATGCACATAATAGTGTGACTAAAGTAGAGTTGAAAGAAACAGATCAAGAAAAAGAAGAATCCAAAATTTTATAGTTGAAAGACAATGTTTTACCTAGGGGATTAGCCCCCTTAGAAGATTTGTTTGACTTTAATGACGTAGCCAAAAAGCCTAAAATCGAACCTACTACAGCTGAAATTGAATAATGTAACATTGGAATTGAATAAGAACCTAATATGATTAAATTATCCAAATCTATACCCCCAGCAGAAAAGAAAAAGTACATAGACTTGTTTGAAGAATTCATAGATGTGTTTGCATGGAGTTATGTAGATTGGAAATCCTATGACACCAGCATTATACAACATAAGATTCCCTTAAAGGAAGACCACAAGCCTTTTAAGCAGAAATTAAGGAGAATCAACCCAATGCTCATGCTTCTAATTGAAAAAGAGGTGAAAACAATGTATGATTCCAAGACCATAGTGCCATTAAGATATTCTAAATGGGTGTCTAATCTAGTTCCAACCAGGAAAAAGACTGGAGAAATTAGACTTTGTATTGATTTCTGAAATCTTAATAAAGACTCTCCAAAAGATAATTACCCTTTGCCTAATATGGATCACATTTTGCAAAAGGTGGTTGGATCTAGTATAATTTATCTTTTAGATAGCTTTTCTGGTTACAATCAAGTCCTAGTACATCTTGAAGACCAAGAAAAAACAACATTTACTACACATTGGGGCACTTTCATGTATGTGAAGATGCCTTTTGGTCTGATGAATGATGGTGCCACTTTCCAAGGAGAAATGGTTTGCAGATGAAATGGGTCGATTTATAGTCATATATCTTGATGATATCACTGTTTTTTCGAAAACATATGAGGAACATTTGCTTCACCTAAGGAGGGTCTTCGAAAAATGTAGGAGATTTGGTATTTCCCTGAACCCAAAGAAAACATTGTTTGGTTTACAAGAAGGAAAACTGCTGGGACATATCATTTCAAAGGAGGGAATCAAAATAGATCCTAGCAAAATTGAAGCTATATTAAAAACAAATCCCCCTAGAAATGTGAAGGAAGTTCAATATTTCATTGGCCAGATCAATTTTCTGAGGAGATTTATTCCTAATGTAGCTGCCACATCTCTTCTTAGAGATAAGATACCATCTCCCGAACTATCTTATTTCCATTATGTTTGTAAGCATAGTTCAGTTTTTTTCTATTAATGAAATGAAGCGTTTTTCTGCTGCATCTCTGTGTTTATGAGTATATCTATAAGTTGTTGCGTTCTTGTTTAAGTTTAGATTAGTGGTATTAGAGTGGTCTGATATTTCTCTATTTTTCTTTGCATGTCCCTAACGAGGTCAAGGTATAAGGAGTTAGGGCTTGATCTGGTTGAACCATTGCAAGATTAGCCTCGAAAAACCCGATGACCTCCCATGGCAGAAGAAAAGAAAGATGAGGGGGCAGGAGATCCTTTCAAAATGTTGCTTGAAGAAGCCCTCGAGCAATAGAGGGATGCGATGATGGATAACTTTGCCCAGACCCTTTGACAGCTACCCACAAGTGATGCATCTTCATCCAGCAGCCACTCCAGAGGGGCCACTCCTTTTAAGGTACAAGTTAATTTCAATATTCCTATATTCGAAGGCCTCATAGATGCAGACATTGTAGATAAATGGTTAAATCTATTGGAAGGATATTTTTCAGTTCATGACTTTTCCAATCGGGAAAAGATTATGTTTTCACTTCTCAAAGCCACCCCACACATCAAGAACTAGTGGGAAACCTACTCTGAACAAAAGGAAAAGAGTGAACCCTTGTTGTTTTCAGCTGCACCCACTTGGAATTCTTTCTGAGATGCCATCAGGGAACAATATTACCCTGTCGGGAGCTATGAAGATAAATACATAAAGTGGACCATGCTATGGCAGAGAAGGGACCAAGATGTGTTGGAGTTCACAATACTTTCCATACCCTTCGTACGGAGCTAGGTATCAAGGATACTGAGTGGCATTTGGTTCTCAAGTACCATGGATGTCTACACAAGTACATTTAGGACAAGATGGAGTTCCTAGACATTTCCTCGCTCGGCACGGTGTATTGGTACCCTGTAAAGATTGAGAAAAAGATTAAACAAAAGAAGCAGGAGTTTGGATCTGCGAATCCAAAGCAAGGAAAAGGTGCCCCCAAACCACAGAACAAGGGACCAAGCCAAGGCGGGGCTACCCAGGACAACCTGCTGAAGCTGCAAGTAAAGAACAACACCACGAAGACAAAGAAGGATACGGGAAAATGGTGTGAGTTCCATAAGAGCTCCACTCACAATACAAGTGAGTTTCGGGCCAAGCAGTCACTGGTGGCAGAGCTAAAGGCTTCTAAATCAGACGCAGGTTTTGACTCTGAATCAAAACCCGACAAGGGGAATGACAAAGGGAAGAAAATTATTGATGTGGAGCCCAGTGCCACCGTGGCCACTACAAAGATCCAAAAAATTGAGCCTTAAGATCCAAAGGAGTGGGAAAACCTCTTCCACTCACAGATGTGGGTGAAGGGTTCTCGGCTACAGTTCATTGTCGACAGCGGGAGCCAAAAGAACCTCATTTTAGCAGAAGTCATGAAGTGGCTAGGCCTAAAGACTATAGCACATCCACAACCATAAACCATTGGGTGGCTTCACCAAGGACAAGATCTTCGTGTCAGCCAACAGTGTCGCCTTCCCTATAGCATCAAGCCATTCACGGATGAGGTATTGTGTCAAGTTTCTCCTCTTGAATTTTTTGATGTATTGTTAGGACAACCATACTTGTGGAAGCGACATGCTGTATATGAGTCTAGACCTCGCTCTATGATTATTACTTTGGCTAATAAGTTGTACACGATATCGAAGGTAGCCCTACCTACTACCATCTCTTGGATCACTACAAAGCAATGCAGTAATATCATTTCCCAAACTAGGAATTTTTTTTCCTTATGATTCACCGCCAAGGAAAGAAGAACGTTGTGGTCACGGCTTCTAGGTAGGGCTCCTCTGCACAACAACAACAGATGGACAAGGTCATGGAGGAGTACAAGGACATTTTCACCTCACCCAAAAGGGTACCTCTACACTGTCAGGTCAAGAACACCATCGATCTGACCCCAAGAGCATCGCTACCTAATGGACCGATCTATCAATGCTCTGTTCTAGAGAATGATGAGATCAAGAGGAAGATTTAGGAACTACTGTAGAAAGGGCACATACAACCAAGCTCATCATCCTATGGGAGCTCGATTGCATTGATACAAAAAAGGGATGGGACCTAGAGGCTCTGTATTGACTATCGGGCGTTTAATAAGACCATTGTCTGGATTAGGTACCCAATCTCATGGATTGATGACCTTCTGGACTAGCTCAAGGGGGCAAAATATTTCAAAAATCTTGAATTGAAATCAGGTTATCACTGGGTGCCTATCGAACCCTTCGATGTGTGGAAGACTGCCTTCAAATCCAAGGAGGGTCTTTTTGAATGATTGGTCATGCCATTCGGATTGACGAATGCCCTTGCAACCTTCATGAGACTGATGGACGACATATTGCAGCCCTTCACTAATTCATTCATGGTGGTGTATTTAGATGACATCTTGATCTTCAGCCAGAGTTGGGAATAACACCTCCACCATATTCGACAAGTACTTCAAACCCTTCGACAACACAAGGTGTGTGCTAACTTGGAGAAATGTACCTTTGGCTTGACCTAGGTTCAATATCTCGGGTACATCATTGATGATTAGGGTGTACATGTGGACCCATCCAAGATACAAGTCATTTGGGATTGGCTAGCCCCAACAACTCTAACAGAGCTACACAATTTTTTGGTTCTTGCCAGTTTCTACTATGGGTTCGTGTTGGGGTTCTCTCATATCGCTTGGCCTTTAAGTCAAGTGACCAAGGGTGGAGCTAAAGACAAGTTATTTTGGTTGGAAACCCAGCAGTGGGTGTTCTTTGAGTTGAAGAATCGCCTCTGTTCTGCACGAGTGCTCACATTACCAGACCTGCAAAAACCATTTGAGATTGTGAAAGATGCCTCTGACTATGCTATTGGTGCATTTATTACTCAACATGGGCATCCAGTGGCTTACAATATTGAGACACTTTCAGACATAGTCCGAAAGTACCCCACTTATGACAAACAAATGTATTCCATTATGCATGCCCACTTTAATAGAAGAATTACATTATGGGGAAGGAAACGATCATCCACACAGACCACTGACCTCTATAGTTCATACAGACACAAGGGAAGTTGCAGAATGATCATCATCAAAAATGGTCCACCTATCTACAACAGTTCCATTTGAACACTAAGTATAAGAAGGGAAACACCAATAATATCGATGATTTCCTTAACCGAACACCAATCATGGTGCTAATCACTGTGCTTGACTCCTGTGGGCACGAGACATCAGGGTGGTCGCATCTTTACAAGAGTGATCTAGAATTCTGTAGCATATATTAGACACTCCTGAAAGGAAAGAAAGTTCCAAATTTTCATCTTTAGGATGAACTGTTATGCCACATGGGACACATATGTGTTCCTTCATGTGAGCTTGCTAAGATGATTTGGTAGGCACACTACAGTTGGGTCGCTTGACATTTTGGAGTAGAGAAAACTGTGGCAATATTGCAGAAGTATTTTTATTGGCCGAAACTTCGTCAGGATGTTGGAAAGTACATTAGATCCTGCACCGCCTATGACATTGCCAAACCAACCATCAAGAATCAAGGCATGTATACTCCTCTACCTACTCCTAGTCGGCCTTGGGAATTTGTCTCCATGGATTATATGTTGGGCCTTCCTTCTACTAAGCACAACAATGATTGTGTTTTCATGGTCATCGACAGATTCTCTAAGATGGCCATCATGGCAGCCTACAAGAAGAGTATCACAATAGAGGCCATTGCTAGGATCTTCTTTGAGAAAGTGTGGGTACACTTTGGGATCCCACAGTCCATTATCTCATATCGGGACAACAGATTCTTGAGTGCATTTTGGTCAAGTCTCTGGTCGATGTTGGATACAAAACTCACTAAGTCCACAACTTTCCATCCCCAAACTAATGGCCAAATAGAGGTTGTCAACATGATTATTGTACAGATTCTGCACATGTACAACTTGAAGTATCCATGCACATGGGATGAAAGTCTCCCCTATGTCCAACATAGCTACAACAGAGCTCTCTATAGCGCAATAGGCCATAGCCCCTTTTAGGTAGGGTTGGGATTTCAGCCATTATGCCCCATTTGATGTGGATATACCATTTTCAGCCACTCAGATAGGTTCGGCTCACGTGCAGTCCAAAGTTGAAAGGGCTAATAGATTCATTGGCCACATCCAACACATTCGCCAAAAGGTCCATGATATATTGGACAAATCCAATGCTAAGTATAAGAAGCAGCATGATCAGCATCGAGTGTCACACAAATTCCAGGTGGTCGACAAAGTTTGGCTACATTTGCAGAAGGAGTGCCTTGTTGGACCCCATTGCAAGCTTCGCCCGCTCCAATATGGGCCATACACCATCATTAATGTCATCGGGGACAATTCCTTTGAGCTCAGCATCTCACCATTCCTTGGTCTCCACCCAATGTTCAACGTAGATCACCTTCGGCCATACTTTCCACCATTGTTGGACACATTCGACATTGCATAACAACTCACACCAACATAGCTCAAGCCATATTGCATGGAACAAGCCACAAGTGATCAAATCATGGACACATAGATCAAGAACACTTGGAAACAAAGGATACAACTATATCGAGTTGTCAAAGTAGGCAAACTCCTTCACCAAGGAAACTAGCTCACCAGGGACCATGTTCAGTATAATTTTCCTCATCTCATGGAGGAACTCAACGCAATGGGGACCATTGCTTCCTAAAGGTGGAAGTCTGATCCAGGTGGATATTTGTGGCCACCCGCCTATTCCACTTGGACCCTCACCATTGTTTCTTTCAGTTTTCCAGTTTCCCTAATTGTAGCACCATTTACTATTTTGGCAGTTTTTTGGGTGCTAAACTTCCGGAGCCATTTTGAGGCCCTAAACGATGTTTTTTTTTTTTTGGAAAATTTCTCTAGAAATTACAAAAGTATTTGTGTCAAGAGTTGTAGTCCTCAGAGATATCTTTCCAATGAGGTATTGTATGCTTCAAACAAAGATAATATGATCAAGTTACGACCCTGGGAAGTTGGCTGCCCAACTAACCCCAACAGGGCCCATAAACTCTTGGTGTTACATCTCCTCGGATTAGGGTTTTAGTTTTTTAGAGTTTTATCTTATTATTCAATAATAAAAAGACCCTTGAGCCTCATTTTAACTCAGTTTAGAGGCATGTAGCTACCACATCTCTTCTGAGAGATAAGCTATCATTGCCTGAGATATCTTATTTCAATTTTATTTGTAAGCATAGTTCAATATTTTTCTATAAATGAAATGAAGCGTTTTTCCGCTACATCTCTGTGTTTATAAGTATATATGTAAGTTGTTGTGTTCCTGTTTAAGTTTGGATCAAACCCAAAATGATCCTGATTGGAAAATAGGTAAATGGATTGCCATTATCTTAGAATATGACATTGAAATCAAACTTACCAAACTCATTAAAGGTCAGGGGTTAGCTAAATTGATGGTTGAATCTAATTTACATGCCTTAGATATAAATTTTCTAGCTATACTCAACGAACCAGAAGAGCAGGCTACTCCACAAGTTGCAGAGGATTTTTCTACCTCTCCTTAGTATGTAGACCTTATTTTTGTTCTACATCATTTACAAGCTCCTCCTAGTGTGACCAAAATGAAAGTTAGATTTCTTAAACTCAAAGCCATGAAATTTTGTAGTTTAGATAATAGTTTGTATTGGAAATATACTGGTGGATTTTTACTAAATTTCTTGTTGAAAGACGAGGCAGATAAAGTGATGCACGAATTTCATGAAGGAGACTATGGTGAACACCTATACTGGAAGACTACCATCAACAAGATCCTAAGAGAAGGTTTTTATTAACCAACCTTATTTGCTGATGTCCAAAAGAAAGTCATCTCATGTCACAAATGTTAGATATTTGAAGGCAAAAGGAAACTACTACCTTTACCCTTAAAGCCCATATTAGCTAAAACTCCTTTTCAGCAATGGGATCTAGATTTCATAGGAGAAATTCACCCTTCCTCTTCTGCCCAACATAAGTGGATTCTTACAGTCACCAATTATTTTAACAAATGGATTGAAGCTATACCTACTAGGTAAGCCTCTGATGTAGTAATCATTAAATTCCTAGAGAAAATCTTCTTTCAAGATTTGGATGCCCTAGGAAAATCATTACAGCTAATGCTGGAACATTCAAATAAAAAAGGATGATGGAATTTTGCAACAAATATCAAAGAAAATTTGGGACATTCTACAGGCTATTACCCTCAGGGAAATGGACTAGAAAAATCTTCCAACAAAAGTCTGGTTAATATTATCAAAAAATTGTTGCAGGATAACAAGAAATCATGGCACAAGCTAGTAAATGCATTATGGGCAGACAAAATTACTACTAAGAATTCAATTGGCATGTCTCCATACCAATTAGTTTATGGGATGGATGTTGTTTTTCCAAATTCATTGGTAATTCTTGTTTTGAAAATGATGCAAGAATTGGAGGTCGAACCAAATGACCTACAAAGAAGAATAAATCAAACAATTCACCTGCAACAGTCAAGGGAGGAAATTCACAATAGGACTTAGTTGATCCAGGAAAGTATTAAGAAGATATATGATAGAAGAACTAAGGTCAATGATTTTCAGATAGGCAACCATGTTTTGAAATGGGATTCAAGAAGAGAAGAAAATGGCAAGCACGATAGATTTTATAATTTATGGATGGGACTTTACATAAGCCATGCTTACAGGAGAAATGTTGCATTTTTTCTTAAGGACATGGATGGAATAAAGCTACCTATAGGACCTGCCAATGGCAAGATGTTGAAACATTATGTTTTTTAGGAATAGAATCAATTCTCATCACATTTATTGTAATACCATTTTCTTTGTACTGTTATGATTGGGGTAGCTTATGTATGAAAGTTGAAGCCCGTGGAGAAGGCCTTGAGCTTTTAGTCATATTTTCCACCATAAATACAACAACTACAAAAAAATCAGATGTAGTTAAACACTGAAGAGGAGGATTCAAGGCTACTAGTCTACCGTTCTTGACACCTCACAAGGAGAGTGCCATCCCCAGCTGGAGCCACTGTTAGGGTCCTATGATTCATATGATCAAATGCTGATTGAATGTTTTCTTTGAGTATCTCCAATTGTAAATAATATTGTATATTGCAAATGATTTCCCAAAAATTATATATATAAATAAAAATAAAAAATGAAAATAGGGTATATATAAAAAATGGAATAGAAAAATAAAAAAAGGATGAAAAAAACCCCATAAAAATAGAATTGAAAGTGATAAAATTTCAAATGCCACTACCAGATGAGTGTTTTCATTTTCTAGAATAAATTTGATTGTTGTGTACAGCTTGTTTAAAATTCCACAACTCGGAGTCTTGTTTGGGTCATACAGTCTAATCATGATCAAGCAATTTTCAATTTATGTCAATTAGATTAGAATGAATAACTTAGCCAAATTGTGTAATCTTGGCTAATATTAGATTAGGTAAGTTAGATGAAGAAATTAATCCAATAGTGTAATATGGATTAATGCAATTGTTAGATTAGTTTTACATTTTGAATAAGTGTTTTAGTCCTTTAAATTGCAAAAATAAATAAGGTGTTATGAAACTAGTTCACAAAATACAAGAAAAGATAGAGCAGTGACTTCAAAATCAGCCTCTTCGAGGGGGAAACTTCCTTGACATTACATAAATGAATAATTCTTGGATGATAAAATGACAAGGCCTCCTTTCTATATATAGGAGTCTAAGGGGTCATAATATAATCATGGCTGACCTAACAATAATAATGTAAGGGCACAAAATTAACAATAGTTAGCTTCTATGGGGCACAATAATAACAATATGGGGGCTACATGGACACAACAATATAACAAGGGGGTTGCACTAATAACAATAAGGGGTTACACTAGTAGTATAGGGACTTAACATGCTCATCTCCTTAAAAAAGTGTTGTCCTCAATGCTTGATTAGTTTTAGATTCTTCTATATAAAATTATTGTCCTCCCATGTGGAATCTTCAACAGGTAAGTTCTTCCACTTGATGAGATACTCTGAAATTGATCGATTTCGTAGCTGTTAGGTTCTTGTTTTTATGATTGCTTCATGTTCCAATATGATTTTTCCTTCCTCATCAAGTTCCAACAATATTGTTTGAATTGGGAGTTTTTCACCTATAACCTTCTTTAAGCATGAAACATGGAAAACTGGGGGCACTCGAGAAGATGTAGGAAGCTCCAATTTGTATGCCATGGTACCAATATTTTACAACACCTTGTAAGGAAAATAGTACTTTGGTGATAATTTATTATCCTTCTTAGCTTGCTCGAGGGACATTTGTTTGTATGGTTGTATTAGTAAAAATACCCAGTCACCTATATCAAAACTTCTTTGGCTATGATGTTTATCTGCCTGTTATTTCATTTGATTCGCGTGAATGTAAGGTTATCATTTTTCTTCTTGATATGTCCTTCTATCTTGAGAGTTTGAGGAGTGGTAATTCCTGCCAATGCATTACAATATATGGTCAGATTCATTTATTCTTTCTCTGGGGTTGGTTCCTAGTGTATATCCTCTTCTTTTGATGTTTCTTGATCCTTTTCTTCCTCCTCTTCACAATCAATGTAAAATAATTTCTTCTTAGCACACTTATGACCTTTAGTGTATTTGCTATCACAACTATAACAAAGCCTGCTTTCTCGTTTTTCATCCAGTTGTTGTGGTGTCAATCTTGTAGGTTGTGGAAGGCTAGCAGCAACAACAGTTCCATCTTTATAATTGTGAGTGGTAGGATTTCTTGTTGCCATAATTTTTCTTTCTAGCCTTAATTCCTTCTCCAATGAATCAAGTTTCCAAAGACGAACCTCATGTTGAATGTTATCCTTTAAAGTCCCTATGAAGAAATCAATCCTCTACTTCTCTAGAATATCATTTACCCTTATATTCAATTTTTGGAAGTCCTCAATGTGCTCTGCCATTGAACCCTTTTGTTTGAGATTTATCAATTGGCTAAAGAAGGTGTTGCTCTTTGTATCCTCATAATGTGCTATATTTTTCTCCATAAAAATTGAACAAGTGACAAGTGGTTTACAAGAACAAAGCCCTTTATACCATACAAATTGATTTGGTTCTAAATATAAAGATGCAATACGTACCTCTTGTGACAGTTGCACATCATGTATATCAAAATATTTCTCTATCTATAGTATCCATGTTATGAGATCCTTGCAATCAAACTTCCTCATATCAATCTTTGGAATATGCCGGGTCTTTAATCCAATGTTAGATTCTATGAAATCACGATTAACATTTATTTTTTTATCATCATGATTTTCCTCTACTACCTTTTCATCATTAGGAGGCCTTTCTTGTAGCAGCTTTGTCCCACCTTCCTTCAAACCTTACATGCCTTTCTTCAAATCTTCCATGAATTTATTAAAATCTACTTCCATACCATTGATATTATCTTCTATGGAACATATAAAACTATTTATCTTAGCTTCGTTCGCATTCTTCAAATCATCCATCCAATTTTGCTTACTAAGTGTTTCTATTTTTTGATTCAAGTCATTATTTTTCTTGCTTTTAGGAGATCTATATTTAAATGAATGTAACTCTGTAATTTCAGATCTTCAAGTTCTAAAATTTTGGCCTTTGGTAGCCCTTTGAATCCTGTTTCTAATCCCACCAGTCTGATCAATATTGGATTCTCCAAGAAAGAGTTATGCCCAATATCCCAAGATGACCTGATTATATACTTCTTCAGTAGAGAGAACTTGTACGAAGTTACACGTGTCCCTTTCTCGACCTTAGGACCTGAAACCAATACACATAAAAATAAAGGTCGTCCTCTTTCTGTATCCTTTTACAAATTTTCAATTTGATACTGAGAGAGAAAGTTATGACGATTTTCCCTAGGTCAACTATTTGGGATGTAATTTGGGAGCCTGCAAAAACCCTAAATGTCTTGGACCATATCTCTGAAAATATAATGAAACAAGATCTAAAATTTGGGCCTAAGCTTCATCAAGATTTCATCTCAAATGGGTTTTAATTTCCGAGTCTAAACCTTCTTAGAATAAAAATTATAGCGGAAATTCCATGATAACCTATTTGTGATGGAATTATGATGCTTGGAAAAACCCTAACTTCCTCAGATCATATTGCCGAAAATATAGCGAGACAAGATCTAAAATTTGCACTTGAGGTTTAGAACGATTTTGGATCAAATGGGTTTTTCTTTAGCTTTTGAAACTTCGTAGAGAAAAAGGTATATTGAAAATTCCACGATGGCCTGTTTGGAGTAGTGAGACCCTAGAATCCAAAGCTCTGATACCAAATGTTATGCAACTAGTTCACAAAATAGAAGAAAAGATAGAGAAACGACTTCAAAATCAGCCTCTTCGAGGGGGAAACCTCGTTTACATAACACAAATGAACAATTCTTGGATAATACAAATTACAAGACCTCCTTTCTATATATAAGAGTCTAAGGGGTCATAATATAATTAGAGCTGACCTAACAATAATAATGTAAGGGCACAAAAATAACAATAGTTGGCTTCTATGGGGCACAATAATAACAATATGGGGACTACATGGGCACAGCAATATAATAAGGGGTTTTCCCTAATAACCATAAGGGGCTACACTAGTAGTATAGGGACCTAACATAAGGGTTTTCACTCCTAAAGAAACCCTAATTGGTTTTAGTCAGGTTAGATTAGACAGAAGATTGAAGTTGGTGGAATCAAAGTTACTTGCAGATGGTTAAAGTGCCCATATATGGTATTATTTGTCTAAAGTTTGGACTTTATTGTAAAATTATATGCATGACGAGACATATTTGATGTTGGCATTTAAATGGCGCACATCTCCGCACTCTCTATCACATCATATTTTTTATCAGACGAATCCCAAGCGTTTTCACCCCCCCCCCCCCCCCACCATGTTTCCTTTTATCGGGGTGGGGGGGGGTCTAAAAAAGTAGTTTCACCATCGGCCCATGCTTCTACTTGTCCCTCTCACATTATTTCGCACCCCCCCTGACTTACCACTTACCGCTCATACCCTCCTCTGAAAACCACTCATCCTCACACCCTCTCCCGCTAATGGTCTCGCACCCTTTTCCACCTATCATTCGACTCCACATCAACTGACCATTACAACTCTCCTGTTGTTGTCATTTTTATGTTGTAGAGTAATTTATCCCCTAAACAACTGTTTCATCTAATGGTCCTACTCCATTACCAACTTATAAATCCCTGCACTTAACCCCGATAACTTTCCTTCCAAATTATCATAATCTCACAGTGGTATCCATCTGATATTTTCCTCGTTCATTCACAATTCACCACTGGTAGAGAAATTACCTGTGAGTTCCTTTCCCAGGAAATTATCACTATTATCATTTGCAAAATTCTCAACCCTCCTATCACAATGCCCCCCAAAACAAAAATTGATGCCAATGTGATGAACCCTATGCTTTCTCCTTCCGTGGATTTAGACCAAATTCCCTTAGCCGACAGAGACTACAAAATTTCCAAAACACAGTGTGAATTCGACTTGTTTGAATTACACTATTGGTTTCGAGACAACAATCTAGACTAGTCAGATGAAATTGGGCTCTGGCAATCCATATTACCCCTATTCATTTTTCCTCAATCCTATTATTTCCCAAAGATTTTCCTCAAATGGCAGGCCTCTTATCTCTCAAGAAAAAGATCCATAATATCCCATAATGGTGAAATCATTTTTACCATTACCCCTAAGAGTATAAACTAGATATTGCAGATCCGACACACTGAATCCCTCACCCCCTTATTAATTGACGCTCTCAAAGACATTTACCAAAAACGTACCTTTCCCCAGAGAGCCAAAATTTTTGAAGTCTTCCTACCAGAAGATTCTGAATTGCCTAAGGAAAACCCCTTTTATCCCTCTTCTATGTCCCCCCAAAGGACCAGACAAACCATCTCTGTCTTTTCTTGTCTACTTGGATATTTCTTAGATGAATGGATAGATGAGCCTATTTCAGGATTTCTATTCATCCTTTCCATAGAAGAAGGGCATTTAGTCATTTTTTACTATGGTCACTTTCTTGCAGATATCATACATGAACAATTCCTTCAGTTTCTAACTGAAGGAATGTTCATATACTCTTATATTCTCATGTATATGTTTCTTTTCTTCCAAACAGATAGGTTTTCGTATGCAGTCGAGAAACTCAGTTAGTAGGGTGAGCCTCAGTCTATAATATTTTGGACTTCAATGATAAAAACGCATTCATAGGAGTACAAGTTTAAAGACTTCATTGACCAGTTCATATATCGAGCAACTTGTTTTATGAGCAACCAACAAATTCCCATGATCAGTGATGACATTCAAAAGGTGTTGCATCTCAGTGAGCAGGCGAAAACAGGTGATTGGTATTTATACCAAAATTATACAGAGATCAGGGTTTATGGCTCCGAGCTTCCACCTTATAAACTACCAAAATACCTTCCTATGAGGATATTTGCCTTAGAATACATTAGACAAATAATCCAATCAGATAACATTCACTTTGTGGCAGCCAAGAAAAGTTCAAAGTTCAGAATCAAAACACAGATAAACCCATTTATTTGTAATACTAGAGCAACATGAGAGGAAGCAGAACTCCATCTAAAACAACTGAATTTTCCCCTCAGCTTCACATGGTCATATGACCCCTTTGGGGTAATTTATAAGCTAAGGGTGGAGCAAAAGGCAACCCCTTATGTACATACCCAAAGACTAGAAATTGAGAAATATATGAATCAATAGGATTGGGTAGAGAACACATTGCAGGAAGCGAAGGAGCTAGTGCTATCCAGAACCACTTCAGATACTCTACCCCTAGAGAGAAAACTGAGAAAAGACAAAGAGAAGATGATTCTTCTCTAGTAATAGAAATCTTAGCAAAGGAATTAAAGATTTACACGAAGAAAACAAAGACAAGCTCCAACGTAGATTTCACACCAGGGGAGGAAACACAGGGTACTATTGTACTCTCTGGCCTTCATATTTTAAAGTTTGGTAGTAGTACAACTAATTCTATATCATCCTCAACCACTAAAGATAATCCAACTACAACCCCTCATAAAACAAGGTCATTTGCAGAATAGAGGCAGTTCGACATATTTCAAAGGTACAAAGAAATCAAATAGAGGAATGAAGCCCTCCATGACAACATTTATACTCAATTCAAGAAACAAAATTCCTCAGTTCAACACAGGCTCACTTCAGCCTATGATACAGAGAAAGGGAGAATTCATATGTAATTCTTGCAAGCTCAAGTACCTCAACCTAAATGAACAACTGATTTCAAGCATACCACCTTTGAATTTGAGGCAAAAGATGTCCATCCTTTGGACCAGATGGACATTCACATGTAAATAGGAGAGATGGTGTATTCAAATTTCACATAAACTTCCATGTCTGCTTCTAACTACAACTATCTTTGAACAATGTTCAATCACATCTCAAACTGGAAAAAAATTCCTCTATGGCCAAAGATAATAGAATCAAATATTTAGAGGATATGGTGATTAAAGCAGGCTTTGATCCAAGTAATTCAAAGGCCGTTAAAGAGATCATTAAGAAAAAATTATAATATATCATCCTTGAGAAGCAATTGAAGCTCCCTGCCACTGAAGATCTTCAAGTAAAGGAATTAGGAGAAATAGAGATACAAAAAGAGGAAATTTGAAGCTACTGGTGGAATAGAGTGCACAAATTAAAGAGATGGAGGCAGAGATGGAAAAAATCATCAAGGAGAAAGAGCAGAATTCTCAGCTCACTATGGTACCTCTTGATGCAATGCCTATTGCATCAATACTTCAAACAAGCATTTCTACCTTAGCTACAACAACATGGGCATCCACCTTTACAACACCCTCTACTTCAACTATAGATGATTCTATCAAACTGGCCCAATCAATGGAAAATTTGTCGATACAAGGAGAAGAACTAAAAAAACTATGAGAGGATGTAAAGGTCCTAGAGGAACAGAACACTAGATATGAAAATTCTCTCCTAACAAAGCTACTGAAATCCCAGAGGCTTACTTAGAGAATGAAATAGATAGAAAAGGAAACTGCCATGGGTAATACCCTAGCCCAAGTTAAGGAGAAAATTTGGAAAAGGATAAATGAATCCATGATAGAAATTTGACCATCTATATAGATCATATTTTAGTAGAAGGAATTAATTGATAAATCTAATGAAGCTATTGAACAAATCAGAGAGTAGCTAGTTGATAAACCAAGTGAAGCTACAGATCTCATTAAGTTCCTCAATTCCAAAAACAAGCAGGAGCTAGAAGAAATGGAGATTGAGGATAGGACTGAGACCATACTAGAGGTAAAAAAGGTGTTGACCAAAAGAAATTTGATCAGGTAGCTAGAAGAAAAATGTCAAGTTCTCGACATAGGTGTACAAAGGTTCTTCAACAAATTGGAAATCCTCTACAAAAAGGGACTTCCCAGTTTACTAGTGATAAATGACAATTTCAACACATGGTCAAATTATTGCCATAAATTGATGACCATTGAAAATGATGATACTAAGTTAAAGTTTGCAAGAGTGAAAGGAAACATAATAGGGAAAGAATTTTTAGAAGCGTTGACATATGATTTAGACATCCAATATGAAATCAAGCACATCTTTATTTCCAAACCAACTTTTGAAAAATATACTGAAGTGGATGAGATCTACAGGAAGTTACTGAAGATGTTTATCCCTAGTGAAGAACGTTAGGATAAATTGTGTGAGTTACTGGAGTAAGAAGATGATTTTGTTTTTCCAACAAAGGAATAATAACGCAATAGAAATTTGAGGGCCAAATATTCATAATTTCCACTAATACAGTGCCAACACTTCAAGCAGTTTCAATTTTACTAAATTATTGGAATAGTTAGATAGATTATGTTTAGAAATTCCTAAAATACATCGTAGTTAGTTTTGATAGCATATTTTGTAAATAAACTTATAAATACTTCTCTTTTTGAAGTATGAAGGGTTGATTTTTGCATTCCAGAAAGCTATTGTACTATTTCCATTTGATGGGCTAATCAGTAATAAAAAGGACATTCTTTATAGGATTCATGTGTTGGACTATTTGGTGAAGTGCTTCTGTAACTGTCTATGTGTTTATTTCTTTGTTTCCATACTTATGCGTTCTTAAATCTGAATGATTTTACATAAAGTTGATGAACAAAATTTGTTGAAAGATACACTTTGATTCTGGCTGTGGATAATTTAAATGTTTTCTTCTGATATCAAGGTAAAGAACTCTCAACTTCTCTTCAGCTTCAATTGAACCTATATATTTTCTTCTATTACATTTCATTTAAATCTAAAAGATCTAGTTAGTTCAACTACCTTGCCCCATGAATCGCCTTTGAAAATCTGAGACATATCCCTGTTAAGTTTGTAGACTCCATATCCCAGTGGAAGTTTCAAGCATTTAATAAACCAAATCAATTTTAAAATCAAATCCCGAACTCTCATAACTAGCCTAATATCTAAATACAACAAGGTTAAATATGATAGAGAGATCCCTCTTTGAGTTTAGGAAGGCTAGATCCTAAGATCCAAAGTGGTTTTGTGGTTACCTCTGTGTTTTCTTTCACAACCTCGGAAATTACAGAGTGCTAACAGTACCCTACTAAACCCATGAATGAGCTAACTTCATCCACATTCCTTGGAGTTGGCCACTCCTTTATAGCTTTAATCTTCTCAGGATCAACTGCGATTCCTTCCTTAGAGACGATATGTTGCAAATAGTGTATCAGCTTTGCATATAGCTTGTGCTCTCTGAACAATTGTAGTACTACAACCAGATATTTCTCATGTTCTTCTTCTGACTTTGAGTACACTAATATGAACAATGTAAACTTTGAAACAGGAGCTGTACTGAGTACCCATTTTTTTGAGGTAGCAAAAAGCATCTGATTTTGAAAAGTGTTGATTCAGAATACACATTTTCTTATTTTGAACATATTTTTGACACTTAAATTTTATTATGTATCAAGTATGAACAATTTTTTTTAAATGTTAGTGATTTTCATGCTCATTTTGAAAAGTGTTGATGCCACATCAACCTTTTCTTTTAAAGAGTTTATTTTTGACACTTCAAATTTTCTAATGTATTAAGTGTGGATAATTTTTTTAATTGTTGGTGATTTTCTTGCGGACTTTGAAAAACATCAACAAATTTTTTTAGGGCATATTTTTGACACTTTAAATTTTCTTATGTACTAAATATGCACAATTTTTTTTAAATGTAGATTATTTAACCATTTTTAAGTGGTCATATTCCTCTTCTTGTTTTTTGTCCTAAGATGTATGTTTTTTAAGGGTTTTCCAAACATGTATTTTTTGTTTCCTTTGTAATGTTTTTTTATAATGATTTTTTATTTTATTTTTTATTTGCAATTTAAAAAAAGTATAACATTAATATTTTGAGGTTGGGATTTTTTATATATTTATATATCGTTAATTTATATTTCAATATACATACAATAATTGTCACTAGAAAACAATATTTTTTTGTTTTGTTTGTCAAGTTGTTTGTGTTCCACTTGGCTTGAGAAACCACAACCCAGGGGCATCTAAGCTGTCAAACTCACCCGGGGATAGCACCCGACCTGGGCTACACTAGCCCCAAGCTGACTGGATTTAGCGTGTCCCCCCCTAGCATTGGTGCAACAACCTCCATGAGGTTTGATCCTGGGTCGCCTTGCTGAAAAGGCCTATCCTCAACTGGTTGTGCTAGTGGGACTTAACACTAGAAAATAATAATTTGAAACACTAGACAAATATACATTTTGCATGTAGATATAATTAGAAAAATGTGCATTTTAGGACATTTTCGCTAAAAATGACATGTTAAATATAAAAAAAATTATGAAAAATTGAATAAAGTTTTTGGAAAAATAACAAATTTATATCTAAAGATGATAACATTTGAAGTAAAACAAAATAAAAACAAAAACAAAAATCCTTTCAGATCAAATTCTAATTAAAAAGAATTAAAAAATATGTTAGAAAAAACAATAAAAAATCTTTAAAAACATAAAATATAAAAAATACGATAAACATTGAAAATTAAATGTAATAAAACATTAAAAAAAAAAACATTAAAGTATTTTTTTATAATTAAAAAAACCATTAAAAAAACACATAAAAATCAATAAAAAAACAAAAAAATTAAATTAAGTAAAAAACATTTAAAAATATTACAATTTATAATTGATAAATAAATTATAAAAAAACAAAAAATAAAAAAATAAAAAAATCCTATAAAACACATTAATTTTTTTTTTAAACTATGGCTTCACGGGCCCAGTGTCAGGGTGATTCGATTTTGGGAATTGGATCTCCCCTTGCCCTTGGCCTGTTGGGCTGCTAGGGGTGGGCTGACGGCGGAGCTGTCATGGGGGAGCTCTGCCTACGACCCACTCCCGACAGCCCAATGGGCCTAGGGGCCCCCGGTTCTGCCCTGCCCACCCTCTGCGGCCCAATGGACCTGGGGGGAGATTGAATTCTCGAAATCAGATCTCCCCCCGAGCCTGTTGAGTTGGGGGGGGGTGTGTGGGAGGGGAGTTGCAAAGTTGCAGCTTCGTCCACCCCCACGGCCCAACGAGAGGATATTTGATTCTGGGAATCGAATCTCCTACCACTCGGGGCCTGTGGGGCCATAATTTTTAGATTTTATTTATTTATTTATTTAATTTTAGATGTTTTCATGTATTTTTTAAATTGTTTTTTTTTTAATGTTTTTTTTTAATCTTAATATTTTTAATGTTTATTTTTTATTATAAAGTAGTTTTTTTTTTTGTTTTTTTTTATTTATTTTTTTAAATTATCATTCATATATATAGGCTTAGTCTAACTTATAGACTGACTGGCTTTTTTCACGATGTTTTTTCTCGTTAATTTTAATCAAAATTTGACAAATATTTTTTAAAAATTGAGTTTAAATTGTTTAATTTGCAAAAATTGAGTGCCCAAAGGGGTCTTGCAAGGCTCTAAATCCATTTATGCATTCAAAAATGCATTTTAAATAACAAAAAATCACATTCTTTCTTGAAATTGTTTTGTTGGATTCCGGTGAAAATGTCTATTTCGTTTATAAGTTAGACTACTCCTATATATATATATATATATATATAGGGTCAATCTTTTAATTTTTTTTCTTAAATTATGTTTTTTTGATATATTTTTTTTCCTTTTTTGATTTTTAATTTTTAATTTTTTTTTTTTGTAACTTTTTGTTTTTGTTTGTTTGTTTTTTATTTTTTATAGGTTTATTTTGTTTTTTGTTTTTTAACATTTTTTATGTTTGATTTTTTTTTTTGATATTTGTTTTTTATTGCCATATTTTTTTATTTTTTTATTTAGTTGTGAGTAAATTTTTTTGTTTTTGTTTTGTTTATGTTTTAATATATATTTTTATTTACTTGATATTATTTTTTTAACTTTTTTGTTTTTGTTTGTTTGTTTTTTCTTTTTTTAATATTAAAATTTTTGTTTTCTTTTGTATTTTTCATTTATATTTATTTATTTATTTATTTGTCGGGTACATGTCGATATTCGACTAGCAATCCATTTCCATTATGTCTCAATTTAATAGTTGATTTTAAAGTTTTTGTTATAATGGATTGAGTTTGCCTCCAAAATGTGTCAATTTCATGGTCGATTTTCAAGTTTTCATTACAATGGGTCAAATTCATGTACACTACATGTCACTTTAATGGTTCAATTTTAAATTTTTGTTGCAATTTGTCAAGTTGTCTGTAGTCACAATCTTTGGTTTTAATTCCATGGTTGAAAAATTATCAAAATTTTAAGGTTTTTGTGAGTCATGATATTTTATCTGTAATGCTATGGTTGAAAATAATTATAAGTATTGTATCTTTAACACCATGGCTGAAAATTGTTAGAAATTTAAGGCTTTTTAGAGACGTGATATTTTATCTTTAATATCATGCTCGGAAATCATTGGAATTTTAAGTTTTTTGGAACCATGGCATTTTGTCCTGCACACCATTGCTAAAAAATGTTGAAAATTTACCTCATATATATATATATATATATATATATATATATATATATATATATATATATATATATATAGTTTACGTTATTCCAACATTAACACTTTTTGTTTTCAAGGTGTTTTTTGCACAAAAAAAAATCGTTTTTATTGGCTTTTACTGTCATTTTTGAAAAATGTTGAAAAATTTCCATGTAAAAGGAAAAGAAAAAAAAAAACATTATTCTAACGTCATCATTTTTCGTTTTCGAGCTATTTTTCATGTTTTTTTTTGGGTTTTTTTGGCTAGATTTCTTGTTTTGAGTTAACAGTTCTCGGCTCAAAGTTTACATTGCTTATGTCATCGATAAACATAATGACATACTTGTCCAAATAAGGACGCAACACCTAGATGGGGCATTGGTAAGTCCGAAAGGTACCACTACGAACTCGTAATTCCCATACCTTGTTCTGAACGCGGTATTATGAATATTTTCCTCCTTGATTCTCATATGAGGGTATCCGAATCTCAGGTCGATTTTAGAGAAAAATGTTGCTCCTCGTAACTGATCAAATAGGTCATCGATCCTTGGCAATGGATACTTTTTCTTGATAGTCACTTTGTTTAGCTATCTGTAGTCAATGCACAATTTAAGAGTTAAATCCTTAATTTTCACAAATAGTACCGGTGCTCCCCACAGAGACACACTTTGCCTTATATAGCCTTTGTCGAGCATTTCTTTCAACTGCAATTTCAGCTCAACCAGCTCTGGGGTGCTCATTTCGATGGTGCGTTGTACATCTATATTGCTCTAGGTACTAGCTAGATAGAAAAATCTACCTCTCTGCAAGGAGGCAGTCTAGGAACTTCTGCTGGAAAGACATCTGTGAACTATTGCAAAACAAGGTGTCTTTGCAACAATTTGTCTTCCTCTCCTCCTATGCCCTGGTTGACATTTTCTTCCTTAGTAATTTGTATTGCAAATAACATGAAACCTTTTCTCACGTTGCAATTGGCCTGCATAGAAATGACTAACCTTATCAAAAGGGGATTTTTCCTGCCCTACATCACTCTTTTCCTTTCTTCCTTATCCATGCACTCAATTGTTTTCTCGTAGAAATCCACTTTGGTTTGGTGCAGGTACAACCAGTCCATGGCCAACAATATGTCATACGTTCCCAATGGTAATATATTCAAGTGGGTATTTGTAGGCATGCCAATAAGCTCGAATGCACATGACCTTACCCAATGGCTGATCCTTTGCTTTGTTCTAGTTTCCAACTGAACTAACCAAGGTTCTTCATGAAGTTCTCTAACTAGATTGAATTTCTCAGTGAGTTCTGGGATAACATGTTTATAATTAGAACCTGGATAAATTAAAATGGAAACAACTTGTTCTTGCAGCTTACCTTTCATCTCAATGATTGATGCCTAATGATTTTCTTGGCGGTTATCCACTGCAACATAGATTCTAGGCATATTCTGAGCTACCTCGCCCACTGTGCTTGCCTCCTAAGAATTTTAAATCCTTGGTCTTGTGTCCTACTAGTGTGTACAATCACTTCTTATGAGATTCTCACAACAAATCCAACATTTGAGTTGCTCACGACCTTCAAACTTAGAGGGTGTTGTCATTGGTTGTTGTGCTGTTTTCCTAACATCAAAGTTGGCCTTATTCTGAAACTTTTCGCCTGAGCTAGGTGTTTACGTTCCTTCCTTTCTAAGTCTCTCCTAGGCCAATTTCTCTTGGTTCCAACGTTACCCTTGGCCTTCCAATTACTTCTGGTGTCAGGCCTGCATTGGGCTTGCTCATAGTAGTTTCCTAGCTTCTTGATTGCTTCCTTCAGGGTTTGGGGCTCTAGTAACTCAATTTTCCTTAAATGCCACCAAAAATCCATTAATGAATCTTTGTATTTTATCTTTTTCCTCCTTAATATACGGCACATATCTCAATAATTCTAAGAACTTGGTGACATATTCATCGCTAATTAATTGACCCATTATGAGTTCATAAATTTCTCTTGCCTACTACTCTTTGAAGAGCTTCTCAAACTATTCCCATGCCAATTATATTTCAACAATGTCCCTTACATTTTTCAGGTCCTCCCACTATATATCGACTTTTCCTTTCAAGTTATAGGAAACTACTCTAGCTTTCATCAAAATAGTCATGTATCCTGAAGAATTTATTCATTCCTAGCAGCCATGATTCTACGTATTTTTATCTTTTCATGTCCCCTTTGAATGTAGGTGGTTTGGTCTTCTTGAATTCCTTGGGCATGTGATTATTTTCCTTACGTCCGAACGGTGATGATGACAGTGAGAATGGTGATACCTTCGAGCGATGGAACTAGACGGTTTGTTGGAATGATGTACTTGCATGTTAGTTCCTCCCTTGGGTGTGCTCAAAGGCTCATCCATGAACACAATGTCCTCACTCCCTTGTATGTGTCTCTTTCTAAGACTACTACCATATGCCCTGTTGGTATTCTCTTCTGATTCATCAATGATTTTATTGTTTCTATGACTAGTCCTCCTTTCAGATTTCCTTTTCCTCTGCCAATCTAAAAGACTTTGCAAGATGACTGCATTGATATCATCTTTCCTTTCTTGGTCTCTTACCAGCCTCTCATTATTAGCCTTAAAGCTTCTCACCTCATCCCTTAGGTTTCTCGAGGTGTCCATCCAGTCTGTGGAGTGATTCCCTTCCCTTTAACCAACTGATCCTTCCTCTTCATTAGTTCTGGCCCTATCACTGCCATGTTGTGATTGATCAGAACTATACTCAACCATCCCAGTCCTCATGTTTGTGTTGCCTTTAATATTTTATGTTTCTTGCACATTGTTGTCAACCACACACATTGCTATACACATAATCACAAATCTAAGTTTAGCATGTATGATTATGCCATAAATGGTTATGATGTGAAAAAAAACCCAGTTAGTGTGAAAACATAATCATAATTCATATGAAATAATCATTTAAACTTGTAATCATAATAGTCAACGGTCAAACCAATAGAAACAACACTCAGTAATCAAAACACCCAACAATCACTTAGCAAATTTCACTATCATTACTTGCTCGCGATTAAGCCCATCCAGTCCAAGTGTTGAACCTTGCTCTAATACTACTCTGTAACATACCTATCCTATCCACCTAGAGTAAGAGGGTCGTCACTAGTAGGTCCAACTCCCATTCTATGGTCATGGGAATGAAACTATAAAGCTTGGACCCCTTTTCCCTTGTGTTTTTTTCTTTCTTTATTTCTTTCCCACACACAAGAAACAATAGGCGCTTTCCTCCCAATACCACGCAACAGTATTCCATGGGCCCACTTGAAAATAGGTTAAGCGAAAGGGTTGGGAGCATGTAAATTTTCCCACACACAACTACCATTCAACATCTCAACTCCCGACCTCCAACTAAGTCAGATTCAACCTATCTCATGACCGGAGGACTCTCCTCCATCATCCAAGTCGGATTAGTATGGAAACCTTCCTCCTTCATTATGGCCCAACCCTCGACTTCCAACCTAGTCAGATTGGTATGGAATCCTTCATCCTTCATTATGGCCTGACCCCCTAACTTCCTACCACGTCGTGGTCAGCATGCCATGCCTCATAGCCATGCCCTTTCTTGCAAGTATGTTGCTCGACTTCTGACCTAGTCGAGGTCGACATCACTCCTCCCTTGCAATCAACGTAATATCGGCTCTGACATCTGAACTCCGATCTATCCTCGGGACTTATATAATCCTCTTGATCTGCATGCTAGGTTGTGTGATCTCAACAACGAATCTAGGGTTGAAATGCTTAGGGTTTATCTCCTCGAGTTAAGATAAGGTTTCGACATTCTACTCCTTATAAGGTAGAGTTGCACTTCTTTTCATCAAGGTAACTCACTACCCCCACTATGGCTCAATTAAGGGACTCTACCCCTATCTCCTGCAATGCAACTGAGGAGAGTTTCTTCGATCATTCCTCTAATACATCTCTCTAAGATGTTGATCATCCTGATCCAAGTTTCTCAACCAAGGCTCTCCCTTGAACCTCCAGAATAACTGTAGAGATTGACTCCAATGACAAGAAGTCATTAATTCTTGACACAGTGCTACCCCTACTAAGATTGGGTAATGGATTCTGTAATAGGTTTTGACCACTCCTAGTTTCCTCTTTTTCCGAACAGGGAATTCCAGACATGGAGGTTCTAGCACATTATTGTCCATTAACCATCATGGGCTTGATGTGAAATCCTAAAAGGAATTCACCCCTCCTTCCACACATTGACATTTCCCAGATCTTCCTTAAGGCTACAAGCGGTTCTAGGGTGCTATGTAGAACCTTCTAGTTCCCCACCAACACCATGAGGATGATAGCGACAGTTAACTAGTCTGCTGAGGATGTAAGTTTGGTTAAGCCTTCCTGCGAGACCCTCAGGATAACCTCACACTTTGAGGGAGAAATGCCTCCTTCGGTGCTCTCATGACACACTTTGAGCAAATGCACGACTTTGAGCTGAATATCAAGGGAAACGAGGAAGTTCAACCCTTCCTGGACAAGCTGGTTAGATGTAATCTCTGCATGAATAAAGTGGGTCTCTTATCCCTATGACTCCCATCAGATTTATTCCATGGCCTTGAGATTTCTTTTACCTTCTAGCCAAAGGCTCATTATTTATTTTGTACAACTTAAACATTTTATTGAAATACCATTAAGAAATGTACTTACTTCAATCTCAAGTTATTTATTTTTTATTAGTATAACATAGGTTCAAGATTAACTCCATCGACCCTTTTGGCACAATACTATGCTTCCTTCCCGAAAGCCCTATTTTACCCAGTTTATTTAACAACATTACTCATTAAATGATTAATACAAATTCACAGAGAGGCCTAAGTTTCCATCACTGATATATTTTCATAGAGATATCATAATTTACATAAGCCATAACATCATACAATGGACATAAGTCCATAACTAAGGTAACATCATGCAATATCATTTATCAAAAGGCAGTAACCTTTGTGTGTAAGTACTTATCTTTGTTTTGTAGGGTAACTGGGTCATGGAAAAGGATTCTCCACCCAACCATAGACAACTATAACCACAGTTACTTGCTACTGTAACCTCTATCCACATTCTAGAGTATGAGGGGGGATGCTTTCTTAATGGGCTAAACATCAACTACCAACAACAGAAGGACTACAGAGGACCTCCTACCTCAATCCCAACTATTGTTTGCCATCCTTGTCAACACAGAGGGTCCATAGGTGCTCCAACTCACCTCGAGCATGCTCATAGAGATTCACTCCTAGTAGAAGTCCAGAATCCATTGCAACCACAGTCTCTAACCAAGTCTGT
This sequence comes from Pinus tabuliformis, assembly GCA_031772625.1. Taxonomy (NCBI): domain Eukaryota; kingdom Viridiplantae; phylum Streptophyta; class Pinopsida; order Pinales; family Pinaceae; genus Pinus; species Pinus tabuliformis. Next base: position 924,537,916 of record CM062814.1, read on the forward strand.
CTGCTAAACTGCTCTAGGATTGTCTCTTCCCAAGCTATTATAGGGATTCAAAGGCAACTATCTCAACCCATAGCCTCCAGGGTACCCAAGTTGTTACAAGGCTCAAAATATTTCATCCAAACTCACAACCTCCATGGAACCAAGCTCTTACAGGGCTCCGGAGACCTCTATCTCAACCCACAGCCTCCAGGTTCCTAAGTTGTTACAGGGCTCCAAGGGTCTTATCTCAACCCACAACCTCCATGGACCCCAATATGTTACAGGGCTCAATATACAAGAAACTCAACCCATAGCCTCCATGGAACTTAAGAACCGATCCCCTTCTCTTCTCTTTCCTTTTGCACTATGTTGATTGCCTCCACATGATGTCTGCGAACCTCATTTTTTGTGTGATATGTCAATTTTTTTCCCACTTATCTGGGCTCTCTTCTCCCAAATGAATTTCATTTCTCCCCTTGAACCTCTCCTCTTTATAGGTGTCTTTCTTCTTCTTCTTGGTATCTACTATCTTGGAATTCACATCTATCCTTTTGTTTCCCTTCGTCCTTTTTTCTTATTTTCATTCCTTAAGAACATGGGCTATGTACTCTTTGTTACAACTTATTTAATTTGGAGAGTTTTTTCCTCATTAAATTCCTGCACCAACAACCTTTAATGGTTTTCCAAAAAATCATTTTGTTTCTCTGTATAAGAACCATAACTTCCCAAGCAAGCCATCCTCTTCCCCAACTATGGAATCTGTGTCCTTGAATTAGTTTTCTCTTTTTATTTTCATGTATTTTCATCATATTTACAATTCCCTTTATGAGAGAACCTCGGGTGGGGCTATCACACCTTGTATTATTTGATATTGGATAGTCTAGAGCCCAATCCAAATGAAATGATTAAGACTAGGATTAAGTTCAACATTCTTAAGATGTTTCTTTCTCAGCCTTTCCAACTTAATTTTTTCAATAAAGGTTTTGAAACTATCCGGTACTCCATTTGCATCCTTCTTTTATATCTTTAATGAAAAAAAAAATATATATTTATAAGTGATAAAATAAAAATAATATACATATGAATAAAAATGAATGTATAAATCAACATACCTTTTGAATGCAAGATAAATGTCTTTTAGTGTTGATGTAGAACTTGAATCTGGGTAGTTGCGTACAACATCATCCAAACTATCTCCATTCAACAATTTAACCATATGTTCTTGCATTTTCATATAAACCTTGTGACTGAATAAATAAATTTAAAAATATTAATATAGTAATATGTATAACAAATACTACCAACAACAATATGTTATATTTAAAATAAAATTATAATCCAAAAATAAGTAAAAATAATTCAACAAACTTACTTTTGAAATTCCTCGCACATTTCATCCAATGATAATTCACTTGACTTCACACGAGATAATATTTATTTAACAAGTTTTTTATCCTTCACTCCTTGCATTGTTCTCCAAGGTGTGATAACCATATCATTTGGAAGGTGCTTGATTTCAGGACCTGTCCTACTGCTGGTACATATTAATGTTTTAAACTTTTTAACCTTCTGGTTTTTTATGGCAATGTTCTCCCACGTGTTGAAAATCTTATTAATCAATTCCCTTATCTATCCAGTTCTAAATGCTAACTAGAAAATGCCACCCATACCTCTAAATATATTTGAGTTTACTTTGCCACCTTTTGAATTGATATTTCTCTCAATTTGATAACCTATTTCCATACAACATTCCTTCTGAAAGCTTAGACTACCCTTTATCTTATCCCCACCACATTTTTCTTCAAATTCAATATGAATAAATCTGACCCTTTGGATTAAATTCATAAACATCCTATACTCAGTACATGTATTATGATCCCATGCCAATCACTTTGCTTTTTTATATTTTAAACCGACATAAATGATACATTTCATTGTTTCAAAAAGTCAGTTAGTGGGATATTCCTCCATTAATTTTCTTTTAGCCTCTCTAAAATGGTTCCTCCTAATTACATAATATTTGTATTAAAAGAATCTTGACTTATCAAATGCCTCTTTGTTGGGAACTTGAATTGGATTAACAAGAAACACATAATCAACCACATGTGGATATGGATTGTACGTGATGAATGTTTTCAAGTTATGAACATTGTTGAAAATAGCAACAAGAAATGCTAAAAATAGAATTGCTAAAAATAGCAATGCTATAAATCTTACGAGTGTTGATCTTAGCAACAATGGATGGAAAAATGGAAGTGCTACAAAAATCATTTTATAAATAGCATTTCAGGATACCTTCCTATTTTAGTCAGTCCCTAAACTAAAATAGTGAAGTAAAATTCGAATTTGATCTTAGCAGCTGTTTGTAAAATAATTAATTAATTCATCTTGAGTTAATTAGTTAAGGAAAATCAAACATGAAGTCTATGTGGGGACATGCAACAATTTCTCCATTAATTGAGGAATTTATCCTTCAGTTAAAGAGATAAGGATGAGTTGTAATATTGAGTTGTAATTAGTTGGTTCAGTTAACTAAGTCAAGTCTAGTTAGATTAATTCAAACAGTTTGTTGAATTAATGTAAGTTCAGTTAGTTAATGCTTGCATGCATGTAACTATTTCACTTCAGATAACTTAGTATTCTCTCATATATAACTCATGCATGTCAGTTCATACAGAGACCCAGTTGAGATCAGATCGAGGGGAAATGTACTATCAGTTGCTAGAATATTCCATTGTGAAGTTTCCTTGCATGCAGAAGGAATTTTTTCCTTTAGGATTGCACAGTTACTTCTTTAGGTTTAGTGAGTGTGATGAGGCCAATTCATACATGTGACATCATTGGACCCCAAGGAAAACTACACAAGGAAATAGGAGGCTTGGAGGGCTTGAGGAGGACATATACTATGTCTAGTCAGTTTGTGAGCTGCATTGTTTGATTGCAGAGAGAGCAGGATAGCTTGAGCACTGATTTTTTTTGTAACTTGAACAATATTCCACTTGTATGATAATACAAAGATTGGGGTTTTAGGCTGAGGCTTTCCCTGGGTTATTTCTTCTATGTTATGTGTGATTGATTTCTCATTCTTAGTTATATGTGTTCTCTTGATCTTGCTCAATTTGATTAAGCTTCCGCAAAGTTTGTTGTAGAAGTAGATCTTGTATTGTGTTTTAGTATATTGCATAATCTATTGATCTACAGTGGGAATTTCTACATGGTATCAGAGCAAAGGTGATCAAGGCGAAGAACAGTATACAAGAAGTTCGAAGTTCGAAGTTTTTGGTTCCTGAATATAGAATCGAGTTCTTATCACATCCCAATTTCACTTATGGCATTCAGTGGTTTAAGACTCGAGTATGCCCTTGATGGAAACTCGAATTATATAGCCGGGAAGGATCGCATGGAAGCAATTTTAGAGGATAACGGTCTAAAAGACTTCATTGATCAAGAAGCTCCCAAGCAGATTGATGCTACTCAACTGGCGGAATGGAAGAAATGTGTGGCTAGAGCAAGGAGAATCCTCCTGGAAGGAGTTCGATATCACATTGTCTCGAGCCTCAATAGGAAGGAGACACTATTTTCGATGTGGAAAACATTGAAAGATCTATATCAGAACAACAACAATCAAAGGAATTTGGCACTGAAAGACAAGCTTCGTAAGATCAAGTGTGAAAAGGGCGACACGATCTCTACATATCTGAACAAGCTCACCACCTATAAGGATGAGCTTGGAAGTGTAGGGATCATGACCATTGATGATGACATGGTGAGTCTTGCACTCCTCGGTATTCCTAAGAGCTGGCGTAACTACCAAGACTTGGTTAATGGAAGAGAAAAACTGCCAGATTGGGAATGACTTTGGTCAGATCTGATGCAGGAGGAAATATGAAGAAGCACCAGAGATGGATCCTCATCAAAGAAAGATGATGAGCAAAATCTAGCCTTAGTAAGTAAGGCGAGCAAAGGGAAGGCATCCCATCCCAAATCTCGTTCTTCCCATGGTGGGAAGAAGATTGACAAATCGAAAATGTGATGCTTTCATTGTCATGAAGTGGGCCATTATGCTACGAATTGTCCACAAAAGAAATCCAAGAAGGGTTACTCGAAGGGATTTGATGGTGAGGCACTGGCCTCACAGTTTGAGCTGTATTTCTCACTTATCGCATGCATGGTTTCATCCATGGTGGGATGTGTGTGGTACCTGGACAGTGGAGCTTCATTCCACAGGTCAGATGACAAGAATGTTTTCAGAACCTTGGAGGAGAAGGATCTCTAGATGCGGATCGATATGGTCAATTATGGAAAGTACCATGTTTCAGGTGAAGGTACGGTAGTGTTTTAGAGGGAGCATGGAGCTCCCCTCACCCTGACTGATGTAAAGTATGTATCAGGTCTAAAGAAGAATCTTGTGTCTGTCACTATGCTAGAACATAAAGTCTATGATGTAGTCTTTAGTAAAGGAAAGGTATTCCTAAGGCATATCGGTACTAGATAGACAAAGCGAATAGGGATTCAAGTCAAGAATCTCTACAAGCTGGAGGTAGATGACTGTGCTGCTTTGAGTTCAAAAGCTAAGAGGGTGTAGAGCCAAGATGTTGGCGAGTTATGGCATAGAAGACTGGGCCACTTGCACCATGGAGCCTTGAAGATCATGCAGCAGATTTCTACCCGATTACCCAAGGGAAAACTTGAGCAGACGACTACATGCAAAGGTTGTACCTTGGGTAAGTATGCCAAATCTTCCTTTCTGAATCGAGACAGTAGAGTTGGAGCAATCCTAGAGCGAATTCACTTAGATGTTTGTGGACCATTCTCTACAACCTCCACCACTAAACAAAGGTACTATGTTATTTTTATTGATGATTTTTCTCGTAGATGCTAGATCTAGTTTATGCAAAAGAAGGATCAGACCTTCTTGAGGTTTTGTGAGTTTAAAGCCTTGGCAGAGAAAGAATCTGGAAAGAAAATAAAAACCTTGCGTAGCGACAATGGTGGAGAGTATGTCTCCCAACAACTTAAAGACTTCTACACTGCAGAAGGTATTAAATGGGAATTGATGGCACCCCATAACCCACAACAAAATGGGGTGGCCGAAAGGAAGAACAGATCAATTGTGGTAGCAGCTCAAGCGATGTTGCATGACTAAAGCCTACCACTGCATTTGTGGGTTGAGGCATGCAATACAACAATATACTTGCAAAACAGAAGCCCGCATCGTATACTAGGAATGAATAGACCTATGGAGGCCTATTCCAGGTAGCCACCTGATGTAAGTCACTTCCGAATCTTTGGATCATAACTTTACTGTCATGTGACCAAAGATGCCAGGAAGAAGCTAGACCCAACAGCTGAGTTGGGAATACTTGTGGGGTACACAGATACACTCCACAACTATGGGGTGTACCTGCCTTCCACTCAGAGGACAGTGGTACGTAGGACTGAAGTTCGACGAGCAGAAAGCCATGTTCTTATCACTTGAGAGGGAGCCTCAGATTGATACGGAGAAACCGCATGCAGAGGATCTAGGAGTGGACACGTCCACTCATGCTGAGACTTCCAGAGATGGGCGGAAATGCTTAAGGGAAGATGATAGGTTGATGCTGAATGCGCGGGAGAATGTGGGACAACCATCTTCTTAGCGTAGACAGAGGAGGTCACCCGAGCAGTACACTGGGTACATGGCCCTGGTTGGGGAGTGTGTAGATACTGAACCTTATTCATTGGAGGAGGCAGTGTGGCAACCAGTTTGGGTTGATGCAATGGTAGAGGAGTACGACTTTATCATTCGGAACAGTGTGTGGGATGTTGTCGCAAGGCCTCAAGGCAAGTCAGTGGTGAGTTCCAGATTGCTTTACAAGATAAAGCAGGCAGCTGATGGCAGTTTTGAGAAACATAAGGCAAGGTTTTTTGCCCAGGGTTTCTCACAGGTCGAGGGGATCGACTACGATGAGACTTTTTCTCCCGTAGCAAGGTACTCATCGATTAGATCGATATTGGCACTATCAGCTCAGATGGGGTGGAAGATCCACCAGATGGATGTGAAGACAACATTCCTCAATGGGAAGATTGAGGAGGAGGTGTACATTGAGCAGCTAGAAGGTTTTGAAACCTTCAATCATGAGTCGCATGTGTGCAGACTCAAGAGGGCTCTGTCTGGGCGGAAGCAAGAACCCCGTGCTTGGTACACCAGTATCGACAGTTATTTCACTAGGTTGGGCTTCACCAAGAGTGAAGCGGATGCGAACCTTTACCACATCATGGTAGAAGGTAAGCCATTGATCATTGTTCCTTTATGTCGATGATCTGATTTTGATAGGTGATGATCAACTAATACAATCTTGCAAGGAGGACCTTGCAAGGGAGTTCAAGATGAAAGACATGGGCCTTATGCACTACTTTCTAGGCATGGAGGTGTGGCAGAAAGATGGGGAAGTATTTGTGTCTCAAGGCAAGTATGCCAATGAGATACTCAGGCACTTTCACATGGAGAAGTGCAAGCCCATGCAGACTCCTCTAGCTGGGAGCTGGAGGAAGGAGGATGCTACTTCAGGTGAGGTAGTAACTGCTACTATTTATCGGCAACTGGTGGGTTCACTTATGTATCTGGTGAACACACGACCTGACTTATGCTTTGCGGTGAACCAGCTAGTTCAAGCTATGGTTCAGCCTACCAAGCTGTTTTGGAAGGCAACGAAGCATGTGTTGAGATACCTCAAAGGCACATCTCAGTTTAGATTGTGGTACATACGGACAGAGGGAGTGAAGCTTTAGGGCTTCACAGATGCGGATTGGGCAGGGAGTCCATCAAACCGGAAAAGCACTTCTGGAGGAATCTTCAACCTTAGTTCAGCTGTAGTTTCCTGGTACAATAGAAATAGAGATCAGTTTCACTTAGCTCAGTAGAGGCTGAATACATGGCTGCTAATCAGGCTGCATGTGAGGCCATTTGGATGTGAAAGATTCTAGTGGGATTGTTTGGTTAGATGATGGATCCTACAATGATATACTGCGATAACCAGAGTTGTATCAAACTCTTTGAGAATCTAGTTTTTCATGATAAGTCCAAGCACATTGATATTCAGTATCACCATCTTCGAGACTGTGTGGTCAAGAGGATCATGTTGTTGTTGTATGTTTCGACCGAGGAATAGGATGCAGATATTTTGACTAAGGCATTGTCAAAATGTAAGTTTGAGTTCCACGGAGACAAGATTGGGGTTACTGATAATCCCTTTCTTGTTGAGAGGGAGTGTTGAAAATAGCAACAAGAAATGCTAAAAATAGAATTGCTAAAAATAGCACTGCTATAAATAGCAGTTCAGCCAGTGTTGATCTTAGCAATAATGGATGGAAAAATGGAAGTGCTAAAAATAGCATTATATAAATAGCATTTCTGGATACCTTCCTATTTTAGTCAGTCCCTAAACTAAAATAGTGAAGTAAAATTCGAATTTGATCTTAGGAGCTGTTTGTAAAATAATTAATTAATTCATCTTGAGTTAATTAGTTAAGGGAAATCAAACATGAAGTCCATGTGGGGACATGCAACAGTTTCTCCATTAATTGAGGAATTTATCCTTCAGTTAAAGAGATAAGGATGAGTTGTAATATTGAGTTGTAATTAGCTAGCTCAGTTAACTGAGTCAAGTCCAGTTAGATTAATTCAAACAGTTTGTTGAATTAATGTAAGTTCAATTAGTTAATGCTTGCATGCATGCAACTGCCTCACTTCAGATAACTAAGTATTCTCTCATAAATAACTCATGCATGTCAGTTCAGACAGAGACCCAGTTGAGATCAGATGGGGGGTAGTGTACTATCAGTTGCTAGAATATTCCATTGTAAATATTCCTTGCATGCAGAAGGAATTCTTTCCTTGAGGATTTCATAGTTACTTCTTTAGGTTTAGTGAGTGTGATGAGGCCAATTCACACATGTGACATCATTGGACCCCAAGGAAAATTGCGCAAGGAAATAGGAGGCTTGGAGGGCTTGAGGAGGACATATACTGTGTCTATTCAGTCCGTGAGATACATTGTTTGATTGCAAAGAGAGCAGGATAGCTTGAGAGATGATTCTTTTTGTAACTTGAACAAGATTTCCACTTGTATGATAATACAGAGATTGGGGTTTTAGGCTAAGGCTTTCCCCAGGTTATTTCTTCTGTGTTATGTGTGATTGATTTCTCATTCTTAGTTATATGTGTTCTCTTGATCTTGCTCAATTCGATTAAGCTTCCGCAAAGTTTGTTGTAGAAGTAGATCTTGTATTGTGTTTTAGTATATTGCTTAATCTGTTGATCTACACTGGGAATTTCTACAAACATGCTAGTGGCATGGATTTCTAATTTGATATTTAGATTGTCATTCATTTGGATTATATAATTGGCCGACATTAAGCTAAAATATAGAACCACCCTCAATTAAGTTTGTATTCATCAAATGATTTCGAATGACATTTTTTTAATAATGTCATCCTCTAAATCAACACGTGGTGTTATGATTTCCTTGTTGTCTTTTGATCTTTCACTATGATCTTCACTGTTGCCCTTGATTTTTTTCATAATTACCAACTTTTGATTTCTTCCTCCTGTTGATTATCATATTTTCTTCTAGATAAGAAATCTCCTTGTCATCAACTAGAAGAGAGACATTCCTGGGAATTTTAGGTTTTGGTATTTTATGGTTTTTTTTCTTTTCTAACAATAATTATAATCTCATTCTCAGTAATGGCAACATATTCTTCAACTTTAGGTTCCACATCTTCAAAAGTAACATGTCTAGCTTTACTAGATTGATCCACTATAGCCATTCTTTGTTGATTTCTTGTATGCACTCTTGTAGCTTCATGAAGTATTGTTCTTTTCTTCTTTCTCCTATCTTCTTATGTCTCTGTGTGGAAATAGTTGATCACATTCATAATATCTCTCTCTATATAATAAATTCCCCCCAACATAATTGAAAGACCCTCAGAAAAATCCTATCAAACAAAATATAATATGTCAATAATAAATAAGTTATAAAAATATAATGATACTTACAATAATGAAAAACACATAAATATAAATAAGCAAACTTACAATGTTTTGTGCAATGTGTTTATGATTTGTTCACACATCTTTGTAGAATATTCATCCATGTCATACTTCATCATTAAAAAACGATATCTAACCTTCTCACATGACTTGGGCAGTTTTGTAAGAACATAAACAACTTCTTAATTTGACACCAAACATATGTCTCATACTTTTCCCAACACCTCATAACTTCCACCATTGTAAATCATACTAACATATAGATATATGTGCACACCTTTGTCACTTTCTCTATCTTTAACATGCCATGTAAATTTTGTTTTATTTATTTCTCGTGTCGTCTTCTATTTTGAAATAATCTTCAATTCATTTGAGGGGCCATTTTCTTGACTTTTACAATGTGTCTGAATTCGGTTTCGTTCAACAATATTCATAGAGGGTCCAACTGCAACTTTAGATGATATAATTGTTTCCCTTATTCCAGAAACATTCATAGAGGCCTTTGATGTCATTTTCCTTCAATCTATATATATATAAGTTAATTAAAAAAAACCATATCTTAATTATACAAACAAAACAAAAAAATTAAATTATTGAATTGAGGCTTCTGTGATCCATAATAGTTGTAAGAAGAACTTCAGCGTAAATCACATGAGGAAATACCTTTGTTGATGCGTTTCGAACCAACTAGTGTGGTTCATCGTCAGGACAAGTTGAAGAAACAGATCCAGCTATGCAAGTTAAATAGACTAAGCAGAGCCCCCCAACGGCTATCTTGGCCAACGACTAATTTGACTTTGGGACCAGAGTCAAAAATTCATTTTTATAATAAAGTTATATTCGGTGACCATTCCTTTAAAATATATATAAAAAACATTTAAATAAATAAATTAATTTAATAGGTGCTAATGTTATTAGTTAGTTAACAGGTTTAATAATAAAAAAATTATAAGAGATATTATAATATACAAAGGGTACTTTATAGGATAATAGTTAGTTAGAATTAGAACGAGAAAATAAGTTAAAAATAAATAAATAAATAAAATAAAAGAACGTAGCTAGTAAAAGTTAGTTGAAAAGTCAAAATTAATAATAAAAATACAAGAGGAAAAACAAATGAATAAATCAAAATATAATAAAAAGGAACATAGTAAATAAAGGTAAACGTTAGTTGATCCAGAGCTATGGCTAGGGTTTCAGGAAACGGGGTCCATGCCGCCGCCACTCTGCAAACCAAGCAAGGGAGAATCCCGGGCTCAGATCGCAGCCCTTACGCAGATGGGCGAACTAATCTGGAACTACATCTGAGAGCAAGCAGAGGGATTGGAGGACTCGCGATCGAAACCAGGGAACTCAAAGAAACCCCTCTCAGCAATGTAAGAAAGCGGCACAGAAGGAGCTTCGTTAGGGAGATCAGAGATCCATGGAGGATAGTACGAGTGTGGCCTGGCACATTCGTCACAGCAGTGAAGGCACTCCATGCATGCCATAACACCGATTGGGTCCTGCGAAGAGCAAAAAGAAAGGCATATTTCGCTCCCGCCATCGAAGACTGGGCCTCTGCTGCGCCTGCTCGGAAGCGTAACCCTCGGTGGAGTCGACTGCTGATCCCTCAGCAGCAGAAGCTTAAAAAGCCCAAAGCCAGGGCTCAGGCTTTGCTTCCTTCAGGGCCGTCCTTGGAAACAAGCAAGGGAGAGCCGGAAAATGCTTCATCCGCAGGGTCTTTGCCTGGATCTGAGGCATCCTCTTGCTGTCCGAATCGTAGTCTCTGTTTTAGATCAGACAAAGATCTGCCAGATCTGGTAATCCAGAAGGCAGAAGAACCTGTGCTCTGGCCAGATCCAGAGCCTTGCATGGGGTTAAAGCCCTCATCTGACTCCTTTCAGATCCAGATTTTGCAGCCTGCAGGCAGAACCATCATGCAATGGGTTCGCCCTTCAGATCTGGTGCAGGACCTCACACAGAATTTAGAGCGCAGAATGGGGATCCCATCTAGCCTTCTGCGACTTCTCTTTCAAGGTAAACAACTTGAAAACCCTCTATCCCTCTCTGCTTACAGCATTTCCAGGAACAGCTCGGTGGTGGCTACCCTTCGTTTGAGAGGAGGTGCAGCGGGACAAACTTCCTCTACTCGGCCTTTCTCATACAAGGACGCAGTCCACTCAGAGAACCCCAAACCCCCGGAAGCCCTTAAATCTAAGGCTTTCCTGGTTGAAAAAGTTGAAGAAGTTCCCTCTGTTGAACTCATGCATGAAGAACTGGCTTCCCAGCATCAAGATTTTGCAGAAAGAGCCATCATTTGCAGATTTAATGGTCTGTGGCCCCGATCTCAGGATCTCTATGCTTGGATCCATGAAAACTGGACACATCATTGTAAGATCTTTTTTTGCTCGAAAGGTTATTTCATTGTTCTCTTTGATAACATTAAGCACTATGAAAAGGCCTTAGAAGAGGGTCCTTGGTTCATGGGAACTGCAGGGCTTTTTCTGACTCCCTGGTTCCCAGATTTTGATCCAGCCACTGCAGTCATTACCAAGACACCGGTATGGATTCGGCTTCCAAACTTACCTGCTCATCTATGGAATACTCGTGTCTTCAGAGCAATAGGAGACACATTGGGCAGCTTCATCCATGGAGATTCGTGGCGGGTATCCAAAGGTCTCTACTCATATGCAAGAGTGTGTGTGGAGTTAGACCTGAGCAAAGGTCTTCCAGAACAAATCAATCTCAAGATAAATGACTTTGTCTGGACCCAGACGCTGGATTACGAGAACACTGCTTTTCGGTGCCGACATTGCCAACAATCTGGACATTTGCAAAATACTTGCCCATCTCGCCCGGCAAAAAAGAACAAGGCCAACGACTCCAAGCCCAAGTCCAAACGATGGGCTCCATGCTCTCCCCCCCCAGTAGGGGATTCTGATTCCTCCAGTTCTGAAGATGAAGATAGCGATGAAGAATTGAATCAGGCCCCTCATTCGGTGGCCCCTTCCACCGATGGCCTGGCACCTTCTTCTGATTCAGCCATTGCTCAGAAACGTGTCCATTTGTCCTCTTCCTCGGACTCAGAAAAGGAGGGCCCCCCTGTGGAGGACCCCAATCTGCAAGTTGTAATCGCCCATCCACCCCAAAGTGGCTGGGTTGAAGTTAAAAAAAGGAAAGGGAAAAAGATTCGTGTTGAAACCCCTACTCTTTTAGGGTAGCATTCAAGGCTTCTTAAGCTATCAGTGACTAGTTGTAACTCCTTGCTTGCTTAACTCTTTTCCCGGAACCGAAGTTGATAGTCCTATCATTTCCGGTTGCCGGTATCTTGCTTCTCTGGAATGTATCCTCTTGTACAATATTTTACTGCTTAATAGAATTAGTCTTATCGAGAAAAAAAAAAAAAAAAGGTAAACGTTAGTTTAAAAATTAATAAAAGTAAAAATAAAGTAAAGGAATAATTAAGAACATAGTAAATAAAGGTAAACGTTAGTTTAAAATAAAAGTAAAATAAATAAATAAATAAATAAATAATAAATAAATAAAAATAAAAATAAAAATAAAAATAAAAATAAAAATAAATAAATAAAAACAAGACAATAAAACAATAAATAAAAATATAAACTAAAACTAGGAAATACAATTAATAACGCGGTTAGTAAAGGTTAGTTAAAAAATAAAAATAAATAAATAATGATAATAATAAATAAATAAATAAAAATAAAAATAGAAACATATATAATAGAGAACAAAGCTAATTAAGGTAAAAGTAAGTTGAAAAATGAAGGTAAAAATAAAATAAATCAATAAAAATAATAATTATATAATAATAATACGAAAAAAAAAAGGGACAGGAAAAAGACCAATAAAAACCACGGATAAACACAAGGAGGAAGGAAAGCTCCAAGGGGAAACAAAGAAAGCAAGCAAAAAGATAATAAGGGAGGGGAGGAGAAAGACTAAGACGACAGGGCAGGGATCCAACAGCTACTGATTTTCTAGCCATCATCTCTATTGAGATTGTTAGGCCTTCTTTCAATCTCAATAGCTTCCCTGAATTTACGATGAAGGAAATGAGCATCTTTGGCAACAACCTTTGCCTCCTCTATACAAACCTGATGCTTGGTCTTTTCCACATGCTCTGCTAACGCTGAAGACTTGGTTCTCCCATGTCTTAGGTCAGCTGCATGTTTGCTGATCCTCTGATGGATGGAGCGCCCTGTTTCCCCAATATAGGGGGTTCCACAAGAACAAGGGATCAAGTAGACACCTTTCATGTCCTTAGGGTCAACAGGATCTTTCACCGATCGAAGGGATTTATGAATGGTGTTGAGGGGCCTAAAGGTTGAGGGGATATCATACCTCTTGAGGATTCGAGCAATTTTGTCTGTGGTTCCTTGAACATAGGGAAGATGGACACCTAGACGGCACTCCTTCTGCTCTTTATTAATTGACGCATTTTTAGAGGCTTTAAGGAAAGCCTTTTGACCTAGGCGCCTACTGTAGCCATTTTCCACAAAGACATTAAGGAGATGGGATCTCTCCTTATCAAAGCTCTTATTATCAGAAATCCTCAAGCCACGAGTAGCAAGGGTGTTAAGAACACCCATCTTTATTTATTTTTAACTTATTTTCTCGTTCTAATTCTAACTAACTATTATCCTATAAAGTACCCTTTGTATATTATAATATCTATTATAATTTTTTTATTATTAAACTTGTTAACTAACTAATAACATTAGCACCTATTAAATTAATTTATTTATTTAAATGTTTTTTATATATATTTTAAAGGAATGGTCACCGAATATAACTTTATTATAAAAATGACTTTTTGACTCTGGTCCCAAAGTCAAATTAGCCGTTGGCCAAGATAGCCGTTGGGGGGCTCTGCTCAGTCTATTTAACTTGCATAGCTGGATTTGTTTCTTCAACTTGTCCTGACGATGAACCACACTAGTTGGTTCGAAACGCGTCGACAAAGGTCTTTCCTCATGTGATTTACGCTGAAGTTATTCTTACAAAAAAAATAAAATCAAATATATTCATTATAATTTAATTAAAAAGAAATAAAAAATAAATAACTCCAAATGTAAAAGAAAAAAAAATGGAAACAAATATAAAAATTAAAATAAATTTATTAAAAAACAAATAAATTCAATTTTAAAATTTTGAAAAAAAAAAAAAACCTATTAAATTTAATTTTAAACTTTTAAAATTAAAAAAAGAACATTAGAAAAAAATTATAACAAAAAAAAAAAAAAAAATTGTGACTGGCAGCTAGGGTCGTGGCCCTGCCAGCCCCCTGCTGTGCAAGGGGCCAACAGGCTCTGGGTGGCCTACCCAGGCATGCCTGTATCTTTCAGCCCTCACATAGCGGAGGGATGACAGGCCTTAGGCGACCTACTGACCCCTCACCTAGCGCGTGGCCGACAGGCCTTAGGTGACTTGCTCACCCCTTACTTAGCGAGGGGAGGGGGCGATAGGCCTTAGGTGACCTGCCTAAGCAATTGACTTGTCTAAGTAGGTCTCCCAAGGCCTACTGGTGCCCCACTGGACAAGGAGCCAACAAACCTTGTGCACACCTAGGCAGGTCGCCCACACCCTGTCGACCCCTCGCTGGGCGAGGTGTTGATTCCCAAAATCGGCTCCCTCACTTAGTGGGGGGCCGACAAGCCTTGGGCGCGCCTTGGGAGGCCACCCATGGCTTGCTGACCACTCGCTGGGTACCAAACCCTTGTTGGGAAAGGGGGTCGATTCCTGTAATTGGCCCCCTCGCCTAGTGGGAGGCCAACAAGCCACAGGTGGGCCTGGCCTAGACACAAACTTTTTTTTTTTGAAAAAAAAATCTATTTCTTTTAATATATATATATATATATATATATGAAGGAATAGTTTTTTTTGGTATCAAATTAACCTAACATCATGATTGACACGTAACTACTAGTAAACTTTTAGGGGTTTACGACCTATCCTCCTTGCCATAAATCATCCACCTTAGGGCGATTTGAACTTGGGTTTGCCTTGTTTCAATGATTTCCTAAATTTCGAATTAATGAATTAAGCTTCCCCACAAAGAAAAATAAAAATAAAAAGGATATATATATATATATATATATATATATATATATATATATATATATATATATATATATAAGTTGAACACTGGTTTTTCCATTTCAAAACCCTAAAAAATATGATTTTTCTTATTTTTTCTCCTAAAAATCCTACAAATATGAGTTTTTTTTCTTCATATTTTCCCTATAAAAATCTAATAATTTGATTTTTTTTTTGTTGTTTTCCCCAAAAAATAGAAAACTGTAAAAAAAAATTAGTTTTTCAGCATAAAAACAATAAAACAACCTATTTTCCCCAAATTCCTCTTTAAATGGTCAAAATAGAAGGGAAACTAACATTTGAAATTCGAAAATCTCCCGTTGAATGTCTTGTCAATGAAATGTAGCTCCTTCGCAAAATCTCTCCAAGCTTTTTAACGAAACAACCAGAAGACTTGATGTGATGTAAGGAATAGTAACAATGAAAGTTATTACATAGCGAATATTATGGGGTTAATTTATCCCTTCTTGAATGTGGGATTAAAATTGAAATTAAGAAAAAATAATATATAGTTAAATTTATAGGTTTACACTAACTTTTTTAAAATCTCGGATAAAAAATAAAATACAAATTATAAAAATTAACTTAATGACCTAGTTACTATTAAATAATTTAAGTAAAATATTTATTTTAATTTTGAAGGAATATATTCAAGGAAAATTTGAATATAAAGTAGGGTCAAAATTTTCAAGATAAAATTTTAGTAGAATGTTTTCAAATAAATTTTAGAAGGAAATTTTGGAGGGAAATATTTCAAACGAAATTTTTAGAGGGAAAATTTTCAGCGAAATTTTTTGGGGGGAAACTTTGGAGGAAAATTTCATTCTCTAAGCTATAAAATGTCATTGGGAGAGAGTGCATTTGTATCATTCAACATCTTCTATTTGAAAGTCACGGATTCTTCTAATAATGGAGTTTCTCTTTTTGGAGCATCAACATCTTCCTCACGTAACAACTCTATTCATATTGATGAATATAAGAAGAATTCTTTCACTATGAATAGAGAGTCAAATTTTCAACTTAGTCCTAATCCTAAAGACTATGAGAGTAACACTGACGAAGGGCAAGATGAAGAATTTATTGTAAATAGAGAGTCAAATTTTCCACTTAGTCATGATCCTAAGGACTAGGAGAGCAGCATTGACGAAGGGCAAGATGAAGAATTTCTGGTAAATAGAGAGTTAAATTTTCCACTTAGTCCTAATACTAAGGACTATGAGAGCATCACTGACGAAGGGTGGGATGAAGAATTTTTAGTAAATATAGAGTTAAACTTTCCACTTAGTCATAATCGTAAGGACTATCATGAGAGTAGCATTGATAAAGGGTTGGATGAAGAATTTCTAGTAAATAGAGAGTCAAATTTTCCACTTAGTCCTAATCCTAACGACTACGAGAGGACCATTGATGAAGACGAGGATGGAGAATTTATAGTAAATAGAGAGTCACATTTTCCACTTAGCACTAATCCTAAGGATTATGGAAGTAACACTAATGAAGGGGAGGATGGAAAAATTTCTGAAAATGATAATTTTACTATGAATAGAGAGTCAAATGTTCCACTTAGTCCTAATATTAAGGATTATGAGAGCATCAATGACGAAGGGGAGGATGAAGAATTTATTCCAAATTATAATTTTAGAGGCACCTAAGTGAATAATGCATTTTCTTTGAGTCAGGATTTCAAAGGCACTCATGGTGATGATGAATTTCCTCTAAGTGAAGATTTCAAAAGCAGAGATGAAGATGGTGAAGAATTTCCTCCAAGCAATGATTTGAAAGGCATAAACAATGATGATAATATTCCTCCAAGAAAGGATTTCAAAAGAAAAAAAGAAGATGGTGAAGAATATCCTCTGAGTCAGTATTTCAAAAGCACAAATGATGGTAGTGATGAATTTCTAGCATGTGAGGATGGTAATGAATATTTTCCAAGAAATGATGGTGACGAATTTCCTAACTATGTTCAAAATTTTCATAGTGAGGATAATATTCCTCCTAATGATGATGAAAATGCTTATAGAGAGGATGATGAAATGATGGAGATGTTTCCAACAAATATTTTATCTAGGAGTAGGAGTAGACCTTTTCATATCAATCCAAGATATTCTAGTTATACAAGGGGTAGGGCATAATATATCATGAGAAGAAGTTCTATCAATATTATGATTTCAAATAAATGTTGTCAAAAGGATTGATTGAAACATATGGATTTCAAGTTTGCATTGGAGAAAAGGAAGAGATATTTGTCAATGAATACCAACATGAAAAATTCATATTTAGTGGGGTGCATGCAATCTACATTAGTAGGTGATGATTATCATATTGGGACTTTATTGCTTTGTAGAAAGGATTTCAAAATGTTTCATTCAATTGGTTATTTTTGTCTATCAAGAATCTAAGAAAATTGGAAAAAGATCCCACATTTTATTCAAAAGTATGTCATAGACGAGAGTTTGGGCCATTAGCAAATATTGCAATGTCATGGATGCAAGACTTATTTTCAAAGCATGGAGAGTGTATGCCAAATAAAGACACAATACATATTCCAGATAATTTCTCAAGACGAGAAATCTACAACTTATACAAAGAATATGCAGAAGGTGTTGAAGGAGATGGTAATTTTATTACATATCAATATTTTGTGAAGATATGGAGGAAAGAATTCAACAATGTCTGTATTCCTAAGAAGACAAGGATGGGGGTTTGTAGTACATGTTATTCTGTTAAATAAAAAGGGATAAATGTTAAGGGGAAGAAAGAGGTATGCATTCATAACATTATTTTTAAAAATTGTATAGTTATCAACTATGAAAATGTATTTATTAATAGGTTTCTTTTATGTTATGTGCAAATTCCATTGTCAAAGCACTTCAAGAGCATCACAATCAACAAATAAGTGAAAGACATAATTTGTATAAGCATCAAAAGAAGTGTTATGATAATCCAAATAAATATTTGGATTTGATAATTGATGGTATGGACCAGAAGAAAACACTTCTACCACATTTTGTCTGCACACCAAAAAATTCACAAGAGGAAAATTTTATCTAGTTTCACTTGCTCGATATTATGGTCTCTAATGGGAAAATTTCACCAAGGGTTTACTTCACAACTCCAAATATTCTTAATGATGCAAATATGACTATAACCATAATTCATGATGTGCTTTCTCATTGGTTTGGTAATCTTCTTGAAGTATTGTATCTGTAATTAGACAACACTTGTCGTGAAAACAAAAATCAGATTGTTTTTGGATATCTAAACATGCTTGTTGAATTGGGATTTTTTCAAAAGACAAAGGTTGTTTTCCTTCTAGTTGGGAACACTCATGACCATATTGATAAGATGTTCAGTCATTTTGCAGTAACATTGAAGAGGAAGGATGTTGGGAGCCTGCCATCATTGATTGAATGTATTAAGAAATCATACATTCTAGAGATTATTTTTCATGAGTTGGAAGAAACTATTGACATGCGAAGGTTTTTTTTGGGATCACATGGTGAGGAAAGATGCATTGAAAAGCTTAATGACATTAGCTTTCAACATTAATTTCGTATAAAAAAAATTCATGGGAAAACACTTATATGGGGAAAGAAGTATTCAACTACTGCAGAATGGGTGCTATCATCAGGTTTGACATTTTTGAAGTTCCTTCCAGATCATCCAATATTTGCATCGAATATATTATTGTTACAATTAGTTGCTGAAATCCATAATGCACAAAGGCATAAGAGAGATATAAATTATTTTGAATGCTTGGAAGAAATTAAAAAATCTATTATCTATGTATATGAGTACTTTGATGTTGTTGATTCTCTTTGGTGGAGTCTTTTTTCAATAATCAAAGTGGAATACCTTTACAAGGGTTCTATAAAGGATGTTAAGGAGGGTTGAATGATCATAGTGTTAGCATATAGATATCCACATGGCTATCCATTATGGTTTGCAACGATTATAAAGGTCATTAAAGAAAATGAATATGTTAAAACTGTTGAAGTACAATGGTATGCTAGAAATACACACCCATTCAATGGTGTATACAAGCTAGAGATGGTAGTTGATAAAAAAATTGGTAGAAAGAGAAAAAGAAAGGGTACAAATATAAATCATCATCACACAAACCTCTTAAAATTAGAGGATGTTGAAATACTTTTTTATGAATTCAGTATAACAAAGAGAAGAACTCTTCGCTTCACGACCATAGGGATTTTGAAGAGGTTTCTAGAAAAAGAAACAATGTTAAGATGAGAGTCTGCAGAACCTAGTCATAGATCTAGAAGATTTTTGAAACCTAAAACGGTGGGCATGCATGTTGAATTAGATGGGGCACTAGTTGAAGAAAGAGAAGAATATGGGTCATCTTCATCTGCATACATTCATTCATCAGAATATGTTGTATATTCGGATGGTGTGCTAGAACATATGAGTGATTCTGAATAATTGTCTAAGACATTTGATGTAAATGATGTTTGCATGGTAACTTGAAATAAATATTTTAACTTTCATATTATCTTACATGAAGTTATGAGTCATTTCTATGTTTGTTGGATTATATGTTTTAATTAAAAGTAAAAAAATATTAGAAATTAATTTTGATTTTTTAAATTATACAATGATATTGCCATGATATTATTTATTGTTATCATTTGATATACCATAGTTTAAAAAAATGTTGCAATTTTAACGCCTCATTTAAAGGGGATACTTCATTTTGATGGTTGATTTCTAGTTTTTGGTTGTAATGGGATAAGTTATCTTAGGCTAAGATTTGAAAAAAACTATACTTTTAGCCTTTAAAATAAAATTTACTCTTGGAATAATGACTCTTTCATTCAGGTGTTCATTTTTAAAGAATTTTTTAGTCTTATATATTTTTTTACTAATATCGTGGTTGAACTATATTGAAAACTTAAGGTTTTAATTCCACAGTTGAAAAATTGTCAAAATTTTAAGGCTTTTTTGAGTTATGATATTTTATCTTTAATGTCATGGGTTTTTTTTTGTAAGCTTGGTAGGACTCTCCTATTTTCATGTCCATTACACACCCTGCTACAGGGGAAGGGTAGCCCAAGATTTGAACCCAAGACTTCCAGTTCGGTGAGACTTCATTTCCACGGCCACTGCCACTTAAGCTACCCCATGCGAACATCTTTAATGTCATGGTTGAAAATAGTTAGGATTTTAGGTTTTTTTAGAGTCATGATATTTTATCTTTAACAACATGGATGAAAAATATTGGAATTTTAAGGCTTTTTAGAGACGCGATATTTTATCTTTAACGTTATGCCTGAAAATTGTTGTAATTTTAAGGTCTTTCGGGTCCCATTATTTTATCTTTAACACCATTGCTAAAAAATGTCGAAATTGCACCCCGAAAAAAATGTTATTCTAACATCAACACTTTTTGTTTTTAGTGTGTTTTTTCATCGTTTTTGCACAAAAAAATTTGTTTTTACTGCCATTTTTAAAAAATATTGAAAATTTCTTTTGAGATGTTCATGGCTCACCTAGTTCTTCTATCGACATATCCAATCTGGGTCATATATGCGAGTTTGTGGTTCTGGCCGAAATCCATTAAGGCCTCTGCATGTGATTATTTTAAGGTTTCTCTCTTTCTTCAATAGTTCTATATATTGTGTGACCTATGCTTATGGGAAGTTCTTCTCTCTCAGATCCCTGATAGGTAACTGACGACGATTCTGAGTTTTGTTTAAGATGCATCTCTTAACATTGTTTATCTTAATAAGTGCTCTGATAGAGGGAATCCCCTGGCCACTCTTGGGTCCTGGACTTCGGCTCACTCAGGGTTGCTTGTTGGTCTTTCAGTTAAGTGTTTGCAGGTTGATAGTTGGGTATTTCGAAGTAAACCGCATGGCTCGTCCAATAGCTAGAAAAAGAAGAGCCTCCCGTGTCTCTAATAGTCATGGGAAACTTGTTAAATTAGAACCTTATAATTTAGGTTCCTCCTCTGGTAAACCCCATGGACGGAAGCCCACCTCTTGGATAATTGAGGGTGTAGGGAGGGCATGCCACGCAAGCTCAACCATGGTTTGCTAGCTTATAGCTCAATGGGAAGTTGAGCTTAATGAGAAAGAAGGTATTCTTGATCCAGATTTGGAAGAATGACAAGATTTGGTTTTAGACTCGGGCCACTCCTAGGGTTGCACCTCCTAATACAAGAAGACACTGCACTTTTATTGGATGATGAAAATCATCCTAATGAAAGCATTGGAACATATGCCCTCCAGGATCGGTCACAAGAGCCACGACAATCCCAGATTACAGTCAAGATTTTTAGCAGTTAAAATTTCAGCTACAACAACAAAGTGGTTGCCTCAGTCACATTGAGAGGAACATCCCTTGCATATCGCAATCTGAACTCCCCGGATCGACTGCTAAAGATCTGGCCCTAGTTGATTCTGCAGAAGATGAATAGTTTGATGGTTCCCCTCTATTTTAGTTTATAGTATATGCAACAGTTTTTGTATGTCCAGTATTTCCAGTATTTTTATAGTTATCTAGATGTTAGGAAGTTCAAATACAATCAAACATTGATAAGTTGGATAGATAGATTGATTCTATATTATTTTCAGATGGCTTATCATGTTGTTAGGTGGACAAAATATATGGTTTTCCTATAGGCAGGTTGAGGCCACCTAAACATTATGATGATGGATGTATCCTACCCATTTTTGTGAAAATTAATGAAAAAGAAATGAACTACCAAGCACACAAAAAAAATATATTGAAAATTTACCCTAAAAAAAACATCTTTCCAACATACACACTTTTAGTTTTTAGGTTGTTTTTCATGTTTTTTTGGCTTTTTAAGATAGAGTTCTCGTTTTTAGTTTACAGTTCCCATTTGATAGTTTACATTGTTTAGTTCTAAAGGTGGTCGATCACTTTTCCCTTCCTTTGCTCTTGTCTCAGGATCACAGGTCAATTACAGATATCTGAAATATCACAGAGGGATGAATTATAGAGATTTTATTTACCACAGAGGATCGAATTGCATAGGTTTGAAGTGTCATAGAGTGCCAAATTATAGGAGTCTAAGTGTGACAGAGGGCCAAATTACAGAGGTCTGAAATGTCACATAGGGTTGAATTACATAGGTTTGAAATTCCAGCTTCAAGAGGGACTGAGACTTCAGTTTCAAGAGGTAACAATGAGGTCATATTCCACCATAAGAAAGCTCAAAAAATAAACATGAATCCACCAATAAACTCTTTAACCAAAAACCAATACAAAAGTTAAGAAATATGTCATAAATCCTTTTCAAGGTTCATGAGATATGAACAAATATCATTCTTTCTTAGGCCCTAGTTTTCTTTGCTCCTTAGAGAAGTTCTATACTTTTCTCCTTTTTCGAACTCTGCACTTGTCCTTGCTTCACCAAACTAATCATCAAAATGGAGGAGGCATGAATTTTATATATACGATTTCAAATAAACAAACATGTCTTTAGAGGGGAACCAAATTGACAGGGTCGACTTATATTTGAATTTGATTTAGGAGCTTATTAATGGTGGTGTCTGTAAAAATGCCTTTTTCTAGTAATCTTATTACTATATTGTTTTTCAATATTCAAATTACCAGGAACATAACTATTCTCTTTCATATTAGCTTCATTTTTGTATGCATCATAAATAATGTTCACTAATGCTTTAGGTATGCAATTCTGACTGTTTCCCTTCCATTTCAATACTCGAAATGTATTGATGCTTTTGATACAATTTGTATGACTAGTTTTGGATAATGAATCCAAGAATTAAAGCTTTAAATTCAAGTAATATTACAACACTGTAAAAATACATTCTCAGGTATTCACAAAACACAATGATTCAGTATAAGTTTAACTAGTAATATTCTAGAGAGTTTTTTTACATGTTTAGTCAACTTCAAATAAATTGATCCCCATTTGTTAACCTTTTATTTTTGCCAAAAGTTGGAGTCCTACCCTCACATGGGTAATTATCACAGTAAATCCATTTGCCATACATTGATGTAAAGGTACCTCCTCCTCCTCTCAAATCTACATAAGAACCATGACCTCGCGAGTTGATGAATTCTAGATATCTTCTAATTTGATAAGAGTAATTGGCTCCTCAAAACACCTCATTGATTTAATAAATTTTAAAATTTCCTGAGACGAGAAATTTCCATTCAGCTCTCTAGACTCTAGATATTTTTCCAAAATTATTGGAGAATTTTCTGGATAGTTTGATGGAATAAGAAAGTGTAATGTTTTAATTTGCATCTTAGGTTGAGATTTATAAAGCTCCTTGTCGTAAACAAGACAAACAATTTGCTCAAATTTTGTACTCCAAGCCTGCTCGATTCTTCCCTTTTTTTCTCTTACATCCAATGAGATAAGAGTAAGTCTGAGATTTTAGGATATTGTATTGGATCTTGGAGCAAAGTGAAATGATTTAGTTGTAGACATGATACCCAGATCTTGAATACCAAGAATGGTATAACATTACAGGTAGAGAACCAAAAGAACATGCCTTGATCATACCCCAATGAATTATCTTGGCCCACTTTAAACCAATTGATTTCTTTGTCATTCCACATCAAAGACAGAGTGCTAAACTACTCAGGGATGGTCCCTTGCTTTTGTCAATTACTTTGAAATCAATGAAAATATTGTCCAACATAAAGCATTTTATGGCATCACCTTTTAAGGTGGCTAGAAAAAGACACAGATTTTGTGGATCATTTGTGTATCCATAATTATGGCACAAAATTTCAATTTGAAAAATGAAAGCATCGGGATCGTCATTGACATACCATAAAAATTAAGAAGTACAAATGGAGGAATATTTTTCATTTTTCCCTCAGTACCAAGGATTTTTGTAGCACTTGAGATGGGGAATTCAAAGGTGACTTCATTATCTGGTACTTGTGCTCCAAATCCTTCTCCTCTTTCAGTTCTCTTTCAACTTTAATATTAGATCCTCTCTCATATTGTTCTACTTTAGATTTTATTTCTCTTTTTGTTTCTATTTCTATGTCTCTTGTTTCTCTCTCTCTTACTCATGAAATTGCAAAATCCATGTTAATTTATTATTCCTAATGTTTCTCTATATATTTTTTCCAAACAACCAAAAATTATTTGGTCCAATCCTGAGGGTTTAATTTTGATATCCTGCTAGATAGGCTTGTTTGAAATTTTCCTTATCTTTATGTTTCTACAACCAATTAGGTTTCTTGAGTGGATGTTCCTAGTTGTAATTTTTCTTCTCTTTATTCTTCCACAATAGTCAATTTTTCCTGCACTTCTTGAGTACTTGAGGTTATAGTGGTAGTCGTGGGATTTATTTATTCAAATATAATATCTATTATAACTTTAATAAATTGACCTTTATGATTCCTAGACCTAATTATTATATTCATATAAACATGACAAGGGCTCATGAAAACTATCTAAAGTGAATGAAAATGTTATTACCTCTCATCTTATTGATTTCACTTCTCCTTGTCCTAGGTGTTTATATTAAAAATGAATGAAAAAGTTGAAAAACAACTTCTAGATCAACTTCTATCTAAGTGCAGGATTTATGGCTGTGGACAGAAATATCTCCCCTAGGTTTGGTGGCTAACCTAGAACAACAGAATGACAAAGGACCTAATGTTTTCCTTAAAGTAAGTAGTTAAGGGGAAGAGACCTACTTGGAATTTGTCGTATGTTTCACTCCTTTGGCTTGAATGTTCCAATCCTAGCTCCAACTACCAAAATTAGAACCTACATAACCAGACAACAAAAGCCAAGAAACTATGATATCTATGTAACATCATCTATCTACTTTATTCAACAGATTTCCATGTTATTGAACAATATTAAATAACAACATCACATATAGGAAAATAAAATAACTCTTTGTATTGATGTAAATGGAGTGATTTACAACCATAAATAGGTGTCAATCTTGTAGAAGAGCTCCTCTAAGTTGTTGACTTGTCCTTCCTTTGTCACAAAGTGTACATCTAATCACCCTAAATGCATGAAAGAATCACTCTCACAACAATAACATAAGGGTAGAATCACTCTCCAAAATCCAGCCTCTTGCATATGGAAGGCTGTAAATATGTAGAGGAGTGGGATAAGTTGGGAGTTATTATCCTTTTACCAATATAAGGTTTGAGATCCACTCTTGATGGGAGGATGATATCTAAATGTTGACCTAGGTTGTCATTGATGTCAATATGGCAATATTCTAGATACTAGATGAAGCCAAGGGGAAGCAGAGCGGATCCATGAAGAGACAGGAGCAAGGCCATCAGGATAGCCAAGCCATAAGTAAGAGAAGCATATTGCAGAATATCGGAACAAATAGAGGAGGTCTCTTTGAAAGACATTTCCAAGCCAGAGGAGCCACATTGGAGCAAGAGGAGCCATATCGGAAGAGCATTGCATGTAATACATGCCCAAGAAGAACTAAGAGGAGCTATAGGAGGAGCCATATATATATATATATGTCATATATATATGCCAAAACAGAGCTATAGGAGGTGCCATATATATATGCCAAAGAAGAACAGGGCAACAAGAGGAGCAAACATAGCCATTGGAGGAGCCAAGAGGAGCAGACAAAGCCACTAGAAGAGCAAACAAAGAAAAGAGCAAACAGAGCCAATGGAGGAAGAAAACAGAGATATTGGAGCCATCAGAGACAGAAAAACAGAGCTATTGGAGGAGAAAAGAGAAAAATAGAGCTATTGAAGGCCAAAACCCATATATATATGCATTTAATGCTAGCGGAGGCCAAAACCCAGATATATATGCTTAACACTATTGGTGGAAAAAAAACCATACATATATGCAAATATACTATTAAATAAGAAAAGGCAGAGTTTATATAAGTATGCGTAGAATACTCTATCGGAGGCGGAAGACTTGGGTGTATTGTAAATACACTATCGGAAGCGGAGTTTTAACGCTAACGGGACCGTAGAACCCATATATCATCACCCCTATGTATTTACTTGTTTATCACCGAATGCCTTTTACACAAAGAAATCACGCTAAAACACTTAGCGGATTTAGGAGAGCGGACTTGAAATTTTATGCACGGGAGTGTTGAGTCCTATCGGGTCTGGCACATATTATCGCATCGCTATGAGGGAGTCTACGTTAAGGTCTAGACCTGATCCTTTGCGATTTTCAATTGCTGACGTATATCGCATTGACAATTCGGGAGCGGGAGTTATAAAGTGCTAAGCGTCCCATTGCAATCTCTGATAGCGATCAACGATATCACATTGGACCTCCGCTAAGGGCAAGCACCGATTGCGATGAATGTTGCAGACCCGATGGAACATTACAATTGAATTAACGCTATATCACGTCTGCCATGTCAGAAGTGACCATTGCAAGTTATAAAGGGATCGCGCGACATGCTGTGACTACCGATTGCGATTTCATTGCGGACCCGATATAGTATAGATGTGGGAGAAATATTTTTTTGAAGTCTGCCCTTAGCACTTTGCTTGTGGTTTTTCATATATTTCCTATGTATTTAAACATTTGTATTGCATGGGGTTTTTAGGCCAAAATGCTATAATAATTCTCCCAATAGTTCAGGAGGCCTGGACGATAGTTCAGTAGGCTGAATCAAGCTGATTGCAATTGCAATTGGGATGTGGCATTTTTGTTAAACAAAACTATCTCTGTGTATGCCTATTATCATTGGAAAAATGGGGCTCTGTTACAGTTTGAACAAGCAACAATTTTTCTCTGTGTGTTTGATCCTCTCTCATGAATGAACATGTCCTGTGAGCACGAAGAGATAGAGGAAGCTACAACGACCGAGGAGGAAGCTGATACGATAAGCAAGTGTTGAGGAAGCCGAAGAGCCAGCGGAGAAAGGAAGCCAAAGTCCAGGGGTGTCAGGTATAAGAAAACAGAGAATTGTTTGAATGCATTGTTGTTGGGTTGTTGAAAAAGCTAGAGGAAACAGAGGTAGCAGCAGGGTCCAGCAGAACAAAAAGGGCTGAAGGACCAAAATGACATGAGGCATTCGAAGGGTGAGCTTCTTAGCTAATTGTGTTACCCTATGAAAGAATTAATCAGGTATACAATGCAGTATGAAGTATAATTCTGTGATGTAATGAATAGATTTTTATCTAACATTGTTTGAAGGTAAAAGTAGCCAGCAGAGAAATAGTCATGCTAAAGCATTCACTGTGACAACAAGAACATATGCTTGAATAGAGAGTAGGTTCTTATGCAGAGTTTAGTGCAACTATAGTGGACTCACTAAAGCTATGTGGATATATGATCATAGGTCAGCTATTGGAGACTCTGTGTGGACTGTATGAAGAGTTGTAAAGACTCCTTCATGAGAAATTTGGTTTTCATTGATGCTATAAAATGGAGATTACAGTGAGCTGGTGCCTCAGAAGCAAGAAGGATTGGAGTCCTTGGGATTGGTGCCTCAAAAGTAATAAGGATTGGAGTCCTTGGGGCTGGTGCCTCAGAAGTAAGAAGGATTGGACTCCTTGGGGTTGATGCCTCAAAAGTAGGAAGGATAGGTGTCCTTGGGACTGGTGTCTCGGGAAATGGAAGGATTGAAGTCCTTAGGAGTTGGTGCTCCTAAGTCCAAGATTGGTACATTGGCGAAATAGAGTTGGAGCTCTGGAGGTTGGAGCCTCACCAAAGTCCAAGTTGGTGCTTGGAAATTGATTGCAACCATCTATATATTGTATCTATTTTACTAAAAAGATTATATTAATAAAAGAATTTATTCTTGTTGTTCATCTTGTGTTCTGAATATAAATGTTTTAACTGGTAAAACACTAGTCAGAAAAAGAAATACTGATTCACCCCCCCCTCAGTATTTCCAACACTAAGGATAAGGGATGGACAATCCAAGGTAGGATAGGATAGGATTCAAATGTTTTAACTGAAGTAAATGATTACAATAGATCCTGGAAGCTTTTGGAATGGAGGCTTTAGGATTTTATCTCTTTTTCCCGAATTTATAGAACCAACACAGGTGCAAGAAAGGCAACCCGTAGGTGATCAATGCAGGCCACAATGGAGAATCCTGTAGGTGAACACTGCCCAGCAAGAGGTCAAGGTGCGTTGGTCCTAAAACTGCCTTGGATGATGTAGTTTAGAGCATAAACTATGGGGAATGAGAGAGTCATGCATAAGGCTCTATGCAATGATTATTGTAAGGGATAATAGGATGTTGATTGATCTCATTAGGAGGCCTATTGGTCATATATGAAAAAATGGCCTATAATAAAGTTCCCCCTAAAGTGCAAAGTCAAATATGATGACTGATGACTAAAGTGCTTTACCTTGTGACAAGTCAGGATCAGGAACAACTGGCATGACTGTCTCTTGTTACAATACATTTACATCATGATATCTATTTTTTGTTGAGGGGTTCATACCCATACTTAGCACGTAATATAACATTACATGTACAAAGATCAAAAGAAATGTCCACTGATGACTGATGGTGGATCCATGACTGGATGAATATCAGTATGATCATAGCCGTCATACATAGTAAGCTATGTATAATCCTGAAATCGTATCCCAAATGGCAGAAACTAGATCGGGGTCTTTTATGTCATTCACACAACCAACCAATGGATGATTCTAACCATGTGAACCAATGAACTGAAGTCGAACATGGTAGACACCATCTAATTACCGGCCAATGATGGAAGCCGTTAACATATGCAAGATAAACCACCGATGATGTTAATGGCTCTCAATGTACTCAAGTACAAACTGTATGGTGTAAATAAATGAGTTGATGTCGAACACCACAAAAAAATCTTCTGGTCGAAGGCCATTGATGTAAACCTATCACCGAGAGTGAGGAAAATTTCCATTGATGTATGAAAACACCAAGATACTAATGAGTGTTTCTAAGTCAACTTCCTAGATAATGTGTTGATGTCGACATGAAGTGACCCATCACAGGAGGGCCTTGATGTAATCCCCATCAACGACACAAAACAGGTATCATGATTGAGATAGAATAATCAAAATGATGATGATATGGAACTGGATCAGGAAAGGAAAACATGGAATGAAGGCTTAAGAGTATTGTAATAGATATAAGACGAATGAATTCTCCTAAACACAATGGCAACACTAAAATGGAGTTGGCAGCATTGACCCAAAACTAAAATGGAGGTTCTCTGAAGGTATGATGAACCAAAAGATAAGAAAATTACCCAACCCAACATCCATAAAGATGAAGTGGAAGAGTGTCATGTTCAAGAGAGACTCACTGCCATTAACAAATGGAGTACCCTATTTTCCCAATTTTCGCCAACCATACTGGTCAGTACCTCTTTATTTTTTAACAAGCTTGAGGAGGATAACATATGCTTGATATGTAAGTACATCCTTCAGATTCATCCATTAGAGTATATTTAACGAACCTTGAGAAGGAGTGGCTTGGTCTTGTCATGTTCAACAAGTACATTACTGTTTGATGTTTTAATGAGTCCAACAAAGGTAAAACTCAACTTCCTTTTCATGTTTAGAGAGTTTGAAAAAGAGGCAAAAAAGAAAACTCCTAATGTCCCTTTTCGTAGATAGTCTCTCAAGCTTGAAAAGTTAGAAAAAAATACTCAAGAAAACCTCTTAGCCATGTTCGACCAAGGTTTTACTTTTTTCATAAATAGTCTATGTTAGTTCAGAAAAGGGTTAAACTTATACTGAGTAGACTTCTTTTCATTTACTTTTATGAGTTTGAAAAGACAAGTGCTTGACAATATTTTCATGTTTTGGGAATATGAAAAGAGTTGAAATAGGACTCCAAGGGGTTCCTTTTTCGTAGGTTTAAAGATCATGAAAAAGAGATAAAAGTGTACTCTTTGGTTAAAAGAACTTGTGTAAAGCACAACAAAATCAGTTAATAACTGTTGACCTGCTAAGAACAACACAAAAAAGGATTAAACATACCCATTTCATAGTAAAAATGAATCATCAAAAGGTCAAAACATTATATATGAATACAATAATGAATGATATGACCATATATATTCAAAATAACTATTCATTTTTACCATTTCACATTTACCTCTAACAGTGAGAGTGCTGAGCACTTTTTCCCTCGATCTTTTGCAGCTGATTGGTGGTAGCATATCCCATCTAAGTACCATCACATCCATGTAGGATCTAAAACCTTTCGCTTTATTTCAGTGGTTCCATTTTGTGATTTCAAGCAAAATTTTTGAGTTTTTGAGTGTCTTGGGGTTTGACCCTAAGACCAACGCAGGCCTAGAGGGTCGAAAAGTGTATTACACCTAGGCAATAATGCACTACAGGAAGGGGTGCAAAGCTCTAGTTTGATCTTCTAGGGTGCGTTGGGTGCATATATAAAGCCTTTTTTATCAGCTTTCCCTAAACATTTGACAAGTGTTTTGCATGAAAAGGATCCTAATGAATCTCTTATTGATGTTTCAGGGGTTCATTAACACAAAATGACTTTCGTATGGAGAGAAATAGAACATGAGGAACAATATTTAGATGCAACAAATGATCCTGCTACCCTCCATGCATTAAATAGCTGTGGATTACCAAAATTATTTGGGTGTCCTAGTATGAGGCAACAGATGGAGTTGTTGAAATACCTTGTTCGTTCATGGGATGTTCATGGAAACACATTCATGTTTGGGGAACATCCACTGGAGATAAAGCAAGAGGATATCTACTTTCTAATAGGAATATCCATGAGGAGTGCCCCCATATCTCTCCTAGGTGGGAGAATTGGTGAGGAGACAGTGAAATATTATATCACTACCTATTATAGACCTCGAACCCAGTCAAAAAAGGATGGAAAGATCAATATAAAAGATTTGAGAACGATCCTATTCATTATCACAAGACTGGCAGGTGGCTCCACATTTCATGTGGAAAGTAGATCATATATGCAATATAGATTGGAGTGTTTGGAACAAACACTATTCAAATAGAGTGAAGGAGTTCTGGTCAACATGAAAGAACAACTGACTAAGGGAAGAGAAGGAAAACTAAATAAATTTGGATACGACGTAATCTTAGTTTCTTTTGCATTAGAACCAGTTCCATTACTTCATCCTCAACATATCATACTCGAGCTTATCGATCCAAGGGTGGCATGGACGAGGAGGTGGATAGATCACATGACCCAACATGCAGGGCCATCGACGATCAACTTTTCACCAACCTTCTTCTGATGGTTGTGCATACAGTTCATCATGATCAATGACTATCCTTATGTAGGCATGGATTTTAGCGATGACCCTGAGCTCATGCTTCTTGAGGGTGAGGAATGGGTTGCTTCTAGGTAATAAATTTCAACCATTTAATTTTTGGGAGTTTTACAATTTTTCTGTTTGTATTTTTGATGTTTCTGAGATTAAACTATTGATGTTTCATGAAGATGTGGGACCATTTTGACCTATTGGTGCTTCATATCTACGACATGTAGAGGAACGACAATAGGAGGCGACAGTAGAACCAAAATGGGTCACTATAGTGGGACGAGATATGCTATTGGTTCCATATCTAGAAAAGGTCCTATCGGAGGTAGAGCGCGACATGGAAGGGTTGACACATGGAATCGATGATACTACAGTCGACTAACTTCCACCTCAACTTCAATGATACACCATAAGAGTGCTTAGTCGTATCGGTCAACTACTACATAAGATGGCTCGTGTAATGTCATTCTATCATGAAAACCTTTAATCATGTCTACTTAGATCTTGCATGTATTTTTTTATATGGGAAATGTATGCTAGATGTGTCTCGGGCACAGATTTTTGTAAAACCAAACTTATATATATATATATTCAATTTTTTTTGAGTTTCTATTGTATTTTCAATATAATGTGATATGAATTTAAAACTGATTACATTCTTTGCAAATGTCTATCTAAAACATGATTAGCTAGGGCATCTATCAATGGTTTATATTTCTAGAAATGTGTTCATATTGTATTAAATCTAAATGCCTTTTTAGAAGGCCTACTCTTAAAACCATGAGTAAGATGGTGGTACTTATAGCTGAATAGATATCAAAAATTTGTAGTACTACGAGTTGTGAGTCAAGTATGATGACTAAATGGTGGATACCATGTGAAATAGCATCAAAAATATCTCGACCATTGTGCTATACTCGACGATGTTGTTGGTGGAGCGACCAATACAAATCCCTTGCAAACTCACTAACTCACCACTTGGAGCAAAGATAGCCTGTGATGTGGAAGATAGGTTCTGAGTACTATGATTGGCACCATCAACATAACCGATAAAAGTTTCAAGAGATACCGACATCTGCAAACCAAACGTAAAAGGGAATCAACAGAAACCATGTAAAACTCTAAGAAGACACTACAAACACACTCAACACACTCATAGACAATATGTACACAGTGAAAACTACACTTGAGATAAAGAATAGTATTTTTTGAGGTAGAGGCCATTTCTAGGATGTGCCAAGGGAACTCCATCAAAGTCTACTAACTCGTAGGCCCTTTTGCAAGGACTCACTTGACAATGTATGGACTTAGCCACATGGGTTGAAACTTTTCCATGCCTAACTTATCATAATCCTGGTAATATAATAAGACAAGGTCTCCTTCCGAGAAGACACGAGGCTTGACACTCTTGTCATACTACACCTTGATGCATCTTTTATGAGCTTAGTTAGCTAAAGCAGCATCACGTCGGGTTTCATCTAACTGAGTCATATGTAAAATATGCTCCTCCTCTGTGAAAGTGGCAGGAAGAAGTTCAATAGTTGGTTTCAATGATGGAATTTCACATTCAATTAGGAGGATAGCTTCTAGACCATACACCAACTGAAAGGGTGTGAATCTGGTAGTCGTCCTGACTGAGGTTTGGTATGCCCACAGAGCAGTTTAAATAAGAAAATTCCAGTCTAATTTGTGGACCCCTCCATGCGTTGAATCATTTTCTTAAGAAATTTGTTGATGACCTCAACTTTTCCATTAGCCTGAGGATAGTAGGGAGTGTAACTTTCATGGGAAAGTCCTAGCTTAGTAGTTAGCTTGGTCATCATATGGTTCCAAAATTTTTTTCCATGATCCTTACATATTACTTGTGGAACACCAAACCATGCGATGACGTGATTGAAAAATAAGTATGTAGTTGTTTTGCGGTGTTGTTGAATGTAGGCATCGCCTCAGCCCACTTAGTAAAGTAGTCAACAATGACAATAATATAAACATGCCCCATAACCAAGTGAGGGTTACATGTCATAAATTTGATACCCCATTTCACAAAGGGACCAACAATGATAACAGGATGCAATGTAGTGGGTGAAGCATGGGTCTTACAATAAAATATCTGGCACACATGACACTTCTGGAAAACGAGGATGCAGTCTCAAAAGATGGTAGGCCAGAAGTAACCAACACGTAAAAATTTTATGTGGGGGTAGCATAACCAGATAAATGTCTACCACATGCCCCCGAGTGGCATTCATTTAAGACTTCCTCGACCTCCTCTAATGTGAGGCACCTTCGTAAGATTGTATCAATACCACGACAGTAAAGGGTGTCGCCGATAATGATATAATTTCGGTCCTGGTAATGAATATGTCATTGCTCCGAGAGAGAGATATTAGACTGGAAAGTCTAGATCTAGAGATAAATTAGGAAATCTCCATACCAAGGGTGAGATGACGAGATTAGAAACAATGACTTGTCAGGAATATAATCTTCAGATGTAGATTCTGAATTAGGGGAAGGGAGATTGTACATTGGTTATGCAAAAACTATGGATTTATTCAACTTGGATTTGATGAATTCCAAGTTGAATTATTATAATATGACAATCCATTTCAAGTACTTCCCACCATCAATTGACATGACAAGATGTATGTCATAGGGTTGCAATCCAAAATGACCATAGTTTTGTGAAGCAGGATGTAACAACAAAATATTTGGATGACTTGAACGATGGCCAAAGATAACTTTTCTACGTGAGAATATCAAACCTCAATTTCATTAAGATTTTGACTCAGATAGTAAATGGGGTGTTAAGTCCTTGAATCATATTCTTGGACCAATAACATTGCTATAATAGAAATGGAAACAACAAGGTACATGAAATAATCTCGCTGACAGTCAGGGGGGTATAGAAGAGATGCCCAAACCAAAACATCTTTTAGGGAATCAAACAATTTCTGAGATTCGTCATCCCACTGGAAGGGAACCCCTTTTTTCAGCAAGTGAGTAAATCCCTTGGTCATCTCAGCATAATTAGGGATAAATCTCCGTAGAAATTTAGCTTTCCCTTGGAGTCTTTGTAACTGAACAAGAGAAGAAGGTGCAGGCAAATCAACAATTTCCTATACTTTCAATGGATTGATATGAATTCCTTGTTTTGATATAATGAAACCTAAGAGTCAACCATAACTAACAAAAAACACACATTTTTGTGGGTTAAGTTGAATTTTATAATGTCTATAATGAAGGAAAATAACCCAAAGATGCATCAGGTGATCAATTTGATGTTTTGAGTGAGCAGGGAGGTCATCCAAATATGGTTGAACGATGTGTTTAATATCATGAAAAGCATAATCCATGGCACATTGAAACATGGTCCCAACATTATTTAAACCGAATGAGAGTTTCCTATAGGCAAAAGTTCCCCAGGGACAAATAAAAGCAGTTTTAGGTTGGTCCATCGGGAGAATGTTGATTTGATTATAGCCCAAAAATCCATCCATGAATGAATAAATTTTGTAGCCAGCACAGTCGTCAACAATTTGGTTAATAAACAGGGTTGGATAATTGTCCTTCGGACATGCACGATTCACATCCAATAATTGACACACACTCAAATGGTTCCCTGCTTCTTCATGACAGGGACTACATTCGACACCCAATCAGTTAAAGGAATGAGGTATATGAAACCAACTCGAAGAATATTCTCAACTTCAACCTTAATACCAACAACCTTCTTGGGATGGATAGGATGAAGGCACTATCGGACTGGTTTAACATATGGATACGTCTTAATTTCATGTACAACTATATTTAGGTCGATAGTTGGCATCTCCTCATAGGTACAAACAACGACATCCAGGAACTCACAAAAAAGGGCTCGATAAATCTCAATATTAGATGGAGAACAAGATGCTCCAATGTGCAAATTTTCAACAACACCTGTCTTGATGGAAATGTCAAGAGGTATTGTCGGTTCAATATTTGACAGGTTCTTTTCTGAATCGACCTCATGAATAAACACATAATTCATAGAAAGTTTGACAGACATGGGAGAGTACACATCACTGAGACTATCCTCAATGGAATCAAGTAAGGAGGAAAGATAGTGATTTTTGTCCCACGACGCATTGTCTGACATCATAATTTCCATGATACTTTCGTCAAGAGGCAATACACGTGAGAAAGGATCGAAAGACATACCATATCTGCACAAGACAAATAAATGGCTTCATAATCTAACTCAATAGGGCTTAGCGATATTCAATCACCAAAAATTTGGATGTTAGTTTTGTCTCATAGAATCCATGGATCGTCCAAGATAGTAGAAGAGGATATCATGTTGATATAGGTTACCAAAGGCAAGCCATTGGGAAGGAGAGGAGGAGGGAGTGAAAAGGTCCACATAAGCGAAGAATCCTTCAAAAATCCAACTCTGACATGTTGATATGACTATAGGGTTTCTCCCTATTGTAGCGGCTACAACCACCCTCCAAAATTTTTCCTTCGCTTCTTTTTGGAGCCTCCCTCCTTAAATATTAACAACTTGTCTTGCACTGCTTAGGTACTTGTACTTTCATTTGAATTTATCTTTCTCTTTACAACTTGTGTCATTTACTTTCTTTTCTATCTAACCACTAGCTAAACCGTCGTGACTTGGTTGCATCTATTTCTTGCACTTCCTTGGAAAATTGTGTAGTCCTAGAGGGCAGCCAGACTTGCTCTCAAGAATCACACGGTGCAGCCAGCCTTGCTCTCAAGAATCACGCAGTGCAATCCAACAATGGCCTTGCTCTCAAGAATTGTGAAGATTAGCCCAGTAGTGAGCTTCGGCTCTAGAATTGCGTAGAATTAGATGACACCTTGTATTCAAATGGGAAACTATGCAAAGCATGAAAGGCAACTAGAGCCACTCAGCCCAGGAATTGTGCAGAAGCATTCCCTCAGCTGCTACCCAATGCATGTTTGGGCAAGTGGCCTAGTTCCCTCTAGAAATGCGCAATTTATCCATGAATGTGTGGCATCCTTTATCAAAAGATAAAAAAAAAGGAAAAAGGAAAAAAACATCCCTAAAATATAGGGATCTATTTTTAGCACTAGGAGTTACACTTGAGTCAATCTTAGAAATTACCGCTACTTATCGTTTTTCCAAGATTTTTGGCATGCGCATCATAAAACCTAAATCGATCAAATCTATTTAATGGACACTACCACAACTCATTTTCACATTAAATATTGGAGCTCTGGCATTCCCAAAGCATCTAGGAACCTTCGGCACAATCGACACAACTTTTTCGGGTAAGTTTTTCTTTTCAAGTCTTTTGCTCCTTTTTTTGTCACTTTTGTTTCCTTGGCTTGTGAAAGTGTTTTTTTGCATGTTTTATTGAACGGGAATTGGTGTTTTAGTTTGTTTTAACTTGTAGAAGTGTTTTTTCAATTTTTTCATGGCCTTTCTTAAGCATTGCATGCATGGCCTAGTTTTTGCACTAACAGCCACCATTGCGGCGACTCTCCCCACAAGCTTTGTTGTTCGTTTGTTTAACTAATTTCTACACTTTCTTTGATTGCATGCATGATCGTTCACTCATATCTACACCATCCTTCACTCATGCATTCATATCTACTCATTTTCAAGAATCCCTTGGGAAGATTTGGGCTGCCTTCACTTAGATCTAGCTCTTCCCAACATGCGTTGTGCATTTATGGAACCCAAGGATTTGCCTTGGCTACAAGAATTACATAGAGGCTACTAGTGACTGGCTCTAGCTGCACTCTACGCAATTCCAAGAGTCAGTCCTAGATTCTTTCCCACTGGGATTACGTAACGCGCAGTCCTAGCCAGCATCAAGCCAGACTGAACTGCACATTGCGATGTTCCAGTCCACAGTAAGCCACACTGGACTATGATCTGTGTAGTTCCAGTCATCATTACCTCTCACTAGCAACTGAGACTTCACAATGTGTATATCATGTTGATAGTCCCTCACCTTTGAGAGTCACAACTATAAAATCTTGCCCAACAGTTGCCTAGTTTGTTGCATGATCGATCCTTGAAGTGATTTGTGTTTTTAAGTTGACATTTTCATTCCATGAGTGTCTGCTTTGTCTCTAGGTACATCAGTTGTTGAGCAGTTTCTCAGTAGTATAGGTAGCATGGTTTCCAAGAGAGTTGTATCAAAGGATACTGTAGAGATCAACACTAGAGATGTGGTCGAACAAGTGCCAATGAACTTGCCCATTTATGCAGAAACACAGTTGTTCGTAGAAAAGGACATGAATATTACATGGCAAGAAATAAAGGACATATTTGCAGGTAGCTTCAAGGAATATCTGGAAGATAAACAAGTCTATGTCAACATCCCAAGTCAGGCTTGTACAGGGTTACATGCAGGTACCCTGCCTTCCCTTGCCTAGATATCATTCACTGGTTTGTCTCACATATCGATCCCGAGACAATGACATTGAGTAGTACTAGTGGAACAAATCTTTCCACCTTCAAGTCAAAAAACTACCATCATATGTATCACTTTCCACAGCCGGTGAACCACATGGATGCACTATTCTACACTCCCAACAAGAATGTGAACACGAGAGACATCATGAAGTGTTGGGTAAACGAGCGATCGAAGTTTAGAGTGACACCCAACCAAGTCTACAAGACAAAGTCACTCAGGAAGGAGTA
Organism: Pinus tabuliformis; assembly: GCA_031772625.1. Lineage (NCBI taxonomy): Eukaryota > Viridiplantae > Streptophyta > Pinopsida > Pinales > Pinaceae > Pinus > Pinus tabuliformis. The sequence continues at coordinate 924,575,934 of CM062814.1, forward strand.
CCAAATATTGGTCATATTTTCATGTCACTTATGTGGTTAAGAGAGCATGGATACCTTTCCATAGAGTTGGGTGGTTATGTTGGATCAATTAGAAAATGAAGGAAGGCCATCCAACTGGTCAGAAATGTTGGCTCTTCAGCTGAAATTGCATGTAGCTAATGCCCATAGTATGCCTAAGGATGAGAAAGCAAGATTATTTATGACCGCTTACCTACTTGATGCAATCTGTGCCCAACAAAAGTTCCCTGGCATTGGTTGGACATGGATACCATCAGAGGATGTTGTGAGCATCTATTGCAAGTTTCTCTCTGAGTGCATCTACTGAGGATTCATGGTGAGGTTGTCTGACCACTTCATCACCCCACTGTAAAGGATGATATTCGAACATGATCCACCTTGCATGTCCCAAGAAGTGATGCATGCATTGCTTAATATTGCAAATTGATATGCCTCACCTGGTGGCACCTTCATCAAGATGTATGGCGGAGAGAAGCCTCTTCATGTGCTACCAAGGTTTTCCATGGATAAGTTGGTCATGCAAGAAATTGCGTATCACATCTCCATAGGGATATCAACAAGAATGCACAGGAGGAAGAAGGCACCATGGCCTACTCTTCCTTTGCAGATTGGATTGTATGAGATCTGTACCTTGAAGGATGCAGATGTTGAGGCTAAGGATTTGAAGAAGTTTGATTTCAACACTGAGATCTTCAATCTGTGTGATCCCCACTGCATATGAAAGAACCACTGTGCAAAGGTGTATTACCCATGGATCCACAAGGCATGTCATTGGCCAGAGGAAGATCCTTGGAGGTATTTCTACAACTCCTCTAGGGTCAATGAACCAGTCAACATAGTTGTAGAATGGAAAGCAGCATTGTAGGCAATAACACCATAGAAAGCAACAAAAACAGTAGTTGTGAGTACCAAGCCGACACAAGATAGAAGAAAGAGGAATATCGTTGATAGCATAGAGGTTGATTAAAGCTACAAGTTCAAAGAAAAGTAACTTTGGAGATAGAGGCTAAGATGCGACAACAAGAAATGAGAGTAGTTCAAAGGAAGAGAGAGAAGCACAGTTTAAGCAGATTGTTGAGGCAACATACATGGAGATGGAATAGGAGCCACAATACCAAGGCATCGATCTCATGCTAGGAACATCCAAGGTCGCACCACAGTATCCACCACCTCTAGAATCAAAACCAATCTCGGGCGAGTAAGGAGAGGTTGTTCTCCTTGATGATGATATAGAGATGGATGTGTACAATCTGTCAATCGACAAGTCATAACACATGATTTTACAGGAAGGAATAAAGCATATCTCAGATGATCACACATCACCTGTGCACGTAGAGGAAAGGGTGACTGTGTCATATGTCAGAAGACGTCCAGATGCCATGGTTGAGGCTTCTTAGGCTTATGCAGAAGCCACGAGTTTGACGGTCAAGTTATTGATAACAAAGAATGGTCTGATGGAGAGGGAATTGCAAGAGGCCAAGCAAAGAACATAGCAATTTGTAGGATCTGCCATGGAAGAAATGAAGAAATAATTACTTATAGAAATATCAAATTTGGAGACCACCATGTGGACACTATATAAAATATTCGTCACCATGCACAAAGCGGTTGTCTATCTATACAATTTTCAACAACCGGGTGCGAAGACAACCCAAACTCTTAAATACATCCACACTACTATTGCGCATGTACAGGAATGGACAATGAGTAAAAAGGGGGGCCCGCTTTAATTTCACAATATGATGAAGCCGTAGGCAGAGCTAAACAAAGCACAGATTCAGATGTTGATTCGGAACTATGAGAAACTCCCTCCACTCATCACTAACATTGAGGCTTTCTATGCATGATTGTATAGGAGTCTGGATGTCATAGTGAGGATACACACGATCCCTTCGATCGGAACCCTCACTCAATCCATGAGGAAGAACCAAGTCATGATGGAGGTCAACATGTATATAGAGAAGTTGATGTGCGAAGCCACTAGTGATGACTTGCAGCTGAGTGCAAAGAACATGCCGTAGTACATTGGTGGTCTAACCACACTCAATACAATGTTTTGCATGCTTCAGGATGAGTTGGACAAAGGTTTCAGAACCATATACTCGAAAGCTATGGAGGAAAGTGTCTGCTTCGATAAACAAATCACCAAACAATACAGGGACACAATAGTGTAGTGCCAAGCTTTGTATCAGTTCGTCACTAAAGACCACCACGAGGAGGTTACCGAGTTGGTATTTCCCCAACACCCAGGGTGATGTTGTCTGTCTTGTTAGGATGGCTCAAGCCTATTTTGTCCCACATGGGTATATGAGAAATTGCATTACTGTAAATATGTTGTAATTGAAATTCCAAGTGTCACTAGTGGAATGTGAATAGTCACTATGTAATGTGAAGAGTCATCAGGGTAGTCTAAGAGTCAAAGGGGAATGTCAAGGGTCACCCCACCCTTTGATATATATAGAAACTCATAACTCATAGTACAAGCTTTTGGGGAGCCAAGCTTTTGGCTAGGCATTGCTTATAAGAGGCTTGGAGAGTATTCTGACAAGCCTTGGATTCTCCACAACGTAGAGTGAGTACATCTCTTTAGAGGAGAAGGTAGTGTTGATTGTAATGTTCCACTATTGGGGCTAGTGGTTATCAATGGTGTATGTATGGATGGAATTTTCACTTAATAATATATAACAGAGGCAACACGTTTTCATGCATATGTTGTTATTTTAGTTGGACTATTCTTGTTTCTTTAGCAATGTATGTTATTTAACTTACACAGTGTATGAACTATTTTGTATGCAATTGTATGAATCTTGTTGCAGACATGTTGTTCGTTTAACCCGTCACTTTGGTTTGCGGACTATTCCGCTTTCTAGCTTGTGATGTCATTCTGCTTATGTGTTCCTTTCAGGCTACATACTATTACAGGCTTCTAAGGGACACACTTCCTTTTCCCCTCCTTGTGATAGAACCCCCATGCATATCACTTGACTTGCTGCAAGGTCACACACTTTCTTCCGACAAAGTTATCATACTTACCTTTGCACGCTACCACAGTAAAGGCATTACTTTACTACCTAATGATGGGACTCCTACTCCAAATGGTCTGAGATCTGGTTGGGACTTCTTACTGGGGAGATCCCCTGACATGTTGGTGGGTCCAACACTGTCAACATTTCTGGCACTAGAAGGAGGGTTAGATGACAAGCTGAGCCCTCAAAGTCTATTTTGAATCTCTACACACCATCCATGACTTACATTACAATCTCAACTCCGACATGTTTTTCTCATGCACATGACTTCGAAGTGTTGGAGGATTTATTAGATGAGTTTTCACGTACAAAGTATGATGATGAAGGTGGAGAAGCCTTGTTAAGACACTGAGTTTCATTCTTAGGCTTCTGTGAAAGGAATGAAGTCCCTTTGAATGAAATTTCTTATGGGTTGTTCACTTACACGCTCGATGAGCATGCTGAGAAATGGTGTCGCACATTGCCTGCAACCTCTATTCACTTTATGATCACATGATCAGAGATTTAATACATGCTTTCTATCACTATGACCGCAAAGCACTCAATAAATTATTTTTGGAATTATAGAAAGCAACCGATGAATCCATTGCGCAATTTTTGGAAGGCTTTTGTAATCTCGATTTTCAAATACCTGGAGATGAAATTGATTGGAAATTTCTTAGGGAAAGATTTCAGTATCTTATTCATGTATTTGAAAATCCACATGAGTTGGAATCATTCGAACCCCACCCATCATACCTCAATGTTAGAGCTTCCAAATCTAAGATAGACAAGGTTGCTGTCACAAGTGACCCTTTGTACCCTTATCATCAAACAACTCTAGCTCTGTAGGATGAGGTGGGAGAAGTTGCAAACCCATCTGTTGAACTGTCACATCCTCCCACCCCACCTGCTTTGTATATTTGTAAATATTTGGACTGCAACCTTGATGGTTGTCACAAGGTCTTGTCTTCTCAACCTCTATTTTCTGGTTCCTTTGATCCTCAGGATTGTACTGTGTTTTGTTCACTCGTTCCAGACTCCACCTCTATTGTTCATGAGGATCAAGTTGTTGACGGAGTTGGTGTTGAGTAGACAAACTGCGTTGTCATTTTTGATGAGTATGTGTGGGAATTTGATGAATAACCTGTGGTGAAGGATGACCTCCTTCTATCCAAACCTCATCCTTTTTCATGACATATTTTGTGATTCTGCCATTTCTAAATTCCCTTGTGAAAATTCATTCCTGGATGTGTCTACTTCTTATCATTCACATAACACATAGGATGTCAGTCTGTCATTGTTACATAATATTTTGTCACACCTCGTGCACTTCCCTGTGTCATACCCCAAAGTGCCCAAAACTTGGCAATTATGCAGTGTACCCATCCTGATATGTATTCTAGATCCTCCCTGAATAATTAATGAAAAAATGCCTTGAGCCTTCCCTGAAGAAATGGGCTGAGAAACCTAATTTTTGGGTCAACACAACTGCAACGCTGCCTACTCGTGCTGATGGTGGGTTGCACCATATTAGCCTCGTGCTGCTAGCATAGTTTTTACTTGGATACTTGTGTTGAACCCTAAAAGGAAAGTTTTCCCAAAGAGGACAAGAAGCTTCGTGATATAGTGGCTTCCAAAACGACGAGTTGGATGTTGTTTGTTGTGGATGTGGTTGAATTCTCCCAATTTTACCATTTGATATTATCCCTATGATCTTCTTCCTTGAGATGATGACCTTCCCCTATCTTTGATGAGATCCTAACTCCCTCTCCCTGCCTATATATCCATCCTCTTCCATTCCCAAATGGTTGGTCTCTGATTATTTGCACCCTTATGCTGAGATAGTGCCTATATTCTATTCACTTTAGATTGGAGAAGGAGTGCTTGAGCTTGCACTTGGACATTCACTCAAGGAGGGCTTACTAACATCAAGGCCTAGGTTGTATGTTTCCTCTTTCATTCATTAATATATAAAAATTTTGGTTCACTTTCCATAAATTCTTGTGTCAATGCTTCATTTATCTTAATGGTCCTTGATCTGTTAAGTGGATTACATTTGATTATGCTTGTTGCAGTTTTATGCTTTGTTGTGTCTTTGGCCTCGTGTGTAGGTATTCAAACATTGTGAGCAATAAAGATTGAACCTAAGGAGAAAGCGGTCAAGATCTTCAACAAAGGAGTGCATTATAGCATTAGAATGAGGTAGGTCTCCTTCCTCTTCTCTCATTTCTATTGTAATTTAGGAAAGTGTCTTGTAGATTGTTTTGTTTATTGCTAGACCCACTCATTGGGCTAGAGGAATCATCTCTGTCCATAGAGAGGATTTACCTAGACAAAAAAATGATGACTCTGATGGGGATCTTATAACCTTTCCATCCATTCCTTCGATCTAATTCTCTGATGATTTTGACAAACTTTCGATTTATTGGCTCGTGTGCATCACTGTAGCTTTATATAGTCACTGGTTTTTTCTTGAGAGTGTTGAGTCTAGTCAAATTGTTGAATTTTTTTATTTTTTCCTTATTTTCCTCGCTTAATGTGTTTTTTGGTCTTACAGAAGCACTGCCAATGATGATTTGGAATTTACAGTCATGCTACTATGCCTTTCATCACTACTTTTCCTTTAACAAGTGCGTTGATCCTAGAGGCTTGAAAAAATTAGGGTTTCTCCTTATTTTTAGTGGATCTCAACCTCTTTGAGTGTTTTTTAGTATGATCACAGTGTGTTTGTCTTTATTGTTGTCCTTTTGTGGTTGCAATTGTCTCTTTGCTTCTGTTGATGTTTGATTAAATTTGGAGTGTCTTCTAGGGTTTCTAGGTCTAGGTCACCCTTCATTCATCACTTGGCTTGTCTCCATGAGATTGATTGCCTCCATTTAGGAGTTTGATTGCGATCAGGTCATCATTTTCAAGTTACTTTCAATTCATATTTGTGGAGTTGTTTTCATTAGTATTGGATCATCTTTGTACTTTGAAAATTTATTTTACTCCATTGTCAAACGTGGATTACAATTGTTTTCTTTGGTGAAACTGAAAGTGTATGCTTGTTTTGATTTCATTGTTTCGAAAAGAAAAATTAAAGGATCTCTTCGTTTAAGTATTTTTGAAACGATTTTTATTCGAAACCAAAAATGAATGAAATTTTCATTTTAGTTGTTTTAAAATCCATTTTCCCTTTGCTTATGCATTAGTTTGCATTTTGAATCAAAGTGAAATAAAAAGACAAAAAAGATTAGTGCATCTTAGTGAAAGAAAAGTGATTTTTGTTTCTCATAAGATTGCATTTTGGCATTGCATTTGTTAGTGAAAGTGAAAGAGTAGTTTTTATTTTTACATCTTAAATTAAGTTAGGGAGATAGGTTTTGATGCATTTTTCTTGATTGATGCATTTGTTTAGTTGTCTCTCTTCGCTCATTAGTTTGGCCTTCATCGAATGAAAATATTTCATTTTTCTCATTTAGTTGCATTATAGGAATTTAGGTGACATCATTGAGCCATAAAATTGAAACCTAATTCAAGATAAACTTAAAATTTACCTCAATTAACCTAAGGAGAATTTGTAACCTAAAACAAATATCTAGAGGTTTAGGCTAGAGACGTGTTTCGATATCTTTATACATAGAAGTTGTTGTTAACTACCTGCATTGTATCCTGGGGGTGAAATATCATTCCAGTACATAAGTATATCGAAGGTTCTCTAGTACGTTTGGGTATATAGAAGGCACTTAAGTTTTTTAAGTATATAGGAATGCTCTCACCGAACGATTTTGCATTAGACAGTGCTAACACATACTTGTGCTCCCCATAACATTGACTATATATTGGGAGACCCCACTGGGTTGCTATCCTTTAGCCACAGGTAACCGAGTCAGTCGCCTTGTAAACATGATACACCAAACACAACATTTATGGATATCAGCCATCGTACGTTAAGTCCTTGGTTTTGGCTATGGTGTATTAATGGTTCACAGATACTTGGTAAACCCTCTTACCTAGTATTACCCTTATTTATTTATTTATTGTTTTGAGTCATAAAATTCATTACTAATGATAATATGTCGAACCCATGTAGTTTCTTCTTGCCCTCACATTGAGTAATTCCTTGTAAATTTAAATTTTTAAAATCCCTCAATGAAATCATCTATTTTGCTTCTTCTCTTGAGAGAAAGTCATTGTGGATGAACCATTTCATTCACCTCACAGTTCCCCTTCATCATTTGATACTGAAGGGTCTTCACAAGGAGTTCATCTTTAACTTTCACAGTCACTTGAAGCTCAAGGCTTTGAACTTGGAATTGTCCCAAGTATCCAACCCCTCAGTTCTCGTCCCCCACCTCGAGACTCATCATCGTACCAGGATTCTGATCCAGAAACCCCTGAGAGTCCACATAGGTTTTTTTTATACCCTCTAAATGTGCTTTTGATCCCTTTGTGATATCTCCTCAACATTCTTATAGTCCATACGATCAAACCGGTGTTCCTTTAGAGTTATCTCCTCGTCTATTTCGGATTCCTTCTTGTCGATTGTTTCCACCTATGGCTTCAGAAGGTGAGATTCCAACCTCTCCTCGAGGTCCTTTGGAAGTCTTACTCACACTCCTAGTGTTGATAATTATTTTGAATATGACTTTCCCTTGGAAGGCTTTCCTTATGTAGGAAGAACTCCATCTCAACCACCTCTGAAAAACAGTGGGCCTATGCTTCCACATTGTTATACGAACCTGACTCAATTAGTTTCAGGAACTCCCAGTGGTTCTTTGTTATACCCAAATCCAATTTGTTCATTGAATGCTATGCCTACTTCTGGTCCATTTATTCCTAACGTGATCCCTCACATCCCTGTGTAGACTATCGTTACTTTAATTCTGATTCAACCGAATATTCCATCACAACTGTTACCTTTGTTTCAACCTTCAATTCTGGTGCAACTGCAGTTTTGGTTTATACGTTTGTAACTTCCTCAATTCCCACATCAAGTGGAAAAAATGTGCCACTACCTCATTTGTAGCATGGGGGGAAAATCCAAATATCCCTATTCTCTCAAGTGGAATCCATTTGAGTGGATCACATCCTCACATGGTTGGAGTGAGTCAACTTGTCAGTGGTATTCCTAATCCCACTGAATCATCCGTTCCAACTGGAGCAAGTAATATGCAGTATCAATAGCCTTATTCTTCTTAGATACCCCTCCAACAGTCTTATGTTCCATATGTTTGACAAGCACTTCAAAATCCACCTTATATTCCGCAAGTATTTCCTCATATGCAACCTTGTAAAATCCCATTCCCGATGCATATGGTCAAATTCCAATTGGAAATTATCAGTACCAACAAGGAATTCCTCAAGGAAATGTTCAACAAAAACCTTTACATCAACAGGGGAAACCTTTGCAGTAGTTTCAACAACCTTAGCAACAACAAATGCAATTTTTCCAACAACCGAATCAACCCTTATATCTGTAAGGTCAACCATTGCAACAGCAAGGTCAGCCCTTGCAGCAACAAACCCAACCTTTATATCAACAAGGTCAAACCTTGCATCCACAAGGCCAACCCCTGTAGCAGCAGGGCCAATAACTTTATTCCCAGGGTCAACAGTTGCAATATCAACCTTACAATCCATATGCCACGCAAAATGTTTATCCACCTTATGGTTCTCAATGGCCTATGGCACGTCAATATAAACCCTACCCTAGACAAAAACCAACTTTGTGGGGCCAGAATCCACCTTATGGTTAGTGTATCCCTTAGTGGGGGGAAAATCAAGCCCCTTATGGTCAAAATACTCCACTTTAGGGGAAAAATCCTTACCAACAAGGTTGGAATCTGCAAACTGGGCCTTATCAAAGGCCTTACATGCCTTTCAACCCGCAATTGTCATTTCTAGTGACGTTGGAACTACCAAATGTCTCAAGGCTTACTAATGATCCAATACTTCATTCGCCTTATTGGCCTCTAGTTCCCACTAATATTCCTAGCGATTGCCCAAAATTAGAAGGAAAAGCTAAAGAAGAATCCCAGGCCCATGTGATGACTTATCACTTATGGTGTTCTTCCAATTCCTACATTGACGATTCTGTTTGTCTATGCCTCTTTCAACGAACCTTGACAGGTGCTGCTACAAAATGGTACATCGAGTTACCTCGAGGTATCTATGCAGACTTCAATTCTTTGGCCATGAGCTTCCTCACTCACTTCCAGTTATTGGTTCGTTATGAAACTAGTACCCACTTGCTTACATATCTAAAACAGGATACTGAGACGTCGATCACATCCATGAATGGAGACGCCGACATCGCCTCATCAAGTTTGAAATCCCTTATGAGTTGTTAACCAAATGGTTTACAAAATCATTTGTAATAAAACTCGTTGCAGATATAGCAATGGGAGGTTGTATTACTGAGGATCAAGCCATTTTCCATGCCCAGTATTTAGATTTGGTTCTTTCCAAATCTGGCATGCTATATGAGATTTTTCCTAATGCTCCAAGGCCATCTTTGGATCCAATATTTTTTAAGTCTCTAGATGTACCACCTGTCGATGGTATTATTGGATTAGTATCTCAAACTTCCACTAAAGCTTCTTCGAAGCATAAATATGTCCCTAATATGTTGTAGTGACTATAACCAGCCTCCAAAATTTTGCCTTAGCTTTGTTTTGGAGCCTCCCTATTAACCATCCTCAGCAACATGTCTTGCAATGTTAAGTACACAAGCTTCAATGGTTTTCTAGTAGATTACCAACCTGTGAAATGATAACTTGTTGCATCCCCCTCACAGGTTGTTTCTCCAGACTTGGTCAAGCTGCAAGCTAAGAAGCTCCCTCAAGAAATTGCGCAATTATGGAGGGGAACCAACCTTCCCTCTAGAAATTGTGCAATCCTATTTGGAAGCCTGTTGGGCTCCAGAATTGTGCAATTCTACTTGTCAACCGTCACTGGAAAAACTACACAATTTGTCCCAACATGACTGCTCAACCCATAAATTGCACAATTCTGGGCAGTAGTCAATCGCTCGGCTAGAAATTGCGCAATCCTTCTGGGAAGTCAGACCAACTCCCTCCTAGAAATGCATAAATTCTACCCTTTGTCAAGTAGGTTGTTGCATGTGCCATTGGGTTGACTGGTTCCACCCAGGATCGAGAAAACTTGACTTGCATGCATGAGCTGCCTTTTCATGAAATAGAAAAAAGAAACATGAAAAAAGCATCCCTAGATTTTAGGGAGCTATTTTTAGCAGATGGAGGTTACATGGAAAGATCGTTTTAGAATACTTCCTCCAAGTGTCGCTTTTTCCTAGTTTCGTGGCATGCACATGATGAGCCTCAAAATTATTTAATAGACGCTTAAGAGCTCACTTATTCACATCGATCTTGGAGCTTTGACATCCCACAACACATCCAAGAGTCTTCGACACCTCCAACTCATCTATTTATGGGTAAGTCCTCTTAACTTTTATTTTGTAGCATTTCTGTCGCTTTTTATGTTTGGCTTGTGTGAGTGCTATTTGCTTGAATTCTGTGAGTGCTTGCTGTCATTTTCTTGCATATTAGCTTGTACTAGCACCGTTTGAGTTTTCGTTAGCATCTCATTATTGTCGCATGCATGACACTATTTTTCACGAATGCTTCACCCACATGCATGTTGTTCTATTTTATAACTCTCCCATTTACTGTTTGCATGCACGACCATTCACTCCTACTTACACTCAGTATCACCATGCATTCACATTCACATTTTCTTTTAGTTTCCTGTTGGCAGGTCTCCGCAACCTTGACCCGGACTCTACCTCACTAAGACAACATTGCACAATCCTGAGAGGGAAGGCTCTGCCTTCCTCTCAGAAAATGCACATTTCTGCCCAGTGACTATCCTCCAGTCTTGCATTATGCAATTTTGAGAGGCAGTGACTGCCAGCCCGGAAAATTGCGTAATATAGTCACTAGGCCTGCAACCCTTGCCAGTTGAAATTGCGCATTGCACAATTCTAGCAGCTAGTAGGCTAGTCTGGATTGCACATTGCACAATTCCAATAGCCAACTAGCCTCCCCGTAGCCCAGACTGCCTTTTGTGCAGTTCTAGTAGCCAGTCTCTCGGCCTCCCAGGAAAAATTGCACAATCCTTGCCAGTCAATCCCCAGGTATGTTTCATGTCATTCCTAAAGTTTTCTTTGGTTTTAGCTGACAGTTTCTTGCCATGGATGTCGCTATGTCTCTAGATCTAGCAAGTCTTCATCCACCTCTCAACAGTTCAGGTTAAATGGCCTCCAAGAGAGTAGGATCAAAGGACACTGATGAAAGTGTAACTGGAGCAGCAATTGAGCGAGTTTCTACAAGTTTTCTGATCTATGAAGACACCAAGCTAATTGTAGCCAAGGAAATCAAGTTGAAATGGCAAGAGGTCAATGATGCATTTGCAGGCACATTTGGGGAAGACCTCAAATAATGCCAGGTCTATGTGAACATCCACAAGTCCATCTTGTACTAGATTGCATGCAGGTATCCTGTGCTCCCATGCATGAACATGATACATTGGATCATATCACACACTAAGCCCGAGACGATGACTTTGAGCAGTGTCAGTGGGATGGAGATTGTGAAATTCAGGGCACAGGATTATGAATAGATGTATCATATGTCGAAGCCAGTGATCACCATGGAGACACCCTTCAACATACCTAGTAACAATGCAACTCCAGAGATATCTTGAAGAACTGGGTGAAGGATCCGACCAAATTTAGGTTGACATCCAACCAGGTCTACAAGATGAAGATATTGTGGAAAGCATATCAATATTTGGTCATCTTTGCATGTCAATTGTATGGCCAAGAGAGCACGGAAACCTTCCGGTAGAGTTGGATGATTGTGTTGGACCAACTGGACAGAGAAGGAAAAACATGAAACTAGTCCGACATGTTGGCTCACCAACTAAAGGAACACGTAACAAGAGCTTGAGAGCCACCCAAAGGTATGATAGCAGAAATATACATGTCTGCCTACATCTCGGATGTAATCTATGCCTGTCAGGAGTTCCCAGGCTTGAAGTGGGCATGGACATCGGTGGAGACCTTTATGAACACTTATTGTAAGATGTTTTCTGAATCAGGGAAAATTTTAAGAACCCCCCCTAAATTTATAAATATAATAAATGGGCGAATCTCCATGGTATATAGGAAAAATGGAAGGCGATTTTATCAATAATATAATATGTATATATAATTTTTTGGCGAATCTTTCACGAGGCATGGCGAATATTTTACTCAATTATAAAATCTTGTAAGATCTTGGCGAGTCTTTCACTAAATAATAAAACTTTGTAAAGTCCTAGTGAATCTTAGCATAGGCTACATGCTGGTTCAATTCTCCCATTTAAATAGGCTACATTCCAGGTGAAAACCATGGGTCAATACCATGTGCCATTTTTATTTTTATTAATTCTAATATTAGGGTTAATAATGCTCTTTTGCATGTTATTAATAACAATCTAGTCCGTGGTATTTGTCCCATAGTATTTTGGCCATGGGTTTCACCTAAATATAACCCATTTTTTGAGTGTTCGTAAATATAAGGTGACTTATGGAGTAAATATAAAAAAGTGTTTTATTTGTTTACCATACCTCTCGTTTATTTATATTTTTATTAATTTACCATACCTCTTTTACAAATATGGTATTTGGCCCATAGGATTCACTTAAATAAAACCTCTTTCTTAAGCCTTCATAAATAGAACGAGGGTTATGGACTAAATATAAAAAGAGGTTTTATTTATTTATGATATGTCTAGTTTATTTATATTTTTATTTATTTACCATACCTTTTGAGTAAGTATAAAAAGACGTTTTATTTATTTACCATACCTCCACTTTACTTATATTTTTATTTGTTTACACCCTTACATGTATATAAGGTGACTTATGGAGTAAATATAAAAAATGTTTTATCTATTTACCATACCTCTCATTTATTTATATTTTTATTAATTTACCATACCTCTTTTATAAATATGTTATTTGGCCCATAGGATTCACTTAAATAAAACCTATTCTTGAAAATGGGCGAATGGAAGGTTGTAAGTCCTAATTTCAAGGGCTAAATTTACCTTTTTTACCCTCTCCCTTAAAATAAGGTGGGCTATTTCAGGTGATTTGTAAAAATGTACTATGATACAAAATATTCGCCCACTAAAAATTTAAAACCCCTTAATTTCGCCAAAGGGCGAACATTCGCCCCTAAAATTATCCTTGGTCTGAATGTAGCTTCAGAGGATTTATCACACAGCCATTCAATATTTCCACCCCTGTGTACAAGATGATATTTGAACAGGATCCACCCTGTATGTCGAAGGCAACAATGCAGGCACTGATCAATATAGAAGATTAGTATGCCTCACCGTCCTGCACCTTCATACAGATGTACAACATGGAGAAGCCTCCGCATGTTCTACTGAAGTTTTCCTTGGACAAACTCGTCATGCAAGAAGTATCATATCACATCTTGGCAGGATTTTCAGCTAGGTTGCACCAGAAGAAGAAGAAACCTTGGCCTGCTCTTCCATTATGGATCAGGTTATATGAGATACGAAATTTCAAGCATGCGGATGTCGAAGTAGAAGAGATGAAGAAATATCCGTTCGACACCGGAAGTTACAACCCATATGACCTGCATTGTCTTGTGAAAGACCACTGCATGAGAGTACAATTTACTTGGATCCACGAGGCATGTCATTGGGCGGAGGAAGACCCATGAAGATATTGTCACAGCTTCTCCAGACCCAATGAACTGGTCAACCTCGCTATGTAATGGTTAGCGAAGCAATGTGAAGCAACATCTTGAAGAGCACCAGTAGCAGCAGAAGCAGAGGTTAACATACCAGTGCATGACAAGGGCAAGAGGAAGATTTTTGACAACATGGAGGAGGAACAAAGATGAAAGTTTCGAGTAGACCCACTTGTGCAGAAAGTAGCTTTGGCAATAGAGGCAAAGAGGTAATGACGCGAAAAGAGGAATGCATAAAGGCAGAGAGAAAAATAGAGAATGGAGGAAATAGAGGAGTTGCATGAATTAAAGGAGAAAATCAGGAAGGAACAGGAGTTGCGTAGACAGGAGAAGGAAGCACAACAGGAACAGGTACAACAGGGAGCGCAACATGTAAAAACAGATGAAACTTTGCCTGTACAAGTAGTCGACTCATCCGAACAATTGACATTAGGCAGAAGGGGTGAGCCAGCATAGGAGTAGGACTTTGCTCAAGAGATTGAACAAGCACTTGAGCAAATGGATACAAACATGGAGCAACAAGAGTTAGAGAAATACATCAAACTCATGCCTCACCACCAAGAGATTGATCCACTAGCTTCACTGAATCCAGAGCCAGAGCAAGTCCCAAGTGACCAAGGAGACACTCAGATCCTTAGAGACAATCCAGAAGAGGAGATGCACAACATCTCATTCGATGAATCCCAACCTAGAGTTGTGCAATCTCGCTGAGTGTCAACTCCAGATGATCACACATCTCCTGCGCAGTTTGAGGAATGAGTGGTTGTGTCTGACGTGCACAAACATCCAACAACATTGGCCGATGCTACCAAATCATGTGTTGAAGCCACTAGCTCGAGTGTTCACTTCCTGATAGGTGAGAATAAACAAATGGATAAGGAGTTACAAATGGCCAAGTAGGGAGGAGAGTTGGTTATAACATCCACCCTAGCAGAGTCAAAGAAGGAAATACTAGATGAAGTATTGTCCCTTGACATAGTCATGCGAGCATTGTATTCCAAGTTTGGTACCATGCATAAGGCAGTTGTCCATCTCAATGGTTGGTAGCAGTGATGTGCAAGGACAACATGTATCTTATCGAACATGCATGTTGTTGTTGATTACATGAAAACATGGACAATGAGATACAAGGGAGCCTCGTTACACTTGCCTAAGATGATGAAGCCCAGAGCGGTCGAGCTGAAGGCATGTATCCGGAGTCAGATCTGGAACTATGAAGATCTCCCACAGCTCATCACTAGTCTACAGGCTTCCGATGCATGGGTATTTAGGAGTATGGATGTTTTTGTGCATGCACATGCAATCCCGTCTATTGGGACATTCACTGAGGTGAAGATAAAGGCATAGGTTCGACTGTAGCTTGACTCGTACTTTGATGAGTTAATGTGCATAGCCACCAGCCGAGACTTGGTGATCAGTATGTTGCTGGTTCAGTTGCACTCAAGACAATGATGCACATGCTATCAGACGAGTTGAATAGAGGAGCCCAAGCAGTGTACCCAGATGCTATGGAGGCAAGAGTTCGTTTCCAGAAATATGTCACCTTAGAGTACATGGACACAATCGCGGACTACCGAGCTTGGCATCAGTTTTCTACTGTCGACCACCATGATGATGTCGAAGACCTGGTCTTCCAACAACTATCTGAGTCATATTGATGTCTTGCATGGCATGCTCAAGCATATTTTGTCTCACATGGGTACATGTACAGATTGTATGTAATGTCTTGTCAAATGTAAGTTCAAGTGTCAATAGTTGGATGTAACAGTCATAGGGTAGATGAAGAGTCATGAGGGTAGGTGAACTGTCATAAAGGGGAATGTCAAGGGCCACCCCACCCTTTGCTATAAATAGTCCCTCATAACTCATTGTAGAGGTTTTTGGTCAGCCAAGCTTCTAATAGGAATATCTTAGAGAAAGCTTAGACAATATTGTAATGAGCCTTGGTTTCTCCACTATGCAGAACTAGTATACCTCTTTGGAGGAGCAGGTGGTTGTGGCTGTAACATTCCGCTATCGAAACTAGTGGCTGGACATGGATGTATTTAATGACTAGAACTTACACTTCTTAATATAATAGAGTCAACACATTTCATGCATATGTCGTATTGTATTCCAACTATCTTATTTACTCTAAATGATATATGTATTTGTTTCCTTACACATGCATGTATGGACTATTTTGCATAAGTATGTATGAATCTTACTGAAATGTGCTGATTGGTTTGACCATCACTTTGGATTGCTCGCTAACTTTCTTTCCAGTTCATGATGCATCCTAGCTCGTGTGTTCCCTTCCAAGCCACGTACTATTACAAGTTTCTAAGGGGTGCACTCACCCCACTTTCCATGTGTTAGAACTATTCATGCACCTTCCTTGACTCGCTGCAACTATCACACCCTTGCTACCAACAGGGACATCTTACTTTCCTCTATGCGAAACCATGATCAAGGAAATACTGTATGACCCACTGTTGGGACTTCTACACCAAACAATCTGAGGTCTAATTGGGACTTCTTACCGGGGAGATCCCCTGACATGTTGGTGGGTCTAGCACCATCAACATTTATGGTGCTAGAAGGAGGGCCAGATGACAAGCTATGTCCTTTCATCCTGTTTTGAACCTTTTCACATCTATCATGGATCTTGTTATAGTCATCCCTCCATGATGTTTTTCGCATTCTGAACCTCTTCACATCACGAGGGATTTTTTGATCTCTTGTCTGAATTCACGTATGATGGTGAAGGCGAAGTGGCTTGGCCTATGTTCATACATGACTTCCTTGCCATGCTTGACGAGGAAGATGGATGTTCTGACGAACAGGCCAGTCTGTTGCTTGCACATGCACTTTGCGAATCCCCACGATAATGGTGCTGCAACCTACCGGCTGATAGCATGCACTCACTTGAGCATTTCTGTGATCTCATTGAAGATACTTTCCATAATTTTGATCCAGACCATCTTGACCAAAAACTATTACAACAATGGAAGGCCCCGCATGAATTTCTGGATGATTTTTGGCATCGATTCCGTGTTTTGCAGTTTCAAGATCTGATAATCCAGATGAAATTCTAGTATCTCATTGATAGATTCGAGTATTGTCTTATCAAATCTGTCAATCCCAAAAGGAAATATGAGCCTAAGCCTCACTCAACATACTTCAATGATGGAGCTACGCAATCACAGATGGACACAGTCATTGTCACAAGTGATTGTCCATCGTCCCCTCATCAAATAGCTCCACCACTGTAGAGTGATGCGGGAGAATAGGCACACACATCTATTCAACTGTCACATCTTCCCAACATCACTTCACTTAATTTTCATGCAGATTTGGTTGTGAGTCCATCGAGTTGTCACATGCATTTTGTACCACAACCTCCGTCTTCGTACTCGGATGATCCTCCGGATGATATTGTCTTGTGTTCTTCCATTCTAGACTCTACACTTGTTGTGAATGAGGATCAAGCCATCGACGGAGTTGGTGTTGCACAACCAACATGCATTGTCATTCATGAAGAGTATGACTGGGAGCTTGAGCATCAACACTCGACGAAGGATGACTCCTTTCTGTTTGAGCCTCCTCCATTCTTCCCTGACCTCTTTGGTGAACCTTCCATCCATGATTTCGCATGTGTATCTCCATCTATAGATGCACCCATTGTTGATCAATCACAGGACACACCGGATGTCAGTCCATCATATGACAATGGAGAGGATAAATTATTCATTAAAAATCCACTTGAATTTTAATCTGCTTTTTTCGGAAACAAAGAGGTCAATTTGTCAGCTTCTCATCTACCCCTCTGTTTGATTCATCAAATCATGATGCTGATGAAATCATTGATTTTTCTGATCGTAGTTGTCATGATCTATTTAATCACATATTCGATCACGATGATGATTCTATTGCAGTTGATATTTTGAAGCCATCGGTTTATGATGATCTATTTGTCGACGAAGTCGAAACCCCCCAGACTGTAGAGGCACATCAGCCCAAGCTGATGTTTATGTCAGGCCCTTGTTTTCCTGAGGTTGGTTTCACTTCCTATCAGGAAATTGTTTAAACACCCAAAGCTCCTCATCATTCATTTGTATGCATTGAAGATCAATCTCACATAGATCATACTTCCTCCACTCAAACTGCAAAATCTCATCGCTCATGCATTAAATGAATCTTACATTGCAAGCACATGTGCATGATGTAAGTTGTCTTTATTTCTTCCATTTTCTTCCATGTCATAGATAAGAGTATGTGTATTCTTAACAGCTACACGTAGTGTCGCAAAACACCATGACAAGTCCATGGACTGCATGTCATGCACTTGCACTCACTTATGTTCTGTGGACACATTGAAGCACAAAGTGTGTTTGTCTTCATTGTTATATCTTTCTTGTTTGTTGGTTCGCACAACTGGATTTCTCATGAACCATGCCTTCACCAACATGGGTCAACCAATGTGCTGGTGGCTGCATTGGAAGTATCACTTCACGTGATCAGGCCCATGCACCATTAGCTTAGGAGTAGGAGTAGTTTTTACTTTTGGTTGTTTTCTTGCATGCTTGTTTGCTTACTTTCTTCACATGTCTATTTGTCTGCTTACTTTTTTGCATACCTGCTTTTCTTTCATATTTACTTCTACATTTTCTTTGTCTTATGTTTGTTTGCTTGTTTTTTACTCGTAGGATAGTTTTGCATGAAACAGTGTGTGACTCTTGAAACAAGTTAGATAAAGTGTAAGAGGACTTGTACAACTATCATGACTTGGTTACCTGTCTTCCTGCCTCTATATGAAGAACTTGTTATCTTCAGTCCATGATGCGCCAATGGAAAATACGTACTGTTTGAAGTGAACCTTCATGAAAAAACAACGCTTGCACACTAACTAGTGTCACCTACTCTAGTCAGTTGTCTTTGGGTTAAACCTTGGCAGCTCCGTCAAGTAGATTAAGGTGAGGGGGAAAACCTTAACAGGCACGTTAGAGGTATATAATAAACTACTTCTCTGAAGGAACAACCTCTTCTGCTCTCAATAAGTTTGGATCCCTCTTTCGCCTCTGAAATGAATAAGTTTTATGCACAGTTATGAAAAATGAAAAAAATGAAAAGTGAAAAATGAAAAATGAAAAATGAATAAGGGGAAAGAAGAGAAAGGCTTCCTATGCAGAGAGGTGATGCAAGTAACTCTGCCAGGGTATTGACTAGGTTCGCTAGTACCGGAGCGATGCTTGTATTCCTGTGTGACTCTACCGGGGTACTGTCAAGGCTTGGTGGAAGC
The DNA here is from genome assembly GCA_031772625.1 of Pinus tabuliformis. Taxonomy (NCBI): domain Eukaryota; kingdom Viridiplantae; phylum Streptophyta; class Pinopsida; order Pinales; family Pinaceae; genus Pinus; species Pinus tabuliformis. The sequence goes on from CM062814.1 coordinate 924,595,013, forward strand.
GGAGCAACACCAGAGATGAAACTAAGACTTTGACGACTATACTACTTGTGCACCAATATACCCCTCTACCCCAATTGAAATAATTGTGTTGGCATGGCTTGGGATGTGTGTCGACCGACCAAGAGCTTGGTAGATGCTACATCTTACAATCAAGAAAGTGTGGAAACTAAGATGAACTGAGAACTGAACAATACTTCCAGAGGTGTTAGACTTTCTTTTCATGAACAAGGTCCATTCATAGAGCTAGAGTTCTACCAGTATGTCGCCAAGTGTTTTAGTGGCTACAACCACCCTACAAAATTTTTCCTTAGCTTCGTTTTGTAGCCTCCCTACCAACCATCCTCAACAGCATGTCTTGCATTGTCAAGTACGCAAGCTTCAGTGGTTTTCTAGCAGATTTCCTAGTAGGACTGCTCAGCTAAAAAATTACGCAATTCTGGGTAGAAGTCAGCTTCTCAGCCTAGAAATTGCACAATCTTTCTAGGCAGCTAGCACAACTCCCTCCCAGAAATGCACAACTTTTATCCTTAGTCACGCAGGTTGTTGCATGTGTCATTGGGTTGAACAGTTCCAATCGGGACCAAGAAAACTTGATGTGCATGCACGGGTTGATTTTTCCTGAAATACAAAAAAGAAACATGCAAAAGGAATCCCTAGATTTTAGGGAGATATTTTTAGCAGCATGGGGTTACATGCAAAGATCGTTTTATAATCTTTCTTCCAAGTGTCGATTTTTCCTAGATTCGTGGCATGCGCGTCATGAGACTCAAACTTATTTATTCAATGCTTTAGAGCTCACTTATTCACATCGATCTTGGAGATCTGACATCCCACAACACATCCAGAAGTCTTCGTCACATCCATCTCAAATATTTATGGGTAAGTCCTCTTAACTTTTCTTTTGCATCATTTCTATCACTTTTTGTGTTTTGGCTTGTGTGAGTGTTGTTTGCTTGATTTTTGCGAACACTTGTTGTCATTTGCATGCATCTTAGGTTGTACTAGCACCGTTTAAGTTTTTGTTAGAATCACACTATTGTCACATGCATGACACTATTTTGCATGAACAGTCGCTGATTCAATGACTCACTTCACCCACATGCATGTTGTTTCATTTTCTGAATCTCCCATTTGTTGTTTGCATGCATGATCATTCACTCCTGCTTACACTTAGTATCGCCATGCATTCACATTCACATTTGCTTTCAGTTGCCCATCGACAGGTCTGGGCAACCTTGGCTCGGGTTCTGCCTCACCAAGACAACATTGACTATCCTCTAGTCTTGCATTGTGCAATTCTAAGAGGTAGTGACTGCTGGCACAGAAAATTCTGCACTGCAGTCGCTGGGCCTAAAACCCTTGCCAGCTAAAATTGTGCATTGCGCAATTATAGCAGCCAGTAGACCCAATATGGATTGCACATTGTGCAATTCCAGTAGCCAACCAACCTCCCAACAACCTAGACTGCCTTTTGTGCAGTTTTGGAAGCTAGTCTCTCAGCTTCCGAGGAAAATTTTGCAATCCTTGCCAGTCAATCCCTAGGTATGTTGCATGTCATTCCTCAAGTTTTATTTGGTTTTAGCTTATATATTTCTTGCCATGCATGTCACTATGTCTCCAGATCTAGCAAGTGTTTGTTTGCCTCTCAACAGTTCAGGATCAATGGCCTCCAAGAGAGTAGGATCAAAGGACACTGATGAAAGTGCAAATGGAGCAGTCGTTGAGTGAGTGTCTACAAGTCTGCCAATCTATGAAGACACCAAGCTGATTGTAGACAAGGACATCAAGCTGCAATGGTAAGAGGTCAATGATTCATTTGCAAACACATTTGGGGAAGAACTCGAAGACCACCAGGTCTATGTGAACATCCACAAGTCCATCTTGTACCAAATTCCATGCAGGTATCCCGTGCTCCCATGCACAAACATGATACATTGTATCATCTTGCACACTGACCCCGAGACGATGACTTTGAGCAGTGTCAGAGAGATGGATATTGTGACCTTCAAGGCACATGATTATGAATAGATGTATCATATATCAAATCGAGTGATCACCATGGAGACACCCTTCAACATACCTAACAAAAATTCCAACTCCAGAGATATCTTGAAGAACTAGGTGAAGGAGTCGGTCAAATTCAGGATGACACCCAACCAGGTCTACAAGATGAAGATACTATGGAAGGCATATCAATACTTGGTGATCTTTGCATGTCACTTTTATGGCCAAGAGAGAAACGAAACCTTCTCACAAAGTTGGGTGATCGCATTGGACCAACTGGATAGAGAAGGAAAAACATGCAACAGGTCTGACATGTTGGCTCACCAGCTGAAGGAACAGGTAACAAGAGCTTGACAACCACCCAAAGGTATGCAAGCAAAAATCTACATGTCCTCTTACATCTTGGATGCAATCTATGCCCATCAGGAGTTCCCCGGCTTGAAGTGGGCATGGACATCAGCAGAGGCCTCTGTGAACACTTATTGTAATATGTTTTCTAAATGTAGCTTTAGAGGACTTATCACAAAACTATCTGATCATTTTGTCACCCTGGTGTACAAGATGATATTTGAACAGGATCCACCCTGCATCGAAGGTAGAAATGGAGGCATTGATCGATATAGCAGATTGGTATGCCTCATCGTTCGGAACCTTCATACGGAAGTACATCATGGAGAATCCTCCGCATGTTCTACCAAAGTTTGCCTTGGACAAAATCATCATGCAGGAATTATCTTATCACGTCTCAGTAGGATTTTCAGCTAGGTTGCATCGGAAGAAGAAGGCACCTTGGCCTGCTCTTCCATTGCATATCGGGTTATACGGGATACAAAATTTCAAGAATGCGGATGTTGAATTAGAAGAAATGAAGAAATATCCATTCGATGCCCGAATTTACAACTCGTATGACCCGCATTATCTTGTGAAATACCACTACATGAGAGTACAGTTTACTTGGATCCACGATGCATGTCATTAGGTGAAGGAAGACCCATGGAGATATTGTCATAGCTTCTCCATACCCAATGAACCAATTAGCCTCACTGTAGAATGGTTAGTGAAGTAGTGTGAAGTAGCATCCTAGAGAGCACCAGCAGCAGCAAAAGTAGAGGTAAACATACCAGTGCGCTATAAGGACAAGAGGAAGAACCAGCAACAGCAAAAGCAGAGGTAAACATACCAGTGCGCGATAAGGACAAGAGGAAGATTGTCGACAACATGGAGGAGGAAAAAAGTTGCAAGTTATGAGCAGACCCACTTGTGCAGAAAGAATCTTTGGAAATAGAGGCAAAGAGGAAACAACTCGACAAGAGGAAATCACAAAGGTAGAGAGAAAAATGGAGAATGGAGGAAATAGAGAAGGAGTTGCATGAGTTGAAGGAGCAACTCTGGAAGGAACAGGAGTTGTGCAGAAAAGATAAGGAAGCGCAACAGGAATAGGTACAACAGGGGGTGCAACATGTATAGACAGATGAAATTTCACCCATACAGGTAGTCGACTCATCTGAACAGCTGGCATTACGTAGACAGGGTGAGCCATCAAAGGAGCAAGACTTTTCTCAAGAGATTGAACAAGCACTTGAGTAGATGGATACAGACATGGAGCAACATGAGTTAGAGCAAGAAATTGACCTCATGCCTCACCACTAAGAGGTCAATCCACTAGTTTCACTAGATCTAGAAGTGGAGCAAGTCCCAAGCAACCAAGGAGACACTGAGATCCTTGGAGAAAATTTGAAATAGGATATGCACACCATCATCCCAACATAGAGTTGTGCAATATCGCAGAGTGTTGACTTTGGATGATCACACATCTCCTGCGTAGTTTGAGGAACAAGTGATCATGTCTGACGTGTGCAAACATCCAGCAGCATTGGCCGATGCTACCAAAGCATATGTCAAAGCCACTAGCTCGAGTGTTCTCTTCCTGATAGCTGAGAACGAGCGAATGACTAAGGAGTTACATACCTCCAAGAAGGGAGGAGAATTGGTTGCAACAACCACCCGAGAAAAGTTGAAGAAGGAAATATTGGATGAAGTATTGTCCCTTGACACAATCATGCAGGTGTTGTATTCCAAATTTGGTACCATGCATAAGGAATTTGTCCATCTCAATGGTTGGTAGTAGCGATGTGCAAGGAGAGCACGTATCTTATCAAACGTGCATGATGTTGTTGATTACATGCAAACATGGAAAATGAGGTAAAAAGGAGCCCCATTACACTTGCCTAAGATGATGAAGCCTAGAGCGTTCGAGCTGAAGGCATGCATCTGGAGTCAAATTCGCAACTATGAAAATCTTCCATAGCTCATCACTAGTCTACAGGCTTCCCATGCATAGGTATTCAAGAGTATGGATGTTGTTGTGTGCGCACATGTGATCCCATCTATTGGGACACTCATTGAGGCGAAGAAAAAGGCACAGGTCTGACTAGAGCTTGACTTGTACTTTGACGAGTTGATGCACATAACCACCAGCCTAGACTTGGTGATCATTACAGACACCATGCACAAGTATGTTTCTGGTCCGGTTGCACTCAAGACAATGATGTGCATGCTATTAGGTGAGTTGGACATAGGAACCTGAGTAGTGTACCCACATGCTATGGAGGCAAGAGTTTGTTTCCAAAAAGATGTCACCTTAGAGTACATAGAAACCATCATGGACTAACTAGCTTGGCATCAGTTCGCTACTGTCGACCACCATGAGGATGTTGAAGAGATGGTCTTCCAACATTTGTCCGAGCCACAGTGATGTCTTGCATGGCTTGTTCTATCCTATTTTGTCTCACATGGGTACATGTGCAGATTATATTTAATGTATTGTCAAGTGTAATTTCAAGTGTCAATAGTTGGATGTAATAGTGTTAAGTTATGGTATGTTCTATGCTTAGATCAATTTACTTTTCTCACTTATTATTATTCATAGATTAGCAATCACATGTGCATAAGTAAAGTACAGATAGAACATTAAACGATCAATAGAAAACAAGCCAAGACAAGAGACACAAGATGTGGTGGCTAGCCAGGGACAAACCCCACAATGTGTGGGGAAACCCTTTAATCAAATCTTCTTTTATCTTCAATAATTCAGCAGAGAGAAATAGTACAATAAATCTGATTTATATCAGCAGTAGCAAACCCTAGATCAACAACATCAGCATTAGCGGCTTCATCATCAAAACTAGGGCAGTCGATATCTCACAAACCGACCATTGGATCGGCTTGATTCCACCACCAAAAGTTGCAGCCTTCAAAGGAGGTCCACATGAACCTACAACGTATTTCAAAAGAGGAGGTTTGATGGTCCACGCTGGTCAAAGTTTGGATCTACAGTTGCAACTTCAGTTTCAGCAACTTCCTTCAAACAAGGGCAGTCGATATCTCGCAAACCGACTGTCGGATTGACTTGATTCCACCACCAAAAGTTGCAGCCTTCAGAGGAAGTTTAGATGAACCTACAACACAGTTCAAAAGAAGAGGTTTGATGGTCCACGCTGGTCAAATTTTGGATTTGCAGTTGCAGCTTCAATTTCAGCAGCTTCCTTCAACATGTGTGAGAGAGAGTCTCTTTTCTGCACAGTAGAGAAGAGCCTCTTTTCTTCACAAGAGAGAGAGAGAGAGATGTGATGAGATGAGTGAGTGCAAATGAGGAAAAATCCTCCTGTATTTATACACAATTGTTGATGTTTGAATAGATGCGACTGTTGGGATTCTGAGCCTACATGAGTGTAGGCCAGCGTGATAATAATTCCATAATCAAAATAAATTCATATCTCCATAAATACTTATCAGAATTGGATGATCTTTAGATCAATCCTACACCCCTCGATGAGAGGAATCTAATAAAAATATTATCAGCCATGAATAAGATGACCCACATGAAGTTTAGCCCTAGTTTCCAATTTTAACGCTCCCTCTCAACTAGGGAGAACTTTATCTGCAATCTGACTGTCAGTCGCTACTATTCATCCATCAAATGCACTGCCCTATACAACCTGACCCTTGCCCTGCTCTGCTTTATTCTACCTGTTTTAATTTGTCTTATTCTGCCCTGAACTAATCTGTACTGCTCTGCTCTATTTTGCTTTGCTCTGCTTTGTTTTGTTCTGCTCTGCTTTTGTACGAATGATGAAGAAGAATAAATGATCGAGGATGTATCATACTGACTCAAAGTTAGTCTCAGAGTATGTACCAATGGTCCCAGACCAGTCTCAACCGACCTGAAGTCAGCGTCATAGTGAGTACAACTCCTACCACTGTTCCTAGACTAGTATCATCCTCCACTGACTCAAAGTCAGTCTGAGAGTGCGTAGAACTGGTCCTAGACCAGTCTCAGCTGACCCGAAGTCAGCGTCATAGTAGGTACCACTCCTACCACTAGTCCCAGACTAGTATCGCAGTCTCAGAGAGTGTACCACTAGTCCCAGACCAGTCTCAACTAACCTGAAGTCAGCATCATAGTATGTATCACTCTCACTGGTCCCAGATGAGTATTGCACTGACTCAAAGTCAGTCTCAGAGTGCGTACCACTAGTCCTAGACCAGTATTAACCAACTTGAAGTCAACATCATAGTAGGTACCACTCCTACCACTGGTCCCAGAATAGTATCATTGATCCCAAATCAATGAAGGTCATCCTAGCATAGGGAGTACGGTAGATACAACGATCCATCCATCGGTACTACTATGGTCCCTAACTTCATTTCCCTGCTCATTGATCAGATGAGAGGTACTTCCCATGAGTCCCTGACTGCATGGGTAGGATGCCTTGATAGGAGAACTTAATCAATCCAATTCTCACAGGAGAACTAATTATCCTGCTACACAATCGCCATGGAGAACACATCATCCAGGCCTCACAGGAGAACTAATCATCCTGCTACATAATTGTCATGGAGAACACATCATCCAGACCTCACAGGAGAACTAATCATCTTGCTACATAATCGTCATGGAGAACACATCATCCAAACCTCACAGGAGAACCAATCATCCTGCTACATAGGAGAGCGAATCATCCTGTCCCACAAGAGAGTGAATCATCTTGTCCCACAAGAGAGCGAATCATCTTGTCCACAAGAGAGTGAATCATCCTATTCACAAGAGAGCTAATCATCCTGTCTCACAAGAGAGTGAATCATCTTGTCCCATAAGAGAGCGAATCGTCTTGTCCACAGGAGAGTGAATCATCCTGTCCACAGGAGAGAAAATCATCCTATCTCACAAGAGAGTGAATCATCTTGTCCCACAAGAGAGCGAGTCATCTTGTCCACAGGAGAGCGAATCATCCTGTCCATAAGAGAACGAATCATCCTGTCTCACAAGAGAGCGAATCATCCTATCCCACAAGAGAACGAATCATCTTGTCCACAAGAGAGCGAATCATCATGTCCAAGGGAGAGCGAATCATCCAGTCTCACAAGAGAGTGAATCATCGTGTCCCAAGAGAGCGAATCTTCTTGTCCACAGTGTGCACAACCAGGGAAGGGTGAGTCACCCTATGGTCATATGTTGCTCTATTAAGAACTACAAGCCCCCAGAGCTCCCAGAGCTCAATGTATGCAACATGCAGGACCCTTTTACAAGAGTCTCTCGATGACTCCAAGTCATTCAGGAAAATCACCAATATGATCTTTCCCCGGGGCTCTGACAAAGTGTAGCGACTTGTACATCATCTTAGTGTGATGGAGTCTCCTTGCTCATTGACTTACCATATCCCAGATAAGGCAGTATCTGATGTCTATCTATTGGAGAAATCATTGAATACACGATTTCTCAATACTCGAATCCCATCTTTGGTTGCCATAGAGAATAACAGTGGTATTCATCATGTGTGCTCACTAACGAGTTTTCATAACTAGGCAACTTCATACGAGGTCATACTCGTAGTTATGTATTCGGTCTGAGTGGTACTTATAACAACCGATTTCTGCTTCCTGCTCACCCATGATATCAAAGCAGAATCCAAAGAGAACTAGCACTGAGAAGTGCTCTAATGATCCTTCACACTGCCTGCCCAGTCAGCATTCGAATAATCATGCAGTTTTTATATTTCCAGCAGTGTATCTCGATCCATGATAAATTATGCCCCGAAGATATCTCAAAAGGTTCTTGGCACCAATCTAGTGAAACTCAACCAAATATGATGTCACCATGCTAACTATAAAACATATGTCCAGAATCCAACTCCCTCTTACTTCTGAAAATGAGAGGGTTTTCACTTGTTAGAAATAGTTCGTCCGCATAAGGTGCCGGTATGAGATGTCTATCATCCACAACCTTCAGGTAATGGTTTGGATCAGTTTCACTCCTAGTGAATCTCAGCTTCATCAAATAGCTATCAATCCTCTCATACTACACCCGGGGTGCTTTGCTTCAAGCCATAGGGGGCTTTCTTCCACCTGTATACATGGGATTTCTGTTCATGAATATCAAACTCCGCAGGTTGTTCCAAACCTATGGCCCTGCTACCAGAGGGGAATGGTCCCCTTGTAAGATTTTCCTTCGGTACATCTTAGACATGTACTTTCATTCTCCTTTTGAATTCAGGCTTCCTTCTCACCATCTGACTCATAGACCTCTGGTCCTATGTGTTAATGGACATGGTCCCCAGTGGACTTCCTACAACCCTAAACTGAAAAACATCTTCGAAAATTCAATTTTCAAACATGTACCTTTCCATTGATGAATGCCACCATAAAACCTTTGACTTCCATTCCCTTTTTAGGATGGGTGGCATTGGCTCCAAGTGTAATCCCATGATTGTTTCCATCTCTACCAATTTAGAGAGTGCACCCTTCTATCTGATGAAATGCCTGAAAGAACTACAATCAATATGCCAGATTCCCGAAGAATTTAAAGGAGAGGGCCAATACAAGATAACACTTCTTTATCTTATCAGAAACAATATTTGATTCTTCATATCTGCGGTTCCTTGTTTTCTTTGAAGAGTCGACCAATTTTCCTTGAAGAACTACGTTACCTGTCATTCTTTTGAAGATGTCCCAGGAATGATCATCAAGTGATGTGTCCTTGCCATTTGGACACTCCTTCTCATAATGGCCGAACTTATTGCAACCAAGGCATCCGCCTTTACTTCCACCCTTAGATCCGAACTTCCCAATGAAATGATGTATATATGGGTCATCAAAAAATTCTACCACACCATTTTGTTTAGGAGTATAATAGTCTCCCTCTTAAAGCCAACATCTACATATAATACATCCGAATTTCTGCCTTCTTGAATGGTTGTCCTCTTCCTTGATTTCCAACACTCCTTTTATCTCTGCTATTAGATTTTCCATTCCTTTGATTACCATGAGAGGGATTTTGATCATCATCTCGGTGTGAGTCCCTTCTATCAGGGCACTCCCTTGCATAGTGACCCACTTTATCACAAATGTAACATCGTCCTTTCTTCTTAAATGCATCTAGCCATTAATTCCTTGAAACCAGGGATTACATTATTGTTCAGAAGAGTAGTCCTGAACATGTACCATTCGGATGGTATTCCTCCAATATTCGTGAGGGCCATTTCCCTATTAGTAATAGTCTCCCCAATAGATAGGAGATTGTTCCTGATCTAGGAGATTCTAAAGAAGTATGATTGCATACTCTCATCTTTGCCCTTCTTAATTTCCTTCAGCTTATTTCTAAGAAACAAGACATGATTTGCATCATTAACTTTAAATAAACTAACCAGTCTATCGTAGATTTCCTTGGAGGTGTCTAGGTCGGAGATGTAGGCCACCAAGCACTTGTCAATAGAGTCCCATATGATCTTCTTTGCTTTGACTTCTCCATTTTTCCATTTGTTCCTGGCAACAACGGGTGCATTTGATGGAGGCTCAACAATATTTCCCCTCACATGGTCCAACACTCCTTGATCTTCTAAGGTTAGATCGTTAGACATCTTCCATCTGTGATAGTCAGCTTTCTCATGGAGCTTGTCCTCTACAGGAAAGAGTAATGAGGACCCCATAGTTCTTTTAGGATAGCCTTGCCAATCTTCTCTTCGGTGATTTCTCTTACTCTTGCTTGGGCTTTGTCTTCACCTCAGCTCTGATACCATGTTAAGTTATGGTATGTTCTATGCTTAGAGCAATTTAATTTTCTTACTTATTATTATTCATATATTAGCAATCACATGTGCATAAGTAAAGTGCAGATAGAACATTAAACGATCAACAGAAAACAAGCCAAGACAAGAGACACAAGATGTGGTGGCTAGCCAGGGACAAACCCCACAATGTGGGGAAACCCTTTGATCAAATATTCTTTTATCTTCAATAATTAAGTAGAGAGAAATAGTACAATAAATCTGATTTATATCAGAAGTAGCAAACCCTATATCAACAACATCAACATTAGCGGCTTCATCATCAAAACTAGGGCAATTGATATCTCGCAAACCGACTATCGGATCAGCTTGATTCCACCACCAAAAGTTGCAGCCTTCAAAGGAGGTCCTGATAAACCTATAGTGTAGTTCAGAAGAGGAGTTTTGATGGTCCACGCTGGTCAAAGTTTGGATCTGTAGTTGCAGCTTCAGTTTCAGCAGCGTCCTATAAAATAGGGCAGTCGATATCTCGCAAACCGACCGTCGGATCGACTTGATTCCACCGCCAAAAGTTGCAGCTTTCAGAGGAGGTTCAGATGAACCTACAATGTAGTTTAGAAGAGGAGGTTTGATGGTCCACGCTGGTCAAATTTTGGATCTGCAATTGCAGCTTAAGTTTCAGCAGCTTCCTTCAACATGTGTGAGAGAGTCTCTTTTCTGCACAGTAGAGAAGAGCCTCTTTTCTGCACATGAGAGGTAGAGAGATGTGATGAGATGAGTGAGTGCAAATGAGAAAAAATCCTCCTATATTTATACACAATTTTTGATGTTTGAATAGATGTAACTATTGGGATTCTGAGCCTACATGAGTGTAGGTCGGCTTGATAATAATTCCATAGTCAAAATAAATTTGTATCTCCATAAATACTTATCGGAATCAGATGATCTTTAGATCAATCCTACACCTCTCGATGAGAGGAATCTAATAAAAATATTATCATCCATGAATAAGATGACCCACATGAATTTTGGCCCTAGTTTCCAATTTTAACAAAAAATCATAGGGTAGATGAAGAGTCATGAGAGTAGATGAATTGTCACAAAGGGGAATGTCAAGGGCCACCCCACCCTTTGTTATAAATAGTCCCTCATAACTCATTGTATAGGCTTTTGGTCAACCAAGCTTCCAATAGGAGTATCTTAGAGAAATCTTGGACAATATTGTAACGTGCCTTGGCTTCTCCACTATGCAGAGCTAGTATATCTCATTGGAGGAGAAAGCGGTTGTGGCTATAACTTTCCGCTATCGAAACTAGTGGTTGGACATGGATGTATTATATGACTGGAACTTACACTTCTTAATAAAACAAAGCCAATACTTTTCATGCATATGTCATATTGTACTCCAGCTATCATTTTTACTCTAAATGATATATGTATTTGTTTCCTTACGCATGCATGTATGGAATATTCTATATAAATATGTATGAATCTTACTGAAATGTACTGATTGGTTTAACCATCACTTTGGATTACTCGCTAACTTGCTTTCCAGTTTGTGATGCATCTTCATTCGTGTGTTCACTTCCAAGCTGCATACGATTACAGGCTTCCAAGGGATGCACTCACCCCAATTTCCATGTGTTAGAACCATTCATGCACCTTCCTTGACTCCCCGCAGCTATCACACCCTTGCTACGAACAGGGACATCTTACTTGCCTCTGTGCAAAACCGTCGTCAAGGCAATACCGTATGACCCACTACTAGGTTTCCTACACCAAACGGTCTGAGGTCTAATTGGGACTTCTTATCAGGGAGATCCCTTAACATGTTGGTGGTTCCAGCACCGTCAACAGAATACTAGTTCCAATCCTCCTTCGAAAACCACCTCGAATCCTGGTAAAACCTCTGAGGTTATTGCCTTCTAGTCTACCGTGACAGACAAAGCCTCGAAAGATAAGAAAAATGGTATGGGTAAAGAAAAATCTGATACGTTGAACCATGATCCTCCTAATCCATCTACTGATGATGCCTCCATACATAAGCATACATATCTTTGCCTCATTTTTGAGGAATATCATTATACCAAGGATTGTCCCCATCATGCAGATGTTAGTCACTTATCAAAAGGGACCCTGACTGTATTGAAAGATCCATTTCCATCCCAGCATACTCAGTTGGTAGACCAACCACAATCCTCTACCTCTTTAGGTTCTCAGGTTTACATGAGTGGTACAGTTCCTATTTCTATTTCCACTCGGTCGAAAGATTATCAAACTCCTCAAAAGCAGATGGTGGAAAAGGAAGCGACTAATAAACCTTCTACTTCTACTCCAGCCCATTCTAGTCCTCTTCATATTGAGAGACCTAATAGTGAATCTGTCATCTGACCGCCTCCTAAAGGTGTGCTTTGGAATTCATCTTATAATCTGAACAGTAGAGCTGCTCAACAGTACAGTATTTTCAAATATCTGGGTCAAGCGCCTTCGATGATGTCTGCCTTGGAAGTTATCCAAACATGTCCAACGTAGCAAAAATCATTATTATCAGCTATAGGAGGCATCAATCCTGCCGATTTGAACTTGACCACTTTCGATCTGGAAAACTATGTTCCTCGTCTTTCCCATCAAATTGCATTTTTGATTCAAGTCATTATAAAAGGAAATATGATTCATCGGATTATGTTGGAAAGCCATTGGATCTCCACCTCTCAACTAGTCCCCAAACACCTTAGAAGCCTTTGATGGGAGAGGCTCTTGTCCTTATGGTATTCTCACAAGTTTTCCCATCACCTTGGAAGGGAAAACCATCAAGCTAGAAGTAGAGGTCGTAGATGCAAAGTTGAATTACAACCTTCTACTTGGACGAAGTTGGACTCACGCCATGTTTGTTGTGGTGTCCTCTTTGTTTCGTGTACACCGTTTTCCTAATGAAGGGAAAATTGTCACCGTTAATCAATTTTCATTTTTCCCTTTTGGTTCTTTGAATGGAAATGCACCATATGTGGGAAATACCGATATTCCGTATGAGAGCGTGGGGGCAGGGCTTTTCAAAGATTCTGCTTTAGTGGGAACTTTTCTCTCCCACCTCTGCATGTCGCCTCAATCAACATGATCTCTACCTCACATGATCCATGGATCATCCCTACTCTGAATCAAGTTGATTCTTTTGATGATGCTATGCCGCTAAGTCCTTTATAACAAGCTTATCAAGAAGTTATTTTGGATTTAGCGGCTATCTATGAAAGTCATACTATCATTAGTATGCACCTGGACACGTATTCACAATCTCCTTGGCTTGGTTCTTGGGATTCTCCAAATCCCTTGAATGAGATATTACCCACCAATGAGAGTATTTTTGAGGTTATGTCTCTTGATGAAACTCCTTGGAATGAAGCTCATCATCGTTCCTTATTTATTCCAAGTATAAGTGAGATTCCTTCATGTTTCTCATAACCCAATGCATCCACTTCAAACACCTGTTTTGGTGCACGAAGTTCTATCTGAGGGTAATATGGGAAATATTACTGCTACTATGCCAATCAAAATTTCCATTAAACCTGGGATTGTTGAGAACATTCACATCAGGGTTTACACTAACTTTTTAAAAGAATTTCACAATGTCTTCGCTTAGTCGTATGAGGAATTTCCTCGTATCAATCCAGCTATAGTGGTGCATGAAATACCCACATATCCTAATGTGAAGTCTATTCATCAACGACTCCGTCTAGTGCATCCCAGAAAGACCATTGATATTAAGGGAGAAGTTGAAAAACTTCTAAAGGCTTGTTTTATTTACCCTATCCCATTGACAGACTGGGTTTCTAATATCATACATGTTACTAAAAATTAGGGAACAATTCGAGTTTGTGTTGATTACCGCAATATCAATCGTGCATGTCCTAAAGACAATTATCCCACTCCCTTTATTGATCATATCATTGATGAGTGTGCTGGGAGTGAGATCTTTTCTTTTATGGATGGTTTTTCTGGTTATAACCAGATTAACATATTACCCGTTGATCAACACAAGACTGCTTTCATCTATTCATGGGGTACTTTTACTTACAAAAATCTCCATTTCGGTCTCAAAAATGTTGGTGCTACCATTCAAAGAGCGATGTCATATGCCTTTCATGATATTAAACACATTGTTCAGCCTTATTTAGACGAATTACTAGCTCATTATGCTAAGCATCATGACCATCTGGACCACCTTTAAGTAATATTTCTACATTGTCGACACTATAATATTCGTCTCAATCCACAAAAATGTGTCTTCTACATCGAATCTGGTCAGCTTTTTGTTTTTTTTTTGTGTCCAAAGAAGGCATTCGAATATATCCTTTGAAAGTAGAGGCTATTGTAAATCTACCCCCTCCTTCATCCTTGCACCAACTGCAGAGTTTGCAAAGGAAGGCCAATTTTCTTCGCCGCTTTGTCCCTAATTATGTTGAGCTTTCTAAGGCATTTACTCACTTACTTAATAAGGTGATACCATTCATTTGGGATGAAATTTCTCAACAATCTTTTGATTTTCTAAAGAAAACACTCATCAGTGCTCATTTATTGCATCCCCTTGACTACCACCATAATTATTTCTTGTACTTGGTTGCGGTTGACAATACCATTGCCATGGTACTAGCCTAGGATGATGACGATGGAAATGAACATGAGGTTTGTTATTTGAGTCAAAATCTTATTGACACAAAAACTCGATATGCTCATGTCGATAAGCTTTCCTTAGCAACATTCCATGCTATCCAACGATTTCACCATTATATCCTTCTATGAAAGAACATAGTGATTTATAATTGTAACCCCATGACTTATATTCTGACTCGTCAATTTCTTGGGGGAATATACTCTAAATGCATCATTATCCTACAGGAGTTCGATTTGGATTTTATTGCGCCAAATCAAAGAAGTCACTAGTTTTTGCTGAATTGATTTGCACCCTTCCTTCTGCAAACACCTCCACTAATTTTACTGTGCAGATTCCTGATGAAACCTTGTTTCTTATCAGTACTCTTGACCCATGGTATGAAGATAATATTTTTTATCTTCAAACCTAGACTTTCTGATCTGATTTGTCTCGATCTAACATACACCACATCCGACATTAGTCTCAACCTTATCGGATTATTGGTGATACATTGTATTGAGTCGGTGTTGATTCTATTCTTTATAGATGTCTAACACTTGAAGAGGCTGAATGAATCTTGAATGACTTCCACTCTAGGGCATGTGGTGGTCACATGTTAGCTTATGCCACTACTCAGAAGATCCTTCACCCTGGTTATTTTTGGCCTTCTATCTTCAAAGATTGCATTTTGGCAGTTCAAAAGTGCCATGAATGTCAGATTTATAACCGTAAATAACATGCCTCACCAGCACCCTTCCACTAAGTTGTTACCATTAGCTAATTCACTAAATGGGGGATCGATTTCATGACCTATAACCCTCGCTTGACCAAGGGGCATGGCTATATCATCGCCACCATCGACTATTTTACTAAATGGGTTGAGGTGATGCCCACATACAATGTCAATAGTACAATTGTTGCTTAGTTCCTATTTAACCATGTCATAGCCCGTTTTGGTGTCCCTCAAGCCATCATCATTGATCACAGATCACATTTTCATCAGTACATGATGGCAAAACTTACTGATCAGTTGGGTCTTTGCCATGACAACTCAACTCCTTACTACCCACAGGCCAATGACCAAGTTGAAGCGATTAATAGAGTCTTAATTACTACGCTTCAATGTACCATTGGGAAGCATAAAAAGGATTGGCACCTTATTTTTTTCTTGGATCTTTGGGATTACTGAATCTCGGCTAAGACAATCATTGGTTTCACTCCATTCCAGTTGGTATATGGTTTAGAGGCGACACTCCCTATCGAGTGTGAGATTCCTTCATTAAAACTAGCTATCGAGCTACTCCCCAATACCTCACCTGAAGAGGAACGTTTACTTTATCTTGAGAGGCTTGATGAAACCCATCGTATTGCTGTGATGGTTATCGAAGCACAAAAAAATGAGTTAAATCTCATTATGATGAAAATATTTCTCCTTGAGTTTTTGCTGAAGGTGATTTGGTCTTGTTGTATGACCAAGCCAACGATAAGTTGGGAGCTAGGAAGTTCGAACCTATGTGGCATGGGCCATACATTGTTAAACGTGTTTTTAAAAAAGGCACCTATGAGTTGGTTGACTATGAAGGTAATGTGTTAGCACGACCCCACAATGGGCTTTATTTGAAAAAAGTATTATGTGTGAGTTCCGTGTAATTACTTTTGTACATTAGTGTGTGAATTCATTAGTGTGCGTTTTGATTTTTTGGTGTGATTGTTTGCTTTGCAGACATGTTTCCTCTACTTACCTTGTGTTCCACTCAGTTCACAGATGTCGTCAAACCATTATGTTGGTTTTGCTGATGGTGCTTATCATAGGACACAAAAATTATCTTCCGCAGCTTGGGTACTCTTTGCCCCCAATGGCGAGTTGATCAATTTACAAGGTATTTTCCTAGGACCAACAACTAATAATATTGCCGAGTATAGTGCATTTATTGAACGGTTATCAGAAGCAGTTGCTCGCAGAATTAGAAATTTGCTGGTTAAGTTAGATTCAAAACTTATTGTGCTACAATTAAATGGTCATTATTCAGTAAGAAATCCACAAATTTTGTGCATGTATCTATGTGTTCAATTACTAGAAAGAAACTTTGATTACATTACATATCAACACATTCCACGAAATTTGAATACATTAACAGATGCAATAGAAAATTATGTTTTGGATAGACATTTGCATCACTTACAAAAAAAAAAAAAATGAACACATCATAATGATATATGAACACATAAGTAGAAAAATAGAAACATGCATGTCTATATATATATGGAGTCTGTCAAAGTTTTTTATATCAAAATCTCAAAAAATAGTGTTCTGAGACACATGGCTTTGGAAAACCCTGCAATAGTGCAGATAAACATGACTAGAAAATGTCTATTCACCCACATGATTCTCATGATAGCATGAGACTGCTCTGATCACTCGACCTAAAAATCAAAGCAGTCTCATGGATACCCCTACTGTATGCCTCTGGTACTGCAGCAACACGTCATCTATGGTGGCATACTTTGGTATTCCCCAAGTAATCACTTCCAGGTTTCACTCCATTTCTACCATAGGGTATGCTCCTTCCTCATGCGGAGCATCCTCCTCTATTTGACGTGCTACTCATTGACCTATCTGTGACATGCCAGGAGGCCTTTCTAGTCCCATAGCTGCAAAATTATCACAAGTAAACTCTCAAATACACTTCAAAAAATTCATAAAACTTGAAAAATTCCAAAAAAAAATAAGTTTTACCTGCATCGGTCCACTGTGCACTAGGTGGTAGAGGGAGATCCGGGTCTCCTCTAAAGTCTATGCCAACATAAGCATAGTCATCCATGACGATCAGTTGTTGGCATATCCAACCAAAGAATGTCAAAGGGAAATCCATATGTTGACCTCCTCCCCCTTGAGGCATGATCTCACTCCATCTGAGCAAACTCGGATCTAGTGGAGTTGGATTTTCCACCTCTACCCACTGGTATCAAAATAGGGGCATGCGCTCCAAAAATAATGTGACCAAAATTGATCCAAACCCGAACTGCTTCAAGCATCCTAATTTACCCTTGGTCAATTGTCTTTTCATGTTGACTAGTAGTCCTTCGCACCAGTTAAATACTGTTGGAGCAAGACAATCCACTACGTATTGGAATTGTGATTTCGTTGCCTCATGCAATCCCTGTGCCCTAGCTATATGGGCCATGGTGTGTAGAATCATCCTCAAAGGAAGATTTTCGATGGTTTTTATCTTCACTTTCCCACTTACAGTTGTTTCTGCACCTAGGCAATGCGTTCTAATCAAGGTATTGGTGCTCTCTCCTCTGGTACGAGCTCCAAAGAGTTGGACCCTCTCCCCTCTTCTGGACAATCTAGTGATGAAGTAGAGTTCAACTACTTATAGTCCCAGTTCTTGATCTCCAATGATGAACGTATTGCAATCAACATCCCATAATCAATGAGATATTCTAGCAGCTCATTCTGAGCTCTAAGTCCCGAGGTTTGGAAGAAATTTAATAATCTGCAGTCCCTTAAAGAATTGACACATTCATCGCTTTGGGTAGCTTCGTGATCTTATGCCTTGTGGGCTCTTTCTTTCCATTCAATGGCCATAATTGTTGAAATCTCTTGCAAATAACCCATAAATCACATTTAGAAGCTTTTCAATGGAGTAAAATTTTGAAAAAACTGATTAAGGAAAAGGATTTCTCATTCTATTTTTTGCTTTGCATCCAGCGCGGTTGTTAGAATTATTTTTGCACTAGTGGTGCGAGGGCCTTTTGGGCTAAGGGGTGATCAATGCAGATCCGATGATTAGACTCGCGCCGATCACCCCCGATAATAAAAATGAAAATCCTCCCCTTGAGTAGTAAAAAACTCTAGAAAATGGCATGAAAAAGGTATGAAAAGCAAGAGAAAGGAAAGAGCTCTTACTTGCAGCTGATGGTTCATGAAATGGTGCCCCCAGATCTCTCACACTACTTGCCTAAAGAATCAAGGAAAATGGGGTAAAATGCACTCTCCAAATTACTCCAAGTGAAATGGTAAAATGTTTTTTACCTTTTGTCTATTTATAAGTTTTTAAAAACATTTTTACCAATATTTTATTATTTTTCTCGATATTAGTGATGTATGGTTTTATTTGTGTAGTTACAGGATCGTTTGGTGGTAACGGTGATCATTTTTTACCGTTTCAATGAGTTTTTGTTTTATCTCTTTTTCAGACTCGTTAAAATAAACGAAAAAGGAACCCCCCTAGAGTCATCTTTAAGCTCTTTTCTGACTCTCAAAATATGAAAAGATTGTCGATTACTTGTATTTTTGAACTTGCTAAATTAAACGAATTGATGTCATATTAGTATACATTTACCCCTTTTTCGGGTTGGAATTGAATATTTACGAAAAAGGAACACCTTGGTCGACATGGTCAAGAGGTTCTCTCGAATATTGTTTTCTACCTTTTTGGGTTCGATTGACAAATTATGAAAATGAACTTGATGGAGTTTTCTTCTTTCATCTCTTTTCCAAACTATCTAAATATGAAAAAGACTTTGAGTTATTCTTCCGTCACACTCATAAAAATTAAACGGGGAAAGACTTGTCACCATGAGGAGACCGAGCTTCTCCTTCCTAGGGCTTGTAAAAATTACTAGAATGGATTCATTTGAAGAATGAACTTATACAACAAGCATATGTTATCCCCTTCAATCTTGTGATTAAAAATAATTGGGGTACTCGCTAGCAATAGTGGGGAAAAACGAAAGTGAAACATCTCTTGTATAGGTAGCATGTCGCTCTTGAACATGACACTCATTTGTTTCTCGTGTTGGGTTTGGGATATCCTCACTCAGTCACTTGTCCTTCTGGGTTTGGGTGATCCATTTTGCCTCTCATCTGACTATTCCACTTCGTCATCATGACCCTTGGTCCTATGTTGAGTCAAATGTTCCCACACTCCAGAGTCGTGTTGCCAATATGGTCAAGAGAAGTCCTATCTGTAGTTTACTACCTATACATTGTCTTACCTTTTACCACAATCTTGAATCATACTAATTTATTCCACTTTATTCCTTTTTTGTGACAATGATGTTAGAATCACTATGGCCCTCCTTCAACAGGTCACTTCCTGTTGACTTCAACTCATTATTCAGGAAGATGACTTAGAAACTCCGTTACAGTACCTTAGCTTGCATGCCTTAATGGTAAGTTCTTCGTATTCAATGACAGGTTTTCATAATTGGCCTTCGATCGGATCAGTCCATGAGTGTTCTACTTTAAGTTCATTTTCACATTCACGGATTGTATTGTTGTACCTTGAGAGCCATTATCATTATTAGTGGTTTCTCTCGTGCCTGTTAATGGTTCACATCATTGGCTGGTAATCAGGTGGTTTTCTAGCATGTTCAACTTCAACACGTTCATTCACATGTTAGAATTCGTAATTTGATCGGGTTGGCATGGAGCACAAGACCCTGAGTTTTGTCTAATATAACTCAGGTTGTAGGGAGTTATGTATTATTCATGATTGCATACATGTTTCCTCTATACGAATGGCTGTGACCATGCCTTGGGACCTTATATCTACGATGATGATGATCCTTCTACATCGGGTTGCTGAGTCCATACCTTGGATCTTAGACTTCTAGACGATTCTTTTCATTCAAGTGGTTGCACCCATATGTGGATTTGTTCACATGGTCCTTTATATCTAGATGGTTGCGTCAATACCATGGACTCATGTTTTGATATATATGATAGAGGCATCAAATATGTATATGTATATGTGTCCTTGATTTGCAAGTCTCCTGATGGTGTTTGTTCTCATCCTTGCAAAAGCTCGTAAAGCATATCATCCATCACTCCATGTTCTGCCTTCATGATTTAGGGGGCATCTGTTACACAATATTTTATCACACCTCCTACACTTCCTTGTGTCATACCTCAGAGTGTCCAAAACTTGGCAATTATGTAGTGTACCCATGCTGATATCTAGCCTAGATCCTCCCTGAAGATTAATGAAAACATGCCTTGAGAATTCCCTGAAGCAATGAGCTCAAAACCCTAATTTATGGGTCAGTGCGATTGCAACACTGCTTACTTGTGCTGATGGCGGGTTGCACCATACTAGCCTTGCATTGCCAGCGTGATTTTTACTTGGATATTCACACTGATCCCTAAAAGGAAAGTTTTCCCAAAGAGGACAAGAAGCTTTGTGATCTAGAGGCTTCCAGAACGATGAGCTGGATGTTGTTCGTTGTGGATGTGGTTGAATTCTCCCAATTTTACCCTTTGATCTTATCCCTATGAGATTCCTCATTGAGATGAGGACCTTCCCCTATCTTTGGTGAGATCCTATCTCCCTCTCCCTGCCTATATATCCATCATCTTCAATTCCAAAATGGTTGGTCTCTGAATATTTGCACCCTTATGCTGAGATAGTGCCTATATGCTATTCACTTTGTCTTGGAGAAGGAGTGCTTGGAGAGCTTGAGCTTGGACTTGGACATTCACTCAAGGAGGGCTTACTAACATCAAGGTCTAGGTTGTATGCTTCCTCTTTTATTCATTAATATATATAACTACTGGTTCACTTTCCATAAATCCTTGTGTCAATGCTTCATGTATCTTAATGCTCCTTGATCTGTTAAGTGGATTAAATTTGATTATGCTTGTTGCACTTTTATGCTTTGTTTTGTCTTTGGCATCTTGTGTAGGTATTCAAACACCGTGAGTAGTAAGGATTGAACCTGAGGAGAAAGCGATCAAGATATTCAACAAAGGAGTGCATTATAGCATCAAAACGAGGTAGGTCTCCTTCCTCTTCTCTCATTTCGATTGTAATTTAGGAAAGTGTCTTGTAGATTGTCTTGTTTTTTTCTAGATCCACTCATTGGGCTAGAGGGATCATCTATGTTCGTAGAGAGGATTTACCTAGAAAACAATCATTTGATTGTGGAGAGGACAAATATTTCTTTTTGAATCCACCCAGTCTATCATCTTTTCTTTTTGGAAATTTAGAGGGTGAAATTTTTTGTTTCTCATCAACCCCTATGTACGATTCGTCAAATCATGAGGATGCTGATGTACATATCGAATTTTCTAATCGTGGCTATCATGATCTCTTCAATCACTCATTCAACCACAATGTTGATTCAATTTGTATTGATCTTTCCAAGCCATCGGTCTTTGATGATCTACCCACTGATGAAGTGGAAACCAATCAAGATGTTGAGGTACTTCAGCTCGAGCTGATGGTTATGTCAGGTCCTCGCTATCTTGAGGTTAGTTTCACTCCCAATCAAAAATCTGTAGGCTCCTCATCACTCTCCCATTTGCATTGAATATTAGTTTGATCCACATATCTCACATACTCCACCATAATCACATGATCCTATCGCTCATGCATTGGAGGAGTCATACGTAGCAATTCATGTTACTAAGAGAAAGTTTTATTTTTTTTGCATGTTTTCTCGTTTGTCCAGATAATAAGAGTGTGCATGTTCGTCGTCTGCGCACTGTGCGATGTTTCATGATGGTACATCTGTAGAGTGTTTGTCTTACACTTTTACACTTTTCTTTTCTGTGGACACATTTAAACTTTGAGAGTGTTGGTCTTCATTGTTTTATCTTTCTTGTTTGCTGGTTTACCTGAATATCTTTCTTGTCGACCATGCCTTCACTAACATGGGCCAACTAATGTGTTGATGGTTGTATTGGAAATATCACTTCACGTGAGTAGGCCCATGAATTGTTTAGATTAGGAGTAGGAGTAGTGTTTTCTTTTCTTTCATGTTTTTCTTTTCTTACTCGCTTTTCTTTATTTTTACTTCTATCCTTTGCTTGATTGTTTGTTTACTTGTTACGCACCCATAGGATTAGCTTCACATGAAACTGTGTTTGTCTCTTGAGACAAGCAGGGTGAAGTACAAGAGGACTTGAATAACTACTAACATTTGGTCATCTGTTATCCCCTCCCTTTATGAATAGCTTGCGTTCTTTAGTCGATAATACCCTAATGGAAATACATTATGTTCAGAGTGATTCTTGGTGAAAACACAATGCTTGCACTTTTAACTAGTAACACTTACACTAATCATTTTTTATATATCTGTTACCCTTGTCAACTCAGTTAAGTAGAGTAAGGTGAGGGGGAAAACCTTAAAAAGTATGTTAGAGGTATATATAACATACTTCTCTTAAGGGAAAACCTCTTCTGCTCTTAATAAGTCAGGATCCCTCTTCCACCTCATCAAATAAATAAGTGCCTATGCACAGTTCTTTGAAAATTAAACAAATAAATAAAGGAGAAAGAAAAGAAAGGCTTCCTATGCAAAGAGGTTAATTAAGTAACTCAGTCGAGGTATTGTTTGGGCTCGCTGGCAGCAGAGCGATGCTTGTGTTCCTAAAGTGACTCTGCCAGGATACTGTACAGGCCTGCTGGCAGTGGAGCAACACCAGAGGTGAAACTTAAACTCTGACAGTCTACATTAATTGTGCATCAATATACCCCTCATCCCCAATCGAAAAAACTCAGTTGACTTAGCTTGGTATGTGTGATAACCGATCAAGAGAATGGTTGTGACTAATCTTTAACTCAAGCTAGTGAAGGAACCATGATGATCAAATAATTGAACAATACTTCTGGAGAAGTTAGAATTACTTTACATGAGACAAGGTCCATATAGAGAGCTATAGTTCTACTAGTGTGTCGCCAATGTTGTAGCGCCTACAACCACCCTCCAAAATTTTGCCTTCACTTCGTTTTGGAGTCCCTCTCTTTAAATCTTAGAAGCTTGTCTCGCACTGCTCAGGTACTTTTGCTTTTATTTGAATTTATCTTTCACTTTATAGCTTGTGTCGCTTACTTGCTTTGTTGTCTAACCACAAGCTAAACCCCCATGAAATGGTTGCATTTGGTTCTTTCACTGCCTTGGAAAACTGTGCAGTCCTAGAGGGCAACCAACCTTGCTCTCAGGAATTGCACAGTGCAACCCAACAATGAGACTCTCTCTCAAGAATTGTGTAGATCAACCCAGCAGTGAGCTTTGAATCTAGAACTGCACAGAGCTAGTTGATATTTTGTCTTAAGCTGTGAAACTATGCAGAGCATGAGAGGTAGCCAGATCCACTTAGCCCTGGAATTTCACAGAAGCATTCCCTCAGCTGTTGCCTAATGCATGTGTGGGCAAGTTTCCCGGTTCCTCCAAAACTACATAATTTATCCATGCATTCATGGCAGCCTTTACCAAAAAATAAAAAAAAAATCTAAAAGCATCCCTAAAAAATAGGGATTTATTTTTAGCACTGGGAGTTACACTTGAGTCAATCTTAGAAACTGTTGCCACTTGTCGCGTTTTCCTAGATTTTTGGTATGCATGTCATAAACCCTAAGTCAGTAAAATCTATTTAATGGACACTTCCAGAGCTCATTTTCACATTTGATCTTGGAGCTCTGGCATTCCCGAAGCATCTAGGAACCTCCGGTATGACCGACACAACTTTTCTGGGTAAGTTTTGCTTTTCAAGTCTTTTGCTGCTTTTCTATCGCTTTTGTTTCCTTGTCTTGTGTGAGTGTTGTTTTGCATGTTTTATTAAATGACCGTTGGCGTTTTAGTTTGTTTTAACTTGTAGAAGTGTTGTTTCAAGTTTTGCATGGACTTTCTTAAGCGTCACATGCATAGCCCAGTTTTTGCACTAATGGTCACCATTGCGGTGATTCTCCCCACAAGCTTCGTTGTTTGTCTATTTGACTAATTTCTACTCTTTCTTTGATTGTATGCATGGCCATTCACTCAGATTTGCACCATATTTTTCTCATGCATTTATATATACTCATTTTCAAGTTTCCCTTGGGCAGATCTGGGCTACCTTAGCTCAAATATAGCTCTTCCCAGCATGCACTACGCATTTCTAGAACTCAAGGCTTTGCCTTGGCTCCAAGAATCGCACAGAGGCTGCTAGTGACTGGCTCCAGTTGTGCTCTATGTAGTTCCAGGAGTCAATCCCGGAGTGTTTCCCACTAGGATTGTACAATGCGCAGTCCCCGCTAGCATCAAGCCAGATTGAACTACGCATTGCATAGTTCTAGTCCACAACAAGCCACATTGAACTACGCTCTGTGTAGTTCTAGTCATCAGTAATTCTAATTGGCAGCTAAGACTACCAATACGTAGATCCAGTTAATAGTCCCTCACCTCTGAGACTCATAACTACGCAATCTTGCCCAGTATTTTCCCAATTTGTTGCATGATCGATCCTTGAAGTGCTTTAGGTTTTTAAGATGACATTTGCTTGCCATGAGTGTTTGCTCTGTCTCCAAGTACATCATTTTTTTAGAAAATTCTCAGCAGTATAGGTAGCATAGTTTCTAAGAAAGATGGATCAAAGGGCACTGTAGAGAGAAGCACTGGAGATGTGGTTGAACAAGTGCCAATGAACTTTCCCATGTATGCAGACACGCAATTGTTCATAGAAAAGGAAATGAATATTACATGGCAAGAAATAAAAGACATATCGTTGGAAATAATACTGAGAGGGGGTGAATCAGTATTATCGGATTAATAATTTTATTCCCCAAACAGATTTATATACGCTACTTCAACAAAGTGAACTAGCGTGTACACGCGACTATGATTAAGGAAAATAGTGTATATCCAAAGAACTTGTGATTTAGACAATTTATCATGTGTTGAACTTAAACCAGTGTATCAAAGATTGATTAGACAGTGCAGTAAAAGCAGAATGAAGCATCACACATAAGCAACACACATGAACACCAAGATTTAAGGTGGAAACCCAATGTGAGTAAAAACCACCTTCTGCTGTCATCTCTATCTTCTTTTAATAATAAGAAAATTTGTTTACAATATTGTACTGGTGCAGACTCATACCAGTACGCAGGATTCTACTTGCAGAAGGTTACAACCTTCTCTCGTTCTCCAGCTTCTACTGGAAGGGAGCTACAACCCCCTAGCTCTTGTACTAGCTAATATGTTTACTAGTACATGGGTGCTAGCCTACAGAAAAACTCCACTCTTCCACCAGGGACCACGTTTCATGAATTTTCAGACTGGATACTCCTGGATCACAACACGACAATTTGAAGGCCACGTTTCATCAAATTTTCACACAGGACCCATCAACATTTTTAAACTTAAATTGCATCAAACAAGATTTCAATTAATTTGAACAATCATATCACTGACACCAAAACACTGTGCTGAACCCAGAACCCTGCATAATCATTCAAAACTAGTTGTAACCTCAAAAATCATGCATTCGAGTGTATACGCTACTTGGCTGAACCAAAATTGTGTATATGGCACTTCCGTTAATTAAACTTGCGTATACCTTCAAAACTACTACAAACATAAAGTTTTGAATCAAGATTGTACCAAATATCAATATACTGAATATTTACTTTCAAGTTTCAGAGCTTTATACAGGCAGGGACAAAAATCACTTCTTATCACTTATACAATCAATCAATCAAATGCCAACCTCCTTATGCATTCAGTTTTACATTCAAATTTAATAAGACTTCATTGATAGACAACAGTAAAACAACAGAATTTGATTAGATAGATCAGTCAGATCTGAAAAAGAAGCTTTTCTTTTGTATACGCGACTTGAAAGAACCGAACCTGTGTGTATATGCTCTTTGGCCGAGACGAATCTGCGTACATATATGCAAATATTGACTTATAATTTTTTTGCAATTCCAGACTCCATACAAACCCAGAAATGAATAAAACAGGCGCAAAACATCAGATCTAGTCTCAACCAATATCAGATCATTAAAGAATAAGTCATTTCATGTCTCACGATCTTGATCCAACATTGAACTCAAGGTGCACATAAATATTTCAGATCTGGTCCCAAACATAACCCTGCAACATAAAATATACTTAAGATAGAAGTATTCTTTAGAAACTTATTGCTTGCACTCTTGGCCTAATGAGCTTCTCCTCCTTATATACTCTTAGGCCTTTCTCCATACCTTGGACCAAAACCACTTAGGACCAATACCTTGGACCGAATACCTAGGGTCAATACCTTGGACCGAATACCTCAGACCAAATACCTTGGATAAAAATACCTTGGACCAAAAACTTGGTTTTCCAACATGTATGCACTTTTCTTCTTGAGAAAGTGCGTGTATACATTGTACACTCCTTTTGTTCTGTTAACCCACGTGTACAGGCTTCTCGAACAAAGTGAACTAGCGTGTACCTTTCTTTCTTCATTCTTTGGAGTCTGATCTGTAATCCTTTGTTGTTGACCTGCTGCACTATGAACTGTCATCTGAGTGAGTTTCCATCAAGGACAACACCCGTATCATAATGCCAACAATCTCCCCCTTTGGACTTGATGGCAACAACAACACCAAGACACTCTCCCCCTTTGACATCAAGGGCAAAGGGCGGACTAAGATGTTATCTCCCTTTGAAATACATTATGCTATCCATTCTCCCCCCGAGTACATGCTAAATTCTCTGATTGAGCTCCCCTTTGTACATGCTAAGATGCACTGAAACCGTCCATGCTTCCCCTGAGCACATGTAGAGTCTGCAAAAATATGCTCCAAAAAAATAACATGACTCTATAACTCAACTATGTGAGTATGACCTTCCTAGCAACAATGATTGATACATACATCCATCTCCCAACCAAGTGGGGATATACCAAATTTGACTCATCCACCCAACCAAGTGGGGATATACCAATTGTTTATACATGACAAAAATAATAAATATTACATCATCCATCCCATGCAAAGTGGAGATACCAATTACATCATTTGCCCAAGAGGACTCATTCAAATGTATGAGAAGACATATCACACCCTATAATTTTACATGACTTAAGCAACAAATGGTATAAAGATCTGAAGCCATAGCTGGACTCAGCAACCATAATGAAAATAATGTTAAATGTACGTGAAGCCTAATGCTCCCCCTAAACCTGTGCTACCTGTGCATTGTTAACAAGTCAATGATCAAGGCATCTTTGTTAGTTAGATAAAATTAATGAACAAAGCATATCAATAGACAGTAATCATCAATATCAGACAAATCACCCATATCAGAGCCTGCACCACTATTTTTACTATCAGAAAAACATATACGCTCCTTGACCCACATAGAATCGCGTGTGTACGCGACTATACTTCATGAAACATGTGTATAATAACCTTTCTCTGAAAAAATTGGATTTAATGGTAGGATGATGCAACAATTACTCCTAGCTTTTGTCTGAGATATTCAAATGTTTCTTTGGGCAGTGGTTTAGTGAATATATCAACAACCTGTTCTTTGGAGGGAACATACTTCAATTTGACCTTTTGTTCAAGAACTTGTTCACGTAGAAAATGGTACTTGATGGGTATGTGATTGGTCTTGGAGTGCATGACTGGATTCTTTGAAATACTGATGGCACTTGTATTATCACATAGAATGGAGATAGGTGGAGTATATGTGATCTGAATGTCTTGCAAAGTTTGCATCATCCAAAGTAGTTGTGTGCAGCAAGATGCAGTAGCCACATATTCTGCTTCCGCTGTAGATAAAGCAATTGAACTTTGTTTCTTGCTGAACCGAGACACTAACCTTGAACCCATATAGAATGCCCCACCACTAGTGCTTTTTCTATCATCAACACTTCATGCCTAATCTGCATCTATATATGCATGAAGAGTAAGATATGCATCTCTAGGATATCATAAACAAAAGTCCTGAGTTCCTTGAAGATATTTGCAAATTCTTTTGACTGCTTGAAGGTGTGATTCCTTTGGGTTTTCTTGGAATCTTCCAACTATTCCTACAGCATGCATGATGTCAGGTCAGGTACCTGTTAGATAAAGCAGACTGCCAATCATGGATCTGTAATTTGGTTGATGTATTGTTGTTGTTTCATCATTTGAGCTGAGACTACATCCTGTTACCATTGGGGTACATACATGTTTAGAATCTTCCATTCCGTAACTTTTCAAGATCTGTTTGAGATATTTGGTTTGTGATAGAAAAATACCATCTTTATTTTGTTGAACTTGTAGACCAAGAAAATAGGTAAGTTCACCAAGCAAGGACATTTAAAATTCTTGCTGCATTACTGAAGCAAAATTTTAACTCATGGATTCTTCATTGCTACCAAAAATGATATCATCAACATAAGCTATAATAATAGCAATTTATTAGTTTCAATCTTTGTATATAGATTGCTATCTGCTGAACCTTTTGTAAAACCTTGTTGGTGTAGATATTTGTCAAGGCGGTAATACCAGGCCCTTGGAGCCTGTTTCAGACCATAGAGAGCCTTTTTGAGTCTGCATACAAGTTTTGCATCATTTCCAAGAATGAATCCTTCTAGTTGTTCAATATAAACTTCTTCTTCTAAATCTCCATTTAGGAAGGTTGATTTTACATCCATTTGGTATACTTTCAATTTCTAAAAGCTAGAAAGAGCAAGAAACATCCTTATGGCTTCAAGTTTGGCAACAGGTGCAAACGTTTCTTCAAAATCTATACCTTCTTGTTAAGCATACCCTTTACAAACAAGTCTAGCCTTGTTTCTAATGACTTCTCCATTTTCATTAAGCTTGTTTTTGAATATCCATTTAGTTCCTATAATATTTTTATCATGAGGTCTAGGAACTAATTCCCAAGTATCATTTTTTTTCAATTTTCTCAAGTTCTTCATCCATGGCCTTGACCCAACATTCATCTTTGCATGCTTCTTTTACATTTTTAGGTTTGGTAGAGGATAGTAATGCTAGATAGCTTGAGGTCCCTGTAATAGTTCTTCTTGTCTATACACCTACCTCTTTTTCCCCTAAAATTTGAGTTGCTGGATGATCTTTGTAAACATACCTAGACGTAGTCTTTTCTTCTACCATTATCTCTTCTTCTGGTGCTTCATTGGTTTCTTCCTCAATATGATTTTGATTTGATGTGGGAAAATAATCCCCATCTTCTTCATTGTCATAATCTTCTGTTGATTTTATCTGTTTTGGATTTTTTCATGCTTCATCAACCACAACATCAATGCTTTCAAAAAAAAATCCAAGTCTTTTATTATAACATTTATATCCTTTACTTCTTGAAGAATAACCAAGAAGAATACCTTCATTTTCTCTAGGTTCAAACTTACCAAGTTTTTCATCAGTCCTTTTGATAAAACATTTGCTTACAAAAACCTTAAAGTATTTTACAATAGGAATCTTACCATACCAAAGTTCATGTGGAGTTTGAGTGCTATTTACCTGAACATTTGCTTGGTTGAGAATAGTTATGGCAGCGAATGTAACTTCACCCTAGAAGGTTGCAGGAGTTCCAAATTCATCTAGCATAGCTCGAGCCATTTGTTGAACTATTATGTTCATTGTTTCTACCACACCATTTTGCTGAGGATTCCTTGCGGTGGAGAATTTCCTTTTTATTCCATGTTGTTCACAAAAGTCAAAGAATTCATTCAAGGTAAATTCCCCTCCTCAATTAGATTTGAGGCATTTGATTTTTTGATCTAATTCATTTTCAACCAAAGCTTTGAAGGCCTGGAACTTTTCAAATGCTTTATCTTTATTCTTTATAAGACCTATCCAACACATTCTGGAAAAATAATCAATGAAAAAAATAAAGTATTCTTCTCCACAAGGTGACTTTTTCCTTGATGGTCCACATAAATCAATATGGACAAGTTCAAGAGGCTTACTAGCTGACCCTTCTTTTTCCATGAAGTGAACTCTAGTTTGCTTACCGATTTGACATGGTTTGAATATTGTATTTTCTGGGATGCTGATATCTGGAAGATCATGAACAACCTTGAGTCTGCATGCTTTTCTTATTTGAGAAAAACTTAGATGTCCCAATCTTCTATGCCATAGCTAGTTTTCATCATTTTTGCTTGGATAACATTGTTTTGGTCCTCCCTTGAGTATGTATAAATTGTTTGGAGTTCTTGTACCTTCGATCACAGTCTCTCCTGTATCAAGCTCACGAACAACACATCCATTTGATCGAAACACTACTTCATTTCCTTGATCACACATTTGACTGACACTCAACAAGTTATGCTTTAAACTGTCTACATACATAACATTTCCAGCTTTAATCTTTTCTTTCAAGAAAACATAACCTTTACCTTTTATGATAGCAGGTTTGTCATTTCCAAATGAGACATTCTTTTCCTTTTCTAAGTCATTATATGAGTGAAGTTTTTCTTTGTCGCCTGTCATGTGTTTGGAGCATCCACTGTCGATGTACCACTGATTTTCTTGTCCTTATGCATACAAGGCTATACCACATCTTTCTGTTTGAGATTCTTTCCTTCTCCATATCTTTGGATTTAATGGCGTTTTCTCCTTTTGAGATGTTTGGCGAAATTTTCTCTTGCATTCAGATTCTTCATGACCAAATTTGTTACAGATTGAGAATTCTATTACATTTTCAAGAGGAGAAAAGTTATTATAGGAACTTCTCTTGATCCCTATTACATTCCTTTGATTTCGTGCTTCTCTAGTCATGATGGTTTTGTAAGCAACGCATTGAGTAGCTTTGTGCCCAAAATTATGACATGAAAAACATTTCCCATTAAAGAAGTTCCTGCGACTATGAAATCTATTAACCTGGTGATTGTAGTTTCTATTGATATTCATCTTTGGAGCAAATTGAGTATGATTTGCCTGAGGTTGGTTGTGGCTTCTATTCATCCTTGGAGTAAAATGAGTATGATTTACCTGGTGATCATCTTTATGCCTTTGCTGATGATTGTCATACTATTCACTGGTCTTTGTTGCATCAAGATAGCTTTTGGTGGAAGTTGACAGTTTCTGTGATTGAGATGCTTCTTCAGTATATCCAAGACCTATCTTTACCAGAGGAGAACGTTGAAATTTGATAATTTCATTTAAAGTTTCTGATCCTTTAGAAAATCTAAGATTGAGAGATTTCATTTTCTTAATATCCTTTCTTAGACCCACAATTTCACATTCTAGTTTTTCATTGTGTTTTTCCTTTTCAGCAAGTTGGTATGTCAAGGTATCTATAATCATATTCTTTTCTTGTAAACAAATTTTGAGTCTAGATATTTCTTCATGAAGGTATTCCTCTTCTAAAGCATCCCAAAAATTATCATCGTCATAAGCCATGAGAAGTCTATAAGCATCACTATTAGATAAACCATCACTATCCTCTTCTAAACTATCCCAGAAATCATTGCTATCATAAGCAATGACAAGTCTATAATCTTGTCCAGTTTCATCTTCATCACTATTAGATAAACCATCACTATCTTCAGGAGTATAATAGCTTATTTTATTCACAAATTGTTTTCTATTCCCTTTTTCATATTCCTTTCCTTTTTCATATTTATCTTTATGTGGACATCTGGCAGCATAATGACTAACTCTGCCACAAGTAAATAATTTGAAGGGTATCATACCTCTAAACCTTTCGGAACCCCGTTGAAGCTTCTTGAAAAAGTTTACCTCATCTTCTTCTTCTGAAATATGTCTTGATTCATTGTGTTTTTCCTTTTCTTTTGTTGAAGCTTTAAATGCGGCTTCTCTCATATCTGATGGTCCTCCTTTTCTCATCTCAAGGGCAGTTAAGATTCCATGAAGCTGTGTCATAGTGATATTTTGCAGATCCTATTTTTCTTCTATGGCAGACACTTTTGATTCAAATTTAGCAGACAAGGATCTCAAAACTTTCTCAACTAAGGTAACTTCCTTTATTTCTTCACCCAGATTCTTCATACAATTAACAACTTCATCTATACGTAAGAAGTAACTAGCTATACTTTCATCACTATGCATCTTAAGAGTTTCATACTGAATTCTGAGAGTTTGAAGCTTAGCACATTTTACCTGAGAGTCTCCTTCGTAGCTCAGAACGATTTTGTCCCATATTTCTTTGGCTGATTTGAGCTGCATGAATTTGACAAACTCTGATTGTGACAGAATTCCCAATAAAGTATTGACAACTTTGGCATTCGTTTCATATTGTTTTTACCTACCACATCTATAGGAATTGTTGTTGGAAATGTATATCCTCCTTCCACAATTTCCTAGACATCCATTCCAAGAGATTGAAGATAGGTTGTGGTTCTTTTTTTCCAATAAAAAAATTTGCTCCCATCAAAGATTGGTGGTCTGATGGATCCCACGCTTTCGTAACTATTCATGTTGATGGATCTCCCTTCAAGCGATCAAGCTTCTTCTGAAGGACCTGCTCTGATACCAATTGTTGGAAATAATACTGAGAGGGGGGTGAATTAGTATTATCAGATTAATAATTTTATTTCCTAAACAAATTTATATATGCTACTTCAGTGGAGTGAACTAGAGTGTACACACGACTATGATTAAGGAAACCAGTGTATATCTAGAGAACTTGTGATTTAGACAATTTATCATGTGTTGAACTTAAACCAATATATTAGAGATTGATTAGATAGTGCAGTAAAAGTAGAATGAAGCATCACACATAAGCAACACACATGAACACCAAGATTTAAGGTGGAAACCCAATGTGGGTAAAAACCACCTACTATCATCGTCTCTGTCTTCTTTTAATAATAAGAAAATATGTTTACAATATTGTACTGGTGCAAACTCACACCAGTATGCAGGCTTCTACTTGCAGAAGGTTACAACCTTCTCTCATTCTCCAGCTTCTACTAGAAGGGAGCTACAACCCCCTAGCTCATGTACTAGCCAATATGTTTACTAGTACGTAGGTACCAACCTACAGAAAAACTCCACTCTTCCACTAGGGACCACGTTTCATGAATTTTCAGACTGGATACTCTTGGATCACAACACCACAGTTTGAAGGCAATGTTTCATTAAATCTTCACATGGACCCATCAACACTTTTAAACTTAAACTGCATCAACCAATATTCAGTTAATCGGAACAATCAGATCACTGACACCAAAACATTGTGCTGAACCAAAAACCCTGCATCATCATTCAGAACCAGCTGTAACCTCAAAAATCAGGCATTAGAGTG
The DNA here is from genome assembly GCA_031772625.1 of Pinus tabuliformis. Classification (NCBI taxonomy): domain Eukaryota; kingdom Viridiplantae; phylum Streptophyta; class Pinopsida; order Pinales; family Pinaceae; genus Pinus; species Pinus tabuliformis. The sequence goes on from CM062814.1 coordinate 924,628,715, forward strand.
TATATGCTACTTGGCTGAACCCAAACTGCGTGTATATGCCACTTCCATTAATTGAACCTGTGTATGCCTTCAAAACTACTGCAAACATAAACTTTTGAATCAAGACTGTACCAACTATCAATATACTGAATATCTATTTTCAACTTTCAGAGCTTTATACAGGCAGGGACAAATATCACTTCTTCTCACTTATACAATCAATCAATCAAATGCCAGCCTCCTTGTGCATTTAGTTTTACATTCAGATCTAAGAAGACTTCATTGACAGACAACAGTAAAACAATAGAATTTGATTAGATAGATCGGTCAGATTTGAAAAAGAAGCTTTTCTTTTGTATACACGACTTGAAAGAACTGAACATGTGTGTATATGCTCTTTGGCTGAGACGAACCTGCGTACAGATTTGCAAATATTGACTTAGAATTTTGCTGCAATTCTAGACTCCAGACAAACCTAGATCTTGATAGATAATGAATAAAATAGCTGCAAAACCTCATATCTAATCTCAACCAATATCAAATCATTAAAGAATAAGTCATTTCATCTCTCATGATCTAGATCCAACATTGAACTCAAGGTGCACATAAATATTTTAGATCTGGTCCCAAACATAACCCTGCAACATAAAATATACTTTAGATAGAAGTATTCCTTAGAAACTTATTGCTTGCACTCTTGGCTTAATGATCTTCTCCTCCTTATATACTCTTAGGCCTTTCTTAATACCTTGGACCAAAACCACTTAGGACCAATACCTTGGACCGAATGCCTAGGGTCAATACCTTGGACCAAATACCTCAGACCAAATACCTTGGATCAATACCTTGGATCAAAATACCTTGGACCAAAAACTTGTTTTTCCAACACGTACGCGCTTTTCTTCTTGAGAAAGTGTGTGTATACGTTATACGCTCCTTTTGTTATGTTAACTTGCATGTACATGCTTCTTGGACAAAGTGAACTAGCGTGTACCTTTCTTTCTTCATTCTTTGGATTCTGATATGTAATCCTTTGTTGTTGACTTGCTGCACTGTGAACTATCAACTGAGTGAGTTTCCATCAAGGACAACACCTCTATCATAATGCCAACAATGCAATTGTTCATAGAAAAGGACATGAATATTACATGGCAAGAAATAAAGGACATATTTGCAAGTAGCTTCAAGGAAGATCTGGAAGATCGACAAGTCTATGTCAACATCCACAAGTTAGGCTTGTACAGGGTTACATGCAGGTACCTCACCTTCCCTTGCATGGATATCATTCACTGGATTGTCTCGCATACTGATCCCATGACAATGATTTTGAATAGGACCAGTGGAACAAAAATTCCCACCTTCAGGTTGAAAAATAACATCAGATGTATCACTTTCCACAATTGGTGAACCACATGGATGCATTGTTCTACACTCCCAAAAACAATGTGAACACTAGAGACATCATGAAGCGTTGGGTAAAAGAGCCATCGAAGTTCAGAGTGACAACCAACCAGGTCTACAAGACAAAGTCACTCAGGAAGGACTCCCAACTCTTGGTCATCTTTGCATGTCTCTTGTATGGTCAAGAGAGCATGAATACATTTCCATAGAGTTAAGTGGTTATGTTGGATCAATTAGAAAATGAAGGAAGGTCATTCAACTGGTCGGACATGTTGGCTCTTCAGCTAAAAGTGCATGTGTCTAATGCCTAGAGTCCGCCTAAGGATGAGAAATCAAGATTATTTATGGCCACGTACTTGCTTGATGAAATCTGTGCCCAACAACAGTTCCATAGCATGGGTTGTATATGGACACCATCAGAGGATTTTGTGAACATTTATTGCAATTTTCTCTCTGAGTGCAACTACTAAGGAGTCTTGGTGAGGTTGTCTGACCACTTCATCATCTCACTGTACAGGATGATATTCGAACATGATCCACCTTGCATGTCCCAAGAAGCAATGTAGGCATTGCTTAACATTGCGTATTGGTATGCCTCACCAAATGACACCTTCATTAGGATGTATGGCAAAGAGAAGCCTCCACATGTGCTACCAAGGTTTTCCATGGATAAGTTGGTCATGCAAGAGGTTGTGTATCACACCTCCATAAGGTTATTAGCAGGACTACACAGGAGGAAGAAGGCACCATGGCCTACTCTTCCTTTGCAAATTGGATTGTACGAGATATGTACCTTGAAGGATGCGGATGCTAAGGCCAAGGACTTGAAGAAGTTTGAGTTTAGCACTAAGAGTTTCAATTCGTATGATCCCCACTACATATGAGTGCGAAGGTGTATTACCCATGGATCCGCGAGGCATGTCATTGGCCAGAGGAAGATCCTTGGAGGTATTGCTACAACTCCTCTAGGCTCAATGAACCAATCAACATAGCTATAGAATGGAAAGCAACATTGCAGACAACAACACCATAAAAAGCAAAAAAAATAATAAGAAGAGAACTGTAAACCAACACAAGAGAAAGGCAAGAGGAATATTTTCGAGAGCGCAAAGGCTGAGAAAAGATACAAGTTCAGAGGAGATCCTCTTGTTGAGAAAGTAGCTTTGGAGATATAGGCTAAGAGGTGATAATGCAAAAGGAGGGTAGAACAGAGGAAGAGAGAGAAGAAAAGGTTGAGTAGATGGTTGGGGAAATCGATATGGAGATAGAACATGAGCCACATGAAAAAGAGATCGATCTCATGCCGAGAGCATCCTAGGTTGCACCATAGTCTCTGCCACCTTCAGAATCACAACCGGTCCTGAGGAAGCAAGGAGAGGTGTTTCTCCTTAATGATGATCCGAAGATGGATGTGCACAATTTGTCATTCAACAAGTCACAACATGGGATTGTACAAGCAGGAAGAAAGCAGCTTCTGAATGATCACACATCACCTATGCACATAGAGGAGAGGGTGATTGTGTCAGATGTCAGAAGACATCCAGCTACCATGGCCGAGGTTTCTCTGGCTTATGCAAAAGCAACAAGTTTGATGGTCAAGTTCTTGATAGTAGAGAATGATTGGATGGCGAAGAACTTGCAAGAGGCCAAGCAGAGAAAAGAGCAGCCCACAGGATCTGCCATGGTAGAAATAAAGAAAGAAATACTTGTGGAGATATCAACTTTGGAGACCACCATGCAGACATTTTATAGTAGAATTTTTATTGTGCACAAAGTGGTTATCCATCTATACAGATTTCAGTAGGAGTGCACGAAGATATCCCAAACTCTAAAAGAAATCCACGCTGCTATTTCCCATGTACAAGAATGGGCAATGAGGTACAAGGAGTCCCCACTTTACTTGCACAAGATAATGAAGCTGCAGGCAGAGCTAAACAAAGAATAAATTTAGATGTTGATACAAAACTATGAGCATCTCCCTCCACTCATCACCAGCATTGAGGCTTCCTATGCATAGTTGTACAGGAGTCTGGATGTCATAGTGAGGACACACAAGATCCATTCAATCTGAAACCTCACTCAAGCCATGAGGAAGAACCAAGTCATGCTGGTGGTCGACAGGTACATAGAGAAGTTTATGCACGAAGCCACTAGTGATGACTTGTAGTTGAGTGTAGAGAACATAAAAAAGTACATCGATAGTCCAGCCACACCCAAGATAGAGTTGTGCATGCTTCAAGATGAGCTAGACAAAGGTTTTAGAACCATATACCCAGAAGTTATGGAGGAAAGAGTCCGCTTCAATAAAGAAATCACTAAATAGTACATGGACACAATAGCATAGTACCAATATTGGTATCAATTTGTCACCAAAGACCACCATGAGGAGGTTACCAAGTTGGTCTTTGCCCAAGACCCCGAGTAATGTTGTTTTTCTTGTTAAGATGACTCAAGCCTATTTTATCCCACATGGGTATATGTGGAAATTGTATTATTGTAAAAATGTTGTAATTGAAATTCCAAGTGTCACTAGTGGAATGTGAACAATCACTATGTAATGTGAAGAGTCATGATGGTAGTCCAAGAATCAAAGGGGAATGTCAAGGGTCACCCCACCCTTTGCTATATACAGAACCTCATAACTCATAGTATAGGATTTTGGGGAGCCAAGCTTTTGGCTAGGCCTTTCTTAAAGGAGGCTTGGAGAGTATTATGATGAGCCTTGGCTTCTCCACAGCGTAGAGAAAGTACTTCTCTTTGGAGGAGCAGGCAGTGTTGACCGTAATGTTCTACTATTTGGGCTAGTGGCTATCAATGATGTATGTGTGGATGGAACTATAACTTAATAATATATAACAGAGCCATCAAATTTTCATGCATATGTTGTTATTTTAGTTGGACTATTCTGGTTGCTTTATTAATGTATGTTATTTAACTTAAGCATTTATGTAAGAACTATTTTGCATGCAATTGTATGAACCTTGTAGATTATTGTTGGTTTAACTGGTCCCTTTGGTTTTTGGACTATTCTGCTTTCCATTTTATGATGCCATTCTGCTCATCTGTTCCTTTCAGGCTACTTACTATTATAGGCTTCTAAGGGACACACTTATTTTTCGCCCATGTGTGATAGAATCCCCATGCATCTCACTTGACTCGCTGCAAGGTCACACAATTGCTTCTGAAAAAGTTATCACACTTACCTCTGTGCACTACCGTAGTAAAGGCGTTACTTTACCACCCATTTTTGGGACTCCTAATCCAAATGGTATGAGGTCTAGTTGCAACTTCTTACTGGGGATATCCCCTGAAATGTTGGCAGATCCAGCACTGTCAACACTCCCACAAGAGGGATGCATCTGGTAACATGTGAATTTGAGGAAAAAAGGGTAAGTGTGTCTATGGCTATAATCTCATCTTTATGAGGAAAGGAAATCATAAGAAAGTAGGCCAAGATGAAAAAATACATGGCATAAACCCACGTACATCCTAACAAAATATTGTAATCGAGAGGTACGTTAATAACTTTGACTTATATGGACACATTTTTCCCCCTAATTCAATTTGCAGGAAGTTCAAAATCCCAAAAAGTTTGTATGTTCTCTCGTCAAAGGCTTTTAATGTAGTAAGTGATTGACTCAGTTGAGGAGAACCAATCACCTTCCAGCAAGACATGGACATAATGCAACTTGAGGCTCCCTCATCCACAATAGAACAAATAATATTCTTAACACAGACGGAAACTTGGATTATAAACTCTAACTGGGCTGGAAGCCAAGGGGTATAGTTTTTATGAGAGAAAACAACAAGGTTGGAATCTAATGGATCTACACATCTAATAGATGAAAGTAAAGCCCTTTTTTGGATGGGTCAATTATGCAACACCTCAAGAGTCGACATAGTCGATGGAGACTGAGCCAAGTCTTCAACTACATTATAATTCTGAGTGACTCTTGCATGAAGGTTGAAAGATGAATTATGAATAACGCCCTTTAGAGGTTTAATAGTCAATTTAGTAGGAATAGACGACGGAGTGGGATCCATTGAGGATGGTTCTGAATTGGAAGTTTGATTAGTATCCTAACCATTCAGTAGATTCACATTACCATAAACCTTGTTCCAAGTAGCTACCAAAACATCAGATCTTGACTTTGAAGAGGAAAACATCATAACCATGTTATAGGAAGATGGGTCTTGAGCAACCATATGAGTTTCTTCATTAGGAAACAAGACAGTCAACACTACAGGATAAGTGGAGGACTTAATAAATTGATTCACTTTAGCAGGGTGAAGAAAATCACATGTAAAGTGCTGCTCATTGCAAATCAAGAAAGGATATCGAGGCTTCCATTTCTCATCAGAAGACTGATTTGTTTATTTATCCTGTAGAGAGTGATCTTTCTTTTTCTTACCTTTTCCTTCCATCTTTCTTCCCATTTGTTGTTGAGACTTTCCTTTATCAGATTAAATGACATTTATCTCAGAAGCAGAAGCCGCAGGAGGATGGGATTGAGGGTTTTGAGCAAATGCGGGTGGAGCAATACCAGATGGTTTACTCATTTCTACGAGTTGGTAGAACCAATAATTTCATCAGCAGCACGAGATTCCTTACTAAGCAAGAAAGGACGAACAATATTTGAAGGTCTCAGAGGATTTGGTATCTTATCATAGAGTGTCCCAAATTAAGTATAAACCAAATCCAAATATTGTGCACAAGAAATTACATGTTCTTCATTCACGAATCCACCTTTGGCCACATCTTATGTTATAGGTTCCAAAATATATTTTGTAAACCATTACATGAGAAATTTATCGGAAACACAAGTTTTGACCAACCAGCGACGATGCCTCCACTCATGAATGTGATTAGAAATGTGATTGTTTTAAGTTGGTTAAAAATTCCCTTCTAGTTTCGTATCTGATGGGAAACTAGAAATGCGTGAGGAAGGATGTGGTTAATATACTGAAATCATGGAATCAAGCTCTTGGTAACTCAATATACCATTTAATAATGGTACCCGTAAGCATTCTTTGGAAAAGATGAAGTGGAATAGAATCATCATTAAGGGAGTTTTATGAACACCATAGATGATATGTCATGACATGCGTCGACAGATCTTCTCCTGGATTCCCATTGAATTTAGGGATGAAAGAGGGAAATTTAGTAGCAATAATCAGCCACCAAGGCAAATGAGTGATGGGGTCATTAGTGAGCCGAGTCAAATTTAACAACTCGAGAGTGGCCAAAAAAGGTAACTTCCAATTAAAGTCTAACAGAGGATGACCTAGATATGAAGGAATAGCTTGGGAAATAGGAATTTACATTCCTAGATATAGAGGGTTATGATAATAAGGAACCTGGTTACCAGAATAGGGAGGATTTCAATGGCTAGAATACAAGTGACCTTTTTTATCAGCCCAGGATAACCATGAATTTTTTGGCCTTGAAAAGTGTTGGAAATAATACTGAGAGGGGGGGTGAATCAGTATTATCAGATCAATAAAACTTTTTCAATGCTCAGAAACATATACGCTACTTCAGTTAAGTGAACCAGCGTGTACACGCTACTGTGTCTAAAGAAACCAGCGTATAACCATAAATCTTATAATTCAGTTAGTTTATCTTCAGTTAAATGCATCAGGACATTATTCATCATATTAAGAGTAAACAGATGCAGTATAACAGAACAGATCATCACACAAAAGCCACACACATGAACACCATGATATAAGGTGGAAACCCAATGTGGGTGAAAACCACCTGCTGCAAGTTGTCTCTATCTTTCTTTAATAAGAACTTCAGTTTACAATCTTTTGTACTGGTGCAGCCTTATACCAGTACGGAGGCTACAACCTGCAGAAGGCTTCAACCTTCTCTTATTCTCCAAACTTCCTTGGAAGGGAGCTCCAACCCCCTTTGCTCTTGTACTAGCTAAGATACTAGTACGTAGGTGCTGGCCTACAATCTTCTTTCCTTCAGGTACCACTTTTCATCAATTTTCAGACTAGATACTCCTGAAGCACAACATTACAATCTGAAGACCATGATTCATTCACAAATCATTGAAGCATAAAACAACCAATACTAGCATCATCAATCTTTGAATCACTGAACCACTGAAACCCTGTCAAACCCAGTCACCAGAACACAGAGCAGACTACAGAACTCTGCAATAACAGTCAGATCCAGCTGCAACCCAAAAATCAAGCTCCAAAAGATATACGCTACTACAATGAAGGCAACCCGCGTATACACGCGGTTTTACCAAAGACAACCTGCGTACAAATCTAAAAATAATTTTTCATAACTTGCAGCTGTACCAGATTTCAGTTATACCCAGAACATAACATTGCGTCAGTATGCAGATCTAGAAATACGCATAATCAACCATATAAAGATAGTTCATTTCAAACCATTTGATCCCGATCTCTCCTTAGATCTTGTTCTCCATCAACCGATGAGATCTCTCCTTAGCTCAGATCAAGCAATACATCATCAACCAATAACCTGCATACTGGATCTAATACTTCATCAGATATTCAAGACTTTTTCAGATACACTTGCCTAATGATTTCCTTCTCCTTATATAGCCTTAGGCCTTGTTCAATACCAAGAGCCAAAACCATAGAAATCCAATACCATCATCCTCAAAACTAGGGATCAACACGTCCGTCGAGACACCAAGGTCCAAAACCATAGGCACAACTTCCAAGGAATAACCGCCATGGACCAAAGATAAGTTTTCCACATACACGCGCTTTTACTGAAGCCAACCAGCGTGTACACGTGACTTGGTATATAGCGAACCTGCGTATACGCGACTTGGTATATAGTGAACCTGCTTGTATACGCGACTTGGTATATAGTGAACCAGCGTGTATATATTTTTCTTCATACTTGTAGACTGATCATCAATTCCTTGCTGTTATCCTTCTGCACTATGATTTGTTATCAATGTGATTTGCCATCAAGGACAATACTTGTCTCATAATGCCAACAATCTCCCCCTTTGGACTTGATGGCAACAACACCAAGTCAAAATCAAATCACTCTCCCCCTTTGTCATCAAGGGCAAAGGGCTATGCTCCCCCTGAGTACCTGCTGATATCTTTGCTTGGCTGTGCTGAAACATGCTCCCCCTGACTGTAGGTAAGATCTGCAAAAGATGTTCTTCAAAAGAACCAAGACTTATACACCATAAGGGACCTTCCTATCACCAAAAGACTCAATCCATACTCCCAACCAAGAGGGGATACATCAAAAACAACCAATTATATTACATCATTCATCCCAGGCATAGTGGGGAAACCAACATAGGCCGTTACATGACCTTGACACCATAAAAGAGATATAAAAAAAATACATGACATAGAGACAACGGATCTAGACCAAGACTTATGAAGGTCACAAGCAGCATCTGATAAATATCTTTTTGGATCAGCAACCAAGATTTCCTTCTGAGCTCCTTCTCCTGAAACCAACAACAGTTGTGTACTAGAACCAAAAGCATCTAAATGCCAACAATGCTTTATGAGACTTTAAGCTGCTCCCCCTGAACCTGTGCCTGCTGCACCCCCTGAAACTGTGCCTGAAGAATTCTGGCATACCCATCTCAGACCTTCTCCAACCGGAGTCTGCCCTTGCTGTTCAGAACTCCATATATGCGACTTCTCCTGCATAAAACAGCGTATGCACGCGGATATGCTTTCTGCAACACGCGTACACCATACACGTGACTTTCCCATCATAAATCGGCATATATACGCGGATATCCCTTACGTAACTTGCGTATACCAACTTTTTTGTAGAACAGACAAGCTTCAACAGCAGGATGAAGCATCAACTACTCCCAGCTTTTGTCTGAGATATTCAAAAGTTTCCCTGGGCAGTGGTTTTGTGAGAATATCAGCAACTTGTTCCTTAGAAGGAACATACTCCAGCTTGACCTTCTGCTCAAGCACTTGTTCCCGAAGAAAATGATACTTGATTGGTATGTGCTTGGTCTTTGAGTGCATGACTGGATTCTTTGAAATGCTGATTGCACTTGTATTATCACATAAGATAGAGACTGGTGGAGTGCAAGTGATTTGAAAATCCTGCAAGGTCTGCATCATCCAAAGAAGTTGTGTGCAACAAGATGCCGCAGCCACATATTCTGCTTCAGCTGTAGATAAGGCAATCGAACTCTGTTTCTTGCTGAACCAAGATACTAATCTGGAACCCATGAAGAAAGCACCACCACTTGTGCTTTTCCTATCATCCACACTTCCGACCCAATCTGCATCTGTGTAAGCATGAAGAGTGAGATCTGTATCTCTAGGATACCATAAGCCATAGTTTTGGGTCCCTTGAAGATACTTGAAGATTCTTTTGACTGCCTGAAGATGAGTTTCCTTTGGGTTGGCTTGAAATCTTCCAACAATTCCTACTGCATGCATAATATCTGGTCGGGTACCTGTCAAATAAAGCCCAATCATGGATCTATAAGTGGGTTGGTGAACTACTGCTGATTCGTCATTTGCACTGAGGCTGCATCCTGTAACCATGGGGGTACAAACTGGCTTTGAATCTTCCATGCCATACTTCTTCAAGATCTGCTTGAGGTACTTGGTTTGAGACAAGAAAATACCTCCTTCATTTTGTTGGATTTGCAATCCAAGAAAGTATGTCAATTCTCCAAGTAATGACATTTCAAATTCTTTCTGCATAACCAAGGCAAAGTTCTGACTCATAGCCTCTTCATTGCTACCAAAGATAATATCATCTACATACACAACAAGTATTAGCAATTTGTTATTTTCAACTTTCATATAGAGATTGCTATCTGTTGATCCTTTTGAAAAACCTTGTTTGTGAAGATATTTGTCCAAACGATAGTACCAAGCCCTTGGAGCTTGTTTGAGACCATAGAGAGCCTTTTTCAATCTGCATACAAGGTTTGGATCATTCCCAAGAATGAAACCATCTGACTGCTCAATATATACTTCTTCTTCTAAGTCTCCATTCAGAAAGGCTGATTTCACATCCATTTGGAATACCTTGAAGTTTTGAAAGCTTGAGAGAGCAAGGAACATTCGGATGGCCTCAAGTCTTGCAACAGGAGCAAAGGTCTCTTCAAAATCTATTCCTTCTTGCTGCGCATACCCTTTGCAAACAAGTCTGGCCTTGTTTCTAATTACTTCTCCATTTTCATTCAATTTATTTTTGAAGACCCATTTAGTCCCTATGACATTTTTATCTTTTGGTCTAGGAACCAATTCCCAAGTATTGTTCTTTTCGATCTGCTCAAGTTCTTCATCCATTGCTTTGACCCAAGATTCATCTTTGCATGCCTCTTTCACATTTTGTGGTTCAGTGGAAGAGAGTAATGCCAAATAGCTTGAAGCTTCTTCAATTCTTCTTCTTGTTTGTATTCCTGCTTCTTTCTGCCCCACAATCTGAGATTCTGGATGATTCTTTTGAACATATCTAGATGGAGTCTTCTCTTCTATTCTTGTCTGCTCCTCTGGTTCTTCTTGAGGTTCTTCTTCTTCTTGAGGTTCTTCTTCTTCATCATTCTGCCTTTGAGGGTAGCCTTCATCTTCTTCAATGTCTTCATGATGAACTTGCCTAGGAATATATCCCTTCTCATCAACCACTACATCAATGTTGTCAACAATTCTGCCAAGTCTTTTGTTGTAGCACTTGTAAGCTTTGCTGTGTGGAGAATAACCAAGAAGAATGCCTTCATCTGCTCTTGGTTCAAGTTTTCCAAGTTTCTCATCAGTATTCTTAATATAACATTTGCTCCCAAAGATTTTGAAATGCTTCACTGAAGGAGTCTCACCACTCCAGAGCTCATGAGGTGTTTGAGTGCTGTTTACTCGGACATTTGTTTTGTTAAGAATAATAACCGCAGCATGTGCAGCCTCACCCCAGAAATTTGAGAGAGTACCTGATTCATCAAGCATAGCACAATCCATTTGTTGGATTGTTCTGTTCATTCTTTCCACAACCCCATTTTGTTGAGGAGTTCTAGCTGTAGAGAATTCTCTTCTTATCCCATGTTCTTCACAGAAATCGAAAAATTCATTTGAGGTAAACTCCCCACCTCTGTCAGATCTGAGGCACTTAATTTTGTGTCCTGATTCATTTTCAACCAAGGCTTTGAAGGATTTGAATTTTTCGAATGCTTCATCCTTGTGCTTCATAAGTCCTAACCAGACAAACCTGGAGAAATCGTCAATGAATAATATCAAATATTCTTCTCCTCGAGGTGTCCTTTTCCTAAATGGACCACATACATCTGTATGGACTAGCTCAAGAGGTATGCTGGCTGATCCTTCCTTCTCTGGAAAGTTAGTTCTGGTTTGCTTTCCAAACTGACAAGATTTTCATATAGTGTTGTCTGGAATTTTGATATCTGGAAGACCACGAACTACCTGATATTTGCATGCTTTCCTTATTTGTGAAAAGCTTAGATGCCCCAACCTTCGATGCCATAGCCAGTGTTCATCATCCTTGCTCAAATAGCATTGTTGTGGTCCTTCTTCAAATATGTATAGATTATTTGGAGTCCTTCTTCCTTTGATCACTGTTTTACCTGTATCAAGGTCACGAACACAACATCCATTTGATCTAAATATTACTTCTGTTCCTTGATCGCACATCTGACTGACACTCAGAAGATTATGCTTCAATCCATCAACATACAAAACATTTCCAGCTTTGACCTTCTCTTTCAATGGAGCAACACCTTTTCCTTTTATGGCTGCAGAGATATCGTTTCCAAAAGAAACTTTCTTCCCCTTTTCTAATGCGGTATATGACTCAAGCTTTTCTTTGTCCCCTGTCATATGCTTCGAACATCCGCTGTCAATGTACCATAGACTTTCTTGACCTTCTGCATAAAAGGCTATCCCACATCTTTCTGGTTGCAGTTCCTTTATTCTCCATGTTCTGATATTTGAGGTTTGTTCCTTCTGAGTTGTCTTCCGGAACCTGCTCCTGCATTCAGATTCTTCATGACCAAAGTTATTACAAATGGAGCATTCAACTTCATTTTCAAGAACCGAAAAGTTGTTATAAGTTCTTTTCATGGTTCCAGTCATTCTCCCTTGCTTTTGAGCTTCTCTAGTCATGATTGTCTTGTAGGCAACACATTGAGCTGCTTTGTGACCGAAGTTATGGCAAGAAAAGCATTGGCCATAAAAGAAACTTCTGCGATAATCAGATCTATCATCCAATCGATTGTAGCTTCTATTCACATTCATTCTTGGAGCAAATTGGGAAGATTTTACCTGAGGCTGATTGTAGCTTTTGTTTGTCCTTAAGGCAGTTTGTCCTCGAATTTCTTGATGGTCTTTATTTGTTCTTGAGGTAAACTGTCCCTGATTCACCTGATGACTTTTATTTGGCCTTTGCTCACTTCTCCTTGCTGCATCAAGATAGCTTTTAGAGGTAGAGGATTGAGATGTTTCTCCATTATATCCAAGACCTGTCTTGATCAGAGGAGATCGCTGCACATTGATAATCTCATCCAAGGTTTCAGATCCTTTAACAAATTTAAGATTAATCGCTTTTGTTTTCTCAACCTCCTTTCTAAGACAAACAATCTCACATTCCAATTTTTCAAGATGTTTTTCCTTTTCAGCTAGTTGACATTGTAGAGAATCAATAATAGCACTCTTCTCTTCTAAGCAAACTTTGAGATCTTTCATTTCTTCACAAAAGCCTTCTACATCTATAGCATCCATATAGTCATCATCTTCAAAAGCCATTAACAATTTATATCTATTACCTTGTTCATCTTCATCACTATTTGAAAGACCATCACTATCTTCATGAGTGTAATAGCTTTTCTTCTCTTCATTTTGTTTCTTGTTCCATTTAACAGGTTCCTTTCCCTTGTCATTCTTATTTTTGTGAGGACATCTGGCAGCATAATGACCTACTCTTCCAAAAGTAAAGCATTTAAAAGGTAACTTACCTCTGAACCTTCCAGAACCCCTTTGAAGATTTCTGACAAAATTTGATTCCTCTTCTTCATCTTCTGGCACGTGACTTGCTTCATAATACTCTTCTTTGCCTAAAGCCTTGAAGGCAGCTTCTCTTCTGTCTGATGGACCTCCCTTTCTCATTTCATAAGCGGTTAGAATCCCGTGAAGCTGAGACATAGTAAGAATTTGCAGATTTTCCTTTTCTTCTATGGTAGACACTTTAGATTCAAACTTGGGGGACAAAGATCTTAGAACCTTTTCAACCACAATAGCCTCTTTTATTTCTTCACCCAAGTTTTTCATGCAATTAACAATCTCATCTACTCTAAGGAAATAGTTAGCCACACTTTCATCATTATACATTCTGAGAGTCTCATACTTAATCCTGAGAGTTTGAAGTTTAGCACGCTTTACCTGTTCGTCTCCTTCATAGCTCGTGACAATTTTGTCCCATATTTCTTTTGCCGATTTATAGTGCATTACCTTCATGAATTCTGACTGAGATATACATCCCAATAGAGTATTGACTGCTTTTGCATTTGTTTCATATTTCTTTTTCTCGGCTGCATCTGTAGGAGTAGCTGAAGGAAAGGTGTAGCCTGTCTCTACGATGTCCCAAACTTCTGTACCAAGAGATTGAAGATAGGCAGTAACTCTTACCTTCCAATAATTGAAGTTTGTCCCATCAAAAACCGGTGGCCTGACTGATGCTTCTCTCTCGTAGTTGCTCATGATGAACGATCTACCTTCAAGCGATCAAGCTTCTCTGAAGGACCTGCTCTGATACTAATTGTTGGAAATAATACTGAGAGGGGGGTTGAATCAGTATTATCAAATCAATAAAACTTTTTCAATGCTCAGAAACATATACGCTACTTCAGTTAAGTGAACCAGCGTGTACACGCTACTGTGTCTAAAGAAACCAGCGTATAACCATAAATCTTATAATTCAGTTAGTTTATCTTCAGTTAAATGCATCAGGACATTATTCATCATATTAAGAGTAAACAGATGCAGTATAACAGAACAGATCATCACACAAAAGCCACACACATGAACACCATGATATAAGGTGGAAACCCAATGTGGGTGAAAACCACCTGCTGCAAGTTGTCTCTTGTTGGCATTATGATTCAGGTGTTGTCCTTGATGGCAAACCCATTCAGGTGATAAATCAAGAAGGACGCAGGAAATATGTTCAGCAAGTGCGTCCCCGCAGGTATACCATACAGAACCCGCGTCCAGGGACGCAGGCCAGCCGTTCAGGAGGTGCGTCCGCCCAGTGCACACATTTCAAGGCAGAGAAAAGCACGTGGGGGTTTCTTGTGTGGTATCTAGCCGACGGTTTTGTGTTTCTATGGTGTCGGCTCGTGGTTTTGTTCCATGTTTTGGGGAGAAGCTTGCCTATATAAAGCAAAGGAGTTCATTTGGATTATGTATCATCTTGGTTGAATATCTTTTGGTGAGATCTAGTCCAGATCTATGAAGGCGAATCTTCTAATGGACTGTGATCTCTATGGCGCATGATCAGATCTGTGGATCTGAGTGTTTAGGTTGGTTCTGAAGTCCTCATATCTTTTATATCTGAAGGGACGCAGGTTCAGTGAAGGGAAAGTGCGCCGGGACGCAGTACAGTAAAGGCTCAGGTGCGTCTCTGAGGCAAAGGACGCGGCGCGACTGTGTTATTGGGTGCGTCTCTGAAGCAAAAGACGCGGCGCGATAGTGTTTATGGGTGCGCCGGTCGCAGCAAAGCATAGAGGAACAGTGCGTCGGCACGCAGAACAGTGGAAGGTAGACTGCGTCCAGTCGCAGGTCACAGAAAGAAAATATGCGTCCCTGTCTTCAGATGATCTGTTGACTGTATATTTCTGTTCATAAGGTGTTCTGGGTTATTTCTGTAATTACTGATCTGATATCTGTAGTGGACTGTATCTGTTGTATACTTGTTGATCATTTGATTCTTCATGAAAAGAAGTAGGGGGTTGTAGCTCCCTTCCAGGAGAGACTGGAAAACGAGAGAGAGTTGTAGCTCTCTGCAGGTTGCAGCCTGCGTGCTGGTAAAGGACTGCACCAGTACAAAATCATTGTAAAAAGAATTTCTTGAAAGAAGATAGAGACATATTGCAGCAGGTGGTTTTCTCCCGCATTGGGTTTCCACCTTACATCTTGTGTTCTTTGGTGTGACTGTCTATTTTCTTTATTCATGCTCATTATTTTATGGTACTGATGTGCAAGAATAATTCAAAAGATCAAATAAGGAAGATTTGGTAAATTGCTTGATAATACTGATTCACCCCCCCTCTCAGTATTATTTCCAACAATTGGTATCGGAGCAGGTCCTTCAGAAAAGCTTGATCGCTTGAAGGTAGATCGTTCATCATGAGCAACTACGAGAGAGAAGCATCAATCAGGCCACCAGTTTTTGATGGGACAAACTTCAATTATTGGAAGGTAAGAGTTACTGCATATCTTCAATCTATTGGTACTGAAGTTTGGGACATTGTAGAAACAGGCTATGCTTTTCCTTCAGCTACTCCTACAGATCCAGCTGAGAAAAAGAAGTATGAAACAAATGCAAAAGCAGTCAGTACTCTATTAGGAAGTATATCCCAAACAGAATTCATGAAGGTAATGCACTTCAAATCAGCAAAAGAAATATGGGACAAAATGATCACAAGCTATGAAGGAGATGAACAGGTAAAACAAGCCAAACTTCAAACTCTCAGAATTCAATATGAGACTCTCAAGATGTATAATGATGAAAGTGTGGCTAATTATTTTCTTCGGGTAGATGAGATTGTAAATTGTATGAAAAATTTGGGTGAAGAAGTAAAGGAGTCTCTAGTAGTTCAAAAGATTCTAAGATCATTATCCCCCAAGTTTGAATCCAAAGTATCTGCAATAGAAGAAAAAGAAAATCTCCGTGTTCTTACTATGTCTCAGCTACATGGAATTCTAACTGCTTATGAAATGAGAAAGGGAGGACCATCAGACAGAAGGGAGGCTGCTTTTAAAGCATCAGGCAAAGAAGATTACTATGAAGCAAGCCATGATCCAGAAGAAGAGGAAGAAGAATCAAATTTTGTCAGAAATCTTCAAAGAGGTTCTGGAAGGTTCAGAGGTAAGCTACCTTTCAAATGCTTTGCTTGTGGAAGAGTAGGTCATTATGTTGCAAAATGCTCTTATAAGGATAAAGGAAAGGAACCAGTTAGATGGAACAAGAAACAAAGCGCAAATAAGAAAAGCTACTACACCCATGAAGATAGTGATGGCTTATCAAACAGTGATGAAGATGAACAAGGTAATAAATATAGGTTGTTAATGGCATTTGAAGATGATGATTATGAGGATGCTGTAGATGTGGATAACCTTTATGATGAAATTACTAGACTCAAGAGATGCATAGAAGAAAAGAACATGATTATTGATACTCTACAATTCCAAATTGATGAAAAGGAAAAACATCTTGAAAAATTAGAACGTGAAATTGTTGGTCTTAGAAAAGAAATTGAGAAAACAAAAACTATTAATCTCAAGTTTGTCAAAGGATCTGAAACTTTGGATGAGATTATCAGTGTGCAGCGCTCTCCACTAAATAAGACAGGTTTGGGCTATAATGGAGAAACTTCTCAAGCATCCACTTCAAAAAGTTATCTTGATGCAGCAAGAAGAAATGAGCAAGAGCACAAGGAAGATCATCAGGTAAAGCAGGGACAAATGTCAAGCAGAAACTATCAGGGGCAATCCAGCTTAAGGGTGAACAAAAGCCACAACCAGCCACAGGTAAAATCTTCTCAATTTGGTTCAAGAATAGATGAAAATAGAAATTACAATCAGTTGGCTGGTAGATCCAATAATCGCAGAAGCTTCTTCAATGGACAATGCTTTTCTTGCCATAACTTTGGTCACAAAGCAGCTCAATGTGTTGCGTATAAAACAATCATGACTAGGGAAGCTCAAAAACAAAGAAGTATGACAGGGATTACAAAAAGGACCTATAACAACTTTTCAGCTCTTGAAAATGAAGTTGAATGTTCTATTTGCAATAATTTTGGACATAAAGACTTTGAATGCAGAAGTAGGTTTCTGGAAAGAAAGGTACAAGAGCAGAAAAAGGAACAAGCCTCAGGCGCCAAAACATGGAGAATAAAGGAACCTCAAACAGAAAGATGTGGGATAGCATTTTATGCAGAAGGACAAGAAAATCTATGGTACATTGACAGTGGATGTTCGAAGCATATGACAGGTGATAAAGAAAAACTTGAGTCTTATTCTAATTTAGAAAAGGGAAAGAAAGTCTCTTTTGGAAATGATACTCCTGCAACTATAAAAGGAAAAGGTATTGCTCCTTTAAAAGAAGATGTTAAGGCTGGAAATGTTTTGTTTGTTGATGGATTGAAGCATAATCTACTAAGTGTCAGCCAGATGTGTGATCAAAGAACCGAGGTTATATTCAGATCAAATGGATGCCTTGTTCGTGATCTTGATACAGGTAAAACAGTTCTCAAAGGAAAGAGAACTCCAAATAATCTATACATATTTGATGAAGGACAACAACAATGCTATCTAAGCAAGAATGAAGAGCACTGGTTATGGCATCGAAGGTTGGGACATCTAAGCTTCTCACAAATAAGGAAAGCTTGCAAATATCAGGCAGTTCGCGATCTTCCAGATATCAAAATTCCTGACAACACCATATGCAGATCATGTCAGTTTGGAAAACAAACCAGAACTAACTTTCCAGAGAAAGAAGGATCAGCCAGCATGCCTCTTGAGCTAGTACATACAGATGTATGTGGACCATTCAGAAAAAGAACACCTAGAGGAGAGGAATACTTGATATTATTTATTGACGATTTCTCCAGGTTTGTTTGGTTAGGTCTTATGAAGCACAAAGATGAAGCATTCGAAAAATTCAAAACCTTCAAAGCCTTGGCTGAAAATGAATCAGGTCACAAAATTAAGTGCCTCAGATCTGACAGAGGTGGGGAATTTACTTCAAATGAATTTTTCGATTTCTGTGATGAACATGGGATAAGGAGAGAATTCTCTACAGCTAGAACGCCTCAGCAAAATGGAGTTGTTGAAAGAATGAACAGAACAATCCAACAAATGGCTCGTGCTATGCTTGATGAATCAGGAACCCCCGCAACCTTCTGGGGTGAGGCTGCACATACTGCGGTTATTATTCTCAACAAGACAAATGTCCGGGTGAACAGCACTCAAACCCCTCATGAGCTCTGGAGTGGTAAAACTCCTTCGGTAAAGCACTTCAAAATATTTGGGAGCAAATGCTATATCAAGAATACTGAGGAGCAGCTTGGCAAACTTGATCCTAGAGCAGATGAAGGCATTCTTCTTGGCTATTCTCCACATAGCAAAGCATACAAATGCTACAATAAAAGACTTGGCAGAATTGTTGACAGCATTGATGTAGTGGTTGATGAAAAGGGATATATTCCTAGGCAAATACATCGTGAAGACATCGAAGAAGATGAGAGCTACCCTCAAAGACAGAATGATGAAGAAGAAGAACCTCAAGAAGAATCTCAAGAAGAACCTCACGAAGAAGCAGAAGAACGGACAAGAATAGAAGAAAAGACTCCATCCAGATATGTTCAGAAGAACCATCCAGAATCTCAGATCATGGGACAAAAAGAAGCAGGTATACAAACTAGAAGAACAGTTGCAGAAGCTTCAAGCTATTTGGCATTACTTTCCTCCACCGAACCACAAAATGTGAAAGAGGCATGCAAAGATGAATGTTGGGTGAAAGCAATGGATGAAGAACTTGAGCAAATCGAAAAGAACAACACTTGGGAGCTGGTTTCTAGACCAAAAGATAAGAATGTTATTGGAACAAAATGGGTCTTCAAAAATAAATTGAATGAAAATGGAGAAGTAATTAGAAACAAAGCCAGACTCGTCTGTAAAGGGTATGCGCAGCAAGAAGGAATAGACTTTGAAGAAACTTTTGCTCCTGTTGCAAGACTTGAGGCCATCCGAATGTTCCTTGCTCTCTCAAGTTTTCAGAACTTCAAAGTATTTCAAATGGATGTGAAATCAGCCTTTTTGAATGGAGACTTGGAAGAAGAAGTGTACATTGAACAGCCAGATGGGTTCATTCTTGGAAATGATCCAAATCTTGTATGCCGATTGAAAAAGGCTCTCTATGGTCTCAAACAAGCTCCAAGGGCTTGGTACTACCGGTTGGACAAATATCTTCATCAACAAGGTTTCTTAAAAGGTTCAGCAGATAGCAATCTGTATATAAAAGTTGAAAATGACAAATTGCTAATACTTGTTGTGTATGTTGATGACATTATTTTTGGCAGCAATGAAGAAGCTATGAGTCAAAGCTTTGCCTCAGTCATGCAGAAAGAATTTGAAATGTCCTTGCTAGGAGAACTGACATATTTCCTTGGTTTGCAAATCCAACAGAAGGAAGGAGGAATCTTTTTATCTCAAACCAAGTATCTCAAGCAGATTTTGAAGAAATATGGCATGGAAGATGCAAAACCAGTATGTACACCCATGGTCACAGGATGTAGTCTCAGTGCAAATGATGAATCTGCAGCAGTACATCAACCAACCTACAGATCTATGATTGGAAGTTTACTATATTTGACAGGTACCCGACCAGACATCATGCATGCAGTTGGAATAGTTGGAAGATTTCAGGCAAATCCGAAGGAGACTCATCTTCAAGCAGTGAAGAGAATTTTCAAATATCTTCAAGGGACTCAAAATTATGGCTTATGGTATCCTAGAGATACAGATCTTACTCTTCATGCCTATACAGATGCAGATTGGGCCGGAAGCGTGGATGACAGGAAAAGCACAAGTGGTGGTGCGTTCTTTATGGGTCCCAGACTGGTCTCTTGGTTCAGCAAGAAACAGAGTTCAATTGCCTTGTCTACAGCTGAAGCAGAATATGTTGCTGCTGCATCTTGTTGCACCCAACTCCTTTGGATGATGCAGAATTTGCAGGATTATCAAATCACTTGTACTCCTCCAATCCCTATCTTATGTGACAACACAAGTGCAATCAGCATCTCAAAGAATCCGGTTATGCATTCAAAAACCAAGCACATACCAATCAAGTACCATTTTCTCCGGGAACAAGTACTTGAACAGAAGGTCAAGTTGGAGTATGTTCCTTCTAAGGAACAAGTTGCTGATATTTTCACCAAACCGTTGCCCAGGGACACTTTTGAATACCTCAGGCAAAAGCTGGGGGTTGTTGATGCATCATCTTACTGTTGATCATCTTCCTATTGGTGGTATAGGCTCAGGGGGAGCACATAATGCATTGTTGGCATTATGGAGAAGGAGATCTTGGAAATAGCTGCAATATGTCTCTATCTCCTTCATGATGGATTTCTGGTTACAGATCTGGAGATGCATGAGCATAGGGGGAGCATACCCTTTGCCCTTGATGTCAAAGGGGGAGAATGAAGCTGAAGATTATGTGGTTGCCATCAAGTCCAAAGGGGGAGATTGTTGGCATTATGATTCAGGTGTTGTCCTTGATGGCAAACCCATTCAGGTGATAAATCAAGAAGGACGCAGGAAATATGTTCAGCAAGTGTGTCCCCGCAGGTATACCATACAGAACCCGCGTCCAGGGACGCAGGCCAGCCGTTCAGGAGGTGCATCCGCCCAGTGCACACATTTCAAGGCAGAGAAAAGCACGTGGGGGTTTCTTGTGTGGTATCTAGCCGACGGTTTTGTGTTTCTATGGTGTCGGCTCGTGGTTTTGTTCCATGTTTTGGGGAGAAGCTTGCCTATATAAAGCAAAGGAGTTCATTTGGATTATGTATCATCTTGGTTGAATATCTTTTGGTGAGATCTAGTCCAGATCTATGAAGGCGAATCTTCTAATGGACTGTGATCTCTATGGCGCATGATCAGATCTGTGGATCTGAGTGTTTAGGTTGGTTCTGAAGTCCTCATATCTTTTATATCTGAAGGGACGCAGGTTCAGTGAAGGGAAAGTGCGCCGGGACGCAGTACAGTAAAGGCTCAGGTGCGTCTCTGAGGCAAAGGACGCGGCGCGACTGTGTTATTGGGTGCGTCTCTGAAGCAAAAGACGCGGCGCGATAGTGTTTATGGGTGCGCCGGTCGCAGCAAAGCATAGAGGAACAGTGCGTCGGCACGCAGAACAGTGGAAGGTAGACTGCGTCCAGTCGCAGGTCACAGAAAGAAAATATGCGTCCCTGTCTTAAGATGATCTGTTGACTGTATATTTCTGTTCATAAGGTGTTCTGGGTTATTTCTGTAATTACTGATCTGATATCTGTAGTGGACTGTATCTGTTGTATACTTGTTGATCATTTGATTCTTCATGAAAAGAAGTAGGGGGTTGTAGCTCCCTTCCAGGAGAGACTGGAAAACGAGAGAGAGTTGTAGCTCTCTGCAGGTTGCAGCCTGCGTGCTGGTAAAGGACTGCACCAGTACAAAATCATTGTAAAAAGAATTTCTTGAAAGAAGATAGAGACATATTGCAGCAGGTGGTTTTCTCCCGCATTGGGTTTCCACCTTACATCTTGTGTTCTTTGGTGTGACTGTCTATTTTCTTTATTCATGCTCATTATTTTATGGTACTGATGTGCAAGAATAATTCAAAAGATCAAATAAGGAAGATTTGGTAAATTGCTTGATAATACTGATTCACCCCCCCTCTCAGTATTATTTCCAACATCTCTATCTTTCTTTAATAAGAACTTCAGTTTAAAATCTTTTGTACTGGTGCAGCCTTATACCAGTACGCAGGCTACAACCTGCAGAAGGCTTCAACCTTCTCTCGTTCTCCAAACTTCCTTGGAAGGGAGCTCCAACCCCCTTTGCTCTTGTACTAGCTAAGATACTAGTACGTAGGTGCTGGCCTACAATCTTCTTTCCTTCAGGTACCACTTTTCATCAATTTTCAGACTGGATACTCCTGAAGCACAACATTACAATCTGAAGACCATGATTCATTCACAAATCATTGAAGCATAAAACAACCAATACTAGCATCATCAATCTTTGAATCACTGAACCACTGAAACCCTGTCAAACCCAGTCACCAGAACACAGAGCAGACTACAGAACTATGCAATAATAGTCAGATCCAGCTGCAACCCAAAAATCAAGCTCCAAAAGATATACGCTACTACAATGAAGGCAACCCACGTATACACGCAGTTTTACCAAAGACAACCTGCGTACAGATCTAAAAATAATTTTTCATAACTTGCAGCTATACCAGATTTCAGTTATACCCAGAACATAACATTGCGTCAGTATGCAGATCTAGAAATACGCATAATCAACCATATAAAGATAGTTCATTTCAAACCATTTGATCCCGATCTCTCCTTAGATCTTGTTCTCCATCAACCGATGAGATCTCTCCTTAGCTCAGATCAAGCAATACATCATCAACCAATAACCTGCATACTGGATCTAATACTTCATCAGATATTCAAGACTTTTTCAGATACACTTGCCTAATGATTTCCTTCTCCTTATATAGCCTTAGGCCTTGTTCAATACCAAGAGCCAAAACCATAGAAATCCAATACCATCATCCTCAAAACTAGGGATCAACACGTCCGTCGAGACACCAAGGTCCAAAACCATAGGCACAACTTCCAAGGAATAACCGCCATGGACCAAAGATAAGTTTTCCACATACACGCGCTTTTACCGAAGCCAACCAGCGTGTACACGTGACTTGGTATATAACGAACCTGCGTATATGCGACTTGGTATATAGTGAACCTGCTTGTATACGCGACTTGGTATATAGTGAACCAGCGTGTATATATTTTTCGTCATACTTGTAGACTGATCATCAATTCCTTGCTGCTATCCTTCTGCACTATGATTTGTTATCAATGTGATTTGCCATCAAGGACAATACTTGTCTCATAATGCCAACAAAAAGGAGCCTAAGGAATACCTTGATAAGGTCTATACTATTACCTGATGGGAGTTTTCATTGACCCATGATAAACGGGGTTTGATTGATGCTCTACCATACCATACATAGTCTATCCTACTACAATTTGAGGAATACCTTGTGCAAGCAATTGAGATTGTAAAGGAAATTGTAAAGGTTGAGTAAGTGGGACCTAAGAGGTGCCATATACTAAAGGAATGGGTTGAGTTGTGATCGCAGCCTATACATGTTGAGTCACATGAATTTAAGCTTTTTGAGGTATAGATTGAGGAATAGGAACTTGAGATGAAGATGGCCCATGTTGGGAAGTGAGTAATGAACCCAAAATCAAACTAGGTTGAAAGGGAAAATTAGATTTCCAAATGCTAGCAGCCATCCCAGGATAAGGAGAACTATAATAAGGTTGGTTACCAATTTGAGGTATACCAACAACTAGTTTCCCCCCTACCAAAGGAGGAGGGGATGATGGAGGCAACTTCCCCCCTTGCAGAGGGTACCCAACATAAGAATAGTTAGGTTGTTGAAAAAGATCTTGCACACTAACATAAGGGCCAGCATGTTTCTCAACTATAAGTGTAGGAGGAGAAGAAGGAGCAAGCTAAGAAAAACTCATAAGAGCAAATCTAGATGTAATTCTTGAAGTGGATGACATGGGGGATGTCCATAAACTAGAATATGCACCAGAGAAGGTACCAAATAAGGATTGATAAGCTGGTGGGACAAATAGGCCACCATTCAAAGGTGCCTCTGGTGATGTTGAAAACATAGATGTGGAAGCGACATTTGATGTCTCAAACATAGTAGTGGACATAGGTTGGGAAGCCATATCGGTTCTAATCATGGTCAATAATCCCGATGTGGATTTCCGTGTGAAATTCACACGTAATTCAAGAGAACCAGGTAAAGGAGTTTGTTTAGGAGGTGGAAGAGTAAGAATAGGATGGGTTGGATAAAGGAAAATTCCCTCCAAATGAGTAGAAGGATGAGGCTCTCCTTGTGGGATCTCCTCGATACTCACAAGTCCAAATGGAAACGGTTCACCGTCGGGGCCGAGAAATATAACAGGTGGATCTGTTTGATACAATGGAATAGAGGATGGAATACTTGAAGTAACAGGTAAAGATTACTAAGGCTCCTCAGGCTCAATGACCTCAGGAAATAAAGTTTATGACTCAGGCAGGTCAGATTGTATAACCTTAGGGAACAAAGTCTCAGGTAATTCAGTATCAATTGTGTCAAATTCACCGACAAGAGTAGATGTAACCTCGAGCTCAGTACTTGAAGGGACAGATGATTCTAGTCGATCAAATTCAAGATGAGGACCAGAAGTGGTTCCCGAAGTTCCTGATTTGGTAGTCTACATATTCTTATGCTTCTGATGAAAAAAAGCAATAGCCTCTAGTGGGAGAGAAGGATTATTTTCCATTATATGCAAACGACGAAGTGGGGGATCTTGTTGTTCCACGTTGGATGATAAATTTTATTAACACAAAAAGAAATAAATAAAAAAGAGTGTAATCTAGGCATAAAGGATTACCAAGCAATTATGAACTACAATATACACCTTGGTGAACAAAGGACTTAATGTATGATAGCAAATCTCCTCAAATTCTATGTTTAGTGTATCATGTTTTACAAGGTGGCTGACTTGGTTACCTATGGATGCATAGCAACCTATTGGGAACTCCAAAAATATACACGACAGTACATGGGAGTGCAGTCCATAGTAGTGTTGTTTAATGCATAAATTTTTGGTGAGAGTGTTCCCATATACTTTACATGTGTGGAGTTCCACCAATATACCCAAAGGTACGTGGAGTACGATCCTATACACTCACATATGTGGAATGAGATTTTGATGCAGGCAGAGCCTGCAATACCCAGGATCTCCATTACTCGTGCGTGTAAAAAAAAAATGCGCCTCAAACATTTCCCCAATTCAATTTCCATACACGGAAATCTCACAACTGCCCCATTTTCCATGCAGAAGTTTATCTTTCATGTGGTTCAAAACATTCACCATTTGTTTCAGGCTTTCATTAACGCCATCATATATGGAATAATCTCAAATGCAATATTCATCAGCATGCAAATTCAAAACCTTCCATATGAATAAACAATCTCATATATATATTTGCTGGATTGCGCCCTTACCTTTAATCTCTGCGACAGTCATAGACCGAATTCTGCAGCGGAAAATGCTCGTATATCTATCTATCAAAACAAAACGTTATTCAATCGATGGCCTTACACAATATATATATGCTCAGTTACACATACCCACAGCATCCTCTTTGGTGTGAAGGCTTAAAAGCAGTGTCCATTTGGCGGATTAAAAGCGATATCTTTCCTTTAATGTGGATTACATAAACGCCATATACATCCACGCAATACATAACGGAATCATCATAAACAAAGACTCCCTTATCCAGGACTTCTAATTGTATATACCTTCATGTTATAATTACCACGCAACATATAGGTATACGCTAAGGCATACAGCATTACTCCTTCCTGTGCAACCGTGGCTATTTATACATGACAGTCATAGTCATTAAATCGCACAACCAGTTTTATAAAACCTTGTTTATGACATTCAACCTTCCACCGCAAGCAAACATACAGCACCAAAGAATATTCCAAAGGATTTTTAAACATATAATACACAGAGAATAACTATTCACTTACGCCACGCGCTGGATGTTCTTTCCTCCCCTCTAATATCGCCGCTTGGCTCTTACTTAACCCAAAGGCTCATACATATATATAACCACGGAAAGTTCTTTATCTCCTCTTGCATCGGCGATGGTGATGACGGCTCCTTACCATAGATAACAGCTCCTATGTGATGGACCGACGGCTATGTATGCTTCAGCATTTTACAGTGTTTCGGATCGTTATATTTACAAGTCGCCATGTATCTCTGCTCCCTCCATCAGGTTCGATATACATATATATCACAAATAAACACACGTTTAACTGGTTTGTAGAACCCTCTTCCCCAATGTCGCCTCCTCGGTAATTAACCACACAGCAGGTGTATAATTAATGAATATTTAAAGGTTATACAACACGCAGACCATAGAGATATCCACTCTCGTCTTTACTTGGAGATAGACCATATAAAAATAATATATATGTGAAGGTTTAATACGCTACAGCGACACCTTCCCCATATTGATACGCTTTTGCTACGCCACTCCGATCCGCGTTCGTTACTCCAGAAATTAACACCACAATTTCATTTAGCACAGAACATTGGCATGTCAATGAGCTTGTAAGGAGACCATTCGGAACTGCAATCATGTTCTACGCAGTTATGATTGTGTAGACAGGCCATCACTTGACTGCTCACTTTCCTGAAACTACAAACACTATCGACGCACATGACACCATTCACCGCGGCGCTTTAAGTCATTATACATCAAACAACAGGCAACTATTCCACAGCATGTGCACATAAGAAAACAAATAGGAGCCATTAAACATAGATTTCTGCCATCATGGATAGAACCAAATCTCAAAATTCATTAAGCAATCAGGCTCATACAGAACACGCTCATAATTACATAAAAACAAACATTCATACAGAACTTTACATTCATGGCCAGATATGCAAATCCATGGCCCTTTTACAAACTTCCAGAAGGCTTCCAAGGAGAAACCTTGCTCCTTCTCACACTCACTCCTCACTCTCACTTTTTCTCCAACTTCTTCCTGTTTACACAGTTTAAAAATATCATTAAATTAAATGCTCAATCCCTTCAATTCCTCAACAAACCCCTAAATCTCTCAACATCCCTAAAGGATAGCTCTTTATCCCTAAAATCCTTCCACTAATTAAATTCCCTCATATCCTTTTATTAAATAAAAAGATATTTACAATAGATCCTCACATTTTCCTATTTTATTAAAAATAACAAATTAATTCACAAAATATTAAAAATTGTCACACCCCCTTTAATCACATATTTACAATGAAAAAAAATGGTCTTCATGCTCCTGCATCAGATTTCACCTTGGGGATGCAATGCTAGAAAACAATGACAACTCCTATGTTTAATGACATCGAAACACATCTCTAGCCTAGACATCTATGTGTTTGAATTAATGTTAAAAATTCTCCTTAGGTTGATTCAATAAATTTTAAGTTGATCTTGAATTAAGTTTCAGTTTTATGGATCACCACGAATTCACATGAATTCCCTAAAATGAAAATCTAGCATTAGGAAATGGAATCTTTCTCTTCAATGAAAATATAACTAAGGAAGGAAGAGACAAACAATATACATTGTAGAAAATGAAGAAAACAAGATTCTCAATGCAAATCCATTTTCATGCAACTGTTCCTAAATCAATATGAATACAAAACCCTAAATGGAAATGCAATATTTTTTCTTTTCACCACACTTAATTTTTAAAAATGAGCAAAACTAACATGTAAAGTCTAATCACTTATTCAAATGCACTTTTTAGAATGAGGACTAGAACAACAATTCATCCAAGTGACCAATGATCAAACAAAACAAGTCTGCAAGTGACCTAATGATAAGAACAAATAAAAATTGAAACCAATTCTTACCAAAGGATATCAAACACAACTGCAAACCAAATGGAGGCTTTAGAGAGAACACAAGACACTCAAGACTCATGGAAGGTCAGCTAGAAGTAGGTTGATCAAATCAACACTGAGTAAACAAGGAACATTTTGCGCAAAAAAAAGGGTTAATGCAGGTGTAGAAGAGGCACAAATGCTCCACAACGCAGGCAAGAGAGGGCCCAAATGAGGTGCAACACATGCACATAGAAGGCTTAGATGGGTTGCAATGCGTTATCAACAAACCAGAGGGTGCGCTGGTCTTGGGAAAGAGGATTCTGACACAAAAATTGCAAACAAGACTCAATGAAATCACTTCCTAAGTCTGTTCTTGGTTGGTTAAAGAAACAAAGGTATATGATAGAGGTAGATTAAACACAATGGACAAATAAACCACCAAGGTAATACACCATTCCCTAGTATGATCACCAATTTATTATGTGGGATTTATTACTGTGGATAGAAATATCTCCCCTAGGTTTGGTGGTTATCCTAGAACAACAAAATGACAAAGGACCTAATTTTTTCCTTAAATTAAGTAGATGAGGGGAAGAAACCTACTTAGAATCTGTCATATGTTTGACTCCTTCTTTGGCTTGAATGTTCCAATCCTAGCTCTAGCTTCCAAAGTTATAACCTACAAAACTAGACAACATAAGCCAAGAAACTACAACATCTATGTAGCATCATTTATCTACTTTATTCAACAAATGGACATGGTATTGAAATATATGAAATAACGACATCACATATAGGAAAACAAAAGAACTCTTTGTATTGGTATAAATGGAGTGAGTTACAACCATAAATAGATGTCAATCTTGTAGAAGAGCTCCTCTAAGTTGATGACTTGTCCTTCCTTTGTTACAAAGTGTACCTCCAATCACCCTAAATGCATGAAAGAACCACTCTCAAAACAACAACATAAGGGTAGAATCACTCTCCAGAATCCAACCTCTTGCATATGGAAGGATGTAAATATATAGAGGAGTGGGATAAGTTGGGAGTTCTTATCCTTTTACCAATCTAAGGTTTGAGATCCACTCTTGATGGGAGGATGAGATCTAAGGATAAGGGATGGAAAATACAAGGTAGGATGGGATAGGATTAGAATGCTTTATCTGAGGTAAATGGTTATAACCGATCCTTGAAGCTTATCGAAATGGAGCCTTCACGATTTTCTCTCTTTTTACCGAATTTCTAGAACCAACACAGGTGCAAGGAAGGCAGCATGTAGGTGATCAAACCAGACCACAATGGAGAAACCTATAGGTGAACATTGTCCAACAAGAGGCCATGGTGTGTTGGTCCTAAAACTGGCTCAGATGATACAATTTAGGGTAAAAACTATGGGGAATGAGAGAGTATTGCATAGGGCTTTGTGAAAGGATGATGTAAATGGGTAATAGGATTTTGATTGGTCCCATTAGGATGCCTATTAGTAATACAAGAAAAAATGGCCTATAACACCCAATTAATGGCACCAAAATGTTGGTCTACATTATTTACATAAATTAGGACATAAACATTATCAAACCAAGAGTCCATAAACATAGAAGTGGACCATTATATGTGAATAATTAGCCTTATATTTTCCTTACTGCCACTTAAGGTTAAATAATGAAATTTATTGCAACAAATTAAAATGAAATCCAAATTTATGGATATAATTAATTAACTAAGAATGTAATTTGAAAATGAAATTTAGACTAATATAAAATGAAAATGTCAATATTGACTAAGTCACTATAGTGGAAAAAATGAAAATTATAACTTGCAAACCAAAACAAAATTCAACAAAAAAGGGACTAATCTTCTTTGATCTAGACTACAAAAATCTTACATAGGTAGAAAATCAAGTTGTGGTATTTTATGCTTTGAGAAAGGCTCACACAAGAATGCTCTTCTCACTTATGTAGATTGTTGACTAAAGAAGAAATTGTAATCACACATGCTTGAATGAAAAAGTATTCTAAATCAAATTAAAGAACACAAATAACTCAAGTCAAATTGGTTTATTAAGTATACATTAGGGTCCATACCAGTAAAAAATATGATTTTAGTGTCTTTATCCTGCTCTTTTAGGTGGATTAAAGACACAATAATGATACTCTGTTGACTCAATATTTTACTCAATCAAGCAAGGTTAAATTTGGTTTCAAAAGAAAATATCAACTCTTATTCAAAGGAAACTAATGCTACATATGAATAGAGAGAAATTTTTTACATATATAATATAAGGAGGTATTTACCAGCAAATGAAAGGTAAAGCAAGCCAGACTATGCACATGAAAGAAATGGTGCACAAGTCAAAGGATTAAGAGCCCTCCAATTGCACACTAAAAGATCTATCTGATGTAGAAAATAAAATTTGTTTCATAGATTAATTAAAACAAGGAAATTAAAGTGCCTTTTAATCCAAAGTTCAACTTTAAATGAAATCTCTCACACCTCCCTCATGCCTTCACTCATTGAGTTATTTATTCAAAAAAAAAATGAAATAAACATACTGATAATCTTCACCCAACCAAATGATTTGTAATTTTATCTCTCATCTAGATTGGTTATACCTCTTAAGTGGCCCAAAATCATTCCAAATTCATAACCATGCTCACTTGTATGAATTCCTTGAAAAAATCTGTGCTTACCTCCGTTGAGTGGCCACATTGACCACACATTGACTAGACCTCTACAATTGGATTTTTGCAAATCCATTAGGAAAAAATCCATATTAGGAAACATGACAACAAAACCCATGTCTTCGTTTTCACCCATCACATATGTATATATATAAATGAAGGAGAAATTACCAAAACACTATATTTACTATAAAATCTAGTAAAAACAATTTTACAATGTATAAAAATTTCCACAGCTCAAAAATTAAAAAGAAATGACAAAAATACATTTTTAATGGTTTTATTGATTAAAATGAAAACAAAATGTGACAAAAGTGGCAATTGATGGTTTTATTGTGGCCAAAATAATGTTTATTACGATGGTTATTTGTCATTAGAAAAAAGGATCGACACCTTCAATTATGCTAAAATGCCTCTTTTGGTTTAATGAATGTGAGAGAAACATTCTAGAGAGATATGGATTTAGGTTTCATTTAAGAAAGGGATAAATTTGTTGTTATCTATTTATATGAATTAACCATTTTCTCTAATTCATATTGAAAGCACTTCAAAAATGTAAACATTTGCAATAGGCATTTCAAAAATGTAGAAAATTCAACATTTCCTTGAATCGAAAGAAGTAAAATTTGCAATACAACAAGGGAATATAGTAGGTCATACTGTATCAAGACAAAGTTTAAATAATGATCCTATTAGAGTTGAAGCAATTAAATATATTAGACTAGTTATAAAGAAAAAATAATTGTAGTCTTTTTAGGGTCATATTAATTTTGTAAGGAGATTCATTCCCAACTTGCAAAAATAGTCATAGATATGACTAATATGATAAACAAATATCATGATGTTAAGTGTACTAGAGAGACTAGAAGTTCTTTTAATTAGATTAAAAATGAATTATGTGAAGAGATTGTATTGTTGAGTCCATATTACACTAAGATTTTTTTTTTTTCCTTTGCTTCTAAGAATACAATTGTAGCTATCTTATTACAGAAGAATGATGCAGGGTTTGAAAGACCAATAACATTATTTAGTAAGAATTTAGGTGATGTAGAATTAAAGTATGACATCCTAGAAAAATAAGCCTATGCACTAGTAAAAGCTTTGAAGTAGTTTAGCGTTGGTGTTTTACATTATAAAATTCTTGCATATGTGCTAACCATATTGCCAAGAATATTATCAGCTAGTCAAATAGTGATGTAAAAAGAAGAAAGTAGAGAACCAAGATTTAGGAAGTTTCCCTTAAAATCAATCCCACTAAGTTGATTAAAATTCAAGGATTGGCGAAGTGGTTAACTAAATCAAATTGTAGAGTGTTGGAATTAATATTATTCTGCAACATTCTGGAGATCCTATACCAGAATCATTGAGAAAGAATCCACAAGAACATTTTTCAAAATAACCCATTGGAAAGAATCCACAAGAACCTTTGTTGAAGGTCCAAGAAAACATTTATTCATCTATGTGGTACAAGGATGTTGTTTGCTATTTGTGAAACCTTGAATGCCTAATTGACTTTGATAAAGCAAAGGTGAGGTCTTTAAAATGACACAAAATCAAACATTGTATTATTGGCCAAAAACTTTATTGGAAAGATGATTTGGGTGTTTTGTTGCTTTGTTTCACTAAATAAGAAATAGAAAGGATAATTAATGAGTTCCATAAATGAATATGTGGAGTGTTATCACTCTATATTTCTTAAGCCCGTGAAAGAACTGCAAAGATAACCACAAAGCCACTTTCAAGTCTAGAAGCCAACCCTCCTAAACCTAGAGGGGGATCTATCAATTAGATTTAGCTTCGTTTGCTTTTAGAAAGTTAGGCTAGATGTAAAAGTTCAAGGTTTTGTTTTTGAATTGATTGTTTTGTTATTTGGTCGATAATGTAAGAAGGGACCATTGGGCAATGGAGTCAATTTGATTTAAGTGGATCCTTTCAACAGTGACAGATGAGTTTAACAAGGCAACACAGGCAGATTCGTTGGATCTTATATTCTTGATGAGATGGGAAAGAAGAAATGACTAAGTATCCATTAAACATAGAGAAATTAAGAATTCTATTGCTTAACTTCGGTTGAAAACATTGAAATTGTTCAAAAGACAGAATTAAATGTATTTAAACAAATTCATATTCTTTATTTTCTTTGAACAAAATAGATCAGAAACACATGTGAAATTACAGAGAAAGGAAAATGCAATAAAAAGATAGAATAACACTTCACCAACAAAATCTGACACGGGAATCCTGAAAAGCTTTTGTATTACTGAAAATTTGTCCACTGGAACTTGTGGAGCAAATTTACATCAATAATCCTTTTTTTTCATACAAAAATCAACCCTTACTACTTAGAAATATGAAGTATTTATAGAAAAATTACAAAAACATCTTGATTTCAAAATATTGAGGCAAAATCCTAAATTATCTAAAACTATTTACATAAATAGTACAAAAATTTAGGAAACTGAATTTTTGCATCTCATAGGCACTATTTTTTTGTCTTGTTGATGGTGAATGGACTTGAAGAATAGCAGTTGGATGTTGAAGTACTTCTGGAGATTCGATAACTATTTATTCTAGTAATTCACACATTTTTTCCCACCTCTGTTCATCCGGCAATTTAAACTTGATTAACTTTCGGTAAACCTCATCTACCTCTGTGAATTTCTTGAAGGTAGTCTTGTTGAGAAACAAACGATTGATTTCATGTTTGATCAATAAATCATAGCTTAGGCCTTCCATGAATGCCTTTCCTGTGAGTGTGCCCTTGATTTTAGAAAATTTTGACATGTCTCTAGTAATGGTGTACAATTTATGCTAGTAATATTCATTCTTGACCAATTTATCTCCTATCCCTTGTAGTCTAGGGAGACCTTTTTGGTGCAGTACGTTGAATTTCTTATGAAATCTATGAGTGATGTTTTCTAGACTATTGCGTTTAGTCTTCAATTGTAGCATCAAATTATTCTTAGTGAGAGATTTTCTCACTCCTAAAATGGTATATGTTCTGTCTTCTATGTCTAGTTCTTCCAACTCTTCTCTGGATTTTGAATTTAACAGTCTTATTAGAGCTATAGCATCACTTGGTTTGGTGCCAAGGTCTTTCTTCACATCTGCTATAAGTTCTTTTGATTTTTGGACCAACTCATCTTGTTCAAAGATGATTTCAATAGATGGCCATATCCTTGTGATAGCTTCATTGATCTCTATCCAGATGTTTTCTTTGGCTTCTGCAATGGTATCAGCTATGACAGATTGATTCTCTAGATATTCTATCCTCTATGTGAGCTTGTGTGTTTTCTGCAATTCTGCTAGATATACATTGTCTACTTTGAGCTTTTGTTCCTGCAAATTATTTAATTTCTGAGTTAATTTCTCAATTTCTTGGTCTTTAATAGACATATTTTCCATGGCCTTAGCCAAATCTATTGGTGTACTGTTAGACTGTCCTTTTGTTGTGACAATTGTTGTTGAATTTTTTGTTGATGTTTATGCCTCGGTTGTCGATGTACCTACCACTGGGATTACAACCAAAGGAATTTCCTGTACTGCACTAGCTTGCTGCTCTTTTTCTTTCAGGAGTGTCTCCAGCTCCTTTTCCATTTTTGAAATCTAATTGTTCTGTTCAATGATGATCTTGAACAAATTCTCCTTTTTCTTCTCCTTCTCTCCATATTCCTTGGCATGTGGATCTTCAGTGGAGGGGATCTTAAGTTGTTTCTTAAACATTGTTGTATTTACATTCTTGTTCCTGATGATTTCTTCAGCTGCCTTTACACCATTGGGATCATATCTGTTAAGTTATGGTATGTTCTATGATTATAATAGTTTACTTATTTTTCTTATTATATTCCACAGATTAGCAATCACATGTACATAAAGTAAAGTGCAAATAGAACATTAAATGATCGACAGAAAACAAGCCAAGACAAGAGACACAAGATGTGGCGGCTAGCCAGGGACAAACCCCACAATGTGTGGGGAAACCCTTTGATCAAATTTTCTTTTATCTTCAATAATTAAGCAGAGAGAAATAGTACAATAAATCTGATTTATATCAGTAGTAGCAAACCCTAGATCAGTAGCATCATCATTAGCGACTTCATCATCAAAACTAGGGCAGTCGATATCTCACAAACCTACCATCGGATCGGCTTGATTCCACCACCAAAATTTGCGGCTTTCAGAGGAGGTTCAGATGAAACTACAGCGCAGTTCAGATGAGGATATCTTCTAGTCCACACAGGTCAAACTTTAATTCTACAGTTGCAGATTCAGTTTCAGTAGCTTCCTTCAAACTAGGGCAGTCGATATCTCGCAAACCGACCGTCGGATTGACTTGATTCCACCACCAAAAGTCGCATCCTTCAGAGGAGGTTCAGATAAACCTACAACACAAATTAGAAGAGGAGGTTTGATGGTCCACTTTGGTCAAAGTTTGGATCTGCAGTTGTAGCTTTAGTTTTAGCAGCTTCCAGCTTCACATGTGTGAGAGAGAGACCCTTTTCTGCGCAGTAGAGAAGAGACTCTTTTCTGTGCAGTAGAGAGAGAGAGATGTGATGAGATGAGTGAGTGAAAATGAGGAAAAGTCCTCCTGTATTTATACACAACTGTTAATGTTTGAATAGATGCGACTATTGGGCTTCTAAGCCTACATGAGTTGTAGGTCGGCTTGATAATAATTCCATAATCAAAATAAATTCATATCTCCATGAATACTTATCAGAATCGAATGATCTTTAGATCAATCCTACACCTCTAGATGAGAGGAATCTAATGAAAATATTATCAACCATGAATAAGATGACAAACATGAAGTTTCGCCCTAGTTTCCAATTTAACACTCCATCTCAACTAGAGAGAACTTCATCTGCAATCTGTCTGTTGGTCGCTACTATTCATCCATCAAATGCACTGCCTTGTATAGCCTAACCCTTGCCCTGCTCTGCTCTATTCTACCTGTTCCGCTTTGTCTTGTTCTACTCTGCTTTTGTCTGAATTATGAAGAAGAAGAAATGATCGAGGATGTATCATACTGAATCAAAGTTAGTCTTAGAGTATGTACCACTGGTCCCAGACCAGTCTCAACCAACCTAAAGTCAGCATCATAATGAGTACAACTCCTACCACTGGTCCAAGACCAGTAACATCCTCCACTGACTCAAAGTCAGTCTTAGAGTGTGTACCATTGGTCCCAGACCAGTAACAACCGACCTGAAGTTAGTGTCATAGAATGTACCACTCCTACCACTGGTCCCAGACCAGTATCATTGATCCTAGATCAATGGAGCTCATCCTAGCGTAAGGAGTATGGTAGATAAAATGATGCATCCATCGGTACTACTATGGTCCCTAACTTCATTTCCCTGCTCATTGATCATATGAGAGGTACTTCCCATGAGTTCTGGACTGCATGGGTAGGATACCTCGACAGGAGAACTAATCAATCATGTCCTCACAGGAGAACACATAAATCCTGCTACAATCGCCATGGAGAACACATCAATCCAGACCTCATAGGAGAAAACATCAATCTTGCCACAATCACCATGGAGAACACATCAATCCAGGCCTCACAGGAGAACACATCAATCCTACTACAATCGCCATGGAGAACACATCAATCTAGGCCTCACAGGAGAACTAATCATCCTGCTACACAGGAGAGCGAATCATCCTATTCCACAAGAGAGCAAATCATCTTGTCCCACAAGAGAGTGAATCATCTTATTCCAGTGCGCACCACCAAGGGAGGGTGAGTCACCCTATGGTCGTATGTTGCTCCAGTAAGAACCGCAAGTCCTCAAAGCTCCCAGAGCTCAATTTATGCAACATGCAGGACCCTTGTACAATGGTTTCTTGACGACTCCAAGTCGTTTGGGAAAATCCCAGATTAGATCTTTCCTCGGGCTTTGACAAGGTGTATCAACCTGTACATCATCTTAATGCGATGGATCCTCCTTGCTCATCGACTTACCATATCCCAGATGATGTCTATCTGCTATAGCAATCGACGAATATGGGATTCCTCAATAATCGAATACCACCTCTAGTTGTTACAGAGAATCACAGTGGTATGTGTTCAAACAGCTCACTGAAGAGCTTCCCCAACCAAGCAGCTTCATACGAGATCATACTCGTAGATATGTATCTGGTCTCGGTAGTGCTTATGGCAACTGACTTCTGCTTCCTGCTCATCCATTATATCGAAGAAAAATCCAAAGAGAAACAACACTAAAAGTGCTCCAATGATCCTCCACACTACCTGCCTAATCAACATTCGAATAATCATGCAGTTTCATATTTCTGGCAGTGTATCTCAATCCATGAGAGATTGTGTCCTGAAGTCATCTCAGAAGATTCTTGGCACCAATCTAGTGAGGCTCAACCAAATATGAGCTCACAATGCCAACTGTAAAACATATGTTTGGACGGAGGTTCACTAAGAACATCAACGTGAATGAGTTTTTTTTTTTAACTCAAAGGCATTTCCCAAATCTCATCCAACATCACTACCATATAACTTCTGAAAGTTAAGATCCTCAAGGTAGTCACAGGCTTGCAGTCCATCATACCAAATCCTTTTCAGAACCTTCACCACATATTTTCCTTGAGATAGGAAAATTTCCCTTATCTTCTGCCACACTTCAAGTCCTTGGTTCTTCATTTCAAATTCAGAAGCCAACTCCCTCTTACATTTGTGAATGAGAGGGTATGCACCTATTAGAAAGAGGTCATCCACATACAACACCAGTATGAGAGGCTTGTCATCTTCAACCTTAAGGTAAAGGTTAGGATCGGCTTCACTCCTAGTGAATCCCAGCTTCATCAAGTAGCTATCGATCCTCTCATACCATGCTCGGGGTGCTTGCTTCAGCCCATAGAGAGCCTTATTCAACCCACATTCATGAGATTTTCAATCATAAATCTCAAATCCTTCGGGTTGCTCCACATAGACCTCTTCTTTGATCGAACCATGCAAGAATGCGGTCTTGACATCCATTTGATGTAGGTTCCATCCTTGTGAAGCCACAAGGGCTATGATCAAGCAGATGGTCATATATCTGGCAACAAGTGCGCTCAGGCATATGTGGTGTAGTAGTCCCGGTGTGAGTCATTTCTATCAGGGCACTCCCTTGCATGGTGAACTGCTTTATCACAGATGTAACATCATCCTTTTCTTCCATCCTTAGGTCCAGCCTTTCCTTTTGATCTAGTCCCGGAATTAGTTCTTTTCTTAGCATGAGCAGAAAAGGCAGCAGGAGGACCTTTAGGCATGGACATTTCTTGCTCTTCTACCCTTGTTTCTTCTTGAATGCATCTAGCCATTAATTCTTCAAAACCAGGAATTATATTATTGTTTAGAAGAGTAGTCCTGAACACATACCATTCGGATGGTAATCCTCCAAGAGTCGTGAGTGTCATTTCTTTGTCAGTAATAGTCTCCCCAATAGATAGGAGATCGTTCTTGATCTCAGTGATTCTTAGGAAGTATGCTTGCATACTCTCATCTTTAGCCTTCTTGATTACCTTCAGCTTATTTCTATGAAACAAAACTTGATTTGCATCATTAACTTTAAATAAACTCACCAGTCTATCGTAGATTTCCTTGTAGGTGTTCAGATTGGAGATGTAGGCCACCAAGCACTTGTCAATTGAGTCCCGGATGATCTTCTTTTCTTTGACTTCTCCGGTTTTCCATTTGTTCCTAGTAGCAGCAGATGCATTTGATGGAGGCTCAACAATATTGCCTCTCACATAGTCCAACACTCCTTGATCTTCAATGGTTAGATCGATAGACTTCTTCCATCCGTGATAGCCAGCTTTCTCACGAAGCTTGTCCTCAGCAGGAAAGAGTGATGAGGACCCCATAGTTCTTTTAGGATAGCCTTGCCAATCTTCTCTTTGGTGATTGCTCTTGCTCTTACTCGGGCTTTGTCTTCACCTCACCTCTGATACCATGTTCAGTTATGGTATGTTCTATGCTTATAACAATTTACTTCTTTTTCTTATTATATTCCACAGATTAGCAATCACATGTACCTAAAGTAAAGTGTAGATAGAACATTAGACAATCGACAAAAAACAAGCCAAGACAAGAGACCCAAGATGTGGCGGCTAGCCAGGGACAAACCCCACAATGTGTGGGGAAACCCTTTGTTCAAATATTCTTTTATCTTCAATAATTCAATAGAGAGAAATAGTACGATAAATCTGATTTATATCAGTAGTAGAAAACCCTAGATCAGTAGCATCATCATTAGCGGCTTCATCATCAAAACTAGGGCAGTCGATATCTCACAAAAAGACCGTCGGATTGGCTTGATTCCACCACCAAAAGTTGCGGATTTCAGAGGAGGTTCAGATGAACCTACAATGCAGTTTAGATGAGGAGATCATCTGGTCCACGCAAGTCAAACTTTACTTCTGCAGTTGTAGCTTCAGTTTCAGTAGCTTCCTTCAAACTAGGGCAGTCGATATCTCGCAAACCGACCGTCGGATTGACTTGATTCCACCATAAAAAGTTGCATCTTTCAGAGGAGGTTCAGATAAAACTATAGCACAGATCAGAAGAGGAGGTTTGATGGTCCACTCTGGTCAAATTTGGGATCTGAAGTTGCAGCTTCAGTTTCAGCAGCTTCTGGCTTCACATATGTGTGAGAGAGACCCTTTTCTGCGCAGTAGAGAAGAGACTCTTTTCTATGTAGTAGAGAGAGAGAGATGTGATAAGATGAGTGAGTGAAAATGAGGAAAATTCCTCCTCTATTTATACACAACTGTTTATGTTTGAATAGATGCGACTGTTGGGCTTCTAAGCCTACACGAGTTGTAGGTCGACTTGATAATAATTCCATAATCAAAATAAATTAATATCTCCATGAATACTTATCGGAATCGGATGATCTTTAGATCAATCCTACACCTCTCGACAAGAGGAATCTAATGAACATATTATCAGCCATTAATAATATAACCCACATGAAGTTTGGTCCTAGTTGCCAATTTAACAATATCCCATTTTAATGACCAAGTATTCCAAAGACTTTATCTTTGTGTCTTTGGCCAGAGAAGAAACTCTTTCTAAATTTAATTGTGCTTGAATATTATTTAATAAAACCTTAAGCTTAGTTTCTTCCATAGTTGTGTTTGTAATGGTGTTGTAAGGATTTCTCCAGACTAATTGTGGAAGTCCATCTCGTCAACGTTGTTGTTGGGAAAAGTATCCAATTTGGAATGCCCCTATCCCACTCTAAGAGGTGATAGTGCCTTAGCAACAAACAAGGAAAAACTATCTGAGTATTCTTCTTTATGAGATGTAAATAGAGTAAGAAGGATGTAACTAACCGGTGTCTTCCGCTAGTTTTTCGATCCAATCACTCTCTCTTTTGTTCGCTTCCCACTTCCTACTCTTTCACTGGTCCAGCTTCACCCAGTTCCTGCAAGATCACAAGAGAGAAAAACTACACAAAAGACATAGATTCACATTCATAACTAGTTTAGGATCAGATATAAACTAAATATGCAAATATAACAAAACATCATTGAAATACAAGCATATAGGAGAAACTCAAGTAGCTTTATTGATATGATAACAAGGTTCAAGAGGAGATACAACCAAATGAGTCCCGATCCAGCATCTACCTCCTAGCAAAGGAATCCCTTCCTCTCCTCCAACAAAGCATAAATCACCCAATGTACTAATCTCAATCTCAAACCAACAACAATTCTCTGCAAAATACCAAATTCCAGCCTCCTGAACCTCTGGGTGAGAGATCCATATATAGATGTAAGCAGAGAGGATGAGTCAGCTTATGTTTTGACTTGTGGCTTCTCTCTGTCAGTTCTTGCTTCCACTTGGAGGTTGAGAACCTCTTACTCATCACTAGTCGAATTCATTGAGGCAAGTGTCATTGAGGAAGATTCTGGAAGCTTCCAGGGTCTTTCCACCTCGTTGAATGAGCTTTCCATTTGTCACTTCCTGCTCAGCGCACCCTGGTAGTGCTTCTACCTGCGTTGCAGTGCACCTAGCCAGTGTAATCTCTGCATTTCAGCGCAGACAGCTAGTGGAGCCTCTGAATTGATCCTGAATTGACTGTTTCTGAGTGGTTTTTGGTGGAGAATTTCTGGGAGAAGCTGTCATTGGTTGACCTTGTTCCTTTAGGGGTAGGAACAACTCATTTAGGGACTTTGGATCCCTTGGATTATGGAAATTTCATGCTCAATGTT
Source organism: Pinus tabuliformis (assembly GCA_031772625.1). Taxonomy (NCBI): domain Eukaryota; kingdom Viridiplantae; phylum Streptophyta; class Pinopsida; order Pinales; family Pinaceae; genus Pinus; species Pinus tabuliformis. The sequence continues at coordinate 924,669,480 of CM062814.1, forward strand.
GTAAGGCACAAAAATGTCTATAGCAGTTGCCCCCTAAAGTATGAGGCCGTTTATCGGGTGAAATGCTTTATTAGGAGGATCCGAAGTTCATTCAATGCTGGGAGGAGACCTGTAATAAGATACAATACAATACATTATTTTTCATACTGTTTTCATGATCTAGTTGAGGCGGGCATTCCCATGCTCAGCTTTATAAATTCATTTTTATGTACATAGGACAGACAATTGTCTGATGATAGACTGATGATCCTGCTGAAATCATCATCCTTTGGTAGGATGATTGTCTGTGCTGCAATGTTGTACATGTCAATGTCTTTATTTTTCCTGAATATATATCGCAGCCCGGATGGATGAAACTAGATCCGGGGTCTTCAATCTCGTCCAATCTTCACTCTAAGTACAAGTCAATCCATGTGAGAAATGTTCTGAAGTCGAACATGGAAAGACATCGCTTGATTACCGGTCAATGATGTAAACCGTTAACAAGCGCGAGAGGAATCACCGATAATGATAATGACCCTCAAGGTACTGCAGTACAATTCACGTGGTGTGAATAAAGGACTTGGCGTCGAACACCATGCAAAATCTTTTGGTCGAAGGTCATTGATGTATACCTGTCACCGTAAGTGAGAAACTTGCCATTGAGGCATGCAAGCTTCAAAGTACTGAAGGGTGTGTTCCTAGATCAACTTCTTGGATAATGAGCTGATGTCGACAAGAAGCGATCCGTCAAAGGAGGGCCTTAATGTATCCCACATCAGTGACACAGAATGGAGCAAATGATTTTGATGGAGGTGAAAACGATCTGATGATATATGGTTCAGGGTGGCGGTCATGAAAGAATGAAGGATAATGTATGGTAGTGGATGGGACACGGTTGACTTCTCTGGATGACTTCTCTTGAACATATCGGCGACACTTGTGTGATGGATTGGTAGCATTTACCCCAAAGGTGGATGGTATGGCGAGACCATGGCGATGTGACCGGTGAATGAAACAACCCAACCCGACTCAGGCACGGAGTGGAAGTGTCATGTTCAAGAGCGACTTGCTACCAATAAAGTTCTTTGAGTTTCTTCCCAATTTTTCCCCAGTCATTGCTGACCAGTACCTCTTTATTTTTGTCAAGCTTGAGGAGGATAACATATGCTTGTTCTATAATTTGCCCTTCGGGCAAACCCATCGCTATGTTTTAACGAGCCTAGCGATAGTGAAACTCGTTCTCGTCTAAAGACAAGTTTGTCGCTATTTAATGTTTTTAACGAGTCTAACGACAAAGATAACTCAGTCCTTTTCATTTTTAGAGAGTCTGAAAAGGTACGTAAAGTCAACTCCGAAAGTCCTTTTTCATCATCTAATCCCTTAAGTCCGAAAAAGTATAAAACAATACAGAAGGGATGAGTTTTCGATAGTTTTAACGAGCCCAACAAAACAAGCGCTCGATCTTTTTGTGCAATAATCCCTTAGGTCCAAAAAGATTAAAATCTAGAGGAGGGATAGCACTTCCGGTCGCTTTAACGAGCTGGAAGGCCAAAACTCGGCAATATTTTCATATTTTACGAGTCAGATGAAAAGAGCTTAAAGAAGACTCGTCTTTTGAGGAACGAGTGATAAAATGGGTTAGCAGCTGATTCCAGGTACGGGTTGGAATTTTCCAATCACGGCAGTGTCACAAGGATGGCTAGTGAAATTACTCTTCGCAGCTGTTCCTCAAAATGGGTAAACAATCAATATGGAGGTGAATGATCGGCCAATGGAAAAGTGGAGGTGACGGTGCAAACACGACCAAGGCTTTAATGGCTGATAATGTTACATTCACGGTGGTTATTTACCAGAGGGTAGTTCATTTTTTAACGAGCTTAAACGCGGGTTGAAACACTTGCTTGATCTTATGTTTATTTTTTAACGAGCATGAACTATGTGCTAAAACTGCTCGATGATAAGTTTGCATGCCCCCAGCATAATAACGCAAATCGAGGTGCATGCCCCCCAAGCTTCATTGCATTCAACTCGGTGGTTGGAATGAAGGTTTACCTTTGAGATTTGGAAAGGGGATTGTTTCATTTTTTTAAAAGAGGTTGACATAGTAAAAGAACTGTCCTCATGACTCCTTGTTTCATTTTTTAACGAGGTTGACATGAGATAAGAACCGTCCTCAGAGTCCAAATCCATTAGATATAGAAGGTTTCATATTCCACTGTGGCCACTTCCGCCAGATTACTCGGAGGCGGTAGGGCAAAAGTACCCATTAAGGGAGGGTCTTTTAGGAGACCTACTCTGATATTTTGGAGCGAATGATTGCTTCCATGGATCATTGGAATGCTTCCCGTAACTTGTGAACTATTGGGGAGAAATGTTTGTTGGTCGACAATTGTAATTCCTCCTTGGAAAGGAAATGCAATCTTCCTGAAGTAGGTCGACACAACTGCAGCCATGGCATATATCCAGGGTCTTCCCAATAGGATGTTGTAATCAAGGTTTTCGTCGATTACTTCAACATCAATTTCTACTGTTTTCCCTCCTAGTTCAACTTTCAAGTTATTTAGAATACCGTATGGGGTATATGTCCATCCATCAAATGCTTTTAATGTCGTCGAAGATTGCGACAAGGTTGGAGATCCTAAAGTTTTCCAGCAACTCATCGACATAATACATGTAGATGCCCCCTCATCAATAATTGTTCGATGAACAGTTTTGTTGAGGGCTTTCACTTGAATAAGGAAAGCTAGTTGAGCTGGTAACTGAGGGTCATATGCTTTATGATTAAAGGCCACAAGATTGGAATCCATTGGGTCAATCCCACCTATTGCTGATAATAAAGCTTGCTCTTGGGAGAGGCAATTTTGCGGTACCTCAAGTGTCGACATAGCGGACGGCGATTGGGCGAGGTCCTCTATTATATTATAATTCTGTGATATTTTTGCACGAGGATTAAATGTCGACTTGTGCACTACTCCCTTTGGCGACTTTATCATTTGTTCAGGAATGATGGGTGGCACAACTTTGGTCAAAGTTGTTGTCGAACTAATAGGTTGTTCATTAGCCTTGTTATTCGACACCTGTGGATTCCCGTAATCTTTTTTCCTTGCCAAAGCATCATTTTGCTGCTTTGAGATAGACAACATAATCACTTGGGATCGGGAAGCATTTTGATTAGAAACCAGTTTGGTTCCCGGGCTTGGAAACGGATCAGTCAATACTGCTGAGGTTTTTGAACTCTTAAAGAGTTTCTTAACTTCAGATATATGTGGACAATCTCTCGTCCAATGATCCTCATCGCATATATGACACCCCGTAGGGGGTTTCCTTTTTCTCCCTTTCTTTTTCTTCTTGCCCCCTGGTTGCTTTAGTTGTTTGCCCTTGTCAGTCGACACGGCATTTACTTCCGAGGCAAGAAGTTCCTCATTTGCATTTTGACTGGAAATCTTACGGGCCTTTTTAGATGTAGCCTTTGTCGATTTCGTGTCTGTCGTGCCAATCACGCCATCACTGGCGTGAGAGTCATTGTTTGATTTAGGAGGAGGAGGAATTGAGAATTCCGGTCTAGGGGCGTCAGGTATTTTGTCGTAGAGCGTGCCAGACTGAGTATAGACCAAGTCCAGATATTGCGCACGAGCGATGACTTGCTCTTCCGTTACGACTCCCCCCTTTGCCACATCTTCCGTGATTGTAGGAAGTAAGGATTTGATAAACCATTCAGCTAATAGCTGATCGGGAACGTACGTTTTCACCATACTACGACGACGTCGCCACTCATGTATATGATCAGATATGTGAGTGTCCGTTGTCTGTTTGAAGTTGGTTAGGAGTTCCGTTCCCGTTTCATACCTTATCGGTAATTGAAAATGGGTTAAGAAAGTCGTGGCTAAGGTACTAAAGTTGTCGAACGAAGCTCTAGGCAATTCAATATACCATTTTGCCGCTGGACCCGTTAACGTCCTCTGAAAAAGGCGAAGCCTTATCGAATCATCGTTTAGGGTGTTTGATGAACACCATAGATGAAATGTCATCACGTGATTCGATGGATCTTCACCTGGATTTCCATTAAATTTAGGAATATCTGACGGAAGTTTATGCGGAATCGCTGGCCACCAAGGGGCATAAGCAATTGGATCATTCGTCAGCCGGTTTAGATCTGGTAATTCTAGAGTTGCTACAAAGGGCAACTGTTGATTCAGGTTAGGTGAAGCATACCCAGGATAAGATGGAATCGCATGAGCAGTGGGTCTTTGCATACCAGCATAATGCTGGCAACTTTGACAAGATTGATTGGCATAACCACTATAATATGGTTGCCCATTACTTACAAAGACTTGTTGCTCAGGTCCTTGATATGATTGCTGGAATGGCGGTTGTTGAGATTGAACCAGCCCTGGTTGTTGGACCATTTGCTGTTGTCCAATACTGGATGATTGACCAAGATGAGGAGTCACAGTACTTGTTTGATCCTGAGTCGCTCCAGATAAGGAGGCACTAACCTGAGGTTGTGATTGAGTCGTTGAGACAAGAGGCTATTGTATCGCAACCTGAGGCTGTTGGGGTTGACATACAACAGGTAGCACTTGTACTTGCGACGCAGTCACCATAGCAGGTATAGTGGGAATATTCGACACAGGGTGGACTGGTTGCATTGAATATACAACCCTTGGTTGCTGAGGCAGTATTGGTACCCAACCGCTGGATGTAATTCCAATTTGACCTGAACTTTGTTGTAAACTCCCATATGGTTGTTCTTCGGGAGGGAACAATGAAAAGGCATACTGCCCTCCATATGGTGGCAATCCAGTACTTAAAGGGTAGATTGGCCTTTGAAGACACATTGGATCAATTTGTTGAGTTTCAACATAAGAAATACCAGATGATAATCCGGATGAAGAAATAGGAACTAACCATGTCGTCGAAACAGTCTCTGGTTGGACTCCAGCTTGTTGTTGACAATTTGCCGGGACAGATGGTATACCAGCGAACATCGTTGGAGTAGCAGCAGGAGGCTCTGCCGCTGCTGCGTCGGATGACACAGTCCTGGATGTCGACGGTTGTTTAGACATATTTAGTCTATCCAAAAGATTTTCGAGTGATTCTACAAGAACTTATGATGAAAAGAGACTAACTTCGAAGATCAACGAGGGAATGGTGATGATTATTCCGTTTAAAATAAATTTTAACGACGCTTGGACACAACTTGCTTTTTCAATTTTAAAGAGTCGAGAAAAAGCAAAAGATGACTCTAGTCTCCTTCGATGTTTTAACGAGCCCGAAGTGACAAATGCTCGGATGGACTTTTTCCGTTATAGAGTCTGAAAAAGGCCAAAAGGAACTGCTCTGGAGTTCTAGGTAGAGGGTGTGCCAAACTTTTCGCAAAACCGCAGAATACTTTTTAAGGTATGGGCGGTCAATCTTCCCGAATGCTGTGTTCAGTGCATTGCGATCAGTAGGGCGGCCGTCACGGCTTCCTAAGGATAAAGGTTTTATTCCAATAGGGGTCTCCCAATATATACTCGACGGTACGTGGGAGCACAATCTGTACTGGTGCTATCGTCTCTCAGGAGGAATCACCCAACCATCAGCGAGATCGACAGTCACCAGGTTTTACGACGCCGGAACACGTCTCTAGCCTAGACCTCTATGTTGTGCGTTAAGTTACAAAGCGTTGTTAAGTTCATTCAATTTATTTTAGGTTGATCTTTCTTAGAAGTTTGCCTTTTTGGATCACCACGAGATGTATGATACAATTCCTAAATGCAGTCTAAAGATGATAAGCAAGCTTTTATATCTTTTCAACAATGAAAATCCTAGCTACAAGGGGAAAAGAAAGACACAATATTTTTCTCAAAGAGCATAGAGCACACTGTAAATGCACTTTTCCTAAATCAAATCATGCAAACTATCAAAATGCAAATGCACATATGCATGTATTTGTTTTCTCTTTCTTAATATTGATGCCTAAAAAGAAAGCTGTTGTACAAATTTGAATTCGATTTCAAGTGAAAACATAAACAAGTTCCTTTTTCAAAATAAAAAGACGATTACGACACTTTATGATTTACTTGTTTCGACACTAGAAATACATAAATTCAAACCAAACGACAAAAGTAAAAGCTCAATCAACTGTGAACAGCAAACAAACTCACACCTAAGATCAAAACGACAGTTACGACAGGTCTAGATCTAAGGGCGACAGTATGACTAGTTTACTTTTGTAATGGGAAAATGCAAATGATGTAACAAATACACAAAGAACAAATACAGTTTCTTTATACAACCGAGGTGGAATTGAGACAAAGAAAAGGGGTTTCAGATAGGTACACTGACTGATAGCAGGCTGCAAAAACAGAGATAAAACTGAGCAAAAGGAAGCAGGGAACCACAGCTGCACAAGGCAAGGGCTGATCAGCGCACCCTCATCACAGAGAAACTGAACTTCAGCGCAGGTAGCCTTCACGGGACCTGCGTTGAAATGCAGAACCTCTTCACAGAGTCTGCGCTGAAGCAGAAACGAGAGTTGTTTCTGGGTTCCGGGTCACGGTTTGCAGTTAAATCTACAGTTTTTGGCCGGATCAAAGCTATCAATTAGGTACAATTAGGAGGATGATTTAAAGGAGGACTAAGGTCTATCACAAAGGGCTGTTAGAGCAATTGTGGATCAGTTTGTTCAAATCATAAAAACAGGCCCAGTGAGTGGACTAGAGTGGCAGATCTCTACTTTGCATTTGAAAATGGCAAATGCATTTCGATTCGACACTCCTGAGTTTATGAGAAGAACAATAATAGAAACACAAATAAACTAACAAGATACTTTCCCCAGCGGAGTCGCCAATTTTTTGTTGGGAAAAGTATCCAATTCGGAATGCCCCTATCCCACTCTAAGAGGTGATAATGCCTTAGCAACAAACAAGGAAAAACTATCTGAGTATTCTTCTTTATGAGATGTAAATAGAGTAAGAAGGATGTAACTAACCGGTGTCTTCCGCTAGTTTGTCGATCCAATCACTCTCTCTTTTGTTCGCTTCCCGCTTCCTGCTCTTTCACTGGTCCAGCTTCACCCAGTTCCTGCAAGATCACAAGAGAGAAAAACTACACAAAAGACATAGATTCACATTCATAACTAGTTTAGGATCAGATATAAACTAAATATGCAAATATAACAAAACATCATTGAAATACAAGCATATAGGAGAAACTCAAGTAGCTTTATTGATATGATAACAAGGTTCAAGAGGAGATACAACCAAATGAGTCTCGATCCAGCATCTACCTCCCAGCAAAGGAATCCCTTCCTCTCCTCCAACAAAGCATAAATCACCCAATGTACTAATCTCAATCTCAAACCAACAACAATTCTCTGCAAAATACCAAATTCCAGCCTCCTGAACCTCTGGGTGAGAGATCCATATATAGATGTAAGCAGAGAGGATGAGTCAGCTTATGTTTTGACTTTTGGCTTCTCTCTGTCAGTTCTTGCTTCCACTTGGAGGTTGAGAACCTCTTACTCATCACTAGTCGAATTCATTGAGGCAAGTGTCATTGAGGAAGATTCTGGAAGCTTCCAGGGTCTTTTCACCTTGTTGAATGAGCTTGCCATTTGTCACTTCCCACTCAGCGCACCCTGGTAGTGCTTCTACCTGCGTTACAGTGCACCTAGCCAGTGTAATCTCTGCATTTCAGCGCAGACAGCTAGTGGAGCCTCTGAATTGATCCTGAATTGACTGTTTCTGAGTGGTTTTTGGTGGAGAACTTCTGGGAGAAGCTGTCATTGGTTGACCTTGTTCCTTTAGGGGTAGGAACAACTCATTTAGGGACTTTGGATCCCTTGGATTATGGACATTTCATGCTCAATGTTGTAAGGCACAAAAATGTCTATAACAAACGTGATGGATTGTATTTGTGTCAAAAAGAAGATAGATTGCTTGTAATATTTTGTTGATCTAGGCTGAGCAACTTTAGGCTCCAAGAAGGAAACCTGCATTTTCTTCTTCTCTACATTAAAATCTGATAGAAGCCTACGTTGGGTGGTGGCTATCTGTTTCCAAAAATGTGAAAAAATGTGGCCTTGAGCGCTTGGTTATTTGTTTTGATTTCCCTGTAAATGGAAAAAAATATTTGATCCTGGTTTTCCTCTCTTGATGGTGATGAAATGGCATATATGTGGTCATTGGGGTCATCGAAGATGTAGGAATAATCTCCTCTCTCCATGACATTGAAGGGATACAGAGACCTATTAGAATGATGGGTTGTTGTTGTTATGTATTCTGCTGCTGAGTTTCCCCTGTATCTGTAGTATTTTTTTTCTTACTATATACTATACAATATTTAGGTGATATCTCTGTTACTGAAGGGGAGATACTTTCCCTTGGTATTTTCTCTATCTTTTCTCGAGGTAATGGAGTCTGTGAAGTAGATAGTACCTATTGTTCGGTCTCCTGCAAAGTATTCTACTGCTACTCCTCCTGGTTCATAAACTGTTCTATTTCTAGTCTAGGAGTATGGGTGTAGGGAGAATACTTCTGTTCCATTCTTAATTTGGATATTATTCCAAAAGGGTCATAAGACCAAGTAAAGATATGTTTTAAATTCATCTGCTTCAGGATAGCCATTTCCTCTTGTCCTTCTAAACTTGCGTTGCATATAAATGGCCCACCTTGAGTTTTTATTTTGAATTATGCCTTCTTCTTGGGTTCCAGGAAGTGCAACTGATCCATCTTGATCATGTGCCTGATAAACTCCATGGAAAATATTCGAATAGGTACAAATTTAGGGAGTTTCTAGGGAGGAAATTCACAACCATATATTCTGATCTTTGTGTAATATTTTTATAAATGACAGTCCCCTCTCTTGGTCTCATCACTCAAATGAAAAATTATCTTTATCTCTAGATGTATTATGGGCTTTGCATCATTGTTTAGAAAACTAACAGCCATGTGTACAAATTTATCTACAAAATCACTAAATGTAAATTTATTGTTGTTCTTCTTGACTAAGGAGGTCCATTGAATGGCTGAGTGAGGGTTCCCTTGACTTTCTATCTTCTGTAGCTGGAAAGGGAACTTGTCTAACTGAGAATAAATATATAAATACACCAAAATGGATGCATATCTAAAAACTCCTTTGTTTGAGAATTTGATGAATTGATCATGAACCATCTCTACCAAAAATTCACTATAAAAAAAAAAAAAATAGTTGGTGGCTTTTCACCACTGGAAAATATTGAGAGAAATGAAATAATATTTTCATCTACCCATTGGTCAGAGTAGTACCCTAATATGCAAGAAACTATGGTAATTATCGGTTTGGCCTTCTCGGGAAAAATAGAAGCAGGGTAGGGAGGGTTTGTTTGGGGGAATTTAGAATCATTAGGTAGAAAAATTTCAAACACTTTGGTTCTATGAGGGAAATCTAATTTGTTATACATTTCTATAAGGAAATCTAGGTGAAAATGTTTCCTTGGGTCAATGTTTGTTATCTAGAGAACCTTTGAAATTTAGTGGCCATTAATGGAAAATAGGACTTCACCATTCTGGGCCACTACTATTCTTTGGCTAGGCATATAGTGGAATTGGCACCAAGTTACAAATTCAGGGAAATAGTAGGTTTGTGGGAAAATGTATTGGGGTAGGAAAGAGTCCCACAATCCCAATTCATCATTGAGGTCTAGATGGTTTTGTTTGAGCCAATTGTGAAGTTCGTACAAGTCAAATTCACAATTGGTCTTTGTAACCTAATAAAGTTGATCAACTAAAGGCTGGTGGTCCAAATCTATGGTTGGGGGTAGCATGGGATTCTGCTGGGGAACATATTTCTTCTTGGATGACATAATTGAGTAAACTGAGGCGTCGTTTTTCCTGTAAATACTTGATCAGAGAGCTGGATGGTCGTGTGAGGAATTGGAGAGGAATGTGAATGTGTTGAAACTTCTGAAAACTACGGGGCTCTAAGAGGAGACATTGCACTGATCAAAATAGTTTTCAATAGAAGAATAGTCAAGGAAGGTTCAATGTTTGCGAAATCTAACGTTTATAAAAAAAACAGTAACCGTTCACAACAAGTCGTTTATTTTGGTACCGGGGAATGGAATTATTGAATAACGGACTTCTATAATGGAAAAGTGAAAACAAACATATTGTAATGGGGGGGGGAGTAGACATGTGGCATTCAAGGATTGGGGGAGATATGGTGATGTGTGAACGTGGGAGCAAGGCACGAGAATGAATGGGTAAGCAGGAGTGTGGTGGAGAGGGAGGAGGTACGTGGCATTAGGGGAGTGGATAAGATGGGGACGTGGCATGGTGGAATGATGAGGATAAGACGATGGGCAGTCAACGGAGGAGAAAGTGAGTTTGAGGGGAACCCGGAGCGGGGTAGTGATGGGAAGTGGTTTCAGAGGGGGTGGGAGCAGAGTGCACGAGAGGGTGACACGTAGAGGGAAGTGGGTTTGTGAATACCACTTCCCCGGACCCCCCTATCAAATATCGTTTGGAAGGGGTTTGGGGGGGGGGGGGGGGCGCGGAATGGTGTGGTTGCTGTTGATTTGGGCGGGCCACATCCGATCCGTTGGGTTGTTCCATTGGGTTACCACAAAATGACAAGGTGTCATATCAAACACATCTTATTACATCCCGACAAAAAGTTTTTTGTCGTCTTTTGACTTTAATAAAATCAAAATCAAACCTTTACGCCTAAAGTACCTTATTACAACTTGGTAATCGTGATTAAATGACATAATTATGTATTCTAAACTAAATTAATCTATCTTTAAACTTGATTAATTAACTCTGAATGAGATTAATTCATCCCAAAGGCGCATTTTGATTTTCCAGCCTTTTTATTGCTTTTTCTAAGGTTTTTCAATTTATTTTTATGTTTTTGCTAATCAACCAAGATCAAATAATTTGTTTAATCCCTTTTTATTCTACCTATTCAATTTCAACCAAGATTACACTAGATGGTTGATTTATTCACTAACCTAGATTAACTTTATTTAATGTAGTTTAATCACGTTTAAACATTATGATTAAACTAACTACTATATTTCTAACTTTGAGGTGGCATTTGAACAAGATGCACACTTCCTTGAAAATTCCAAAAGTATTATTGATGCATTAATTTTTTTTAGAGTCACATTTAGACTTGCTCACTTTCATATATATATATATATATATATATATATATATGTGGGGTTTCTTCATTCATTTTCTTTTTATTCTATTTTTCTTTATTTTTTTTTCTTTCACTTTTTTTTTCACATATACATTTTTTATACCCACTTTTTGCTTTTTCTTTATGTATATTTTTTATTTTTGTAAATCAATTGCAAAATACAATATTATTTACAATTTGAGCAACTGAAAGATAATAGCCAATCATCATTTGACGCTATGAATCATAGGACCCTAATAGTGGCTCCAACTAGGGATGACATCCTCCCTGTGAGGTGTCAAGAATATTGTATATCAATAGCCTTGCTCCATTATCTTCAGCCTTTATTATGCATCTGAATTGATCTGTTATTGTTTTAGATATGCAAACAACTCATCAAGAGCTTATGGCCTTCTCTTTGGGCTTTAACTTCTGATGTAAGCCACCCAAACTGACAGTAGAAAAATAGAATGGTATTCACAACGATTTCAGTAAAAAATGATTTATCCTTGAGGAAAGTAATGTTTTAGCATTCTACCATTTACAGGTCCACCAAGAAGTTGTGCTCTAGACAGGTCTTTCAGACAAAAATGCTTTGTTTCCTCTGTAAGAATCAATTTTATATGGTCCCTTCCACAAATTATCAAACTTACCATGCTTACCTTTTTCCTCGTTCTTTGAATCCCACTTTAGTACAATGTCTTCTAATTGAAAGTCATCAACTTTAGTTCTTCTGTCATAAATCTTTTTGATGTTCTCTTGGATAACTTGGGTTCTATTGTACACTTCTTCTCTTAATTGTTGTAGTTTTATGGTTTGGTTTATCCTCCTTTGTAGATTATTAGGCTCAACTTGTGATTCCTGCAGTAAATTGAGAACAAACATTCCTAGGGATGTGGGGAAAACAACATCTACCCAATAAACTAATTGGAGTGGAGAGATACCAATAGACTTTTTGGTACTAATTTTGTCAGCCCACAAAGCATTGATTAGTTTATTATGCCAAGAATTTTTGTTATCCTGCAACAACTTCTTGATGATATTGACCAAAATTTTATTTGAAGAATCTACTAACCCATTTCCCTGTGGGTAATAGGTCGTAGACTGACCCAATCTTATGTTTTATTTGTTGCAGAAGTCCACCATCTTCTTTGATTTGAAAGCAAGTGAATTATCAATAATAATCTTATTTGGGCATCCAAATCTAGAAAGAATGTTACCTTCAAGGAATTTAATGATCACCCCATCTATGGATTATCTTGTAGGTATAGCTTCAATCCATTTTTTTAAATAATTAGTGGCTATAAGAATCCACTTATGCTGGGCTGAGGAACTGGGATGAATTTCTCCAATGAAATCCAAACCCAATTGTTGGAAAGGAGTTTCAACTGATATGGGATTCAAGGGTAAGGGTAACAATTTTCTTTTTTCCTTCAAATATTTGGCATTGATGACATGTGGTGACTTTCCTATGGACATATGCAAATAAGGTAGGCCAATAAAAACAAACCCTTAATATCTTTTCTTTTGTAGTCTTCTAGTACAAGTGCCCTTTGCAATCTCCTTCATGGAATTCCTACATAACTTTATCTTCTTCATCTTTTAGTTAAAAATTAAGTAAGATTCCTCCTGAATATTTCCAATACACATTATTATCCAAAATACAAAATCTCATATATTTCAATTTAATAAATATAGCTTTAGTCTTAGTCAAACCTGGCGGAGCTTGTAAATTTTGCAGTACAAAGACAATTTATTCATACCATGGATAGGTAGAAAAGGCTTCTGATACCTATGGAGTCACCTCCTCTTCCTGTTCATCCAGTTAAACTACAAAATTTATATCAAGTGCATGGAAATTAGATTATATCATTAGTTTTTCCAATCCTTGACCTTTGATAAGCTTAGTGGGTTTGATTTCAAGATCATATTCTAAAATAACAACAATCCATTTGCCTCTCTTTCCATCAGGATCAGTTTATGTCAAATATCTTTTACAATAGCATTAGGGACAAATGCAATTATATGGGAGTGTAAGATGCAAACTCTAAAGTCCTTTAGTGCTTTTACGAAGGCAAAATCTTGTTTCTCCATTATATTGTATTTTAGTGAAGCATCCCTTAAATCTATACTAAAGAAAGCTATTGTATACTCCTGACCTTCACTGTTCTTCTGCAATAAAACAACTACAATAGTATGATCAAATGCAAAAGAAAATATCATATCTTTGGTGAAGACAGGACTAAGTAGTGGTTAAAGCTAGTTATACTTCGTTGAAATATTTTTTTGCTTTAAAGTTCCATTTTATCACAATGTCCTTTTTAAACATATTTGTGATGGATCTTAAGATCTCTACTAAGTTAGGAATAAATATACTAAGGAAATTTATTCTCCCAATGAAGGATTTAACTTCTTTCTTATTTCTGGGTGGGTCAATTTTTAGAATAGCTTCAACTCTGCTAGGATCAATTTTAATGCCTTCCTTGGAAATGATGTGGCCCAGAAGCTTTCCCTCCTCTAAACCAAACAATGTTTTCTTAGGGTTTAGTGAGATGCCATATTTCCTACATTTTTCAAAGACTCTCCTTAGATGCAGCAAGTGTTCTTCCTCGGTCTTTGAAAATACAATGATATCATCCAGATAAATGACAATGAACCTGCCAATTTCATCAGCAAAGGAAATATCCATTGCCCTTTGAAAGGTAGCTCCAACATTCATTAGACCAAAAGGCATCTTTACATACATAAAGGTACCCCACGGTGTAGTAAATGTTGTCTTTTGTTGGTCATTAGGGTGAACTAGGACCTAGTTATAACATGAAAAACCATCTAATAAAGAGATCTCACTCGAACCAACTATGCTTTGTAATATATGATCCATTTTTGGGAGGGATAGTTGTCTTTAAGTGAGGATTTATTCAAGTTTCAAAAGTCTACACATAGTCTAATTTATCCTGTTTTCTTCCTTATAGGCACTAGGTTGGAGATCCACTTAGAAATTCTGAGAGGCACAATAATTTTGGCATCGTATAGCTTCTTAACTTCATTTTCTATTAGGGGAAATAGAACTAGGTTCACCCTTATTAACTTTTGTTTAAAATGTTTATGGTCTTCTTTAAGGGGGATAATATGTTGAATGATGATAGTGTCATAGGATTTTAAGTCCTCATAACTCCAGGCAAACACACCAGAAAATTATTTAAAATTTTCTATGTACTTCTTTTTTTCATTGGGAGGTAAGGATTTGGATAATTTAACAATTTTAGTGCTCTCTACAGTCCCTATGTTTCATTCCTCTACCCTAGCCCCTACTAGTTCAGTTTTGGGCTTCTTTGCTATATCACTTAAATCAAACAGATCTTCTAAAGGTGATAGTCCCTTAGGCAACAAATTATATTTTAATTGTTAAATAATGAATCCATACAGGTGATGATGGTTTTAGATAGAGAGGAGGAATGACCTGTTACAGAGTTTTGTGAACCCAACATTTCAGACTGCCAAGTGAGTCCATCATCAGGGGATGTGACAATAGATATTCTTCAACATTAATGATGAATCCAAGAGCTATGTTAGGGTATATATATATATATAGGTTATTAAGGAATGATGTGAGGAATTAGGTCGGCCATTTATTTATTTATTAATTATTGTTATTTATTTAATTATTATTAATATTAATATTAATATTATTATTTATTATTTTTATTATTTTATTATTTTATTATTTTATTTTTATTTTTTATTTATTTATTTTATTTTTTATTTTTTATTTTATTTTTTTCTCTTCAAATACCCTATATTATTATTTCTATTCATATTACTATTATTATTATTAATTAATTAGTTAATTATTTTTAATTTTTAATTTTATTATTGTGTTTAATTGCTATTATTAAGTTAGGTAGGTGGATTAATTCCTTTAATAAATAAGTTAAAGGGATAAATAGATTAATTAATTAATTTTATATTTTATAGGTTTAATTATTATGTTTATTAATTTATTTATATCAAATTAATTATTTTGAATAATGATTTACTTAATTTATTAATGTGTTTTAAATTAATTAATTATTTATTTAATTGTTTTAATTTATTTATTTATTTATTATTGTTATTATTTATTTATTTTATTTTATGTTTTATATATATATATATATATATATATATAGATAGATAGATAGATATTTAGATTTTATTTTATATTTTTTATTAAAATAGTTGATTAAATAATATTTATATTTTTTTTATGCTTACTGATTTATTAATTTGATTAAATAAATAATTAATTGATGAGATATAAATTAATTACTTAAATTAATTAAATCAATAAATAATGATGATGATGATGATGATGATGGTTAACGTCCGCTGAGACCAAATAATGATCTATCGGACCTAAAAAGACAAATTATTTATTTTGATTTAAGATTTTATTCCTATGCTCAAAAAGCTTGGAGAGAAGCCTCCCGAGTTCACTATAATTTTGGCATTGTAAAAGGCTAGGAAGGTCAGTATTGTAACAAAGGTTGTGAAATTGAGATCTAATGTGGTTGTATGTAGGGCACTCTAAGAGGAAGTGGTTTTCATCCTCGATGCTCCTATTCTCACAAATATGGCAGATCCTTTCCATCCATGGCGTTTTAGGAACTGCCCAACGGCCAGTTTCACTATGGAGCTCATGAGAATTCGTTCTAATCTTTGCTATATTAATTTTCTTCTTTGAGCTAGTTAAAATAGAGACATACCTTTGATCTTCAAGGGTGGGGTTGATGACCTTCTTATAATAACTTAATTTTCTTTTAGACGCTAAATCTTTCTCACACCATAATTTTTCTTTGAACTTAGAAGTAACAATATCTTTAATGTTATTTATGTTTTGCAAAGCATCATTCTCATTGATCTCCCAATAGTTTAACCAGGCCCTTGTGTCCTTATGCCATCCTCGGTTAAGCCTTAGGTGGTTTTGGCTGGAATTTAAAGCTAGATTAGGAAGTCTATGATTGTCTATGTTATTGAGCTTGTGCTTGTACAACAGAAACCTGAGCATAGCCAGGCTCTCAATAGGAGAAAGACCTGCTTCTATAAGGAGAATAGGATAGGGTGTATTACTTTTAATTTTCAGGTTATAAGTTATAAAACGCTTCTGGATTTGCTCAATCTTTCTCCATGATTCTCTGGAGATGCTGCAGCCCCAAACTTCACAGCCATATAAGATAACAGGAGTGACTAAAGTTTCAAAGAGGAACTTCTTTTTATCCCACATTACGAGGTTTGCTGTTTTACAATTATTTTCAAGACCAAAATAAGCTTTCCATCCCCCATTGATCCTTTTCTCAATACTATGGTTCCAGTTGAGCTTGTGATGGATATCAATTCCTAGGTATTTGTAAGAGTACACTTCCTCCAAGTTATTATTGTCATACATAAAATTAGCGCAAGTGTCCTTCTTGGATTTGATAATCATAACTTTTGTTTTGTCAGTGTTAACAGTCATACCCATGGTAGAGCAGAAATCCTTAAGAAGCTTGAGTTGCTTATCAAGATCAGAAGGGCACCTTGCCAAAAGAACAATATCGTCAACATAGAGAAGAAGGATAATGACTATCCCAGCTAAGATTGTGCCACCACATCCTGCTTCTTCTAAATAACCTTCGAGCTTATCGATGTAAATGCCAAATAGGGTAGGGGAGAGGGGGCAACCTTGTTTAACTCCGATGTTACACTTAATATCTTTTGACCACCCCTCATTGTTCTTTAGCTTGGCAATTACATTCTCGTATAGCCTTATAGCAGCAGCTCTCAACTCAAGGGGAACCTTTAGCTCTTCTAACCTATTCCAAAGGTTGTATCTAGGAACCGTATCGAAAGCCTTTCTAAAGTCTACAAAGCAGCAAAATAAATAAAATTAAGTAATTAATTTATATCTCATCAATTAATTATTTATTTAATCAAATTAATAAATCAGTAAGCATAAAAAATAAATATAAATATTATTTAATCAACTATTTTAATAAAAAATATAAAATAAAATCTAAATATATGTATATAACATAAAATAAAATAAATAAATAATAACAATAATAAAATAATTAATTAATTAATTTAAAACACATTAATAAATTAAGTAAATCATTATTCAAAATAATTAATTTGATATAAATAAATTAGTAAACATAATAATTAAACCTATAAAATATAAAATTAATTAATTAATCTATTTATCCCTTTAACCTATTTATTAAAGGAATTAATCCACCTACCTAACTTAATAATAGCAATTAAACACAATAATAAAATAAAAAATAAAAAATAAATAATTAATTAATTAATAATAATAATAGTAATATGAATAGAAATAATAATATAGGGTATTTGAAGAGAAAAAAATAAATATAAATATAAAAATAAATAAATAAATAAAATAAAATAATAATAATAATAATAATATAAAATAATAATAATAATAATAAAATAAAAATAAATAAATAACAATAATTAATAAATAAATAAATGGCCGACCTAATTCCTCACATCATTCCTTAATAACCTATATATATACCCTAACATAGCTCTTGGATTCATCATTAATGTTGAAGAATATCTATTGTCGCATCACCTGATGATGGACTCACTTGGCAGTCTGAAACGTTGGGTTCACAAAACTCTGTAACAGATCATTCCTCCTCTCTATCTAAAAATATCTTTTAATTTCAAAACTTCTAAAGGTTCTGAATCATCACTAGCTTCTTTTAACACTACTTCACTCATATTTATTTCTACATCATTATCTATATGTGTGTGTGTGTGTGTGTGTGTGTGTGTGTGTGTATTTATTCGTCTTCTAATTTCAAGGACATTTCGATTTGTTCATCATTGCCAAAAACTTGCCAGTATTTGATGTTATCAGGCACAGTGGGCATGTGTTTAACTTCCACAACATATCTTCTATTTGAATGGAAAGGAATTTTGCAAGTACTGGCTGAAACAACCACGACATCTGCTAAAATGTTCTGGCTTCAAGGTATCATAGACAAACCATATTTATAAAAACATTGTAAAAAATCCAAGACTGCATTTATGTAAGCCCTTAATCTAGGATGTTTTGCAGAATATTCACCCTTAATTTGTTTTATAATTAGCTCATAATCTCCATGCACAGAAATTCATTTTTCTCCTAGTATCTTTAGAATCTGTAACCCTAAAATCAGTGCCTCATATTCAATAATTTTAGTGGTGCACTGAAAATTAATTTTGTAACCATGTCCTTCTGCCCTTTTTGTTGCTGAATTTACAACATAAACACCTGCCCCTGCTCCATCTTTACACATAGCTCCATCGAAATCCATATTCCACAAAGCTTATCCCTCTAGATTTTCTTCTTCAGTATTAAATTTATTATTTCTCTATTACTGACTTTGACCTTTGAGGGTAAAACTCCATTTTCTACATAGTCATTATTGTATAAGATGAACGAGTCCATGTCTAAATGTACTAAATAGCGGGGATAATTGTTAGGCTTATCTTGGTTGCTGACCATATACTTCATGAGTATTTCCCTATAAATTCTTCTGTGTTGACCAAACATAGGAATGGTGGCATAGGTCATATCCATTTGCAAAGTGCCCTACAAATTTTTCCCCCGTGATCTAGACAACAACATTCCATACTTTAGAGATATGTTTGATCCTACGATGTCCATGAATAGACTCTTAGCAGGTATCTAAACTAGAGTGACACATAAATATTTTATCAGACCAAGACACCTAACTTTACTTGAATCAAAAGAGTACAAGTCTTTGTATGGTATGGTGATGTCTAGCCCTAATTTCTCCATTATAGCTCTGGGCATCAAATTGTGAGAGGCTCCAGAGTCAAGCATTGCATTGTGTAGGATTTTATCATGAATGTTCAGGTTTATGTAGAAACGTGGAATAGTCTCGTCCTAAGATTTACCCTCTACTCCAGGTCCAAACAACAATTCAAGATGGTCATCAGTCAAATTCACTGTTTTTGTCCCTTCTCCTATTTTTAAGGATTTCATGACTTGAGTCTTGTATACACTTTTGGTCATCAATTCTATTAAATAAATGGGGATATTTACCTTAGCTATTTACATTTCCATATCAAAATCTGCTTGAGATTTATCAAAGTCATTAACATTTGCATCAAATGTTTTAGAAAATTCTTTTTGAGCATCAGGATTTAGTTGACTAGAGGAAGGTGCATCATTTTGAGTTTTACTGGAAGGATTTCCAATGGCTTTTTTTCTTCTTAAGTTATATTGTTTATGCACCTCCATAAAGGAATTTTGATACCCTTGTTTATAGTCTTATGATTCTAAAGGGATCTCTTTTGATTATGAGAGAAAAAATTGATCTTGCTCTTCTTTGGTCAAGAATATGTGATCTATCTCACTTCCTTCAAATAGATGTATTTGTTTTTCTTCTATTTCTTCAGACAATTCAAGTTCTTCATCAGCATAATTTTCTTGAAATGGAGGCTTAATGGGTTGCCGATCACCTGGGCCTATCTATTCCCTTTGTTTAATCTGTGGTGGGTTTCTCTTAAAGTTGGGGTTTCGAATTTGAGGTCCTCCCTGGGGTTCTCTAGGAGGTGTTCTATCCACCACTATCAACCTCTCCATCATTTTTTCCATAGTTTTAACAAGATTGTCTAGTTTTGATTCTAATGAAGAGGAGGAAGGTTCTTCCTTAAAAGGGACCATTCTTTCTGTTCTTAGTTTAGCTCTTTTGGCTAATAAATTAGCCTCTACTTTAACAACATTGCTTTGCATCTCTTCAAGAGTGGTTGGGTCTCTTTCTCTTAACTGATAGGCCATGTCTAAATCAAATCCTTCTAGAAAATAAATAAGGGCTAATCTAGGTGGGGGTTTTATACCAATTGGAATGGAATTGTAGACACGTTAAACCTAACATAGTAATATTCAACTGTCTCATTTGGACCCCTTTTCAAATTTGTGTATTCATTTAGAATTTGGAGGGCGGTTATTTTTAGTTTCTCATCTATTAAGAAGTATTTTATGAAAATGAGGTAAATCAACTATGCTCCCAGCCAGTAATGCCTATACAATTTCTTAACTTCTCTCGTTAAACTCTGAGCAAACAACCTGATTTTAACATCATCATCATTGACTTATTATTAAGTCAGAGAAGTAATTTATCCTATCAATATGTTGTTGTACTGTCACAGGACCTGTACCATCAAATTGTGGAAATATCTGAGCATAGTTTTGTGGCATAGCATTTAAAGGTGCTTGCAATGCCAAAGGGGCATATCTACCTGCCATGACTGGTATGTGAGGTACAAATGAAACTACAATAGGTGTGGGTATGGAAGGTATGAAAGGAGGTGTAATAATAGTTTGATGTGTAAATATAGAGATGGTAGTGGTTGAAGATGAAATGGGTGTAGTGAAAATGGGGGTAATTAATGGAGAAGCAGTGGAAGTAGAAGAAAATCCTAGGAGAATAGAGACAACAGGGGTTTGGAAAAAAGTGGCATAAACAAGGGGTCCTTCTTATCAAAAAGAAAAATTAGGTGGAATTATTAGTGAGGAGGGAGAGGAAGGAACAAAAGAGGAAGAAGAAGTTTCAAGTGATAAATGAAGGAGAGATGCATGAACAGCCTAATCTAATCTACTTACCAAGACTCCAAGCTTAGCAAATTGTTTAAGTGGATCATCTTCAGATTCTGATTTAGTAGTTTGGAATTCGAAAAAGTAAGACTTTAGCAGGCTTTCATCAATCACTATTTTGGGTAAAAAATATCAGATCTACATCTAAATAAACTATGTTCAAAAGCTAAGACAAGCTCTATATCTTCCAAAATAACAAAGCTCTCAGGAAGGGAATTAACCCTAGGCAGAGGACTTTGACTTGTTTCACTCTCAACTACACTCTTCTCTCTAATTATTTTTTTCTGGATTATCTAAATCTTTTGGTGGATTAGAAGTGCTCTAGTATGTATTATTTTGGGAGCCATATCTAATACAAAATATATATAGTTATCAAACTTTATACAACTTTGTGAATGATAGATAGTAGTAGCTCAGATCTTAGAAATAGGTTTTTAAGCAATGAGACAAACTTTAATCTAGGGAAGTGTAAATATGAATCAAGTTTATTCTTCCCCAGTGTGGTTGCTAGAATGTTAGCACTCTATATTTCTTAAGACCATGAAATAAATGCAAAGGTAACCACAAAATCACTTTCAAGTCTAGAATCTAGCCCTCCTAAACTTAGAGAGGAATCTCTCTATTAGATTTAAATTTATTTTCTTTTAGAAATTTAGGCTAGATGTGAAATCTCAAGGTTTGGTTTTAGAATTTATTGTTTGGTTGTTTGGTTGATAATGTAAGAAGGGACCATTAGGAAATGGAGTCAATTTGCTTTAGATGGATCCTTTAAGCAGTGACAGATGAGTTTAACCCGACAACGTAGGCAGATTCGTTGGATCTTATATGCTTGATGAGATGGGAAAGAAGAAATGACTAAGTATCCATTAAACATAGAGAAATTAAGAATTCTAGTGCTTAACTTCAGTTGAAAACATCAAAATTGTTCAAAAGACAGAATTGAGTCTATTTAAAAAAATCCAGATCCTTTATTTTCTTTGAACAAAATAGATCAGAAACACATGTGAAATTACATAGAAAGGAAAACACAATAACAGGAGAGAATATCTCTTCACCAACAAAATCTGACATAGGAATCCTAAAAAGCTTATGTATTACTGAAAATTTCTCCACTAGAACTTGTGGAGCAACGTTACATCAATAGTCTTTTTTTTCCATACAAAAATCAACCCTTACTACTTCGAAATATGAATTATTTATAAAAAAATTACAAAAACATCTTGATTTCAAAATATCAAGGCAAAATCCTAAATTATCTAAAACTGTTTACATAAATAGTACAAAAATTTAGGAAACTGAATTTTTGCATCTGATTGGCACTGTTTTTCTAGCTTGTTGTTGGTGAATCGACCTGAAGAATAGCATTTGGATGTTGATGTAATTCTGGATATTTGATGACTGTTTACTCTAGTAATTCACACAAATTTTCCCACCTATGTTCATCTGGAAATTTAAACTTGATTAAATTTCGATAAACCTCATCTACTTCTGTGAATTTCTCAAAGGTAGGCTTATTAAGAGACAAATCACTGATTTCATGTTTGATCAATAAATCGTATCTTAGACCTTCCATGTTCGCATTTCCTATGAGTGTTCCCTTGATTTTAGAAATTTTCACCTGTCTCTGGCAATGGTGTACAATTTATTCTAGTAATCTTCACGCTTGACCAATTTATCTCCCATCCCTTGTAGTCCAGGGAGACATTTTGGTGCAGTATGTTGAATTTCTTATGGAATATCTGAGTGATTTTTTTCAGACTGTTGCATTTATTCTCCAATTGTAGCATCAAATTATTCTTAGTGAGAGCTTTTCTCACTTTATTAAAGCTATAACATCACTTGGTTTTGTGCCAAGGTATTTCTTCACATCTGCTATAAGTTATTTTGATTTCTGGACCAACTCACCTTGTTCAAAGATTATTTCAGTAGATGGCCATATCCTTGTGATAGTTTCATTGATCTCTATCTAAATGTTTCCTTTGGCTTCTGAAATGGTATAAGCTATGTCAGATTGATTCTCTAGATATTCTATCCTCTGTATGAGCTTGTGTGTTTTTTGCAATTCTCCTAGATATACATTGTTTACTTTGAGCTTTTGTTCCTGCAAATTAGTTAATTTCTCAATTTCTTGGTCTTTAATAGACATATTTTCCATGGCCTTAGCTAAATATGCTGGTGTATTATTAGATTGTCCTTCTGTTGTGACAATTGATGTTGAAGTTGTTGCTGATGTTGATGCCTTGACTGTCGATGTACTTGACACTGGGATTACAACCAAGGGAATTATTTGTACTGCGCTAGATTGCTACTCTTTTTCTTTCAGGAGTGTCTCCAACTCCTTTTCCATTTTTGAAATCTGATTGTTCTGTTCAACAATGATCTTGAACAGATTCTCCTTTTGCTTCTTGTTCTCTCCATATTCCTTGGCCTCTGGATTTTCAGTGCAGGGGAGCTTAAGTTTCTTATTCAACGTTGTTATATCTACATTCTTGTTCCTAATTATTTCTTCAGATTCCTTTACATCATTGGGATCATATCCTAGTTTAATGACCAAATCCTCCAAAGACTTTATCTTTGTGTCTTTGACCAGAGAAGAAACTCTTTCTAACTTTAATTGTGCTTGAATATTTTTTACTGAAACCTTAAGCTTAGTTGCTACCATAGTCATGCTTATAATGGTGTTGTAAAGAATTTCTCCAGACTTCTTATGGAATTCCATCTAGTCAATGGGATGGATTGTATCTGTGTCAAAAGAGAAGATAGATTTCTTATAATCTTCAACTGATCTGGGTTGAGAAACTTTAGGCTCTAAGAAGGAAACCCGCATTTTCTTATTCTCTGCATCAAAAGTTGATAGAAGCTTGTGCTAGGTGGTGTATGTTTGTTTCCAAAACTATGAAAAAGTGGTGGCCTTGAGTGTCTAGTTCTTTGCTTTGATTTCCCTGTAAATGGAAAAAATGCTTTGATCCTTATTGATCTAGTTTGCCTCTCTTGATGGTGATGAAATTGGAGTATTTTTGGTCATTGGGGTCATCAGATGTAGGAATAATCTCCTCTCTCCTTGACACTGAAGGGATACAGAGACCTATTAGAACGATGGGTTGTTGTTGTTCTGTATTATGCTGTTGAGTTTCCCCTATATCTGTAGTCTTTTGTTTCTTGCTATATACTATAAAATCTTTAGTTGAGATCTTTGTTACTGAAGGGGAGATACTTTCCCTTGGTATTTTCTTTGTCTTTTCTCGAGGTAATGGAGTCTGTGAAGTAGATAGTACCTTCTCTTCAGCCTCCTGTAGAGTATTCTCCTACCACTCCTCCTGGTTCATAAATTGTTCTATTTATAGTCTAGGAGTATGGGTGTAGGGAGCATACTTCTGTTCCATTCTTAATTTGGAGATTATTCCAAAAGGGTCATAAGACCAAGTAAAGCTATGTTTTAAATTCGTCTGCTTTAGGATACCCTCTACCTCTTGTCCTGCTAACATTGTATTGCATATAAATGGCCCCACTTGAGCTTTTATTTTGAATTATGCCTTCTTCTTGGTTGTCAGGAAGTGCAACCGATCCATGTTGATCATTTGCCTGATAAACTCCAAGGAAAATATTCAAATAGGTACAAATTTAGGCAGTTTATAGGGAGGCAATTCACAGCCATATATTATGATCTCTATGTAAGATTGGTATAAATACTAGTCACCTCTTTTGGTCTCATCACTCAAATGAAAAATTATTTTCATCTCTAGATGTATTCTAGGCTTTGATTCACTATTTAGCAAACTGGATGCCATGTGTACAAATTTATCTACAAAATCACTGAATGTAAATTCAATGTTGTTCTTCCTGACCAAGGAGGTCCAGTGAATGACTGACTGAGGGTTCCCTTGACTGTTTGTCTTCTATAGATGGAAAGGGAACCTGCTTGACTGAGAATAAATAAATAAATACACCAAAATGGATGCATATCTAAAAACTCCTTCATTTGAGAATTTCATGAATTTCTCATGAATCATCTCTGCCAAAAATTCACTGTAAAAAAAAAAATAGCTGGTGGATTTTCACCACTAGAAAATATAGAGAGAAATGAAAAAATGTTTTCATCTACCCACTCGTCAGAGTAGTATCATAATATGCAAGAAACCATGGAGATTATCTATTTGGCCTTCTCATGAAAAATAAAAGCAGGGTAGGGAGGGTTTGTTTTGGGCAATTGAGAATCATCATGTAGAAAAGTTTCAAACACTTCAGCTCTTTGAGGGAAACCCAATTTGATATACATTTCTATAAGGAAATCTGGGTGAAGAGGTTGCCCTGGGTCAGTGTTTGTTATATGAAGCATCTCTGAAATTAAGTGGCCATTAATGGCAAAGACGACTTCACCATTCTGGGCCACAACTGTTCTTTGGCTCAACATATAACATAATTGGCACCAAGTTACAAATTCAAGGAAATAGTAGGTTTGTGGGAAAATGTATCGGCACGGGGAAGGGTCCCACAATCCCAATTCATCACTAAGGTCCAAATGGTTTTGTTTGATCAAATTGTGAAGTTCGTACAAGTCGAATTCACAATTGGTATCTGTAACCTAATAGAGTTGATCAACTAAAGGTTGGTGGTCCAAATCTATGGCTTGGGGCAGCATGGGATTCTATTGGGGAACATATTTCTTCTTGGATGACATAATTGAGCAAACTGAGGCGTCGATTTTCCTGTAAATACCTGATCAGAGAGCTACATGGTCATGCGAGGAATTGGAGAGGATTATGAATGTGTTGAAGCTTTTGAAAATAGTGGGGCTTTGAGAGGAGATATTGCATTGATCAAAATAGTTTTCAATAGAAAGATGGCCAAGGAATGTTAAATGTCCACAAAATCAAACGTTTATAAAAAGAAATAGTAATTGTCTACAACAAGTCGCTTATTTGGCATAGGGGAATAGAATTAATGAATAAAAGTTAAGTGAAAACAAACATATTGTAATGGTGGGGGGGAAGTAAACATATGGCTTTCGAGGATTGGGGGAGATATGGTGACGTATGAGTGTAGAAGGAAGGCACGGGGATGAATGAGTAAGCAGGAGCATGGTGGAGAGGGAGGAGGCACGTGGCAGTAGGGGAGTGGATAAGAGGGGGATGTGGCACGGTGGAATGATGAGGATAAGACCAATGGGCGGTCAACGGAGGGGAAAGTGGTTTTGAGGGGAATGCAAAAGGGGGTAGCGACGAAATATGGTTTCGGGGGGGAGCACAGTGCATGAGAGGGTGACACGTAGAGGGAAGCGGGTTTGTGAAGATCGCTTCCCAGGATCCCCCCTCTCGGATATCGTTCGGAAGGGGTTGGGAGGGGAATGGTGTGGTCTTTGTTGATTTGGGTGGGCCACATCCGATCCATTGATTTGTGCCGTCAAGTTACCACAAAAAGACAAATTGTTGTATCAAACACATCTTATTACATCTTGAAAAAAAGATATTTGTCGTCTTTTGACTTTAATAAAATCAAAATCAAACCTTTATGCCTAAAGTACCTTATTACAACTTGGTAATTGTGATTAAATGACACGATTATGTATTCTAAACTGAATTAATCTATCTTTAAACCTAATTAATTAACTATAAACAAGATTAATTCATCCCAAAGTGGCATTTTGATTTTCCAGCCTTTTTATTTCTTTTTCTAAGGTTTTTCAATTTCTTTTTATGTTTTTGCTAATTAACCAAGATTAAATAATTTGGTTAATCCCTTTTTATTCTACCTATTCAATTTGAATCAACATTACACTAGATGGTTGATTTATTCACTAACCTAGACTAACTTTATTTAATTTAGTTAATCATGTTTAAATACTATGATTAAACTAGCTACTCTATTTCTAACTTTGAGGTGGCATTTGAACAAGCTACACACTTCCTTGAAAATTCCAAAAGTATTATTGATGTATTATTTTATTTTGGAGTGGCATTTAGACTTGCTCACTTTCATATATATATATATATATATATATATATATATATATATATATATATATATATATATATATATATATATATATGGGGTTTCTTAATTATTTTTCTTTTTATTCTATTTTTCTTTCACTTTTTTTCACATATACATTTTTATACCCTCTTTTTGTTTTTCTTCGACGTATATTTTTTCTTTTCGTAAATCATTTGCAAAATACAATATTAATTACAATTTAATCAACTAAAAGATAATATCCAATCATCATTTGATCCTATGAATCATAAGACCCTAACATGGAGGACATGATGCATGGAGGCATAGAACATATGAAATATTGAGAGCTAGTTTATACTGGCCAAAATTATTTATAGAAGTGCTAGAGTTAGAGTATGTACAAAATGAAAATATTTGCTGGAAAATAGAATCTTTCTTCTTTACCACTTATTCTAATCAGAATTGAAACACCTTTCTTGTGGAGGGGTTTAGACTTCATTGGTGAAATTCAACTAGCATCTAGTGGACAACATAGGTGGATACTTACAACCACTGGCTATCTTACAAAAATGGGTGGAAACTATTCTATTCAAAACAACTTCTAATACAATTGTTATTAAATTTATTGAGAAAATCATTTTTTCAAGATTTGGAAGTCCTAGGAAAATTATAACAGATAATGCTCAAATGTTTAAATCTATTGTTGTTATTAATTTATGTGATAAGTACAATATAATTCCTGGGCACTCTATTGCATATTATCCTCACAGGAATGGATTAGCATAATCGTCAAACAAAATTGTAATGAGGATGATTAAGAAGATTTTAAGTTAGAATAAATATACTTGGGATTCTCATCTTAAGATGATTTTTAGGAAAACATGATTACAACTAAGAAGGCTACAAGTACATCCCCTTTCTAGTTAGTTTATGGTATTGATGGTTTATTTCCTACCCAACTTGCTTCTCTAGATATGAAGATTTTAAACGATCTTTTGAAGAGCCAAATGATTTTACTAGAAGAATCAATCATATCATTGAATTACAACAAATTAGGGAATATATGGATGAGAAACTATAGCAATATCAAGCTAAAATCAAATATATTTATGATAGAAGAGCAAAGAAAATAAATTTTGCTATAGGAGATTTAGTATAAGGTGGGATTCCAAAAGAGAAGATTAAGAAATACATGGTAAGTTTAACAACTTGTGGTTTGTGTCTTTTCAAGTTATGGTAGTAAAAGTGAATTATACTTTTCTTCTTTAGAATTTGGAATGTGAACCATTGGAACTACTTGTGAATGGGTAGTATTTAAAGAATTTTATCCAGTTTTAGAAATGTCATTGGTTTTCATTTCGTTGTATATATGTAGTGAGGATTTTCAGTGGCCAATGTGATTTTCAATTACAACATTCATGATTCCATAGCCCGAGGTGAAGGCGCATGATCTGCAATTTCTTAACATCTCACAAGGAGACATTGTGCCTAGATGGAGATGATTCTATAACATGGATTTTTGTTTGAATTTGTTTGACACACACACACACACACACACATATAAGGATATTTCAAACTAATGGTTTACCCCTTAGGAATAAAATTATTTGAAATAAAAGAAATCCCAAGAAATATCATATTATATAGTGTATATATGTAATAAAGCACTTTGATGGAGCCACACATATTGGGAAATTCCTTTTTTGGATTCATGACTATTATCCATCTTACGCCCTAAAACATGCACAATAGTTAATAAGAGGGGGACCTGGGGGTGGGGGGTATTCGAAATGGATACCACTTGTTTTAGCAAGCAGGACATCCCAGGCTTACACTAGGTATAAGCCCCCTCCCAATGGTTTTCAAAACCATCAAGGGACCCCTCGAAAATAATTTGGTGATTTAATGTGACATGGTAGATATCATAGTAATAGGGTGATCAAGTGGACAACACAACAAGATGTTGATGCAATAGAATAACATGGCATGTAAAGTGACATGTGATATAAGCATGATGTAAGATGGCATGATCCATTATAATCGGAGAAGTGAATTATAGCTATATTTTATCCAATCACAACCTACCATGTGTCCCAAGCTCAAAATTCAAGGGATACAAGTGTGAAAAGGGTAAAGGTCTATAATAATTCATGGTTAAAATAAAATGAAAGTATTGTGAAACTAAAGAATAAAGCAAGTTTTATGGCCATTGGTGTACAAAGATGACAGAAAGGATTTCTACATTGTTAAATCATATTCCAAGTATTCTCTTTTATTTTCCTTATTTAAAAAAATAAATAATCTCCAAGCTGTCAAGTCAGGTCAACCTTTATCCACTGAAGACAACATTTAATGGACCATTATGATAAAAAATTTGACACTATCATGTCCCAATTTGATTTATTTGAAATAAGGTACTAGCTTTTGACCATTTCTGAGACCTTCATGAATATTTTCATGTTTGGGAATCTAACTTGGCCAAATTTTTGGTCCCACAAACTTTTTAGTTTCCTAAATTTGTTTCATGGTGTGCAATGAACTACATTCCTAGTAAGAGGTATATGATATTAAATAATGGAAGAATCCTTTTAATACTAAATTCCCAATCAATTCTTGAAATGTTGAAGCTCAATGAAATCCATGAATCCCACATTCTTCAAGAAGAAGGGTTGGTAATTGCTTATAATAAGTTAAATATTGAAGAGAAGGCCACCATACTTTAGTCACACCTTTATAAATATGTCATCATGCCCAAAATTCTACCACCTTACAAAACTAGACTTGTTCTTGAAATTTCGAGACAAGTCATAACTATGACATGTTTTATCTTAGGTTATGACCATGATAGGACCGTGGATGAAGTTGTTATGGGATTTATGTATTTAATTTATTCAACCTTTGATAAATGTTTCATGCAGTTTAATGGAAATCAATATATTTCTGACATGATGCATTTTCAGTTAATGGAGTTTGGCGCAAATAGATACTTTAGGTTCCAATCATATTTAGTACATTTTTTCCTATATTCTCAAGTTGTGAAGTTCCAACATATTCAATTAAAATTGGAATTTGAGTTAGGTAACCCTTTCTCAGTTATTCATTGGAATCCTTTAGTCAAGATAAAACCACAAAATGTATGGTTCATTGAGTATATCAACCAATTGATGTCCACTGCTGATGCTATCATCCATGAGGAATCCCCCCTTAGGGTATTTCATGAGTTCAAAAGGCTATTGCAATTAAGTCTGGATAAAAGAGTCGGAGACTGATATCTATACTAAAATCATAGAATTTATGGTTTTGAATCACGACTGTATAAACCACCAGTATTAATTACAATGACAATAAGCTTGTTTTGGAATATATTAGGAAAATATTAGTCAGATTATGTTCACTTTGCCTCCAATAAACAATACATCACATTTAAACTCAAAAAGGAGGTTAGACCCTTTATTATTAATTCCAAGTCAACATTTGAGGTAGTTGACAAAATGCTTAAGGAGATGGGATTTCAACAAGAAGAACCATAAACCTATGATCCTAACTTTATCATTACAAAGAAAATAATAGAGTTGGGATATGCACCTTATGTGATCCATAAATTGTCATGGATATTCCATTATATAGTTCATCACAACATATTTGATACAAAGAATTTACCAAAATCTAAAATCTATACTATGAGGATTATTTTTTCCTTAAATTTATGGAATTCTTAAGTTATTGTTTACTGCATATACATGCAAAATATAAATATGAAATAAATAGAGAACAAATAGAATAACCACTCACAAAAACATAATAACAAAAGATATGACCTTGAAAACCCTTTTGGGAGACAACCTAGCTAGAAGGTGAGGTTTCTCTACTCCTTCCTTCTCTAAATGGAAATGGATACAAGTAGAAAGGAGTGAGTCATGTGGCCCATGGGATGATATAGAACAAAAAGTCTCTCTCTCTCTCTCTCTCTCTCTCTCTCTCTCTCTCTCTCTCACACACACACACGCACACATATACTTTACTCATCTAAGGAACAAATTTCACTTGAAGACAATGGAATTCCTTTTCCTCCTAGTGTCTCAGTTATAGCACAACCCAATAGCCAACTGGGGGTTAAATTTGACTCATTCAACCCTCAATATGAATTATAACTCGAACCTTCTATATTCTTCCTCATTGTGCCCATGTGGTGATCCCCTTTTCCATGAGTAACGAAAAACGACTTGATATCCTCTCAAATTATGGTGATTAATCTTGATAGGTGAACTTCTGAGAGGCATAAGTTTCTCTTATGAGCTCTGATTGATCTAATTCTTATGTTGTTGGAAAGGTATCGGTGTGTAGATTATGGAATATAGGTTAAAGTAAAGTTAGGACCACAAAATGTAGTCATTTAAGGCCTCAAAATGGATCTTAAAGTTTTTCACTCAAAATATTCCAAACTTGGGTTGTCAGTGAAAATGACCTACAAATTGATTCCTTTAGATTTTCCACTATAAAAACATCAAGAGGTATGAAAAATAATATATTAATATAATACATATCATTATGCCCAAGTAAATTAAATGGAGATATAAATATTTTCAAACCCTAATAATTGGGAGAATGTTCTGTAGAATTTACAAACCCAAATCTAGGATCTTATCTAGTCTGCTAGCCACCAATAATAGAAACACCACAACAACAAGAGAAGACCAATAAAAGGTCTCATATTGAGATTTCTCAAATAGTATCATGTATAGAAGAGGATGAGAAACTTAGCAAAAAACAAAGGACATAAGGACAATCAAATGAGGGGACATGTAAACACATAGCTCAAAAGAAACATGGCCCAACGAGCTTGCTTTTTAATTGAATTTGTTCCATCAACATGTATTACAAGTTCAAGCATTTTAGGAATAAATATGCTATAATAACAATTGACTAGGAAAATAAAGGAGATATGTTTTCCCAATACCTAGAGATGAAGAATAAAATTACTAAAATCAAGCAATAGATGTTGTCAAAAGTATGGAATTAGGATCTTCACAGACTAGATTACTATCAAATTTATATTTTGAGAAAGTGAAATTTAATATGGCTATATTGGAGCCTAAAGCTTTGACTGTAGAGACAATATATAATTACAAGGCAAAAAATCTTACATTTGAATTAGACAAGATCAATCTAGTTGACATTATGGACTTGCACAGTCAGATTGGAGAGACGGTGTCTATGAATAACATGCAAACCTCTATAAATATAAATAAAGTAGAAATTGTGGTGACTAGAATTGACAAGAAACTAAAAGAAAGAGAAGTTGGAAAATAGAACTAAATAAATGACAATTGATGAACATGAACATTGGATAGTTGACTTGGGAGGGAACCCCAAAGACATGAAATCAATATAGGATTTGGTTAAAACGAAAGACAATGAAATATTGACATTAAAAAAGAAAATGAAGATTCCAAATATAGATAATGTTCAAACTACATAATTGTATGTGGTGCAAAAAGAAAAGGACCAATTATTATAGAAAATGACTCAAATGAACAAGCATATTGAAACACATGAGAAACAAATGGAAATATTAAGGAAAAATTTAAGGAAAGCATGTTTTTCAAGAGCTTTCATCTTATATAGTTCCAATAGATCCATATGAAGACTTGGCCAAAATATAGGCAAATTTTAGTTTTAAGGAGGTCAAAGTTGAAAATTAAAAAAAATATTATTGTAAAGAATAATGATCTAAATATCTTGAAAGTGTAGATAATGGAGAAGGAGGGGAGAATCACTAAATACCAAAACATCGAAGCTAAATTACAGGGAGAATTAGAACATATGCATATAAAATTAGTTGGTACGTCTTATTTAATTAAAGAAGAGCATATTCTTTGGGATCACATTAAAAATGATGTCACAAAGCTATAAAAATCATTTAGATTGATTGGAGATAAAATTTTATTATCTTATTGGACACAATAGGTAATTCAACAAATACTGGAAGAGCTAGGAAGTAAAACCCAAATGAAAAACAAACGCATAAAGTTCCTGAATTCCAAAGCATGGAATGAATTAAGAACTCTTGGAGTTACTGATAAAACTTCAATGATCATGGAAACTAATAAAGTTCTAACATAGAATAATTTGATTCAACAAGCTCTAAATAAAAGAAATATATTTGAGAGAAATGTTGAATTGTTTATGAACATATTTAACAATTTGGTAGAGATGGGTTTGCCTAATTGTTGGAGCAAGAAAGGAAATTTAATTCCTTTTGAAGCTTACAAGGAAACTTTGTTGAAGGAAAGACACAAAATTGATTAGTTTTCAGATATCATAGAAACTATAACTCACAAAATTTGAATGGGGATAATGGAGAAAAACAACACCATATGAAAGTAAACATCTGGCCACAACTTTTGTTGGATGCTATCTTTTGAGTAGTCAAAGTCCATTTTTACAATTTTTGTTAAGTCCATTTTTACAATTTTTGTTATAGAAAGTTGTGAAAGCAACTAATGTTTTTATAATTCATCTTGTATTAAAAAAAATGAAAACTTGATTCCTGCAAGGGACTAAGAATTTTTTTATTATGCATAATTTGTAATTAGTACAATATTGTTTTTCATTAGTTTGAGAGATTCAATATTTTTTGTTGTAATACTTTGTGAAGGATCTATTCATTTATTTTCTTGGCTTGTCAAAGATTTATTCCTCGTATATATTTGGTTTCTTGTTATATGAATATATTATAAACATGGAAATTGGGTACCACATCCCTTATGATATATTTCTTTGTGATATTATGATAAATTTAGTTTTAATGAACGATAAAATTTGTATTTAATATGATATTCCTTTTTCATTAAGTCAATGAGTAAAATTAATGCTTGAAACCAAATATATATTTTTTGTCACTGAATTCAAATGCTTAGTACACATTTTATCCTAACAAAAGTTGAGTTGTTACTTACATTCTCTTCATTATCTATTAATGTTTTCTTATATTCTTCATACATTTCACCCCATTCTCTAGTTGCATATTACATTTGAGAGATTTACTAAAGATTGATTTCATTATTATTGTCCTTAAGTTTAGAGAGATTGATATAAAAGGATTATATTAATTAAATATTAATGGATGCCTTGGAATAGTTCCCTAGCCAAGAACATCTCAAAGAACAAAATCTAGGAAGGGATAAGACTCCATTTCCTATTTACCTTAGTATTTAATGCAAAATATTGTGAGATTATTTTAGGTGTTATAGGAGGAGACTCCAGGGTTCCCACATCCTCCTGAGTGGAGCATGTGTCTTGTAGTTCGAGTTAGTTGTCACGCTTCATTTCAACATAGGTACCTATAGCCATTTTTATTTTGGCAACACCATTATAATTCTAAAGAATGTAAGTCAAAATCCTTGTGGGAGATGTGATGTTATGCATTATGGTATCCTAGGAATTTTATGGTTGGCCATGCTTGGTCCTTTTAGACTCCATCCTTAAGTCCTATTTTTCTTTTGTAAATTAAATTCTATTACTTCAAAAAAGATTATTACACCAAGAAAAAAAAACATCAAATTACAATATCTACACTTTTGGTATCACATACCCAGATATTTCATGGGTTTTTCTTTTTCCACCTTCCTCTTTCATACATCAATCCAACCTACAAAGTTATTAAGTACTACTAAATATGGAACCATATCCTCATTTTTTTAAGAGAGCTCCATAGCCATTGTTTCAATTGTATTTTTCATTTATTTTCTAGTATCATGGGTGTGCTTTTGTTCACCTATTGCAGGCATGATTATTATTGAGGCTCTTTCATTTTCCTTTATTGGAAGGGTGTCCTTTGTTGAGGGATAAGGCGGTGCCACTGGAGGTTGACTTGGGTCTGGAGAAGCTGAGTTGTTAGGATATGTCTTTTATTGCTGAGAGTTTTTCTTCTTTTGACCTATAAAGTTCATGGTACCTGTTGTTTTCTTTAGACACCTCCATCCATGACAAATTTTCTTGAAATCCTGGGTGAAAAAAGCCCCTTTTGAAGAAGGAAATTCATTTTGAAGGTGCCCAGGTTGTTGACAAGTTTCGCACCTGAAATTTTCATTTTAATAATCCAATGGTTACATATATTGTGTACCCTCCCACTTGAGGATGATTTTATCTAGTAATCCTTCATTGAGGTCCACTTCAACACATATGCGGACGAATGTGATGATACATTTTCCCAATCTTTCACTATCTATTTTGATGAAGCAACTTATTGAATCTCCAATACCTTCTAGGATCTCTGGTCAAATCCATTGGAGGGGTAAGTTAGGGAGCTAGTGTAGCAACTACAACCACCCTCCAAAATTTTGCCTTAGCTTCATTTTGGAGCCTCCCTACCAATGTTTCATAGAAGCATGTCTTTCCTTGTCAAGTACACAAGCTTCAACGATTTTTTTGCAGAATGATAGCCAGTCCATGAGAACTTGTTGCATCCCCCTCACAAGTTTTTTCTTCGGACTTTGTCCAGCTGCAAGCTGAGCAGCTCCCTTAAGAAATTGTGCAATTCTGTAGGGGAACCAACCTTCCCTCCAGAAATTGTGCAATTCTGTCTGGCAGCCTGCTGGGCTCCAGAATTGCGCGAATCTGTCTAGAATTGTTCACTGAGAAAATTGTGCAATTCCTCCCAGCAGGGCTGCTCAGCCCAGAAATTGCGCAATTCTAGGCAACATTCAGCTGCTCTACCCAGAAATTGTGCAATCCCTCCAGGAAGCCAGCCTAGCTCCCTCCCAGAAATGTGCATTTTTTTCCTCAGCTGAGCAGACTATTGCATGTGCAGTTGGGTTGACCGGTTCCCTCTGAGATCGAGAAAAACTGATTTGCATGCATGGGATGCTTCTCCCAAGGAAACATACAAAAGCATCCCTTGATTCAGGGATCTACTTTTAGCAGCTGGAGGTTGCATGCAAGGATCATTTCAGAAACCTCCTACCAAGTGTCGCTCTTCCTATATTTGTGGCATGTGTGTCACATCTTCGATTTTATCAAAACTCATGAATCAGATGTTGGGGAGCTCTTTCCTCACATCGACCTTGCAGCCCAGACATCCCACATTGCATCTAGGAGTCGTCGGCACATTCAGCTCAGTTGTTTTGGTGTTAGCCTGCCTTTCATGTCTAGCCAGGCACTGACCTCCAGGCTTACATTGCACAATTCTTGGAGGCAGTGCCCTGTTGGCCCTAGAAACTGTGCAATGCAGTTTTCTGGTTGCCTGTCATTGCTAACTGAAATTGTGCATTGTGCAGTTTCAGTCCTTAGCAGGCCAGGCGGGACTATGCATTGCGTAGTTCCAGTAGTCAGTTAGCCTCCTGACAACCTGAATTGTGCCTTGTGTAGTTTTGGCAGTCAGTCTCTTGACCTCCCGGTGGAAATTCTGCAACATTCATTATTAGTCACACAGGTATGTTGCAAGTTAGTTCTCAAGTTCGTTTTAGTTTTCGACTGACAAATTGATTTCCATGAGTGTTGTCATGTCTCTAGGTATCACAGGTGTTCATCTACCTCTCAGCAGCATAGGTACAATGGTGTCCAAGAGAAAAGAGTTGAAGACACCGTTCAGAGCACACTTGGAGATGCAGTCGATCAAGTGTCTATGAACTTGCCTACCCACGAAGAAATTGAGTTGTTCGTAGACAAGGACATCAAGATATGGCGGTAGCAGCATCATAGTAAGAAGCACCATCAAAAATAGTTGAAGGAAGCATACCGAATGCAACCAACACAAGAGAAAGTTTGTTGACAACACAGAGGTGGAGCAAAGTTGCAAGCTCAAGCAGATCCACTTGTGATGAAAGAAACTTTGGAGACTCAGGCTATGAGGTGACGACGTGACATGAAGATTATGTGAAGGAGAATAGAACAAAGAAGGAGTTACATGTGCTGAAACAAAACCCCAAGGAAGAACAGGAGCTGCATAGATGAGAGAATGAGTTGCAACAGGAACGAGTGCAGCAGGAGGTGCAACATGCACTCACAGATGAAACTGTGCCCGTAAAAGTTATAAATCCATCCCAGTAGCTGGCACGAAGCAGACAAGGTGTGCAGTTTTTTTGATTGCATGCAAGGGAATACAACAACATGCATGTCATTGTGCGCACGCATGTGATCTAGCCCATTTGACACACTCACTGAGGTGAAGACAAGAAGCAAGTCTGACTGGAGTTGAACATGTACCTCGACAAGTTGATGCACACAACCCCCATCACATGCTTGGAGATTAGAATAGACACTATGCATCAACATGTTGTTAGTCTGGTCGCACCAAGACGACCATGCAAATGCTATCAGATGAGTTGGACAGAGGAGCCATATCAGTGTACCCGAATGCAACAAAGGCAAGAGTTCACTTCAGCAAGATCCCACCATTGAGCGCACAGACACCATCACAGACGACCAAGCTTGGCATCAGTTCACTATCATCGACCATCACAAGGATGTCAAAGAGTTGGAGTCACCACAATAGTCTGAGTTTTAATAATGTCTTTCATGGCTGGCTCAAGCCATTTTGTCTCACATGGGTACATGTGCATTGTAATGTAACGTCTTGTCAAGTGGAAGTTCAAGTGTCGATAGTTGGATGTAACCATCATAGAGTAGATGAAGAGTCATGCGGGTAGGTGAAATGTCATAAAGGGGAATTTAATAGTCCCTCATAACTCATTATAGAGGCTTTTGGTCAGCCAAGCTTCGATAGGAGTATCTTAGAGAAATCTTGGACACTATTGTAACGCGCCTTAGCTTCTCCACTGCACAGAGCTAGTATATCTCTTTGGAGGAGCAGGCATGTTGTGGCTGTAATGTTCCACTATTGGAACTAGTGGTTGGACATGGATGTATTGCATGACTGGAACTAACACTTCTTAATATAACAGAGCTAGCACGTTTTCAAGCATATGGTGTTATTGTAGTTGGACTATTCTGGTTGTTGTAGCAATGTATGTTATTTAACTTACACATTTGTGTATGAACTATTTTGTATGAAATTGTAGAAATCTTGTTGCAGATGTGATGTTGGTTTAAACATCACTTTGGATCGCTTGCTATCTTTCTTTCCAACTTTTGATGCATCTTCGCTCGTGTGTTCCCTTCCAAGCTGCTATTACAGGTTTCCATGTGGCGCACTCACCTCACTCTCTATGTGTTAGAACCTCTCATGCACCTTCCTTGACTCACCGCAACTATCACACCCTTTCTACTAACAGGGACATCTTACTTGCCTCTGCGTGAAACCGCGGTCAAGGCATTACTATACGACCCACTTCTAGGACTCCTACACCAAATGGTCTGAGTTCTAATTGGGACTTCTTATCAGGGAGATCCTCTGACATGTTGGAGGGTCCAACACTGTCAACATTTCTGGTGCTAGAAGGAGGGTTAGATGACAAGCTGAGTCATCATCAACTGTTTTGATTCTTCGCACATCTATCATGGAGTTTCTTATAGTCCACCCTCTGAAATTTCTGTCCAACAGACATATATTTCATGTCGAGAGGGAGTTCTAAGATCACTTCTCACAAATCATGTATGATGGTGAAGGCAAAGTGGTATGGCCTGAGCACTTAGATGACTTCCATGCGCTCATGGAGGGCATGGAAGATCTTAATGAAACAAAGGCCTATTCACTACTCGCACACACACTTTGCGACCACGCATCACAGTGGTGTGGCACACTACCTCATAACTCCATGCACTCATTCAAGCAGTTCAACAATCTAATCGAATTTGTTTTCCACCATTTTGATCCTGAAGTACTTGATAAAAAATTGTTATAACAAGGGAAGGCCTCGCACAAATCACCTATGGAGTTTTCAAAGCACTTCCGTCTATTCATGTTTGAAGCCCCGGAGAGTCAGATGAAATTTTAGTATCTCATGGACAGATTTGAATATTGCCTTATCCAATCTGTCAATCCCATGAAGAAGTTCAATATTAAACCATGCTCAACATACTTTAGTGATGGAGCTGCACAATCACGGATGGACATGGTCACTATCACAAGTGATTGTCCGCTATCCCCTAATCAAATATCTCCACCACTGCAGAGTGATGTGGGAGGATATGCACACACCTCTGTTCATCCACCACATCCTCCCGACATCGCTCCTTCCAATTTTCGTGCAAGCTTGGTTTCCAATCCATTGGGTTATCACATGTATTTCGTACCTCAAACTCTGTCCTCGTATTCTGATCATCCTCTGGATTGTAATGTCTTGTGTTCTTTTGTTCTAGACTCTACACCTATTTTGAAAGAGGATCAATCTATCGAGAGAGTTCGTGTTGCACAACCAACATGCGTTGGCATTCATGAAGAGTATGACTGGGATCTTGAACATTCACTGGCAGAAGAGGATCATTCATGTACATTTGTACCTCCTTCATTTTCTCCTGACATCCTTGGTAATCCTTCCATCCATGATTTTCCATGTGTATCTCTATCCACGAAAGCACCCATTGTTGATCATTCGTAGGACACATCGGATGTCAGTCCATCATCTGAAAATGGAGAGGACCAATAATTCTTTGAACATCCACTTGATTTTTTGTCTATCTTTTCCAAAAACATAGAGGATGAACATCCTTGCTTCTCATCTACCCCTCTGTGTGATTCATCAAATCATTAGGATGCCGACAAACACCCTAAATTTTCCGATCTTGGTTGTTGTGATCTCTTTATTTCTTCATCTGATCACGATATTGATTCAAGTGTTATTAATTCATTTAAGACACTAGTCTACAATGATCTATCTGTCAATGAAGTCAAAACCCCGAACACTATCGAGGCACTTCAACCCGAGCTAATGGTTATGTCAGGCCCTCGCTGTCATGAGGTTGATTTCACTTCTAATCAGGAAATTGTTAAAACATGCAAGGCTCCTCATCACTCATCTGTATGCACTCAAGAACAATCCAACACTTAGATTTCACTTCCTCCACTCGAACTACATGATCCCATTTCTCATGCATTAGAGGAATCTTACTGAGCAAGCACACTTGCACAATGTAAGTGGTCTACCTTCCTCATGTGCGCTTGCATGTCACAGTCAAGAGTGTGCATATGCTTAACATCTGCACGTAATATCACACAACACCATGACAAGTCCACAGAGTTCATGTGATCCGCTTTCACTCATTTTTGTTTTGTGTATGCTTGTAAAATAAGAGTGTGTTTGTCTTCATTGTTATATCTTTCTTGTTTGTTGGTTCACATAGCTATCTTGTTCACGAACCATGCCTTCAATCACATGGGTCAACCAATGCGTTGGTGGCTGCATTGGAAATATCACTTCGCGTGATCAGACCTGTTATCACAAAACCTAACCCTGATAGGCTGTTGATCATGAAGACCTTGAGTAACTATTTCAAACCAACTTTTGGCTGAGGCTTAGCCTCCTCAACCTGAGAGGGCTCTCTCACTAGGTTAAAGTTTTTAGTAAAATATTAGATGGCTAACTCTATAAAACAAATGAAGGAGTGTGAATGGTTGAAACAAAGTCAATAAACATCCATTGGGCTTATGGAATCATAAAATGTTTAGTATGACAACAATATTAGCTTAACATGGAATTCAGGGCATCAAGAGTTCAATATATCAGTTAACACATAAGAACATGTAGGAAACACAGTCTACAAATGCATGAAGGAATTTAGAGGATTGTCAATGAGTTCTAAGTAACATACATTCATACGACTGCAAATGAGGAAATGAGGACAATCATAAAACAAGCAAGCATTGAACTCTTTCTAAATCCTGAGTAAATCCAAACTCTGTATTACATAGAAAATGTAGTCTTCTACATTGACACAATATGAGTGTTTTTCACAAAAATTTCCAACCCTTGGTGCATTACATCTCTTGTCATATATAGAGTTCATTACAAGCTTCGATTCCTTCCTCCAGCATGAGGGGAATTCGAATTTCACTTGACCTGACACCTATTGATCCTTAAACAAACTATTAATTACAACTAGTTGTTAACTAGCAATCCTAGAGACCTAATACAACTAGGAGTGTAACTCCTTATTATGCTGGCAACAAACTTAACTATGAAATAAACTCGTTCTTTGACAACTGTTCCTCTTCATCTTTGGCTTGAGTGATGACTTTAAACTCCATGCTGGCCTTTGATTGCTTGTCCTTTGACACTTTTGAAATAATGAGGGATCAATGATAGGTAAGACAAGATTGTTGACCTTATTTGATGATGGGAACAAGACTCCACTCTATGATTTAGACTTCCTAAACAAAACAATAAAAATGGCTTGACCAATACTAACATAAAACTTTGGAACTATACCAGCTGTCCAAATTTTTTATTTTTTATTTTAGTGATAACAAGACCCATGCACCTTTAGCTTAGGAGTAGGAGTAGTGTTTTCTTTAAGTTTACTTGCTTGCATGCTTATTTTCTTTCTTGATTTGTTTGCTTGCTTGTTTGATTACTCACTTTGGTTTTGCATTTATTTCTGCTTCTACTTTTCTTTGTTGTTTGTTTGCTTGTTTTCATTCATAGGTTAGTTTTGCATGAAACCATGCATGATTCTTGAAACAAGATGGGTAACGTACAAGAGGCCTTGTGTAGCTATCACTGCTTGGTTATCTGTCATCCTGCTTCTATATGAAGAACTTGTTACTTTTAGTCCATGATACATCGATGGAAAATACATATTGTTCGAAATGAACCTTGGTGAAAACACAATGCTTGCGCGCTAACTAGTGCACCTACTCTAGTTGGTTTTTTGGGTTAACCCTTGTTAGCTCAGTCAAGTAGATTAAGGTGAGGGGGAAAACCTTAATAGGCACATTAGAGGTATATAATAAACTAATTCTTTGAAGGAACAACCTCTTTTGCTCTCAATAAGTCGATATCCCTCTTCCGCCTTTGAATGAATAAGTGTTATGCACAGTTATAAAAAATGAAAAATGAAAAAATGAAAAGTGAAAAAATGAAAAAATGAAAAATGAATAAGGTGAAAGAAGAGAAAGGCTTCCTGCATAGAGAGGTGATGCCAGTAACTCCATTGGGGTACTGACCAGGTTTTCTGGTAACGGAGCCATTCTTGTGTTCATGCGTGACTCCGTCGGGGTATTGTTTAGGCCTACTAGAAGCGGAGAAGCACCAGAGATGAAACTAAGACTCTAACGACTATACTGCTTGTGCACCAATATACCCCTCAACCCCAATCAAAACAACTATGTTGACTTGGCTTGGAATGTGTGTCAATTGACCAAGAGCTTGGCATATGCTACATCTTACAATCAAGCAAGTGTGGAAGCCAAGATGAATTGAGAACTAAACAATACTTCCAGAGGTGTTAGACTTGCTTTTCATGAACAAGATCCATTTAGAGAGCTGGAGTTCTACCAGTGTGTCACCAAGTGTTGTAGCAGCTACAACCACCCTCCAAAATTTTTCCTTAGCTTTGTTTTGGAGCCTCCCTACCAACCTTTCACAGCAACATGTCTTGCCTTATCAGGTACACAAGCTTCTGCGATTTTTTTGCAGAATGACAGTCTGTCCATGAGAACTTGTTGCATCCCCCTAATAAGTTGTTTCTCCACACTTGGTCTAGCTACAGGTTGAGTAGCTCCCTCAAGAAAATGTGCAATTCTAGAGGGGAACCAGCCTTCCCTCCAGAAATTACGCAATTCTATCTGGAAGCCTACTGAGCTCCAGAATTGTGCAAATCTTCCTAGCACTGTTCACTGAGAAAATTGCGCAATTCCTCCCAGCATGGTTGGTCAGCCCAGACATTGCACAATTCTGGGCAGCAATCAGCTGCTCTAGCCAGAAATTGCACAATCCCTCTGATTGCATTTTTTTCCTTAGCTGAGCATATTGTTGCATGTGCAGTTGGGTTGAATGGTTCCCTCCGAGACTGAGCAAAACTGATTTGCATACATGGGCTCCTTCTCTCAAGGTAGCATGTAAAGGCATCCCTTGATTCAGGGATCTAATTTTAGCAGCTGTAGGTTGCATGCAAAGATCATTTTAGAAACCTCCTACCAAGTGTCACTCTTCCTATATTTGTGGCATGCATGTCACATCTTTGATTTTATCAAAACTCATGAACTGGATGCTACAGAGCTCTTTCCTCACATCGACCTTGTAGCTCTAACATCCCACATTGCATCTAGGAGTCGTTGGCACATTCAGCTCAACTATTTTGGGGTAAACCCACCTTTCATGTCGTGTGTTGTATTTCTGTCACTTTTTGTGTTTCGCTTAGTGTGATTTTTGTCTGCTTGATTTCAGTGAATGCTTGTTGTTGTTTTGATACATGTTAGCTTTTAGAAGCACTATTTCAGTTTTCATTTGCATCTCATTTTTGTCACATGCATGACATTGTTTTGCACAGATGGTCGCCATTGCAGTGACTCGCTTCACACACATGCATGCTTTCCCTTTTTCTAAATCTTGCGCTTATTGTTTGCGTGAATGATGATTCACTCTTGTTTGCACTCATCGCATCATGCATTCACACTTCTCATGTTTTTAGTTGCCCATCGGCCAAACTGGGTTGCCTTGGCCCAGACCATGCCTTGCCCAGCTAGCACTGCACATTTCCATAAGCAAAGGCTATGATTTCCCTCCAGAAATTGTGCATGTATAGCCAGGAACTGACCTCCAGGATTGCATTGCACAATTCTTGGGGGTAGTGCACTGTTGTCCCTAGATACTGCGTAATGCAGTTTTCTAGTTGCATGTCACGGCCGACTGAAATTGCGCATTGCATAGTTTTAGTCCTCAGTAGGCCAGGCTGGAATGTGCATTGCGCAGTTCCAATAGTCAGTCAGCTTCCTGACAGCCTGAACTATGCCTTGCACAGTTTTGGTAGTCAATCTCCTGACCTCCCAACGGAAATTATGCAACCTTCATGATCAGTCACATAGGTATGTTGCAAGTTAGTTCTCAAGTTCATTTTGGTTTTCGACTGAGAGATTTCTTGCCATGAGTGTTGCCATGTCTCCAGGTATTGCAGGTGTTCATCTTCCTCTCAACAACATAGGTACAATGGTTTCTAGGAGAGTAGAGTTGAAGACACTGTTGAGAGCACACTTGGAGATGCAGTCGATCAAGTGTCTATGAACTTTCCTACCCACGAAGACATCGATTTGTTCGTAGACAAGGACATCAAGATATGATGACAGTAGTATAACAACAAGCAACATCATCAACAACAGCTGAAGGCAGCATACTAGATACAACAAATGCAAGAGGAAGTCCACAGAGGTAGAAAAAAGTTACAAGCTCAAGCATATCCACTTGTGATGAAAGCAACTTTGGAGACTTAGGCTATGAGGTGATGATGTGACAT
The DNA here is from genome assembly GCA_031772625.1 of Pinus tabuliformis. Lineage (NCBI taxonomy): Eukaryota > Viridiplantae > Streptophyta > Pinopsida > Pinales > Pinaceae > Pinus > Pinus tabuliformis. The sequence goes on from CM062814.1 coordinate 924,713,569, forward strand.
GAAGATAGCGTGAAGGCAGAGAATGGAACAAAGAAGGAGTTAGATGTGCTAAAGCTACAACTCAAGGAAGAAAAAGAGTTGCGTACATGAGAGAATGAGTTGCAGTAGGAACAAGTATAACAGCAGATGTAACATGCACTCACGGATGAAACTACGCATGTACAAGTTATAGATCCATCCCAATAGCTGGCACGGAGCAGACAAGGTGAGAAGTGTCATTGATCTCATGCAAGGGAATATAGCATCATGAATGTCATTATGTGCACACATGCGATCCCACCCATTCATCACACTCACCGAGGTGAATACAAGAAGCAAGTCCGATTGAAGCTGAACATGTACCTTGACAAGTTGATGCACACGAACACCAGCACAAGCTTGGAGAGCACCATAGACACTATGCATCAACATGTGTCATTCCGATTGCGCTGGGATGACCATGCGCATGCTATCATATGAGTTGGACAGAGGATCCATATCAGTGTACCCAGATGCAATAGAGGCAAGAGTTTGCTTCAGCAAGATGTCACCATTGAGCGCACAGACACCATCATAGACGACCAAGCTTGGCATCAGTTCACCATCATCGACCATCACAAGGATGTCAAAGATTTGGTCTCGCCACAATGGTTCGAGTGTTAGTAATGTCTTGCATGGCTCGCTCAAGCCATTTTGTCTCACATGGGTACATGTGCATTGCAATGTAACGTCTTGTCAAGTGGAAGTTCAAGTGTCGATAGTTGGATCTAACAGTCATAGAGTAGATGAAGAGTAATGAGGGTATGTGAACTTTCACAAAGGGGAATGTCAAGGGCCACCCCACCCTTTGCTATAAATAGTCCCTCATAACTCATTATAGAGGCTTTTGGTTAGCTAAGCTTCAATAGGAGTATCTTAGAGAAAGATTGGACAGCATTGTAACATGCCTTGGATTCTCCACTGCGCAGAGCTAGTATATCTCTTTCGAGGAGCAGACAGTTGTGGTTGTAACATTCCACTATTGGAAATAGTGGTTGGACATGGATGTATTGTATGACTGAAACTTACACTTCTTAATATAACAGAGCCAACACATTTTCATGCATATGTTTTTATTGTAGTTGGACTATTCTGGTTGTTGTAGAAATGTATGTTATTTAACTTACGCATTTGTGTATGAACTATTTTGTATGAAATTGTATAAATCTTGTTGCAGATGTGTTGTTGGTTTAAACATACCTTGAATTGCTCATTATCTTTCTTTCCATTTTGTGATGCATCTTCGCTCATGTGTTCCCTTCCAAGCCGCATACTATTACAGGTTTCCAAGGGGCACACTCACCTCACTCTCCATGTGTTAGAACATCTCATGCACCTTCCTTGACTCACCGCAGCCGTCACACCCTTGCTACCAATAGGGACATCTTACTTTCCTTTGTGAAAAATTGCGGTCAAGGCATTATTGTATGACCCATTGCTGGGACTCCTACACCAAAAAGTCTGAGGTCTAATTGGGACTTCTTACTGGGGAGATCCCCTGACATGTTGGTAGGTCAAACACCATCAACAGGAGCCTTACTCATACTAAAGTAGCCACAAATTTGATGGTAATAGGATTAAAATTTGGAAACCATGGTTGTATCAACCCCAAAACCAAGGTCCCTGGTTGAAAACCTTTTTTCAGCCTTCTAGATTTTGAAAGAAAACCACAAAATATCCTTTCAAGAAAAATAACAAATCTATATTCTAGGACTAGTTTTGGTGAACCCAATCTCGAAGAGCAGGTGTTGTGGGCTAAAATCCATTAAAACAATCTATAATCACCCCTCATTTATCTTCTACCACCCCTATCTTGGTAATATCATCATTCACCTCAAGTGGTGAGATGTTCGTAGTTTTCTCCAACACGAATGCTTGAATTGAGAGATATTTCGGTGTATGAGGGTTAGGAATTGGCTTGATGGAATCCTTGAAATACATGGGCTTGAAGGCAAAGATGCCCTACCTCCCCACCCCCGCACCGCCATTTAGGAATGCAACGAGAGAGATAGTGGCATCCTTCTTAATGCCATAGTCTCTATGTCCATGTTCCATCTTGATTTTCCTTCCTTTGTAAAGGAGCCTCATTGAACCCACAGGGATTCATGTTAGCTTTCGAATGTTGGTTGTGAGCATTAATAAAAGATCCACTTCTTTGACCTTCATGCATAGTGACTCTCTAGATAGGTATCTTAAAAAAATGGGATTTTTTGAAGACCAAAATCCTCAAATCCTTTCTTTTCTGCATTTTAATTTAGTTTTGAAATCTTTGGTTCCTTTTCAAGAGATAGGCATCAAAATCCTACCTTAGTCATTACAGAGTAAGCAACCTTGATTGGCTGATGAATTATGTCAAACACTTTGTAAACTTTATCTACTCCCCCATACCCTAGGTGAACATCTTGTTTAGACATTTCAATAAACACTTTGTTGGTATCCTTCCCACTCGTGCATTTTTTATTCCTAATTATCAACGCGATCTCTAGATCCCTTCGAATGCCAACTCGAGACAAACCATTGAGGTCTACTACGTATTCTCCAATGACCACACCAGACCTCGATTATTTCATTTGAGTGTGTTTGAAGACTTCATAGGGTATATTCTTGGCAATAAAAATTGACCTCCCCAAGACTAAAGGCGATGCACAAGGGTTTGACACTTAATTTGGCCCATATTTTGTAAATTTTTAACTCTTGGGTAGCTGCGAAGGGAGCATGAAATATTGATGCAGCCAAAAATGCATAATTCATGGTTAAAGAATTCAACATGAGAGGTACCATCAGTTCGAGAATGGCGTACTTGAAATTTCCTCCAAGTTTGACAAAGAAAGTGCATGTTCCACTCCTAAGTCCTTTCATTTGGATAACATTGGAAGCTTTAGGATGGACCTACTTAGACATGTGGTTTAGAGAAGCCATTTTTCTTGTTATCACTCAAGAGTTCCTCTTGGTTGTGGGAGAAGACTCTCAATGTAACCATTTGAACCAAGCTTTCAAGCTGGATGTTGGCCCTTCTGACCTAGAAAGGGATCTATCTTACAACTCAGCCTTTCAATGTCACTTTAGTAACTTACTGTGTACTCAAAATAGTGGCTAGGTATTTAATTGAGTGGTGTTGAAAAATATTTGGTTGGGCATGAGAGAGATAGCCCATTAGGAAATGGAGTCAAACAAGTTAGGGTTTAATTTAATTTACCAAGATTTTGGTTGTATGATAATGTGTTAACAAAGGCAAGATAGATAGCACTTCTTAGACATTTCAAGTCATCATTGTAGTTGAAAGAAGAAAATAGAAAAACAATCCACTACACTAGGGCATAAAAGATGAATCCTAGTGTAGATTTAGAAAGGAGTGCACACATTTAAATTTATGAAATAGAGCACCAAATCATGAATTACATAAAATTGTCTTTCGTTTATCAAAAGACATACATTTAAATGGGATAACAGAGAAGGGAAACACTGTAAAACATAGAAAATGCCGACTAAGAAATAAAAGCACATAAATATTTATATCAATGATCATGAATCTTTAGGTCTTGGCAAACTGAAAATTGATAAACTTACAAAACACACAGAAAATAGCTATCTTTTCATCAAAATCCAACCCCTGGACCCTCCTTTTACATGTATTATATAGAATAACATATCAAGCTGAGATCCACAATGTTTGGGGAAATTAAAATTACAAAATATGATAAAATATCAAACAAATATCAAGATCCAAAAGAAATGGATCTAAAAACCTCCTCATCCATCTTTATTTTGTTGTTAAGTCGAATTGATGAGGTGGCTCTCCAACTAAAAGTTGATTGGATTTTTTCTAAAAATAGAAAAAATTAAATCTCGCAAATTTCTGAAAAATAAGCTTCAAAGATGCATTCAGATCTTCCAAACCATGACACTTGTTGCAAAACTGAAAGAGGTTTTTGTAAATCAGCTCGTTCCCAACAAAAACCTCTTTTGGTTTTTTGAAATTCATCACCACCTTATCGAAAATCACGCCCAAAGTTAATGACTAAAAAAGGAAATCATTAAATATTTAAATCTGGAAAAAAGGGTTGCAAATATTCCTTAGTAACCTCCAAACCATGATAGCTGAGTAAAAATTGAGAGAATTTTATGTAAATGGGTTCTTTCCCAACAAAAACCTCTTTTTCTTTTCAAGAATTAATTTCCAACTTCTCATAAAATCTGCTTGAGCATGGTGACAAAAACAAGGAAAAAATAGTCTTGTTGTAGGCGCCATAAAATATTTTCGTAGCACACCTATAGGCACTAAACAATATTTTCGTAGCGCTCCCAAAATCAAAACTACAATGCCCTTTCTTATGAAACTTCCTTTGGTGTTTAGTTATTATTTGACAAGAATTTTGATAAACCCCAAAACCTTATGATTCTCATTTATCAAAAATTTTAAATATGCCTTTGACCCAAACTACTTTGAAAAACACTTTGCATAATTATTTTTCCATCTTTCAAATAGTTTAGCGAAATAATAAAATCAACTTTTTTCCAAATCATTTTGACTCTTTTGAAGATATATGCAAATTGTTAACAACCGGTTCCAATGGGGATGTTGTTTCCCTGTGAGGAAGCAAAGAACTCGTTAGCCATGTGCCTAATGCATTGGGTTGTTTCCAACCTGTAACCCTGCAACTTATAAAATGTACCTGTGAGATATGACCCATTCCATGCTGAACACAAAACTAGTCTGCAAACACTTTTGCAAACTGAAACCCCTTCATGTTGAAAACCAAATTGTCTACTGCAATCAAACTAAATTCATCTTGAATACGTGTTCAAAAAACTGCTTATATACAAGTTGAACTGTAGACCATACTCTGAAAGTTGAAACCAAACTCAACATTGAAAACTTTCTACAAAAAACCAAACTACTACAAACTAGAAAAAATGCTTGTTGTGCAAGCTTATTTATGTACAATCCATCCTATTCTAACCAACTGAAAACAATTGTTGGATTCAAGTAATACAAAATTTCCAATGCAACTAGTCAAGCAAATGGCTATTTGACTAAAACTTGCATTCAACTTTTCCCAACAGACAAAAAAATTGAAAATATGACAACTCATCCCACCATATGAAATTGTCTCCTTTGTTCATCAATATTGTAAGGTTGATATCATCTGATGATTCTAACAGAAGTGAAAAAGGGTCTTAAAAAATATGAACAAATAGCTCTTTGATTAGTAAAAAGAACAAGGAACCATGATGTTTAATCTCTGATTGCTCTATTACATCAAGTTAGTCATTCCCAAATGAAAATACAATTGTATTCTCGATATTATCTTCACTCATTTCATATTCAGCAGGAGAAGGAATATCACCTAACTTGTCTAAAATTTCTGAATCTGTCACGTCAAAGGGTGTACATTTCTTAATAACTTCCTTATTTTCATAAGGTTGCAATACCATAATTTCATCTTCACTGTCCTCCTGTGAATTTGTGATGCAACTGACATAAAATGATTCGTTGATTTCTTAAAACTTTATGATAAAATATTCATGAATTAGTTCACTAATTAATGTTTCTATGCATGCAATGTCAACAAATGATTGAAGTGATTCAAAATTTAATAAATTATCTACATATTTCTCTTGTTTCTTTAAAACTTCCTAACGTTGTTGGATTTCCTCATTGTTAACAAGAGAAAGAGTATGAATTTGATCATTAAAATTATGCTCTCTATTATTTATAATCAAAGAAGAATATAAGTCTTGTTGGGAATTTTATTGAGTGTGATGGAAGCTATCCTCTAATATCCCTTGAAAACAATTTTCAATAAAATTGTTAATTTCTTCATCCATTAATTCTTCACCATCAAAATTAGTTTCCATGTGTTGAATAAAATGTTCAAGTTGCTTGCAGCAATTCTCAACCAACAATAGAAAAAGGACACGACTTTTTATATTTCTCAACAAATACTAAATGAAAACCCTTAAGGGAAAACAAGCTTCTAGCTGGAAACTTTTCATACCAAGATCTAGCTTTTCCCTCCAAGGACACCATGATCAATTTCATTAAACAACCATCACGAAACTCAATACCAAGCCTACGTATATGCATATGAAACTCAACCAAATGAAACACATCATCATCCTCATCCTCATCTTTGAATATTGTCAAATATGATTTCCAATCTATACAAGGAATATAATTTGGAAAGCCATAAATATGAGCATGATTCATAGGATCATACCTTGTAGATTGTGGATTCATCTTAATCCAATGTAGTCACCAATGATGTTTTTATTTATGGATCATGATGAGAGTGGAGTTTCCATGTGAATGATGTGCAAACCTTTTGCATCTATCCTTTGTTCACCACCAGAGAGTAGATCTTTTCATTTTCATTATTCCAGGATGTTGACTTGAAGCTTTGCCTCCCTCGCAACGACACCAATATGTTATCACTCAAGGGTTCCTATTGGTTGTGGGAGAAGACTATCAAGGTAAAATTTTCAACCAGACTTTCAGACTATAGGCTAGCCTTTCCAACCTAAAGAGGGCTCTCTCTTACAACTAAGTCACTTAGTGTCACTTTAGTGTTATATAGGAAAATGAACTCCTCACTAGTTCAGAGGGAAAAGACATGATGATTGAAGTAATGACAAAGTTCAAAAGCCTTGTTTCCAAGCTAACATTGTCTATACACTAGAAACATTCTTTATAAATCTTCTCAGCAAGCCTAAGGGAGTGTTAGTGACCCAAGTAACTCTACTTGTTACCTCGGGAGCAGCGTTAGTGAACCCTAATGAGGATCTAAGGGTCAAAGGAGTGGATTGACTAAGAAATATCCCTATATTCTCTCCTAAATCAACTCAAAAAAGCAAGGAAACATCCAAGTTCGACCTATTTGGGGGATTACTAATCCTAATGGAGTATGCAAATGGGAAAGATCTCCAAAGAATGGCAACACCATTCCTTTTACCTAAAGAAACTCATAGAGAAACTTGGCAACCCTAACCTCACATGCTACATAAGCAGAGCTAGGGCTATTGTGAAAGGGGTCAGATCATATGAAAGGATAGCTTACTTGATTGTTGAGTAGAGTCTCAGAATTAAGCATAAGAAGTTGGTAAGAAGGGAGAGAGAGAGAGAGAGGAGCAGGAGGGGTAAGGGAAGGCTGATGCAACCGATGGTTGTAATCACTCTTTTGACATTAATATAGAATTGCAATTGTACTGTCTACTCCATGGTGTTGGTATTATAATTCATTTATATGTTTATTCAATGTCTTTTAGAATGAGTAGCTTAGTTATGTGCAACTAGATGTCTTTTGTATATTCATGCATTGATTATCAAGGTTTTATGTCGTGATTACACTTGTCTTTTCTATGTGCAGGACTTGATCTGGTGATCAGATATTGATCCCAGACTTTAATGATAGCTCAAAGTTCAAAGTGTTCAAAAGAGTGTTAAACCTGAATGACTGAATAGATCTCGTCTTCCTGATTCTGGTGCCATGAACGGTTCGCAAAACTGACACAGTATGAAGAAGTTATCGCCATTTGAAAAAGTCTAGTAAACTGCAATTTTCAAGAATAATTGGTTTTTGGAAAATATTAGAAAATGAATATTCCAAGGAATATTCCATAGAATATTCCTTTTGGGTGACCAATCAGGAGCCGACACATGGCAAGCCCAGAGGCCGCCACATGGCCTTGGAATGGTGTTGTAAAATTTTGATGGATCGAACCCGTGACCTTCGGCGAGCTAGTGCAGCGCGTTACCAACTCTGCTGATAGTGTTTCTTAACAACTAAGGGTTAAAGGTTTTATTTAAGGTTTAACAGTCAGTGGTTTGGGGGTCAGGACCACCAGCAGTCTTACCTGCCAGCGGTCCCATAAGCACCGTTCACATGTAACCTCGTGACTTAACGAACCACACGCGGTTTGCGCATTAACCACCAGCCTTATCCCTAACGGCCAGATTAACCACCCTATGTGCACATGCCAACGGTTTCAGTAACAATTAGCTTGGCGGTCAAGCTTGGTGGAGCAACAAAAAACGGCCAGTTTTCCAAATTTTGTGATAGTTAACTGCAGTCAGCCAAATTTAGTGGAGGATCACTAGGCGTTACTGATTAAATGCACTCTAGAAGTGATTTTCAACCTAAGAGAGTGAACCAAGAGGCTGGAAAGGCTAATTGAGGCCTTCTGAAGCCAATGGAACAATACAGAGAAGCTAAAGAAGCCATCTTCAAGGAGATTTTCATCTAGGGAGATTTTGAAGCTCAAGGCCACCAGGGGTTGGAGGTAGTTGCAGGAGCTACCAGTATCCGTTCTCAACGAACCAAAAATCGTTCCTGACTGTAATGAGTTTTCTAAATCCATTTCAAGGGTTTACAAAAGCATCTAAATACTTCTGAAGGCCAAGATGCTACAAGGAATTTTGAGGCAGCCTAGTGCCAACCATGGAAGAAGGCTTAGATCAGGGATACAATGCTCATTTTGAGCAAATGAACAGTCAATTGTTGATGTATGCTATGTGCTAGAGATAGTAGAAGATGTTTTAGATACATTTGAAGAATTCTGAAGGAGTTTGTGCCATCAAGAAGCTCAGGGAAGCTCAGTGCACCGATTGAATGGATCAAGTCTAAGGGATCTCAGATCTGTTTGCAGAATGATGACAACCATGACAGGGATATAGATGGTTTTCTAAGCCCATTGGTTCAGTCAATAACCATTTGATTTGAGTGTGGAACTTGTAAAATAATTGAAGCCATAATCCCAAAGAGCCAAGTCAAATTAACAGAAGCTCAAGGAGACATAGCCCACGATATTCGAGTGAACTCCTCGATTAAATTTGTTGTTATGTGCTGATGTTTATTTGCTTCATTATATGACTATTATGTGTGTCTAATATCAGTAGAAACAAATCAACTTAAAGCACTTAAACAGTTAAAAGAAAACAAAGACATACACCTGTTTCAAGTACTTAATTCTGCAATTGTCAACATAAGCTAGATCAAATAATTGTTAAGCTTTGGAGTGAGAGGTTCTTGTAAGTGAAACAAGATGTTAAACCCTAATTTTAGATTAGGTGGTATCAGAGCGGGATGCTTGATTGACAGAGCAATCTATTTTCTTGTTTGACTTGATAGGTGTTTAAACAGTACAAAGGATTCTATTGTTTGATTGTTTGTAAACTGACTATTGTTTGAGTTTGCAAAGGTGAAGGGAAAGCTAATAATAAGCTAAGTCTAGGAGAGGACAAGAAGGAAAAAGGGCTGAAAGAATTCTCCTTACCTAAAGGACCTCAAGGCAACCCTTGAAGCATAAGAGGGTTTGTTTGCAAAAGGTTGCTTGAATAAGAATTTGATTCTACTACCATTTAGTTTAGAATTTGCCATTAGTTATTTGAAAGCTTTGTGAATTTTGTTGGAGTGATTTTGTTCATTTTGATAATGATAACTTCTACAAGTGATTTTTCCAAATCCTCCTCTTTCACAATATTCTTTGATGAAGACTTGAAGCAAGATTTGTTCATCATGATGGATATGGTGAGAGAAATGAGCACCAAACTTCGAGAGTAGTTGAATTCCATGAAGGAAGAGAAGCAGTTGCTTTCTGACAAATTGCAGGAAATGGAGAGACAAATTCGTATTGAAAATATGGATCTGGAAAAGATGCATGAGTTGGAGACACAGATCCTTGTTGCCAAAGAAGCCTTAGTCAAGTATCAGCTTGAAGAAGAGGTAAACAATTCTAGTTTGTCTTCAATTTCCTCTAAGAATGTTTATGTTGGTTCTTTTGAAAAACATACAAGAGGCATTGGGTCCAAGTTAATGTTCAAAATGGGCTATGACGGAAAAGGATTGGGCAAACATGCACAGGGTATTGTTGAGCCAATAATGGTTAAGGAAAGGCCTAAGTATTTGGGTCTTGGCTATGGACAATCTTATGGAGAAAGTTCCAAAATAGTCATGAAGGCATTTCAAACAGTTCCTAGAAGGAGTTTCATTTCAAGTTCCCTACCTCAAGTTTGTAAAGATTTTATTCTTGGGGAATGCAACTGTTTGAAACATAATTTGTATGGAGAAGGTGTACATAAGCATACACTTGAACCAGAAAGTTGCGAAAGCTCTAAAACCATTGAAGGGATTGATGGTGTTCCAAAGGGAGCTACTTCTTCATTTGATTCACATCCTCATGAAGGTAATGAAGGTGAAAGAGAAAGGTATAAATCTGATTTCAATCACATTTCTTTTGATTATGTTAAGCATGATAAATTTCCACATAAGCATTGGAAAAGAATTGCATGTTCCTTTTGTGGTTTGGTTAACCATAGTGTTTCTAGATGTTGGAAGAGAATGGCCACATACAGGAAAATTTTGAAGGAAAGAAGGCAAGAAGCCAAAGGTCCATTGGACAAGGCAAATTATGTTGTCAAGAAGATGAACATGTGTTGTACTTATTGCCATAAGCAAGGACATATTGCTGAAAGGTGTTGGACTCTGAATCCAACAATGCTTCCACGAAATTTGAAGAAAGTGGAGAAAGAGTATGGTAAGAATGGAAAGGAAGTTTCCATAATCGATGTGTTTCAGGATGATCCACATGTTGATGTCGATGTGCAGTTAAAGGAAGCACCTTTGGTGTGGATTGGTAAGAAATGGTTAGAGTTCTTATCTAATTAAAGTTACATGTCTTTTGATGAGAAAAGAAATGTGTCACATCTATTTTCATTTCTTTGCTAATGGAACGCAACTTTCAAGATGGAAAAGTTGAGTATGTAGACTCACTTTATTGCAGCAAAATTATATTCATTTTAACTTTGAAAGTACATGTACATGTGATCGAGGATCTTGTACTTATGATTGTGCTTAAGAGAAAGTTGAAGAATCAAATACATGCATGAGGATGGAATGTGTGAACACAGGGATGTTAATGATTTCCTTGTATTTGAACATGTATGTAATTGACTTGATGGAAAGCCTTTTTTTCGACCATCATATTGTTTTGTTTAAACATGCATGTAATGTCATGTCGAGTTGGAAGAGTTGATTTGGTCTCCAAGATTGTAAAAGGGAGATACTAATGAAGTGTTTTATCTTTGTAAAAGAATCATTAAAATTCTTTTTGTACATGCTTGACTTGAAGGGTCAATTGTTGAAAAGGCATGATTTTTTTCAGCTTGGGATTTAGTCGATCATTTGTACACAATATGTAAAGACATGATGACGATTCACATGATGTGAAATTTGTTTCTTTTGATGGAGCGATAATTTATGTCGTCAAGTTGTTTTCTTGTATTTTGACATCATCTGCTGAAGGAGATTTGTAGCAACAAAGGTCGCCATGGAAGTGGCTTGGAAGCGATGTTTAGCTACCTTCTGTAAATTTTGAATGAGTTCAAGGAAGACAATTCTTAACAGGAGGACAAGCGCATCCAGGAAGGGAAGTGTCGACTACCTTTGAGATTTGGTTCAAAGGCACCCGCCATGCAGGAAAGTGTATGAAGGCTGAAAGAAGAGGGTATTGTACTCTCATCCACTATTCATATCAATTTATCAGTCTTTTGGGGTCCAAAAGATTCCCAATGGGGAGGAGTGATCAGATATTGATCCTAGACTTTAATGATAGCTCAAAATTCAAAGTGTTCAAAAGAGTATCGAACCTAAACGACCGGATATATCTCATCTTCCTGATTCTGATGTCATGAACAGTTCACAAAACTGACACTGTATGAAGAAGTTATCGCAATTTGAAAAAGTCCAGTAAACTGCAATTTTCAAGAATAATTGGTTTTTGGAAAATATTAGAAAAAGAATATTCCAAGGAATATTCCATAGAATATTCCTTTTGGGTGACCAATCAAGAGCTGACACGTGGCAAGCCTGGAGGCCACCACGTGGCCCTCGAATGGTGTTGTAAATTTTGGTGGATCAAACCCGTGACCTCTGGCGAGCTAGCGCAGCGCGTTACCAACTCTGTTGATAGTGTTTCTTAAAAACTAAGGGTTAAAGGTTTTATTTAATGTTTAACAAACAACGGTTTGGGGGTCAAGACCACCAACGGTCTTACCCGCTAGCAGTCCCATAAGCACTGTTCACATGTAACCCTGCGACTTAACGAACCACACACAGTTTGCACATTAACCGTCGACCTTATCCCTAACCACCAGATTAACCGCCCTATGTGCATGCACTGACATTTCCAGTGATGGTCAGCCTAGCAGTCAAGCTTGGCGGAACACCAAAAAAGGGCCAGTTTGGCAAATTTAGTGACAATTAACTGCAGTCAGCCAAATGTAGTGGAGGATCACTAGGAGTCACTGATTAAATGCACTCCATAAGTGATTTTTGACCTAAGAGAGTGAACCAAGAGGCTAGCTAGGCTAATTGAGACCTTCTGAAGCCAATGGAATAGTCCAGAGAAGCTTAAGAATCCATCTTCAAGGATATTTTCATCCAACGAGATTTTGGAGCTCAAGGCCACCAGGGATTGGAGGCAGTTGCAGGAGCTACTAGTATCCATTCTCGGTGAACCAACAGTCATTTCTAGCTATAATGAGTCTTCCGAATCCATTTCAAGGGTTTATAGAATAATCTAAAGGCTTTTAAAGGCCGAGATGTTATAGGGAAGTTTGAGGCAGCCTAATGCCAACTGTGGAGGAAGGCTTAGATCGGAGATGCAATGCTCATTTTGAGAAAATGAACAATCAATTGTTGATGTCTGATATGTGCTGGAGATAGTAGAAGAGGTTTTAGAGACAGTTGAAGAATTCTGAAGGAGTTTGTGCCATCAAGAAGCTCAGGGAAGCTCAGTGCACCGATTGAAGGGATCAAGTCTAAGGGATTTCAGATCTGTTTGAAGAATGATGACAGCCATGACAGGGATATAGATGGTTTTCTAAGCTCATTGGTTCAGTCAATAACCATTGGAGTTGACTGTGGAACTTGTAAATTTCTAAGCTCATTGGTTCAGTCAATAACCATTGGATTTGACTATGGAACTTGTAAAAGAATTGAAGCCATAATCCCAAAGAGCCAAGTCAAATTGACAAAAGCTCAAGGAGACATAGCCCACGATATTCCAGTGAACTCCTAGATTAAACTTGTTGTTATGTGTTGATGTTTATTTGCTGCATTATATGGCTATAATGTTTGTCTAATATCAGTAGAAACAAATCAACTTAAAGCACTTAAACAGTTAAAAGAAAACAAAGAAATACACCTATTTCAAGTACTTAATTCCGCAATTGTCAACATAAGCTAGATCAAATAATTGTTAAGATTTGGAGTGAGAGGTTCTTGTAAGTGAAACAAGATGTTAAACCCTCATTTTAGATCATCTGGAGCTAGCTTAGGGGACTTTTTCCTAGCTGCAACGCGCTCTCCAGCAACTCTACACGGAGACTTAAGGTAATGAATCCGTCTTGCCTTGATAGTTAGTTATTGAATATGGACATGCATGTATCTTTGTGACAGCTGCAGATAATCTTACAGTTTGCCAAGGGTCCTAGGAAGACCCTTGAGGGTTCCTTCATTCTCCATACACCATGCATTAATCCCTACAAAAAAATTGGCGACTCCACTGGGGACTACACTTTCATTCCTGGTTTTCCCAGAAAGTTCCTAGATCTCTCCTTCTTCCAGACCTTCCTGTACTTCTTCATTCCTTTTCTGACCACTCAGGACCTTGCAGCACTCTTCTTTCATTGCTCAGCCCTGGATCTGATCCCCACAACCCTTTTTTGAAGTGTTTTCCCTCACTAACGTAGGTTACCAGTGTAAACAGAGCTTTATAAAGCACTGTAGCTTCACAAATAGAGCGTTAGTGCCACCAGTAACTCTTTGTGGCCTCTAGCACAGAGTGTTAGTCACCCATTTTTTGATAAACAACAATGTTTGTGACCTCAAAGGGTTGGGAAACTTGCTTCTAGACTGATAAGGGATCTGTAGTTGTGTTTTGTTTGACTGATCTGTGTCCTGAACAAATTCTTTTCTTAAGAAAATAACTTTCCTTCTTAAAGTTTTTATTTTCATAAAAGAAAAAATCAATTTTTTTTATTGTTTTCTGCTTAGTTTGTTAGTTCTGCATTATTTGGTTTCAGTAGTTGTTAGTGAGCATTGAAAAGTTCTGTCAGTTATGCGAGTGTTTTATTGAGTAGGATGCATGGAATGAATATTGATGTACGAATGAATCTCTCTTTGTAGAAGCAGATTATTCATCGACATTGAAAATTTTCAAGCATTGTTTTTTGCATGATTTGAGTCAGAGTCCCATAAAGTCTCATACGTCAACACCCCTACCAAAGACTCTAACAAAGTACACTTAAAATCTACCTAATAAAATCAATCAACAACTCTTTCTAGAGTAAACATACATTAGATTAGGCTAGGATCTTGGGTTAGGCAGTGTGACTAAACTACCCAAGATCATATACCAAAACTAGTGTCATTAAAGAGAGAAATCCTTCTACACTCATACTACCAGGACCACTATAGTAAAAGCGAAGCTAAATATGAGACAACAGCACACTATAAGTGAAGGTAGCCTTCTTTTTCTTACATCTCCTTTGGGTATTGTGTGTATCGGGGATCCCTTCGAGGATATCGGAGCTGAGTCGGGGACTTAGGTATCCTACCCACACAACGTACTGTCTGCGACTATGTCCCCCCTAATAGTGTCTGTGATCTGAGGTATCCTTAGTGGTCATACTTTTAGGGACTAACACAAGGTGACTGGGGCAGGCTGCCTTGGTACCTAACACAGACAGACCTTCTCAGTTTTTGGAGGGTGGTCGTCTTCACGAGAGTACTTGGCCCCTCAATCTGAGGTTCAGGTAAAGCTCTAGAGTAACCATAACTATACATCTAGCCAACTCTCTCTATTATTCATTGTGATACTGGGTTTCATCTCCACCGATCGGTGCTTATTAGACAGGGTCATTTCCCTCTCCTTGTTGATTGATTTACTTAGTGTATTTTTTATATTTAGGTGTCAGAGTGTTATCATTGAGACTTTAATAAACATCACTGTAAAATTTATTGATAAAAATTATTGGCCACCGTGGCTACATCCGGCCCTTGTCGTCAATCTAGACGATTGTTAGGACTTCCCCACTCACTATGGAGGATCCGTCGAGCTCCAGTGAACTGGATTTCCCATCTTCAGGAAATCGGTCTCCGAGATCTCACACAGAATCAGTTTGGACATCCGACGATTCAAGCTTACCGAAGGATTTCTTTACTGAAGGATTTCTTCCTCCATACAACCCTCCAATCACGAATCCGTTGGGCCCACTCTTGGTTCTCGTTGCATTTGTACCTCCTTTGTCTTCAGTTGGAACACTTCCACCCATCCCGTCGATGACTAATGGGTCGTGCGACTTTTTGGACACTTTTGGTTCCCCACCACATCCCCAGTCGGCATTCAATACCACACCTTTGATTACAAACCCTGCTATCCCATTTGTCCCAATTTCAAACCCTATGGTGACACCCTCCACGAGTGGAACCCAGTCTATTCTGGGTTCTGCCCCTTTAGTGTCAAACCCTGTACCTTCGACAAGTGCTACATATAGCGCTCCTTATAACGCTCAATATAGCACAGTTAGCGCAGGTCCCTTCAACCAACAATATGGTTGGCATCCATTGTATAGTTCTAACCCCCATATTCAAGTATGTGGGGGCACTCCCAATATGCATATACTGACAGGGAACGTAACAGTTCCCCCTCCGTTTTCAGGCATGCATGGTTAGTCACTGATTGACATGAACACCCCTTATGTTATTCAAGGACCTATGGTTAGTTCTGTGGCAAGCGGGAATCCTCAAGGAGGTCCCAATCAATCGATGGGGGCATCATTTTCACAACCTCAAATGAGTCAAGGGGGAACTGCTTACCCTGGGGGCACTTCTATCCCCCAGCCTAACAATCCCTATGGAAATCCACATTAAAATACCATACCCCAAGGCACCTACTATACCATGCAACCTGTGTATAATATTGGGAACAACATGATGGGAGGACTGTAAGGATCCTCAAGTCATATTTCATTACCTTGGTCTGATTCGGGGGCATCACACACTATGCCTTTCTTGGCAACGCTTGATATCTTCGACTTGTACAAACTTACAAATGACCCCATCTATCATAACTTACTCTAGCCGCCAATCCCGCATAAAATATCAACAGACATCCCTAAGTTTGAAGGGAAACAAGGGGACGATCCGCGTACACACATTACCACCTATCATCTATGGAGTGTTTCTAACTCCATGGTGCATGATAGTATTTGGTTATGTCTTTTTCCCCGCACCCTTACTGGAAATTCTTAAAGCACTTCCAGCTACCCATCCGCTATGAAACTGGGATGGAACTCCTCACTTCATTACATCAGGATACCGCCACCCACATCTCTGATCATATACATGAATGGAGACATAGGCGGAGGTTAGTCAAAGCTCCCCTCCCAGACTATCTCTTAGCGGATTGGTTTTGCAAGTCTCTACTCCCCCAAATCGCTAAGGATGTCGCCTTAGGTGGTGCAGTCACAGAAGACCAATCCATATGTCATTCCCAACACTTAGATCTGATATATTCACAGTCTGGAACTCTATACGACATAATTCCCAATGCCCCTTGCAACTCCAATGCTCCTGCTACTCAGTAACCCAGAGCACACGCCGATGTGATTATTGGCGCAACCTCCATGGCTACTATAAAACAACTCAGCAGTCACATTGCCCAGATGTCAATGGACCCCTCTACCAAATTGACTGCTTTTCCTACCATCGTGATCAACTTTTTCTAGTCTACACAAAAGCCTGGTGGTCAGAACAAGAAGAATAAGAAAAGACCGCTCCTTCTAAAGAGCAGTCAATAAAGCAATATAATGCCAAGCAGAAGGAAGTTGCGCCCTCTGATGATGGAAAGGATAAACCCACCTGATTCTCTTGCAAAATATGTGTGCAATACCACATGACATATATGTGTCTGCGTCTTCAGGAATTCTCGGATTTCATTGCTAAAAAGGACACCGGAAGGACCCCTGCTGTTCTGAATAATCCTTTCCCTACTTAGCAGCAACATCACCTTATTGCAAACCAACCCCAACCCTTGCAAGGGGGCAATGATGGTTCGCATCATTCTTTAGCTGGTGAAGGATCATCTACCATTTACACCTTTGAAATGGTAGATCTACAAACTAGAGCCAAATATGATGGAGCTCCAGTCACTCATGCAGACGAACCCTCCTCAAGTCAAAACCCACCGCCGCTTAACGATCTTCATATCGAAAGTTTGGTTGCTAATCTTGTGATTTTCCCTCCTAAAGGGTCACTTCATCGCATAACGCATAATACATGTGCACGTGCCACCCAAAAATACAGTATTGTAGAAGACTTGGCGCAAGCACCATCGGCTATGTCGGTGCTCGAAGTATTACAAACCTGTCCAGCACAAAGGAAAGATCTGCTTTTGGCTATTGGTGGTATCAACCCTCAGGATTCCATGCTTGCAATTTTCGACATGGAAAAATGTAAACCTCCCCTTTCTACCAGCTTTCATTTCAGGTGCAAATCTTTTCGAAAGGTAAAGGAATACATTGAACTGTTATTAACGAAGGTGCTTCAACCTACGTAATGTCAGCTTCATGTTGGATCACTTTGGGTTCTCCTACCCTATCCCCGCCATCAAATTCCCTTAAAGCTTTCGACGACCACAATTTAATCCCAAAAGATTACCTTGCCAACTACCCCATCACTCTGAGTGGGAAAACGTTAACGGTGGATATCAAAGTCATGGATCATAAACTCTACTATAATCTGCTTTTGGGCCACAGTTGGACTTATTCCATGAATGCCATTGTGTCTTTGGTCTTCTACATCATCCTATTTCCCTTGGATGGAAAGATAGCCATAGTGGACTAGCTATCCTTTTGCACCCCAAATTACTCCACATTACCTAGTGGCTCTATACCCTTAGTAGGTGGTGTACTTGACTTTTACATCAGTATCAGTACCAGTCTACTGAAGCGCTCTTCCCTGATGGGTTTTTTCCCTCTTCTTCCGCTAGTGGTTCCACAAACGGTCAATATGATTTCATCCATTCCTCACGAACCGACCGATCCTTGGATCCTACTGGCCCCTTCAGACATTGACACTTACAAAGAACAAATGTCGTTGTCACCAGCTAAATTGGCCTACTAGGCCATTCAATCTATATCCAAGTCTCTAGTCACTTTGGTCATGGCCAATGGTACCACTGCCCCTCCCATAACTGCTCCTTCTTTCGATCCCCTCAATCAGGTCCTACCTACAGATGAAGCTATTAGAGAGATCATGAGTTTAGAAGAGCGACCTTGGGAGGACATGCACCATCGTGTTTTGATATCTGATTCGGACATGATGCCTCTTCAAATCCTATCACCTAACGCACCTGAAGTCGTTTCCTCACCATATACGACTATCCACATTTTTGACTCGGAGGGAAACATGGGAAATCTTTCAAATACATTTCTCATCGATATTTCAGTTAAGACATGCCTCATGGAAAACATACAGATTGGAGCCAATCACAATCTTGAGGAAATTGCGAGCTTCACCTACCCTTTTAAGGACTTCCATGATGTTTTCCCTTGGTCTTATGAGGAAATTTATGGCATAGACCCTTCTATTGTCAAGCATGAGATCAAGAAGTATCGAGCATTCTTTTTATGGTATTTTTCTTTCTCGTTAATCTGAAAAAAAACTCGAGTCTCCTTCTTTGGGCTCATTAAACTACCACGAAGAAGATCAAGTATTCTTTTTATGGTAATTTTCTTACTCATTAATCTGAAAAACCTTGAGTCTCCTTCTTTGGGCTCGTTAAAACTACTACAAAAAGTATAGGAGCATGTTCTTTTTTGGGATATTTTCTCACTCTTAAATCAAAAAATCCCCGAGTTTTTCATCGTTGGGCTTGTTAAACACATACGATGATGGTTCGAGCAACTCTTTTTCGCTCTTTTTCTAGCTCATATGCTGAAAAATATCATTTGAGCATTCATTTTAGGCACTTTTTTCTCGCTCATAAAACTAAAAAAATCTCGAGTTTTTTCTTCAAGCTCGCTAAAAACTTATGAAGATGACCCGAGCATTCTTTTAGGTACTTTTATCGCTCGTTGCACTAAAAAAACCCAAGTTTTTGTCACCGGACTCGTTAAAAATCTACGGCAACAACAAGAGCACTTGGTTTTTTGGGACCATTTCTCGCTCTTAAATCAAAAAATCCCCGAGTTTTTCCCTTCTTCGGGCTTGTTAAATCTATGAAGAAGGAATGAGCAGTTCTTTTACCTCTTTTTCCTTGCTCACTAAACTAAAAAAGATACTTTGAGTTTTCTTCATTTGACTCGTTAAAATTCGATGAAGGTATTGAGTTTGTCATCGCGTGACTCATTAAAAATTCACGACGAATATCAAGTTTAGTCCATCTCCTTGTACTCGTAACAAAATGAGGTCAACATCTATTGAGCATAGGTTTCTCTTTATCTGGACTCAGTAGATTAACTCACGGAAAAGTAATCGATCCAGGTATACTATTAAACCTTTGTCGCACTCGGTTAACAACTATGACAAAGGGACCACCCTGGAGACATTCTTTACGATCTTTTCAGACTCTCTAAATATGAAAAGACCACCGAGATGTCTCGTCTGGACTCATTAATTACATAGACAAGGTGTAGAGTCACTCTTTTTACGATCATTTTCAGACTCTTAAAACATCAAAATATCGATGAGTTTACCTGTATGGACTTATTAAAATAATCAGATAGGGCATAGAGTCATTCTTTTTGTAGTCCTTTTTAGACTCTTAAAGTATTAAAAAATCGATGAGCTTACCCATCTAGACTCACTAAACTAATCAGATGGAGAAAGTGGACAATACAACTATGTTTAGTATTTGAAAGCGTGGTTTGGCAGCAGTTGTTCCCTTGAACATGGAACTCCCTCAGATAAACCTTCCTTGTGACAGCCTCTCAATATGAATCTTACCATCCTATGAGTTTAGCCTATATACCCCGATGTTCTTGCATCTCTGTATCCTAACACTCTTTGGTGTTCATGAGTCTAGTGTTGCATGGTTAAAACCATTGTCGTGCCTTCTATTGTTCAAGGGAAAACCTTTTTTCTTTTGTTTCCTCCATCAACCCATCAAGCATATCCTTTCATCATGCCCTCTGTCGTTTTGACCCAATGCTCAAAGATTCCTCAAAAAAACAAATCATTCTTGTCTCGTTTCGTGACGATTGATGTAGGACACATTATTGCCTACCTTTCGACAGGTCTCTTCCTATCAACTTCAACACTCTATCTAGGAAAAAGACCTAGAAACACTTCAGTGCCTTGGTACTTGCAGACATCAGTGGCAGGTCACCTTGTGTTTGATCAGGGGTTCTCATTATTGGCTCCTGGTTAAACAATTCTATAGGTGTTCGATGACAAAAACATTTTTCACACTCACTAGATTGTACTGTGCATCTTGGAGACCATCACCATTATTGGTGGCCTTCCTTGCATCTGTTAATGGTCTCCATTATTGATTGGTAATCAAACGATTTCGTGCATGTTCGACATCAACGCATATATTCACATGTATCGATCTATGCTATTCAGTGAAGCAGAAATCAAGACCTTGGGTAGAGGCTTGCATCACTCAGCCTTGTTTCCTCTCCCAAGTTGCATATATTGTTTTTTGGAGACATCTCATCAGAATGATCCTATTATGACACCGGTTCCGCATTGTGCTTATCGGCGGCCAGCATCGTCATATCTCTTTTATGAGAAAATCACTCTGACATAGCTACTGAGCGTGGGAATTCCCGACTCAGGACATGATTTTAGTTGTTTTATATATATGTGTTGTATCAGGTTTCTCGTACCACCCGAAGCTCCAATCCTCTCTCTCTTTTTTTCAAGAAGGAATAGAATAGTTAAGTATAAAGTGTTTCGGCCATCGTTGCAGCCTCTGATCTCACACTTTAGGGGGCATCTGTTATACAGGAAAATGACCTCCTCATTAGTTCAGAGGGCAAAGACATGATGATTGAAGCAATGACCAAGTTCACAAGCCTTGTTTCCAAGCTAACGTTGTCTATACACTAGCAACATGCTTTATAAAGCTTCTCAACAAGCCTAAGGGAGCGTTAGTGACCCAAGTAACTCTACTTGTTACCTCGGGAGCAGCGTTAGTGAACCCTAATGAGGATCTAAGGGTCAAAGGAGCGGATTGACTAAGAAATATCCCTATATTCTCTCCTAAATCAACTCAAAAAAGCAAGGAAACATCCAAGTTCGACCTATTTGGGGGATTACTAATCCTAATGGAGTATGCAAATGGGAAAGAGCTCAAAATAATGGCAACATCATTTCTTTTACCTAAAGAAACTCATGGAGAAACTTGGCAACCCTAACCTCACATGCTACATAAGCAGAGCTAGGGCTATTGTGAAAGGGGTCAGATCATTTGAAAGGATAGCTTACTTGATTGTCGAGTAGAGTCTCAGACTTAAGCATAAGAAGTTGGTAAGAAGGGAGAGAGAGAGAGGAGCTGGAGGGGTAAGGGAAGGTTGATGCAACTGATGGTTGTAATCACTCTTTCGACATTAATATAGAACTGTAGTTGTATTGTCTACTCCATGGTGTTGGTACTATAATTCATTTATATGTTTATTCAATGTCTTTTAGCATGAGTAGCTTAGTTATGTGCAACTAGATGTCTTTTGTATATTCATGCATTGATTATCAAGGTTTTGTGCCATGATTACGCTTGCCTTTTCTATGTGTAAGACTTGATCTAGAGCTAGCTCAAGGGACTTCCACCTAGCTGCATTACGCTCTCCAACAACTCTACATGGAGACTCAAGGTAATGAATTTGTCTTGCTTTGATAGTTAGTTATTGAATATGGACATGCATGTATCTTTGTGACAGCTGCAGATAATTTTACAGTCTACCAAGGGTCTCGAGAAGACCCTTGAGGGTTCCTTCATTCTCCATACACCATGCATTAATCCCTACAACATTTAGTAACTGACTGTGTACTCAAAACAGTGACTAGGTCTTTGATTGAGTGGTGTTGAAAAAATATTTGGTTGGGCATGAGAGAGAAAATCCATTGCAAAATTGAGTGAAACAAGCTAGGGTTTAATGTAATTTACCAAGATACTGGATGCATGATCATGGATTAACAAAGTCAATATAGATGGCACTTCTTAGACATTTCAAGTCATCATTGTAGCTTAAAGAAGAAAATAGAAAAACAATCCACTACAATAGGGCATAGAAGATTATTCCTAATTTAGATTTAGAAAGGAGTGCAGACATTTAAATCTATGAAACATAACATCAAATCATGAATTTTGTAACATTTCTTTCATTTAAATATCAAAATACATACATTTAAATGGCATAACAAATAACGGAAACCCTATAACACATAAAAAACACATAGTAAGAAATAACAACACATGAATCTTTATATAAATGATCAAGAATCTTCTAATCTTGGAAAATTGGAAATTGAAAAATATTTCAAAATACACAGAAAATAGCTATCTTTTCATCAAAATCCAACCAATGGGCCCTCCTTTTACATGTGTTATATAGAATAACATATCAATATGAGATTTACAATATTTGGGGAAATTAAAATTACAAAATATGATAAAATATCAAACGCTATCAAGATAAAAAATAAATAGATCTAAAAACCTCATCATCGATATTTAGTTTTGTTGTTAAGTCAAATTGGTGAGGTGGCTCTCCAACTGAAAGTTGATTGGGCGTTTTTTTTTAAATAGAAAAAATTAAATCTAGAAAATTTATGAAAAATAGGCTTCAAAGAGGCATTCTAATATTCCAAACCATGATAAATGTTTCAAAACTGAAATAGGTTTTTGTAAATAACCTCGTTCCCAACAAAAACCTTTTTTTAAAATTCATCATCATCTTCTCAAAAATCGGGTCCAAAGTTAATGGCTAAAACATGAATCATTAAATTTTTAAATTTGGAAAAAATGGCTGCAAATATCCCTTCATATCCTCCAAACAATGATATCACGGTAAACAATGAGAGAGGTTTCTTTACATGGGCATGTTCCCAACAAAAACATCTTTTTTCTTTCAATAATTCATTTCCAACTGCTCATAAAATCCGCTTGAACAGGGTGACTAAAATAGGGAAAAAACAAAGTGTTGTTGTAGGCGCAGGAAAATATTTTCATAGCGCACATGTAGTCACTGAAAAATGTTTTCGTAATGCTCCCAAAATGAAAACTAAAATTTCTTTGCTTTTGAAAAATTATTTGGTGTTTAGTTATCATTTGAGAATAATTTTGATAAACCCCAAAACCTTATGATTCTCATTTATCAAAAAATTTAAATATGCCTTTGACCCAAACTACTTTAAAAACACTTGACATAATTCTTTTTCCAGATTTAAAAGTAGTTTAGTGAAATAAGACAACCACATTTTTTCCAAATGACTCTTTTTAGATATAAGTAAAGTTCTGATAGGTCTTGTAGGGTTTATCACACTATTTAGGGCTAGTCCAACCCATGTCTTGATTTTGAGTGCACTTATGTGATCTATGTGTGTTCATGTGTCCTCTAGTATGTAAGAATTCCTTTGGCCTTGTTGCAATGTCCATTTTACATTTCTCAACATGGTAATCTCTTTACTGTCCATTTTACTAGTAAAAAGAGGGTTGATTTGATTCGAAATTGAGCCTCATGGATCAAATCAACCCTCTTTTTACTAGTCATTTTCTCCTTCAAGTGAACGTTGAGGTTGTTGAAGTCAAACAAATGGAGCATTGGACCACATATGGACATAAACTAGTTGTTAGAAGATGAAGCGACCTCTCTTGTGACCAAATCAAGCCTCTCTCCAAGCAAACTGAGCCAAGTCTAATCGATTCTTGTGCTCATTGTTTTCCTTAACCAAGCAAGTCGAACTCCTGTTGTGGACAAAGGTGTCATGTAAAAAATATTTTCTCTTGAGATGACTTTAGTCTCTAGGTTATGTATGACAAGTTAATTAATTATTTTTGGGAGAAGGTTTTCAAATATCCATTACAAGAAAAATTATATAATGCTAGTCCCTCCTCCCATTTTTTTGTTGTTGAACTATGAGATAATTAAGTCATAATAAGAATCATCATTTTTGGGTGAAAACAATTTTTGTGTATGCTAAATTTTATATTCCTTTTCTTCTAAGCCTTTATAGATATTATGCTTTATAAGATTTTTTTAGGTACACTAAGCCACAAAACAATTCATGGCTTGATCCATTGAGGGGATACAAGTCACATGGAAGGGATGACTAAGGTACTAGCCCTCATCTTCTACTTTTCTGGTGACTAGAGTAATCAAACTCATTTGCTAGACAAACCCCTATTGGGGTTCCCTTTAGTAAGGACAAGATCTCTCACAATACCATAGTCACCCTAGTGGTCGTAGGTATTTCAAAGGAATATTTCAAAGGAAATCACTTTTAGTTGGAACTAGGGATTTGTATAATCACCTTAGACTAGAGTGGGTGCAATTAGTATTTTCAACTACAATTCCATTTCATAGTCCAAATCATAGGATTTATCTAGAAGCAATTGTGATTGCAATATGACACTTAGTAAAGGTGACTTAAAGGGTTAAGGTAAGCCTCACCATAACAATCAACTTATATAAAATCCAAAATTCCTTTTATTTTATCTTTCGTTGTATAGTGAACAAATCTAAAGTTATTTTAAGAGGGTGTCCAAGGGCTTTACAGATCTTCCATACAATTTACAACATTTGGGTGGTAAGTGGAACCCTCATTGAATGTATTGTTCTAAAGGGTATGTACTTACAAACTCATGCTTATTTCTCACTTTTGAGTTGCATTTTATCATTAACTGAAGTGAATAAACAATCTCTAGCTTGTTGGAAATTAAAAATTTGCATAAAAAACATATTTGAGTTTTGACCTCATGGGGGTTTGATCCATTTAGTGAGTAAACAATTTCTAGATTTCATTATTTTTAACACTACTCATATATTTTTAGTGTTGGCCTATTTTTAGTGGTTATTCATTCATTTTCCTAACCTTTCTACCTATAAATCTGACTTTTTAGAGTATTTCTATGCTTGTGGGTGGCCCCCAAAGCGATTTTAGCATGTTATTTTCTTTGTTTTTCCATATCTATAGGTGTAGAGAAATGAATTAATCATTTACAACCATTTACTGAGGTACACATCAAGGTCTTCATCTCTCAATTAGTAGGGTTCCTAACACTCAACTTTGTGCTATTTTTTGTAGTTTGAGTATCTTTTGACTTGTTAGTTTGTGTTTTTATGAAATCATATTATATTTCCATATTAGTAATACAACACAATTAACTCATATCTTCACCCTAGAATCCATTATTAAGCATTAGTATTATAATTTATTTAGTGAGTTACATACAGATGGAATCATCCCATGCCTTTTAATAGGAATTGGGCTTAAAGAGTGGGGACTCATGCTGAAGTGATAGTGGAAACTTTTCCTAAGTGGGGCCACATTATTGTCTCATGGAACATGGTGATGAGTGATGTATGGAATGAGTTAAGCATTCATAGAGATCGTGCTAATGTAGTGAAGGAGACAATTCTTGACAATAATTTTTTGGTCACACATTAGATAGGTTTTGCAATTCCCCAAACCAATTTATCATATGAACAAGTTCAAAGATTTAGATTGGCCAATCATTAGGGAGGTTTATGAGCAGATGGTTAGCATGTTGGGGAAATTAAAGACATTGTTGAGCATAGAGATCTCAACCTGTATAATCATATTTTTGTAGAGCTGGAAAAGCAATGAGAGATGCTAAATATTCCAGTAAATGTCTTAGCATACATTCTTACATATAAGTACTATCATGTATCATGACTTTCATCACCAACACCTAGTGGGAGATCAAGAAATAACCATATCAAGGTCTAGATATGTAAGCTAGTTATATGAAAGCATTAGACAAAATGGTCCTTCATGATGAGGAGTGTGCCACTATATGGATATATTTGAACAATACATCGTTTGAAATAGTGCATGTTATCTCTCTATTTCTCCCTAGAGGAAAATTCCTAACCTCACCCAAGGGTAAAGACTAAGGATACAACAAGAAAGCTACGCTTTGTCACCTCAATAGCTTTTCCCTATAGTTTAGGCTAAGGGAACAAACCACGCAAGCCTAGGGGGGATCCCTGAACTAATTCTAAGTTGTATCATTGTTATTGGGGAGGGGTTGTTCCTAGGATTAATGAATTCAACTAACTCGCCTAAGAGGGTGCAAGTCCTAAAGTCTTTGACAACAAGAAAAATTACAAGTGGGAGGCTCAAACTAAATAATGACTCGATTGTAGATACTAAACTTGGTTATAATACATACAATGGTAATCAAGGGGATGCTCAAATTGAAAACAAATTCAAGAATGATATCAAAATTCTTATGAAAATAAATAAATCATATTGTCCACGTATGTAGCATAAAATATTCAATAATTAAAGTGTTTGTAAATGTACTCTAGCAGTAAGGAAAAATCAAATCTCTCACATGACCTATTCCAAATAACACCATGAAACCATCATACAATAAACAATTAGCAAGTAAGAATTATTCCATAATTATAACTATGACATTGATATTTGATCAACTATGTGCCATGGAATATCTCAAAGCAAGGCACCGAGGATAAATTATGTTCATTCAATGATGCCACTTATGAATTAGGAGAGTATGGTGTTGATTTTCTCATAAAATAACACACTCTAGATGCTTATAAAATCTACTCATAAATGTAGATGTACTAGTTTTTATCACTTAGAGAAAACCTTGGATGTGGGGGAAAGTATCTAAGGTAACCTCTAACCACTTTGGGATTGAAGTTGGCCCCTCAATCCGGAGGGGTGTCTCTCCTAAAACTCAACTACCCTAGGTCACAATAGTAGCAGGTCTGTTAAACGCTCTATGGCCAGATTAATTTGAAAGTTACTAAACTTGGTTGGAGTATGGGAAGAAACCATTGGGAAATGGAGTCAAACAATATGAGTTAAGAATTTTTGGAGCTTGGTTTGTAAGGATTCTATGTTCCAAAGTCATGTGTGTTAGCAATATGCTAGACATTAATCATCTATAGCATGAAAGGAAGAAGAGGAATACACTCAGATCTTTAAAAACAGTTGAGAAATTTTGTATTTAACTCATCATCTAAAAGGTGAATATTGAATATAAGAAATAGAGCACTGTGACATGAATTCTACATCTACTTACTAATTCAGATGAGAAGATTAAACACAATGAATAAAAAAGAAAGAAAACAACACTAAGAAACAAACCACAAATGCTAAAAAATGAATCTTTGGCACAAAACCCTTGTACTTCTATCCAAAAGTTATTCTATTAATCAAACGCACATGATTACAATAGGTTTTCTCTTCAAAGTCTAACCCTGTACCTTACAAAAATGATAGTCTTTATAGACTACTTACAAATTGTTCAAGATCCAAAAAAATGGATCTCAATCCTCTTCATCTATATATATCTTACTAAATCAAATAATAAAGGAGATAAGATTTTACCCCAAGTTGAATTGATGAGGTGGCTCTCCAACTGATTGGGCGTTTGTTTCTAAAAATAGAAAAAAAATACTTTTGGTGAATTCTTGAAAAATAAGCTTCAAATATCCATTTGAAACTATCTAACTATGCTAGTTGTAACAAATATGAGAGAGGTTTTTGTTAATAGATCTTTTCCCAACAAACACCTCTATCTTTTTTAAAAAAATCATCCCAATTGGTTCGGAAACTGATTTTTAAAACAATGGCTAAAAGAGAAAAAAACAGAATTGCAAAATCTTGAATAATAGGCTTCAAATATCCCTTTGAATCTCTTAAACCATTACACCTATGTAAAAAATGAAAGAGGTTTTCTTAAATGAGATTGTTACAAAAAAAACCTCTTGTTTTTAGAATTCGTTTCCAAATGTTCGTAATACACGCCCAAATTTACTACCCTTTACATGAAAAAATAGAGTAAAACATAACTTTTTGCTGACATTTGTTTAGTCAACGCTCGTTTGATAGATTATTATTCATTCGCTAATGTGTGCTCCATCAGCACTTTGCTTTGGACATAAAAAAAAAAAATAAATAAATAAATAAATAAATTTGAATTTTTCATTTGGTGCTAATACACCAGTTGTCAACGTTTAACTGACCTCTTTTACAAAAATGCACTGCTACTCTGGTTGTCAACGCATTTTTATTTTCAAAACTTACAATAACAATGATATTTTATTTGTCAGTTCTTTAACCCTGGCTTTTACAAATCGGTTCTGACACTTGCACTACCAGTGCTTTAAAATTGTTTTTTACAAATCGACGTTGATGCTGAAAATGTCAGCATTTTAAAACTATTGACTAAAATTATGATAACAACTGGATCCACGGGGATGTCGTCGATCATATATGGCAGCAAGAACCCTATATACTAAAATCTTATTTATTACAATAGATTTTATTAAAGAAATACTTTGACTGACTCTATTTTGATAAGAAAACCGCTTTCTCAAGCTTATTCATTTACAGACTCTTTGGAACTAGAAAATAAAATAAATAAAGTAAAACAACTTTTATTCTCTGATAACCATTTATCATAACCTTAGGGCCTTCTCCTCGGGCTTCAAGTCCTTCAAAATTTTTATCCACACTTGCAAACTAAAAATTAAATGTTGAAAATTGTCATTCCTGAAATCTGAAAACACGCACTTCTGAAAGGGGTGCTCAGAGTGTTGAGCTTATTCATCACACCTACCTACTCTAAGTGTTGAATGAACTACCAAATCAGGTGAAATCAAAAATCCAATGCAACCATGCAAGCATCTAGCTTAATGACTAGACTCTGTTTTTACTGTTCAAAAAAAAAAAAAAAAAAAACTTGGAAAATGGCAACTCAAATTCCAGCTAAAACCAAAACCCATGGTCCATAGACAACATGAAATCTACTTGCACTGATGACTTCAACATGCTAGCCAAAGGATCACAGAAAACATGCAAATTCACCTCTTCTTAATGATCTACCAATAAACAAGCCATTTTTTTGTGATTAGATGTTGATTGTTCCTATTTTATATCTTGATTCTCAACATCATGGAAGCAAGTTGTTCACCATTCACATCAGAAAAAGCCTATATGCATTCTTAAACAAGCTCAAATAGAACAACCACATAATGTACATAGAAAACATTTAAAATTTCCATTTCTTGCTATTCAATGACACTGTTATCTTGGCCTTTAAAAATTTTTGAGTTTGTCATTTCCAAGGATGTAAAATCAAGAGTAGTTTCAGTGTCATTGAAGGAGTTTAAAACATCCTGCTTTTCTTCAGTATTTCTTTGCATCTCTAGGTAGCTATCCTCATGACTTGTTTCACTGCTTAGAGTTTCCATATGTGCACTTTCAAAATTATGATTTTCACCAGTTTCATTAGGAGAAAAAAACCCAGAAAATGACTGATTTAAAAATATATCTAGATGGATGTCCCTATCATTTTCATGGTCGCTTGAAGAATGTTGAAAACATTATTGACCATCTTGATCTTTATCTTGGTCACAAAAATACTGGCAAGGTTACTATACATTTTCATCAAACTCATGGGATGGCATATTACTGTCATCATTAAGATTCTGCTCAATTTGATTTTCAGCTAGGGGATAGGTTATTGTTTGCTGAAAACACTCCTAAGCTTTATGGTGGCTAGTCTCTACTAATTATTCTTGATGAAAATACATTTCAAACATGCCTTCATTGATCTCTTCATCCATTAAATCTTCATTATCAATGTCAATTCCCACATATTGAATAAATATTGCGAAAGATTCACAATAGTTCCAAAAAAGTGTTGAAGGTTGAGAGCATTCCTTATAATTCGTATAAAAAATAGTATGAAAATATTTAAGAGAATAAAGACTAGCAAGTGACAACTTTTCATACTAGGATCTTTCCTTTTCTTCTAAGGTTGCCATAAACATTTTCATCAGGAATTTTTCATGCAATTCAACCCCTAGATTTCATGAAATCTAATCAAATGAAGAGAAGCATCATCGTTGTTCTCACCTTTAAATCTTGGCAGATAGGTCTACCAATCTATGCAAGGAATATGATTTGGAAATCCAGGAATGTGAGAGCGATTCATTGGAGCATACCTTGCAGATTCGTGATCCATCTTGAAGTAGTGGAGTCGTCAAGAAAGTCTTCATGATACTAAGTCTTTGGGCAGTGGTTTCACCATGGATGTTCTAAACTCTGGAATATTTGAAAATGGAGTCATCAGGTGAATGAAACACAACTTTCTTATGTCTGAAAATTGTTCACCATCAACAAGCATATTTGGAACTTGTCATTCTCACAGGAAAAGTTTCACCTTCGCTCCCCGACAACGATGCCAAAATGTTATCACTTAGAGAAAACCCTGGTTATGGGGGAAAAAATCTAAGGTAACCTCTAACCACTTTGGGATTGAAGTTGAACCCTCAATCTAGAGGGGGATCTCTTCTCAAACTCAATTAACTTAGGTCAAAATGGTAGCAGGATTTTTAAACACTCTATGGCCAAATTAATGTGGGAGTTGGTAAACTTGGTTGGAGAACGGGAAGAAACCATTGGGAAATGGAGTCAAATAATCTAAGTTAAGAATCTCTAGAGCTTGGTTTTTAAGAATTTTGCGTTCCAAAGGCATGTATTTCAAAAATATGTTAGACATTAATCATCTATAGTATGAAAGGAAGAAGAGGAATACACTCAGAGATTTAAAAGCAAAGAATCATAATGATGAATTTTGTATTTAACTCATCAGTTGAAATGTGAATATCCAAATATAAGATATATAGCACTATGATATGAATTCTACATTTACTTACTGATTCATATGAGAAGCTTAAACCCTCAATGAATAATAATGAAAGAATACAACACTAAGAAACATACCAAAAATGTTGAAAAATGAACCTTTGGCACAAAACCCTTGTACTTCTATCCAAAAGTTCTTATATTAATCAAATGCACATGCTTATAATATGTTTTCTCTTCAAAGTCCAGCCTTGTACATTACAAAAATGGTAGTCTTTATAGACTACTTACAAACTTTTCAACATCCAAAAATAATGGATCTCAAACCTATTAATCTATCTATAACTTACTAAATCAAATAATCAAGGAGATAAGATATTACCCCAAGTCGAATTGATGAGTGACTCTCCAACTAATTAGGTGTTTTTTCTAAAAATAGAAGAAAAAAATCTGATGAATTCCTAAAAATAGGGTTCAAATATCCATTAGAAACTCTCAAACAGTTATATCTGTGCAAAATATCAGAGATGTTTTTGTTAATGGACCCGTTCCCAACAAAAAATTCATTGGGTTTTCAAAAATTCATCACTAGTTATTTGGAAATTGAATTTTATAACAATGACTAAAACATGAAAAAACTGAATTGCAAATTCCTAAAAAATAGGTTTCAAATATCCCTTTGAATATCTCAAACCATTACACTTATGTAAAAACTGAAAAAGGGCTTTTTAAATGAGCCAGTTTCCAACAAAAACATCCTTTGTGTTTTAAAATTTTGTTTCCCACTGTTTGTAATACGCACCCAAAGTTACTGCCTTTTATAGGGAAAAATAGAGTAAAACATAGTTTTTTGCTAACATCTGCTTAATCAGTGCTTGTTTGATAAATTATTGTTCATTCGATGATTTGTGCTCCCATCAACACTTTTCTTTTGACATAAAAAAATGAATTTTTGCATTTGGTGCTAATAGTCCAGCTGTTAGCATTTAACTGACCCTTTTTACAAAAATGCATTGCTACTCTAGTTGTCAGCGCATTTTTATTTTCAAAACTTACAATAATGCTAATATTATATCTGTTAGCGCTTTAACCCTATTTTTTACAAATCAGCGTTGACACTGAAACTGTCAGCACTTTAAAATTATTTTTCACAAATCGATGTTGATGCTGAAACTATCAGCATTTTAAAACTATTGACTAAAATTATGATAACACTAGTGATGATTATTAAACCATGTTTAACTCTTATATTTTGAGTAGGGATAAAGTAAAGAAGTAATGCCAAGCAGTTGTTACATGTATGTGTTATTAGTTCATTAAATCATTCATCCACATAATATGCATTTAAAAAATAAACTGATAATTAATTATGCCCATAATATTCAAACGCATGATAAATACCAGTATTATTGTTAATAACATAGAGCTTAAACATATTTAAAATAACCCTATATTTTAGCTTGTTACATGAACCAAAACATGATGTGAATCATTAATTTTAGTTAAGATGTATTCAAATTATCGTAAAAATAGAAGAAACTAGAGAGAGGTCAATATCCATAAATATTATCATTATTCAAATTGGAAAAGAAAAAAATGATTGATGCATTGATAAAAGAAAATGTTTCCTCAAAGGAAATTGTTGCATATTTTCCATCACATAAATGAATTTGAATCAATAAAAAGAAAATTTCTTAACATATTGAGGTAGGCACCCAAATAAATTTGTTTCATAAATTATTAATCTATTCAAGCTTTGTTTGATATGAATTAGATGTAGAGAAAAAATTAAGTGCAAATAGTATGTGTAATTTAACCATAAAGAACAAACTAAAGCACTTAAATAGAAATAGATCCTCCGTAGAACTAAAAATTCAATTTAACCATAAAGAACAAACTAAAGCACTTAAATAGAAATAGATCCTCCGTAGAACTAAAAATTCAGACTTTAGATCAATTGTATAGCAAGATAATGTGCAATAAGACTTGAAATTATAGCTTGCTTGGAAAATAAATGAAGGAAAACAAATGATTGAAGAAAATGATGAAACCTTGCCGTTGGAACATAGATTATTCCCTTTCCTTGGTGTTGATTTCTTTTTAATGTGATAAAGTTTTATCTTACACAAGGTGGGGAGAAAAGCATCAAACTTGAAAGACCAAAGGTTGATAGTTCAAAATATGGTTAAAACTTATTAAAGTAGAATAACCAAGGAAAAGTAATTATTTCCTTAGCAAATTTGATTATAATAAAAAAAACCTCAAGCACATTCCTCCTTGTTGAAGAATGTAACTAGTATCGGTCTTCATATTTGTACCTGTCAAAAGAAAATTTATTATTAAAGAAAATGACCTATTAAAGCATGGGTTTCATGCTTCGGTCAATGTATTCTAGGTCAAAGCCTCCATTCAAGGCTTCTAGGTTTTTTCTTGAGTCATTAGAGTCATTTTCATTTTTATTAGACCCTTCTTGGGCTTTTGTATCATGTAAACAGAATTATTTTTGGGTCAAAAGAGTAATTTGTCACCTCCATACCAAATCAGCCCCATCTCCAAGAATTTGGCCTACATGAGGGAAATTTGACCTAGTAGAAAGGATATATAAGGAGAGGTATTCACCCTATTTCACTCATTCACTCAACAAGTTCAATTTACAAGGCAGAGAAGCAGAAAAAGAGAGTGAAGAAGCTAGAGAAGGGTTGACTTGGTGTTTGTCCTGGGGTCAAAGTTCTGTTGTTGGGGGGCCAAAATTCTGGATTGAAGTTGTCACTTGGAGTATTTTTTCAAGATCATCTATTGTAGGGAAGGGTTGACTTGGTGGTTGGAGGATGTCTTTGTCTAGGTCTAAGAAGTTTGGAAGTGTCTCATCTTGAACTGAATCTACTGAAGGAAGAGTTCTTGACTGGGTTTTCCCCTTGTTGTGCACCTACATCTTGTGTCTCTTGTTCTTGTGATATTAATACACATATAATTTGGTAATTTCTTGATGAAACATAATCTAATAAAGGCGTAAAATAGGCCAACATAATTCACACGTAATTATCACGAAAGAGGAATCAAACCCTAAACCCTACTAGCATTGGTTTCTCAACATGGTATTAGAGATAATGTCAAAGAAGGTTGGAGATCTCTTTGTTGACTTAAAGGAAAAGGTTACTTCCTCTATGGCAAGTTATTTAAATACGGGATTCAACATTATAATAATTGCAAAAAGTTGGATTGGAAGGATCAACTACAGCCTATCTAAGAAAGTTAAAAGTGAAGGGTTCTTGGTTGCCCTCACAGGTACTCTTGATGATGACAATGCATGGATCATTGATAGTGGAGTATGAAGACACATGACAGGATAAAGTGGTAAACCTCATACTCTATCGAAGGAACCATCATCTCATGCAGTGAATCTAGGAGACAAAAATAGTTATGTAGTCAAGGGCCTGCGATCTACATCATTGAAGCTAGAAAATGGAGCAAAGATGCACCTCAACAATATACTCTATGTTCTAGCTTTGAAAAATAATTTACCTTCAATTTCTTGTTTATAAGATAAAGGAGGTAGGGTTTCCTTTGTAGAGGTTAAATTTCTGGTGTGGGGAAAGGATTCAAGCATTGATAAGGAAAAAAAAAATCGAGTATGTGAAGGAAGGTTATATAGAGTCATAACACTATGTCCTCAAGCCTTAGCTCACATGGAGATCAATCCTATCAAACTATGGCATATAATATACGGGAAGATACATTACAAGATCATTCCCTCTCTCAATCAAATGGTAAATGACATCCCCAACATCAAGGAAGATCATGAAGGAGTATGTAAGGGATATGCTTTAGGGAAGAATAAAAGGAAGCCTTTTACCAGCAATAATACAAGATCTGAATAAATATTAGACCTCATTCATTCCAATGTGTGTGGGACTATTTCTAATAAAACTCTTATATTTAATATGTGACCTTCATTGATGGCCACTCTAGAAAGACATGTCTCTACCTTCTCAAGACAAACGATGAAGTATTTGAAAATTTTAAGGAGTTTAGATCTGAAGTGGAAAACTTAACCGAAAGGAAGATAAATACTTTGAGATCCAACAATGGTGGGAATACACTTCAAAAGAAATAATTTCATATTGTAAAGAAGTAGGTATTAAGAGGGAGCACATTGTTCCCTACAATTCCAACCAGAATGGAGTTGTAGAAAGGAAAAATAGAACACTTGAAGAATGTATACGAACTATGATTTTTGATCAAGATCTACCGAAGTTTATATGGGGAAAAGAAAAAATGACAACAATATATATATATAGTAGGATTCCTCATAGAATCATTGAGAATATGACACCTGAAGAAGAATTCATAGGAAAGAAGCCATGTGTAGACCATCTTCAAATATTTGGGTGTCCCACATACATCCATGTTCCAAAGGACAAGCGAAAGAAATTATATTCTACAAGAATTAAAGGAATCTTTGTTGGCTATTGTCTTTCTTCAAAGGAATATAGAATCTACATCAAGGAAGGAAGACAAATTGAAGTAAGTAGAGATGTTATATTCAATGAAAATCATGCCTACAAAAGATCCAAGGATATTCTGATTGATTCCAATGACGAAGATATACCAGTATTTGAAGAAGAAGAACATCATGATAAATCAACTAAAAACCAAGAATAAGAAGAAGAAGAAGAAGGACCAAGTGAGCCTATTCAACTTGTGATTATACCCAAAACAAGGAAGAGGCCAAATTGGTTAAAAGCTACTCTTGAAGATGTCGAAGGACATGAAGCTACTAAAGGAACTTTTAGAGAAAGCAAAAGACCAAAAAGATATTCAGGATATGAAACATATATGACAAAATTAATAGAAGTTGAACCAACTACATTTGAAGAAGTTTCTCATCAAGAAGAATGGGGTTTGGGAATCGTTCCTAGACCAAGTGACAAATCATTTGTCACTTCAAAATGGATTTACAAAATCAAACATGCTATTGATGGAAGCTAGACAAATAAAAAGCTAGATTCGTTGCAAGGAGATTCTCACTAAAGGAAGGCATATACTATGAAGAAACCTTTTCTCCTATTGCCAGGCATACTACTATAAGATCTTTGGTTTCACTAGTTACTACTATGGGATGGAATATCCATCAAATGGATGTAAAAACAAAATTTATAAATGGAACCATTGATGAAGAAGTATACATTGAACAACCGAAAGGATTTGAAATAAACAGAAAATACACACATGTTTGCAGACTCAAGAAATCCATGTATGGCTTGAAGCAAGCTCCTAGGGCATGGTATGCAAGGATGGATGCATATATCTTAAGAATTGGGTTTGTCAAAATCTCTACAGATCCAAACCTCTACATCAAGGTTGTGAGAAATGAACCAGTCATTATTCTATTATATGTGGATGCTTTGTTTATTACAGGTGTGGAACAAAAAATGCAAGAATGTAAGAAGATTTTGGCAGTCGAATTTGAAATGAAGGATCAGGGAATTATGCATTATTACTTGGGTTTCAAAGTCTGGAAGAAACCTACATAAATATATTTGGGTCAAGGAAAATACATAATTGAGATACTGCAGATATTCAATATGATGGATTCCAAGCCTACAACTACTACCATGATCCCTAATCTCAAGAAGTTGAGAAGCTCTGAATCTAGTCTCATTGAACCTACTAGCTGCCGTAAGTTGGTGGATTCTCATATGTTCCTGGTAAATATGAGAGATGATACATGTTTTGTCATAAATGTTCTTAGTCAATTTTAGTTGGAGCCTCGTCATGACTATTGGATAGCTTCCAAGCACATTTTGAGATATCTAGGTGGAACAATACATCACTACCTAAAGTATGATAGTAAATAAGTCAACTTAATAGGTTTTACATATTCATATTGGGGTGGTAGTGAGATTAATGATAGAAACAATACAGGTGGATGTTTTAGTTTTGGATCTGCTATGATTTCATGGATGAGTAGAAAGAAAGATCTTGTTACGTTAAGTAGTGTTGAAGAAGAATATGTGTTTCATGTGAAGTAGGAAAGGAGGTTTTTTGGTTAAGGAAAATTTTGTCAGATTTGTTTGGAAAGCCTTTGGATACTACCATAATAAATTGTGATAATCAAAGCAGCATCAAGATGTCTGAAAACCCTGTATTCCATGCAAGAACGAATCATATCAACAACAAGTACCACTACATCAAGAGCCTGGTACAGGATGGGGTCATAAAGCTACAATATAATATCACAGATGAACAAGTAGCTGATGTGCTGATGAAGTCTCTTCAGAATAAGAATTTTGAATATTTTAGAAGCATGCTTGCATTGGTCAATATTACAGATTTAGTTTATAGGGATAGATGAAGCATCTAATGGCATATGCTTGGGAGGACATCTCGCTAGCCTGTGTGTGTTTGATGTCCAGATCTCGAAGAGGGAGGGTGGCATTGTTGATTTCTGGTAGCATCGGATGTGCTCTAAGTCTCAAATTTTGCAAGGAGGCTTATGTGCATATATTCCAAAGAACCCAGAAAGCGTTTTGGGAAATTCCACCCAAGAACAATTTTATTAAAATAATTAATTATTTTTAATGGGACCTTAAGTCTAAAATTAGGAAAATAAAATAATTAATGGGTATTAATCTAACTGTGGTTGTAACTTCTAGAAGAAGACGAGGATCAAACATAAATGATCATAGCCATTAATTAGTTTCTAATCTGGGTCATTGATTGTCAATGAGGAGATTATTTAAGGAGGCTTGGGGGTCTTTTGGAAAGACACAGAGCATGAGTTCAAAAGTTCAAATTTCTGAAGCAGAGCAACTGTTGGGATAATATCGATAGTGAGCTTGTGCAATGAGGGGCAGGGATAGTTGGGTTGGAGTATCTTCTCTAGAGCCCAGGATATGCAACAGAGAAGAAGAGAGACACCATAAGGAGGCAACGCAGGACCAGGAGAGGTTGATGTTGAGCCAGAAGGGCTCGCACAGAGGTTGACACTGAGCCAGAAGGGCTCACGCAAAATCATCGCAGTTCTCTAAGCAGAAGTTTGAATTTGTTCAGGGAGCTAACATTTCTGATCCGGGAGGGTTGGAAACTACTCGAGAAGGAAAATTGATTCTGAGTTGAGCTGACATAGAGCCTTAGAGGCTAACGCTGGGCCTACGCAGAGGAAGCATAAAAATAGTTGGGGACACATTGGTTTAGCTGCCGGATCAGCCGGAACTTGCTGGGTAGAGTGAGGTAATCTCACAAATTTGTTCTTCCAATTTATTGCTTTGTAACTAGATTGTTGAGAGGGCATCTAAAGTTGTATTCAGAAAACTAATGCATAATAATAAAAACCCTCAGATTTGTTGCATTGGTTTTCCTACATTGGGCTTTTTTGGGGAAATTTGTCCAAAAATAACTGTGTCACTTGTGTTGTACCTTTCTCTATTGTTTCGTTCTTGTTTTGGCATATATTTTAATTGGTGTAAGCTGCAGTGTATGTATTTCGATGTTTGTGGTAGGAAACCACAAATAACTTGTTCATGTAAATCTAACAAGTAGAAGAAATATCATTAGTGTGGTAATAGGAATTCTTGGGTTTAAGTAATTTTCACATGGTATTAGAGGAAGTGCAAGTGAAGCAAGAAGAACAGTGCCAGAGAACCCAATGTTGAGCATAATAGGAGGTTAAAAAAACTGCAGGAGGAAGTAGTTCGAATCTCCAGAGGGGTTTGCGTAGTCCTAGCCGAAGGGTTGACTTTCGAGGCAGACTCTATCTGAGTGAGTCGATAGAGAGAAGGGCTTCTAGATCAAAATCTTGTCGTGGCAGAGGGAGCAGTGTTGAGCCTCAGCATGAGGAAGAGCTAGCGGGACACAGTTTTTCTACAATTCGTTTTTTTGGGCAGAAAGATGTCAGAAGAGAAGAGAAGCACATTGAGGGAACTTTTCCTCAGTAGACTTCCTACCAAGAATTTCGTTCTCTTATTGGTTGAGAAGTAGCAGTAAGAGCAGAGAGGAGCAGTTCGAAATTTTTGAGGTAGAGATGGCAACCAATGGTTTGAGGGATCGAGATAGATTGGACAGAGTATCCAACTATGTCATCTGGAAGGCAAGGATGTCATTCCTTCTAGATGAACCCTCAAGAAATATGTCGACAACATGGTGGCTATGCCTACAAATCAAGATCCATTGAAGAAATACAAGGTAGAAATGGCGAAGGAAAAGAGAATGATCCTCAATGGAGTGAAGGATCATGTAGTCCATCACATCTCTAGCAGAGGGACTGCTAAGGAGATGTGGGATGCATTGTCTACATTGTATCAAGGATCTTCCGAGTAGCAGAAGATGTACTTACAGAAGAAAATGAGATCTGCACAGATGCATAAGGGGGAGCGAGTGGATCTCTTCCTCACGAAGCTTCAAGAGATCCATGACGAGTTATCAATTGTGGGGTCTACACCTCAAGATTCCGAGTTGGTTATACTAACCCTCAATTCTGTCTCAAATGAGTGGCAAGTCTTTATCTAGAGTATCCTGGGCAAGGTGACTTTGCCAAATTGGGATGAGATGTGGCCATATCTCAAGCAAGACGAGCTGAGGAGAGATTTGGTCAAGTGTAAACTTGACGGAAGGAGCGACAGTGGGTCTAAGTCCAAGGAGGAGGAGGAGAATGCAGCCCTTGCATAAAAGGAGAAATAGGAGCAGTGAAGATGTAAGAAGGATGTCTCAAAGATCAAGTGCTTCAGGTGTGGTGAAATGGGTCACTACACAAGACAATGTCCTCTCAAGAAGAAGGACAAAGATGAGAAGCATGATTTGAAGGTTGCACCTACGAAGATCGAGGAGGAGGAGTTCACCATGATAGTCAAGATATCTCCAAGAGGGAGGTGGGATTATTTGGAGTTGTAGTTCGAAGGAGCTATAGATGGGCAGGATCCTTGAGGAGCCCACCTCTTGGATCAATACCTTGCTACAAGAGCCCAGTTTTGTGGTAGCAAGATGGACTAGTGTCGGATGGTGCCAAGGATTTTCGGAGAGACAGTTGTGGTGGCTAGGAGTGCCAGAGACTAAACATCACATAACATAGTTGACAACAATGTAGATGGCATAGAGCAGAGGTCAACAATAGTGCAGTAGATTCAGAGGGTCAACGTAGAGACTAGCAGAAGTCGGGCTCCAACATTCACATGGTATCATACTGAACACAGTTAGTTTAGTAATTCTGAATTTTTTTCCGTTGCTAATGCAATAGCAGCAACAATTTGCAATGCAGGGGTAGTTGGTAGTGGCAGTGCCATCAACAGCATGAATGCATAAATTCAGAGGGAGTTTCAGTACAGATGTAGTGTTGACATTGGTAGGGTCAGAAGGAGTATAGATGCAACATTTGTGCAGTGGTTGATGGTCAACATGCCAAACATCAACAGCGCAGAGGACGATGTTATGAAGTCAGTGTGATGCTTCAGTGGGAGGCATTGCTAGAGCACATTCCTCGTTAAGAGGGAGTGTTGATTACTTGTAGCATCAGTTGTGCTCTAAGTCTCAAATTTTGCAAGGAGGCTTAGGCACATGTATTCCAAAGAACCCAGAAAGCGTTTTAGGAAATTCTCCCCAAAAACAATTTTATTAAAATAATTAATTATTTTTAATGGGACCCTAAGTCTAAACTTAGGAAAATAAAATAATTAATGGGTATTAATCTAACTGTGGGTGTAACTTTGAGAAGAATACAAGGATCAAGCATAAACGATATTAGCCATTGATTAAATTCTAATTTGGGTCGTTGATTGTCAACGAGGAGATTATTTAAGGAGGATTGAGGGTCATTTCGAAAGACATAGAGTGTGAGTTCAGAAGTTCGATTTTCTGAAGTAGAACAACTACCACGAGAATATTGATAGTGAGATTGTGTAATGAGGGGCATGGATAGTTGGGTTGGATTATCTTCTCTAGAGCCTAGTATATGCAATAGAGAGGCAGAGAGACACCATAAGGAGGTAGCGTAGAACCCAGGAGGGGTTGACATTGAGCCAGGAGGGGTTGACATTGAGAAGCAGTGTAGTTCTCCAAGTAGAATTCTGAATTTTCTAAGGGAGTTGACATTTTTGAGCCAGGAGGGATGGAAAATGCTCCAGAAGGAAAATCAATTCCTAGTTAAGCTGACATAGAGCCTTAGAGGCTGACGTTGGGTCTACGTAGAAGCAACGTAGAAATATCCAGTGACACGTTGGTTTAGCTGCCAAATCAACGGGAACTTACGATGTAGAGTTAGGTAATCTCACAAATTTATTCTACCAATTTATTTATATGTAACTGGATTGTGGGAAGGCATCGAGATTTCTACTCAGAAAACTACTACATAATAATAAAAACCCTCAAATTTGTTGCACCAATTTTCCCGCATTGGGTTTTTCTGGGGACATTTGTCCAAGAATAACTATGTCACTTGTGTTGTATCTTTCTCTATTGTTATGTTCTTGTTTCGGAATATATTTTAATTGATGTAGGCTATAGTGTATGCATTTCGATGTTTGTCATAGGAAACTGCAAATAACTTGTTCATGTAAATCTAACAGGTAGAAGAAATACCATCATTACTTTAGTAGGAATCCCCAGGTTTAAGTAATTTTCACAAGCATTGGTCTTGGGGATATGGCCTTGGATACGCACCTAGATCCTTGGGATGATGGTTACTTAGTAAGCTTGATGGTACC
The DNA here is from genome assembly GCA_031772625.1 of Pinus tabuliformis. Taxonomy (NCBI): domain Eukaryota; kingdom Viridiplantae; phylum Streptophyta; class Pinopsida; order Pinales; family Pinaceae; genus Pinus; species Pinus tabuliformis. The sequence goes on from CM062814.1 coordinate 924,755,162, forward strand.
TAGACTAGATGAAAGCTTTATTCTATCTTAGTCCCACCTAGATAGATTACCCTGGTCAAGAATCTAGTTCACAACACTAAGTGTGCTAGAAATATTCGTAGTTCATGTCATTTTGAAAGTTTTCATGTACTTATATATATGTATGTAAAATGTAATTATAAATACCTCCCTAGTTAAGAGGGAGTGTTGAAGAATGTAACTAGTATCGGTCTTCATAGGGTTTTATTCTTAGGTCAATGTCTTCTAGGTAAAATCCTCCATTGAAGGCTTCTAGGTTTCGTCTTGAGTCATTAAAGTCATTTTCATTTTTATTAGACCCTTCTTAGGATTTTTTATCATGTAAAAATAATTGTTTTTTAGTCAAAAGAGTAATTTGTCACCTCCAAACCAAGTCATCCCTGTCCCCAAGAAGTTGGCCTACATGAGGGAAATTTGACCAAGAAAAAAGGGTATATAAGGAGAGGCATTTGACCTATTTCACTCACTCACTCAACAAGTTCGGTCTACAAGACAGAGAAGCAAAAAAAGGGAGCGAAGAAGCTGGAGAATGACAAAGTTTGTTGGGAAACCCTAAGTCAAAATTTTGGGCTATCTTTCTCTCACACGTGTGAAGTTTTCTGGGAAAATTATGGGGCCAAAAATATGTATCAACTGTAGGTCTAAAATTCTAAAGTTGGGGTCAAAGTTATGTTGTTAGGGGGCTGAAATTCTGGACTGAAGTTGTTGTTGGGAAGCTGTCACTTGGAGCATTTTGTTAAGATCATATATTGTAGGGAAGAGCTGACTTGGTGGTTGGAGGAGGTCTTTGTCTAGGCCTAAGAAGCCTGGAAGTGTCTCATCTTGAATTGAATCTACTAAAGGGAGAGTTTTTCTCTAGTTGTGCACCTACATCTTGTGTCTCTTATTCTTGTGATATTCATACACATATAATTTGGTAATTTCTTGATGAAAGATAATCTAATAAAGAAGTAAAATATGCCAACATAATTCACAAGTAATTATCAAGAAAGAGGAATCAAACCCTAAACCCTACTAGCATTGATTTCTCAGCACTCCTAAACACATTCACCTCTATAACTAAAGAATACTTGGTAACGTAAAAAACATAGAAGAAACACATCTCTTTTTTGATTAATCTTCTTCATGGTACCTTTCGCCACTTCAATTACTACAACCTAATTGATTTCCCTTTAGGATTATGAATCATCATTCACAAAAAAGATAAAATAAATTCAAGGCAAATAGTAGAAAAGTTCTTTACTTTATTTTCGAATGAGTAAACTTAAGTTAGAGCAATCTCTTTTATAAAAGAAGAGGTGCTTCAAAATCATCATTCCATACAATGTGCTTTAGAATACCATGTGCTTGTCACAAGTGGTTTTTTAACAAAATCCTATCTTCCTCTTTGATTTGGTCAAATTAGTAGAGCACTCCAATTTTGTGGCCAAATTGCACAAATGTGGATGTCAAGTGGTCAAAATGCATAATAATTTTTACATGGAAATTTGTGCAACAATGTAACATGGTTATTTTTTACTCCATTTTCTATTATGCCCCCATTTTAGACATCTTGCAGCTAATTTACAGTTAATGGCACTGATCTAGTGAAATGTTGGGCACTCTATCAAAATATAACTACCCCTAAAGTTGATTGTCGTAAAAAAATGTACTCTAACTACTTTTAACCACCCACACATGTGATAATATTCCTCCAAGTAGCTTATGCATTCTTCATATGCTAGCAAATGTGTGATTTACTAAAGTAGATACCATATGATTATGTGGCATCCATGTTGTCACAAATCCCAATATATGAGGCATAAACTCTAATGTGCAGTGCTCCAACCTATCATAATGAATCAATCTCCAAACAAATTTTTAAGAACCAAAACATATATAATCTGGTTTAGCAAATATGACATAAATTAATCTTAATGAGTTACATAAGTAAATCATAGTGGTACAACTTTCTTGTTGGAAATAATACTGAGAGGGGGGGGTGAATCAGTATTATCAAATTATTTTCAATATTCCCTCTAGATTTATAATTTAATTTATTCTTCAGATGTTGACCATTAATTTGAATGTCAGTATCATATAATAATGAACAGGAACAAGAAAAACAGACAGTCACACCAAAGAACACCAGATATAAGGTGGAAACCCAATGTGGGTGAAAACCACCTGCTACAATGTGTCTCTATCTTCTTGCAATTAGAAACTTCTTTTACAATGATTCTGTATTGGTGCAGTCCTTTACCAGTATGTAGGTTGCAACCTACAAAGAGCTACAACCCTCTCTCGTTTTTTAGTCTCTCCTGGAAGGGAGCTACAACCCCCTTAGCTCTTGTACTAGCTGAGCTACTAGTACGTAGGTGCTGACCTACTTCTTTTCTTCCAAGGACCACGTTTCATTAATTTTCAAACTGGATCCATGAACATCAAATAATCATCAAGTACATGTGAATCAACCAATCTCCTTTTACAATCAACTAATGAATCAACCAATAGCCTCTCAGAATGCAGTAACCGAACAAAATACCAGTAATCTAAACCCAGAATTCTGCAGCAATAGACAAAAGGCAGCCAACAAATATTTCAAGAAAAGTCTGCAACTTCACCAATATAAACCTGTGAATATCCGCACTTCTGCTGTGTCTAGCCTGCGCAGCTCCGCACCTGATCTGTCTACTCAACAGCGTACCTCCGCACCTGATCCGCCTCCTGGACTGTGCACCTCCACACCTTCGTCTTCTACTGGGTTGCGGACCTCCGCACCTGCGCCTTCTACTGGGCTGCGGACCTCCACACCTGTGCCTTCTACTGAGCTGCGAACCTTCGCACCTGCGCCTTCTACTGGGTTGCGGACCTCCGCACCTGCTCCTTCTACTAGGCTGTGGACCTCTGCACCTGCTCCTTCTACTGGCTGCGGACCTCCGAACCTGCGCCATATCTCGCCTGCGGACCTCCGATATAAACACTTTATCAGTCCTCAATTGTACCCTAGTCTGTCAGATCGACATATCTGATCACGCACCAAAGAGATCACGACCCCTCAATTGATCAGTCTTCTTATGCTCGAGTTTAATTTTATTTCAACAACCGATTACAAGTATTTCAGATCTAGTTCATCTTAAGATATTCAACATTCACCAGTGTCTAGCCAAATGATCTCCTTTCCTTTTTATAGGCAAGCCCTTACATAAACCATGGATCAAAACCATAGAAAGCCAATACAAGGGACCCAAAACCAGGGTTCAATATTTTAGATGCTATACCACGGACCAAAACCATAGGATCAAACACGTCGGACTAAATACCATGGATCAATCATAAAAATTCCCACGTGCGCGTGCTTTTCTGCATTGGAGTGAGTGAATTTGACGACCGCACCTTTTGTTCGGAGAACCTGCGGGTATGCCCGCACTTCTTGTTCGGGGCACCTGCGGGTCTGCAGCTTTTGTTAGGCTCACCTGCGGGTATCTCATTTTCTATTATTTTGAGAGCCTGAACAGAGATTTTCCACTTGAGTGAGTTGCCATCAAGGACAACACCTGTGCCATAGTGCCAAACCTGAGTCATAATGCCAACAATCTCCCCCTTTGGACTTGATGGCAACCCCAAGATCCTCAAAGTCATTCTCCCCCTTTGTCATCAAGGGCAAAGGGTTATGCTCCCCCTGAGAACATGCTGAAAACTCTGTTCTGTTGTGCTGATCGTGCTCCCCCTGACTGTAGGCCAGATCTGCAAAAGAAATTTTCTTCAAGAAGAACCATAAACCACCATACACCAAATGACCTTCCTATCACCAAAAGACTCTATACATACATTCATCACCCAACCAAGTGGGGTTACATCAGAAATTTACATATGAAAACCAAGTACATTACATCATTCATCCCGGACATAGGCTGTTACATGACCTTGACAAAATAAATATAAGACATAGAGACAAAACATTAGCAGCAATATTCAGATCAGCATCCATGTACTCCTTCTGTACATGCTCCTCCAAGATCTTCTACAATAATGCCAACAATGAATTATTAGAAGAATATATGCTCCCCCTGAACCTATGCCATTCGGTCTTTGACCAATCCATAAACCAGGGAATGTACACATATACCCCATATGAAACTCGCGTACAACCAACAATCTCTGAAACAGACAAGATTCAACAACAAGATGATGCATCAACTACCCCTAGCTTTTTCCTGAGGTATTCAAAGGTCTCCCTAGGCAGCGGTTTGGTGAGTATATCAGCAACTTGTTCCTTAGAGGGAACATACTCCAACTTGACCTTTTGTTCAAGCACTTGTTCCCGAAGAAAATGATACTTAATTAGTATGTGCTTGGTCTTTGAATGCATGACAGGATTCTTTGAAATACTAATTGCACTTGCATTATCATAGAAGATGGAGATAGGTGGAGTACAATTGATTTGCATGTCTTGCAATGTTTGCATCATCCAAAGGAGTTGTGTGCAGCAAGATGCAACAGCTACATATTCTGCTTCAGTTGTAGATAATGCAATAGAGCTTTGTTTCTTGTTGAACCAAGATACTAATCTAGGACCCATGAAGAATGCACCACCACTAGTGCTTTTCCTGTCATCCACGCTTCCGGCCCAATCTACATCTGTATAAGCATGAAGTGTGAGATTTGTATCTCTAGGACACCATAAGCCATAGTTTTGAGTTCCTTGAAGGTACTTGAAGATTCTCTTAACTGCCTGAAGATGAGTTTCCTTTGGATTTGCCTGAAATCTTCCAACAATTCCCACTGCTTGCATGATGTCTGGTCAGGTACCTGTCAAATAAAGCAGACTTCCAATCATGGATCTATAGGTTGGTTGATGTATTTCTACCAACTCATCATTCGCGCAGAGGCTACATCTTGTCACCATAGGGGTACATACTGGTTTCGAATCCTCCATCCCATATTTCTTCAAGATCTGCTTGAGATACTTGGTTTGTGATAGAAAAATACCGTCTTTGTTTTGTTGGACTTGCAAACCAAGGAAATATGTGAGCTCACCAAGCATGGACATTTCAAACTCCTTTTGCATCACCAAGGCAAACTTTTGACTCATGTCTTATTCATTGCTACCAAAGATGATATCATCTACATACACAACAAGTATTAGCAATTTTTCATTATCAACCTTTATATATAGATTGCTGTCAGTTGATCCTTTTATAAAACCTTGTTGATGAAGATATTTATCCAACCGATAATACCATGCCCTAGGAGCTTGTTTAATACCATAGAGAGCCTTTTTGAGCCTGCATACAAGATTTGGATCATTTCCAAGGATGAACCCATCTGGTTGTTCAATGTACACTTCTTCATTCAAGTCTCCATTCAGAAAGGCAGATTTTACGTCCATCTGAAATACTTTGAACTTTTGAAAGCTAGAGAGAGCAAGAAACATTCTTATAGCCTCAAGTCTAGCAACTGGTGCAAAGGTTTCTTCAAAGTCTATGCCCTCTTGTTGCGCATATCCTTTACAAACAAGTCTTGCCTTGTTTCTAACCACATCTCCATTTTCATTTAGTTTATTTTTGAAAATCCACTTTGTCCCTATGACATTCTTATCTTTTGGTCTAGGAACCAATTCCCAAGTGTTATTCCTTTCAATCTGTTCAAGTTCTTCATCCATTGCCTTGACCCGGCATTCATCTTTTCATGCCTCTCTTACATTTTGTGGTTCAGTGGAGGAAAGTAATGCCAAATAGCTTGAAGCTTCTGCAATTGTTCTTCTTGTTTGTATTCCTGCCTCCTTTTTCCCCAAAATTTGAGATTCTAGATGATTCTTTTGAACATACCTGGATGGAGTCTTTTCTTCTATCCTTATCTATTCCTCTGGTGCCTCATGGGTTTCTTCTTCATCATGAATCTGATTTGATGATGATGGATAGTCCTCATCATCTTCGAAGTCTTCAGATCTTACCTACCTGGGAGTGTTTTCTTTTTCATCCACCACTACATCAATGTTGTCGACAATTCTTCCAAGTCTTTTATTGTAACATTTGTATGCTTTGCTATGAGGAGAATAACCAAGGAGAATGCCTTCATCTGCTCTAGGTTCAAACTTGCCAAGATTTTCATCATTATTTTTAATATAGCATTTGCTTCCAAAAATTTTGAAATGTTTTATTGAAGGAGTCTTGCCATACCAGAGCTCATGAGGAGTTTGAGTGCTGTTCACCCGGATATTTGTCTTGTTGAGAATAACAACTGTAGCAAATTCGGCTTCACCCCAGAAGGTTGCGGGAGTTCCAGACTCATCAAGCATAACACGAGCCATTTGTTGAACCGTTCTGTTCATCCTTTCCACTACTCCATTTTGCTGAGGAGTCCTAGCTGTAGAGAATTCCCTTCTTATTCCATGTTCTTCACAAAAGTCGAAAAATTCATTCGAGGTAAACTCCCCACCTCTATCAGACCTGAGGCATTTGATTTTGTGATTTGATTTGTTCTCCACCAAGGCTTTGAATGATTTGAATTTTTCAAAGGCTTCATCTTTGTGCTTCATAAGTCCTATCCAACACATCTTGGAAAAGTCGTTAATGAATAATATGAAATATTCTTCTCCTCGAGGTGACCTTTTCCTAGATGGGCCACATACATCAGTATGGACAAGTTCAAGTGGCCGGCTAGCTGATCCTTCCTTCTCAGGGAAGTTAGTTCTGGTTTGCTTACCAAACTGACATGATTTGCAAATTGTATTGTCTGGAATTCTGATGTCTGGAAGACCACGAACTGCCTGGTATTTGCATGCTTTCCTTATCTGTGAGAAGCTAAGATGCCCCAATCTTTTGTGCCATAACTAGTGTTCATCGTTCTTGCTTAGATAGCATTGATGTTGTCCTTCTTTGAATATGTATAAATTATTTGGAGTCCTTATGCCTTTGATCACTGTTTTTCCTGTATCAAGATCACGAACACTACATCCATTTGATTGAAATATTACCTCCGTTCCTTAATCACACATCTGACTGACACTTAATAAATTATGCTTTAACCCGTCAACATACATAACATTTCTAGCTTTGACCTTTTCTTTCAACTGAACAGAACCTTTACCTTTTATGAGCGCAGGGGTGTCATTTCCAAATGAGACCTTCTTCTCCTTCTCTAAGGCACTATATGACTAAAGTTTTTCTTTATCACCCGTCATATGTTTCGAACATCCACTGTTGATGTACCATTGATTTTCTTGCCCTTCCGCATATAAGGTTATACCACATCTTTCTAGTTGCGGTTCTTTCATTCTCCATGTTTTGGTATTTGAGGCTTGTTCCTTTGTTTGCTGAAACCTGCTCCTGCATTCAGAATCTTCATGACCAAAGTTATTACCAATAGAACATTCAATTTCATTCTCAAGGGCAGAAAAGTTATTGTAGGTTCTTTTCGTGATCCCAGACATACTTCTTTGTTTTTGAGCTTCTCTGGTCATGATTGTCTTATAGGAAACACATTGAGCTACTTTGTGACCAAAGTTATGACACAAAAAACATTGCCCATTGAATAAACTCCTGCGATTATCAAATCTACCAACCAACCGATTGTAGTTTCTACTGACATCCATTCTTGAGGCAACTTGGGAAGATTTTACCTGTGGCTGGTTGTAGCTTCTATTCATCCTTAAGGTGGATTGCCCCTGATTTACCTGGTAGTCTTTGTTCATTCTTGAGGTAAATTGTCCCTGATTTACCTGGTGATTTCTATTTGACCTTTGCTCATTCCTCCTTGCTGCATCAAGATAACTTTTGGAAGTGGATGGTTGCTGCGCTTGAGATGCTTCTTCATTATATCCCAGACCTGTCTTGATTAGTGGAGAACGTTGCACATTGATAATCTCATCTAGAGTTTCAAATCCTTTAACAAATCTAAGATTAAGAGCTTTTGTTTTCTCAATCTCTTTTCTAAGACCAACAATTTCACATTCTAATTTTTCATGAAGTTTTTCTTTTTTAGCCAGTTGGAATTGCAGTGTATCAATAATCATATTTTTCTCTTCTAAACAAATTTTGAGTTTAGAAATCTCTTCATACAGACCTTCTTCATCTATAGCATCCATGAAATCATCATCTTCAAAAGCCATTAAAAGTCTATAATTGTTACCTTGTTCATCTTCATCACTATTTGAAAGTCCATCACTATCTTCATGAGTGTAATAGCTTTTCTTATTTACATTCTGTTTCCTGTTCCATCTGACAGGTTCCTTACCTTTATCAAGCTTATCTTTATGAGGGAAATTTGCAGCATAGTGACCGACTCTTCCACAAGCAAAGCATTTGAAAGGAAACTTACCTATGAATCTTCCAGCACCCCGTTGAAGGTTCTTGACAAAATTTGATTCTTCGTCTTCTTCTGATAGATGTCCTGACTCATAGTAATCTCCTTTGCCTGAAGCCTTGAATGCAGCTTCTCTTCTGTCTGATGGTCCTCCTTTCCTCATTTCGTAAGCAGTCAGAATTTCGTGCAGCTGTGACATAGTGAGGTTTCGTAGATTCTCTTTTTCTTCTATTGCAGAAACTTTAGATTCAAACTTAGGGGACAAGGATCTTAGAACCTTTTCAACCACACCAACCTCTTTTATTTCTTCACCCAAGTTTTTCATACAATTAACAATCTCATCTACACGAAGGAAATAGTTAGCCACACTTTCATCATTGTGCATTCTGAGATTTTCATACTGAATTCTGAGGGTTTGAAGTTTTGCTTGTTTTACCTGTTCATCTCCTTCATAGCTCAGAACAATCTTGTCCCATATTTCTTTTGCGGATTTATACTGCATAACCTTGATGAATTCTGATTGAGATAGACATCCTAATAGAGTATTGACAGCCTTTGCATTTGTTTCATATTGCTTCTTACCAGCCGGATCTGTAGGTGTTGCTGACGGAAAAGTGTACCCTGTATCTATGATATCCCAGACTTCTGTACCAAGAGATTGAAGATAGGCAGTGACTCTTACCTTCCAATATACGAAGTTTGTCCCATCAAAAATCGGTGGCCTAATCGATGCTTCTCTCTCGTAGTTGCTCATGATGATAGATCTTCCTTCAAGCAATCAAGCTTCTTCTGAAGGACCATCTCTGATACCAATTGTTGGAAATAACACTGAGGGGGGGGTGAATCAGTATTATCAAATTCTTTTCAATATTCCCTCTAGATTTATAATTTAATTTATTCTTCAGATGTTGACCATTAATTTGAATGTCAGTACCATATAATAATGAACAGGAACAATAAAAACAGACAGTCACACAAAAGAACACCAGATATAAGGTGGAAACCCAATCTGGGTGAAAACCACCTGTTGCAATGTGTCTCTATCTTCTTTCAATTAGAAACTTCTTTTAAAATGATTATGTACTGGTGCAGTCCTTTACCAGTACGCAGGCTGCAACCTGCAGAGAGCTACAACCCTCTCTCGTTTTTTAGTCTCTCCTGGAAGGGAGCTACAACCCCCTTAGCTCTTGTACTAGCTGAGCTACTAGTACGTAGGTGCTGACCTACTTCTTTTCTTCCAAGGACCACATTTCATTAGTTCTCAGACTGGATCCATGAACATCAAATAATCATCAAGTACATGTGAATCAACCAATCTCCTTTTACAATCAACTAATGAATCAACCAATAGCCTCTCAGAATGCAGTAACCAGACAAGCAATACCAGTAATCTAAACCCAGAATTCTGCAGCAATAGACGAAAGGCAGCCAACAAATATTTCAAGAAAAGTCTGAATGTCACCAATATAAACCTGCAAATATCGCACTTCTGCTGTGTCTAGCCTGCGCAGCTCCGCACCTAATCTGTCTACTAAACAGCATACCTCCGCACCTGATCCGCCTCCTAGACTGCGCACCTCCACACCTTCATCTTCTATTGGGTTGCGTACCTCCACACCTGCGCCTTCTACTGGGCTGTGGACCTCCACACCTGTGCCTTCTACTAAGCTGCGAACCTCCGCACCTGCGCCTTCTACTGGGCTGCCGACCTCCACACCTACTCCTTCTACTGGGCTGCAGACCTCTGCACCTGCTCCTTCTACTGGTTGCGGACCTCCGCACCTGTGCCGTATCTCACCTGCGGACCTCCGGATATAAACACTTTATCAGTCCTCAATTGTACCCCAAACTGTCAGATCCATAGATCTGATCATGCACCAAAGAGATCACGACCCCTCAATTGATCAGTCTTCTTGTGCTCAGGTTTAATTTTATTTCATCAACCGATTACAAGTATTTCAGATCTAGTTCATCTTAATATATTCAACATTCACCAGTTTCTAGCCAAATGATCTCCTTTCCTTTTTATAGGCAAGCCCTTACACAAACCATGGATCAAAACCATAGAAAGCCAATACAAGGGACCCAAAACCGGGGTTCAATATTTTAGATGCTATACATGGACCAAAACCATTGGATCAAACACGTCGGACTAAATACCATGGATCAATCATAAAAATTTCCCACGTGCGTGCTCTTTTTTGCATTGGAGTGAGTGAATTTGACGACCACACCTTTTGTTCGAAGAACCTATGGGTATGCCTGCACTTCTTGTTCGGGGCACCTGCGGGTCCGCAGCTTTTGTTAGGCTCACCTGCGGGTATCTCATTTTTATTATTTTGAGAGCCTGAACAGAGATTTGCCACTTGAGTGAGTTGCCATCAAGGATAACACCTGTGCCATAGCGCCAAACCTGAGTCATAATGCCAACATTTTTCCCCTTTACTTGTATCTTTAGAGTAAGACATTAGGTATTTCCTTGGTTTCTTGGTTATAAATAGGTAAGGGTGATGTATTATGGATGTGGACTAATGAAAAATTATAAAATAACCTTCAAACTCATGAAGTGGTGTAATAGGTTTGTCTCTAATCCACTTAGTCTTCTTTTACTAGGAGGATTTATTTTCTACAAACATTTAGGAGTGAGACCATTTTTATTCACTTTTTAACCATTTAGACATTATTATCTTCCCCTTTTTTGATAATTTTCTTTAGTTTCTTAGTCAATTTTTCTTTAAATGGGAATTCATCTCTAGGACTTCGGAGGGTGACCCCTCTATTGAAGTACTATACATTTTTTGTTTCATTTATTTTTCTCTTTTCCTCTCAACCCTTTATTTTTGGCTTTATTTAACTAAGGTTTACATGGTTTTTTTTTTCCTTTGAATATTTTATTGAAACAATGACATTTGATAAGCTATTTATAATTTGGTAGATGTAAATTTTATATGGATGAGAAGAAAATGCAAGGAAGTTTGTGAAAAGTGTTAAGTATGGAGGTGATGTGATTATGCTACCTATCTTGACCCCTAGTAGTATCGAGTGGCCTAGGCCAAGACACATTTGTCTAAGGATAATTACATCGCCTTATGGTTTGATGAAAAAAATGACTTAGATTTTTACTCGTAGATAATAAAGATTCATATCTATGTCATAGAACACTTACAAACAATTCAAAATCATTAACACCATCATAACATAAGAAACAACACATGGAATCATAATAACACGAAGGAATCATCATGGAGTAATGTTTGCTAACACATATGAGATGAAGTGTTTAGGGAGTGGGAAGTGATATACCACTATATAATGAATTTGAGGCACCCATGTATGATGGCATATGAGAGAAGAAGGTTTGTATCTGAGAAGCTAAAAAAATAACCCTGTAGATGTAGCAACATCACACTCGATAGAGTGTCTCTAAGATAGTTACCCTGAAGGGATAATAGTACCTTTGGTACCAACCATGCAATTAGATATCGAGGAAATCCACCACAAATAAAATGTTTGATAACATGGGTGCTTTCAAGAGTGATGAAAATTTATTTTGTAAAGAGGTGTTGGAGCACTTGTGGAGTACCTATAGTATCATCCATAGTGTCAAAAGAAATAGGATGAATGTAAACCAAAAATAGAGCTTGGTTTATGTTCATTACAACTTGTGATTGTTTTCCCACTATTTTGAGGAGGCAAAGACAAATAATGACCTCAAGGTTTGGAACAACAATCAAAAGGAGGATAATTTGTAGGATGGAGTGTTGTATTAGAGCTATTGGAGATGATCTTATGGATGTTGATGATCGTGTTGAGATGCCACCCCCATCCAATGCCATGTCCCCCATATATAAGACTCCAACTACATAGTACGATATTCATCTTCAATTTTGCTTCCATCTACTTCACTACCATCACATGGATGCGCACACAATAATGATGATGGTGAAAGGAAGAAACAAGAGTAGATAAATTCATAAAAAGTAGAAAACATTTTCTCCTTTTTCTCCATTTTGTTTGTCATAGATAATTGAATCATGTTTTGGACCTTTTAGTCTTCATACTTCAGTGTTTAGATGGCCTATTTCGTAAACAATACTTTTTGGTCATGTTGGAAATTGTTGGATAACCTATTTCAATGATAAATTAGTAATCTTCTTTCTATTATATGGCTTAAAAATTTGTATGTTTGTTTTTAATTGCTAGAATTTGTTGTTCGAATGGTTAATCATTAATGTACTATGGATTCCATTTTTATCTTCATTGATGTACAAATATGTATCCTTTCATATATTCGAAAATTAATTTACCATTTTTCATGTTTTTTTGAATAAAATTGAATATATATAAACATTCCTTTACCTCTCCACTCTAAAATATTTTGTGCATGCTACATTTTAGCAAATATTTCATTCCAAGGCCTTTATAACATCTTATTTGCAAGAAATTCCTATAATTATCAAACAACATTAAAGGCATGCAAAAGTTATGCCTAACATATGATAGGATACTTTGAGTCTTGTATTAAGCTTGTCAATATGATTTTTAATGTAGCTTTAGGGGAGAGCTCCTCAATCCCCAAATTCCCAACAACCCCTTCAAATGGAGAGAACTTATTTTTATATAAAGAGTTTATTCTCTCTTATAAGAATTGTTTGAAACATAATTCTCTTGGGTTATGTAAACTTGGCTTATTCACTTGAGAGGAAGGCAAAATGGCTAAAGTGAGGCCAATAGTCATGAGAAGTCCAAGAGACCTCTTGGAAGATGAAAACCAAGGGTAGTAAAATGTATTTATATATATATATATAGATATGTTTTGTGAATAAGAAGGTATCGAACATTTATCTAAATTTTTCTATTTATTTTGTGTGTTCAACACTGCTATCAAAGAAAATTATTTCTAGTGTTTCCTATCGAGGTGAAAATTTGCCCGAATGGCAAAAACTCGTCAGAATTCAGCCAAAGTTTCCTCGAAAAAATTGACAATAGGAATATGATAGTGTGAATCTTGTTTTTGAAGGTTGAAATTTATTCAACACAATAAAAAACCCTAGAGGTACCCAAAATATTGAAGCTTGACAACTGTAACTCATATTTCCCAAAATTTATGTCAAATTTTATGAAAATCTTGCCAAAATTTCCATTGTTTTCTACGAAAAATTGAAACCTCATTAGACTATGCTATTATTTCCCCTCAAAAATTCATTTTCCTTTCTGACACCATCAATCTGGTATCCCAGTCTTTGTTTTAGGAGTAGAAACAAGTTCTACTATTCTACTTAGCCTGCCAGCACTGCCATAACATTTATATGTTTCTATGTGCTCTTTGAACGTTGTGGATTCTTTTCAGTGTAATGTGCCAACAATGGTGTCATAACAGGCTCCTTATGAAGCTTAGGTGATATTTATGGATACTATGTCTGCTTCATTTCTATGAACTATCTCTAATATCCTTATCATTCCCACCATGCCCTAGCTCCATGCCCATCCACAAAATCGTGAAGTTGGGGACTATCTTTGTGTTAACATTAACCCATCTTCCATCACTATTCGAACGCATAGTAGTGTGTTGTATCCTCTAGTCAGTGTTCAACTAGTAGTAGTATCTCTATGTGCTCCACCTCTATGTCTTTTTCCACGCCTCTCGAACCCCTACTCATCCTTGACATGAGCTACCTTGGTGTTTTCTATGGGAACAAAGCCAATAGTCAATCTCCCATAGATTCTCATAGCCACAACATTCAAAGGACTCCAATCTCTATGCCATCCACATCAAGTGCGTCACCATTATGCCCAAGGACATCTAGGTTTCCCATTGAATCAGAGTTGAGAGGGATTTATTTATTGATGCAGACTCACCATTCTAAATGAGAAATTGTAGGCTCCTTCCACTCAACCTGAAATTTGGTGTTTTGTAACAAACTCAAGGGTCCTAACACACCTTTTATTAACTCTAGCAAAGAGCTTCTATCATTTTTTGGTTTCGAAGGATCTCTAATATATCGATCATCAATGAAGACATGAGGTTTTTACAAGGGCAACCCCACCACAAAGTGAAAAATTATAAAGTATCTCTACTATTTCACAAGTCGGGTATGGTGTTGGCTAGAGCATTAATTGATTGATTGATTAATTGATTTTAATGACGTCCACGAGTTTGAACAACCTAAGGGATCAAAAGAGTAATAGCCCTAGATCATCTTCATACTCCTTTCGATATCTAATCTTATGTTATAGATCTTGACTTGAGGGCTAACAATCTAGTTGATCTTATCCTCGTCAAATAGATTGTGCATGTTGTCAACCTTTAAATTGATTTCATATTGAACATGGATTCCTTGTAGGATTCACATTCCATGACAAAGTTCCATTCCTTCTCCACCACACCTTTATTGCAGAATATGTAAGTTCTCTCTTCCCAAATTCCTTGGGTACCCTCCACTTACCAGTCTCACATATAAGGTGATGTGATCCCATCCTTAGGTGTGTAACTAAAAACCTTGCTTTTCCTTTAATAGTTGCTCATAAATATGTTTTATCATCATGGTCACAAGCTGGGTTAAACTCTTTGATGTAATATTCTTTTTTATGCCCACTATGATTGGTCCACATGGTAGTCCTAAATTTTTCAAATATGGAATTATTTGTTTCTTCCTTGGTGTTAGGACATTCATATAGTTTGATACTCCACTTACTCAACCACTTTTTGTTTTTCTTCATCCATGTTTTCTTCCTACAGTATACTCCTCCATGGAAATCTTGGGTCAACATAGGTTATCCATGTTTTCAGCCTTTTTTAAATAGCTTATTAGCCTGATCATTGTCATTGCTTCCAAGGAAAAGTACCTGCTTAAACTAAAATAATTCCATATAGGAATATGGCTTTAACTTTGAGATTGCTAGTAATTAGTTGCTTCCGGATTCTTTCTAGCTTCCAATTGCAAGTTGACATGTTTCTTCCCCATACTTCACAACCATAGAGAACAATCGAAGTAAATAGCAAATAAAAAAGGGTCTTTTGGTTTTCTAATCCCAAAGTTCAAATTTTTTGCACCTATTTTGGAGTAAGTATGACGCTTTCCCTCCTCCTTGTATCCTTTTCGCTCTACAAGTTTCCAAATTGAGATTATATTGGAAGTCAATCCCAAGATATTTGTATTTTTTTACTATCTCCATTGGGCTTCCTTCGAAAAGAAAGGTGATTGGTTTGTCTTTTCTATTTAAAGAGAAGATCATGATTTTGGTATTGGAAATGTTCACTTGCATCTAGACCTCTTAACAAAAGTGTTTTAAGGCCTTTAAGTGTTCTCTTAATCCATGCCTTGTTTTTGAAATTAGAATAATATCATTCGCATATAAAGGTAGCTTCACCACATAACTTGCTAAATGGACACCCTCTCCATCCAATTTTCTTAACCAAGATTCCATCCTATCAATGTATAAACCAAACAAAGTGGGGGATAGAGGACATCCTTGTTTAACACCAATATCACTACTAAAGCATTTGGAAATTCCTTCACTTGTTATGATTTTATCTCTAACCTTCTCATAAATTCTATGAATTTCCCTCTATATCCATATAGGATACATCCATAGTTTGTCTCTAGGCACTGTGTCAAAAGGTTTCTTAAAGTCCAAAAAATAACAATAGGTTATTTCACCTTATTTGTCCCAAATTTTCTCTATCAAATGTCTAAGGGTGACATAATGAACAATGGAATAGTGCCTAGGTCTAAAACCTGCTTTCCCTTTTTCCCTCATCTCCTTCCCAACTATTGATTCTTCACTATATCATGCTCCCAAAAAAATCTCCCATGAGGAGGTTGAACATAATAGTGTTGTAGTTAGAAGGGTTATCGATATCTTCATTCTTAAAGAGAGGAATGACTACTTTATTAATTTTCCAGAGTGTTCTACGTTGTTTCAATTACTTCAACCCAAATCAATCCTTCATTTAGCATTGTATCCAATTATTAACAATGTTTCCAAAGACACCATATTGGTCAAAGACCGGGGAAAAACACCACCAAGGGGAAAACCATTTCAAATATTTTTCTTATTAGATTGTTATAAAATGTTTCAGCAAAGAGTACAATGAGCCCAATACATAATCATCCAGCAAATATTTACCCAGTACAAATCAGAAGCAGACTTCCAGAATTACTATACAACAGAGAGAAAACTTTCGACCTTTAGACATCTACAGTCACCTGCGATCAACTATAAAACCATAGCTTAGAATTTCAGTCACACTCATTAAGTTATTCTATGAGTGATTGTGTCTTCCCAGTCAATCCCTAAGACACAATAAGCGAGTGATTGTGGCCGCAACTTCCCAGGACTATCTCAGAGCCTCGGTCACACTCTGGCCGCATCTTCCCAGGACTATCTCAGAGCCTCGGTCACACTCTCCTAGATTTTATCTAGGCAACCGTAGATTCCCAGTCACTCTCTGAGGCACTACGAGCATGCAAATACATTCAGATTTGACCTGCGGCAAGAGAGCGTCCAAAAAATAGAAACCCTAAAAACATGCAAGCCTCAAACTTGTAATTTTAGACCTTGCATGATCTTCCTCCATCAGACCTGTGTGAACCAAACAATAGAAGAAGAGAAGAAGATGCTTGATGATGATATTCAAATGAGCTTGAGGTCTCTTGTATTTATAGGCTTCCATGGGGGTCCATTTGATGTTGAGGCTGACTTGTCCAATTGTACATGTGTGTGAGGTTGACTTGCCCCAATGTACATGAGTAGTTACATAAATTCACAAACCAACTTTTGCTTGGCCAAATGAGGTGATATTTAGGTCGATTTTGGTCCTCTCGAAAATAGGAATTCAATGCAATAATCATCTCCATCATATGAGTTGTACAAGGTGTAATTTGACCCTAGTTTCACAAATTAACACTCCCTCTCAATTAGGAAGAATTCCACCTACCAATATATGTTTGTTGATCATCATATCCTCTTGTCATATTGTCGTCATGCCATGTCCATCTCTTCTCAACTCTATCTACTGAAACATTCTCAAATCTAAAAGAAGAAGAATAAGGGAGCATTAGCTACGACCCTCTATCTCATGGGGGATTCACAAATTTCCCTTTTGGTCTTGGCATAACATCCCATACATCATTATTCATAATTGATTCATATTCCTCAACCATAACATATTTCCAAACTTGTTCTTTTATGACTTCTTCAAATGTGGAAGGTTTGGCTCGAATCATAGTACTCATGACTACACATATCCCTAGTACCTGCATGGTTGCTTCCTTTCTCTGAATGATCTTCAAGAAGATGTCTCTCAGCATCCTGTAGAGTGTCACTAAGCCAAAGTGGTCTCTTCCTAGTAGGAGGATGACTTGGAGGAGGATATAAGGGATCCATAGGCTGCATGGGATCATCAATAATATCAGTCTCGGACTCGAGCACGAAAGGACCATCTAGAATATCCTTGTCACCATTACTCTTCTCAAGAGGAGGGGGTAGAGGAAGGTCTTTTTCTTTTCCAAGAGCAGCATCTTCATTGAATGTTACATCCCTACTAATTTAAACCTTCCTTTGACCAGGAATATATATTCTATATGCTTTAGAATTTTCACAATAACCAACAAACGTACATTTTCTTCATGTAGCCTCCAACTTGTTCCTTTTGTCCTTTGGCACATGAAAATATATGGGGCATCCAAAGATACATAAATGGATAATGTTGGGCTTGAAACCTGTGAACACTTCTTCAGGGATCTTGTTTTCTAGTGCTTGATGAGACACCTTGTTTTGAACATATACAACATCATGTGTTGCTTCTCCCCAAAGGAAATTTGGAATTTTCTTATCATGGAGCATGGCACGAGCATCTTCTAATACATACATGTTATTTATTTCTGCTAATCCATTTTTTCAGGTGTATATGGCACAATTGTTTCCTTCTTGATGCCTTCTTTCTTGAAAAATGCTATAAATACATTTGACATGTATTCCCCACCATTTTCAAACCTGAATACTTTGATTCTCTTCCCTGTTTGATTTTTGATCAAAGCTTTGAACTCTTTGAATATTTCAAAGGCTTCATCCTTGTGCTTCAAATAGTATATCTACGTCTGTCTAGAGAATTCATCAGTGAATGTGATATAGTAGAGATGGCCACCAATAGACTACACAGGAATTGGACCACATACATCGGAATGGATGAGATAGAGGATGTCAGTTGTCTTGTTCTCACTAGAGGGGAATTGTCCCTGTTAAAATTGGCAACTAGGGCCAAACTCCATGTGGGTCATCTTATTTATGGCAACTGATATTTTTATCGGATCCCTCTCATCAAGAGGTGTAGGATTGATCTAAAGATCATCTGATTCCGATAAGTATTTATGAAGTTATGAATTTATTTGTATTATAAGACATATTTTCAAGTCAGCCAGCATCCTATGTAGGCTCAGAAGCCCAATAGTCGTGTCTATTCATCATCTACATTTTAGTATAAATATAGAGGACTTGAAATCATTTGTAACACACATCCTCTTGATGTGTGATCTCCTCTCCACGTCTTGGGTTTTTGGAGAAGGAAAGACACATAGAGGATACACTGGCTTATGTACGAATGATGCCCTAGATCTAAAACGCAAAAGCAAAGGTCATGAAGAATTCTATACGCAACAAGAGGAAGGGTCTATCCACAACTGCAGATAAGTCTGTCCATAACCGTGAAGAAATCGCAGTCATGGAAATTGAGACGCAGTAAGGGTAATAAAGGCCGCATTGATGCCCTAGTTGTAGTAGCCACAGTGAGGAATATATGTTGTTCATGTTATACCCTTACACGTTGTTCATATATATACGTTGTTCATGTTATACCCTTACACCTTGTTCATATGACATTTTATACGTTGTTCATACATGCTATTCATATGACATTTTATACGTTGTTCATATGAGACTCATATACATTGTTCATAAAAGACATTTGATGCAGAGCACAGAGATATTCATATGTAGTCAAAACTGTAGTCAAGGCATGGAGCCGTTGTCAAATCCTGTAGCCGCAGTCATGTATTGGACCAAGGCATGAAAACCGTAGTCAAGCATTGGAAGAAGCTGCAGTCATAATTGTTGTAGCCACAAATCATACATGAATCTATGCATACCTATGTATGCAAATCAGTAAGTCTACATGATATGATAAACCCTAGACATACTTACAGCAGTCTTGATGTATGATCGCAACAGCTCGATTTCAGTTGGATGAAGAAGATCTCGATGACATACATCTTGTACAGCTGTGACATAAAGTATTAAATATGCACTCACAATGACAAGGATCATAAGCAGTAATGATGGTTACAGTCTCAACATAATGAGAATGATAAGGATGATCAGTCTCAGATCATGATGGGCATGGGAAGCATAATGATGATAAGAGTAGATGAGAGCAGCTTAGTCATAGGGCTACATGATGATGGAAGATGCAGCATAATGGGCAGCATGATGATGAGAGCAGAGAACAGCTCAGTCATCAAGTTCCAACATTGTGATGGTACAGCTTGGTGCTACACGGTAAAGTGCCGCAAATGGATGAAATGCAACACTATGATAGGTGAAGCAGTCACCTTAGATAATCAGTTGAAGCAATATGTCTTCAATTGATCTCATGCGATATCAAAAGTCAAAATATTGACTTATATTGTAGATGTACTATCTCTCTCACTTTCTCTGCTGAACTTTGAAGAACATAAAAGAAGAATTGATCAAGGGTTTCCCCACATTGGGGTTTGTCCCTGGCTAGCGCCACATCGTGTGTCCTCTTGTCTTGGCTTGTCTTCTACGATTTATATTATGTTCTATCTGCAGTTTACTTTAACGCTGATGTGATTACTGATCAGAAAAAGATATTGAGTTAACTAAAATTGAAATAAATTGCTCTGGCATAGAACATACCTAAAATTAACATGGTATCAAAGCTGAGGTGAAGACAATGCCCAAGCAAGAGTAAAAGAGCAATCACCAAATACAATAGGGAAAAGACAGAAGGATCAATGGGTTCCACATCTCTCTTCTAAGTTCACAAAGGGTGAACTTGTTGCAGAGCATATTATCAGAATGGCGCAGTGGAAGGTGGAAGGAAAGGCAGATGCCTTGGTTGCAATAAGTTTGGCCATCATAGGAAGGAGTGTCTGAAGGACAGGGACACATCTTGATGAAGATAACAATCATTCCAGGGACATATTCAATGATCAAAGGAATGACTGGTAATGCAGGTCATCAAGGAAATGGTTGACTCTTCAAATAAAGGAAGGAACCCCAGAATCTCTTTTATGTACCTGATCGTAAGAAGAACCTGGTGTCCATCTCAGAAATGGAAGTCAAAGGTTTTAGGGTGGCACTCATCGATGGAAAGGTGGAAGAAAGCCCTCTATGGCTTGAAGCAAAACACTCCGGACATAGTATGAGAGGTCCATTGATAGCTATCGGATGAAGCTGAGATTCACTAGGAGTGAAACCGATCCAAACCATTACCTAAAGGTTGTGGATGATATACGTCTCATAACGGCACCTATGTCTAACAGGTGTAGACCCTCTCATTTGTAGAAGATAGAGGGAGTTGGATTCTGAATGTGGAAAGATAAATTGCAAGCCTGTGACTACCTCAGGAATCTTAACTTGTAGAAGTTATATGGTAGTGATGTCGGACCAGATTTGGGAAATGCCTCTAAGTTTCATAAACTCATTCGCATTGATGTTCTTGGTAAACTTTCGTCCGGACATATGTATTGCAGCTAGCATGATGAGATCATATTTGGTTGAGCCTCACTATATTGGTGCCAAGAATCTTCTGAGATATCTTCGGGGCACAATCTCTCATGGATTGAGATACAATGCCGAAAATATGAAACCACATGATTATTCGAATGCTGAGTGGGCAAGCAGTGTGGAGGATCACTAGAGCACTTCTCAATGTTGGTTCTCCTTGGGATCTGCTTCGATATCCTGGATGAGTAGGAAGCAGAATTCGGTGGCTTTGAGCACCGCCGAGGCAGAGTATATTGCTACTAGCATGGCCACCTATGAGGTTTGGATGATGTGTTCTCCATGACGACTATGTAGTAGGATGATTAGTTCTCCTGTGAGGTCTGGATGATGTGTTCTCCATGACGACTATGTAGCAAGATGATTAGTTCTCCTGTGAGGTCTGGATGATGTGTTCTCCATGATGATTGTGTAACAGGATGATTAGTTCTCCTGTGAGGTCTAGATGATGTGTTCTCCATGACGACCATGTAGTAGGATGGTTAGTTCTCCTATGAGGTCTGGATGATGTGTTCTCCATGACGATTGTGTAGCAAGATTGTTAGTTATCCTGTGAGGCTTGGATGATATGTTCTCCATGGCGATTGTGGAACAGGATGATTCGCTCTCCTATGGTCCAGGATGATTAGTTATCCGTGGCATCCACTGGACAGGATGATTCGCTCTCCTGTGGACAGGATGATTAGTTATCCTATCAAGGCATCCTACCCATGTAGTTTGGGACTCATGGGAAGTACCTCTCATCTGATCAATGAGTAGGGAAATGAGGATAGGGACCATAGTAGTACCAATGGACGCATCGTTGTATCTACCATACTCCCTATGCTAGGATGACCTTCATTGATCTGGGATCAATGATACTAGTCTGGGACCAGCTGTAGGAGTTGTACCCACTATGACGCTGACTTCAGGTCGGTTGAGATTGGTCTGGGACCAGTGGTACATACTCTGAGACTGACTTCGGGTCAGTGGAGGACTGGTGTGGGACCAGTGAGAGTGGTACATACTATGATGTTGACTTCGGGTTGGTTGAGACTGGTCTGGGACTAGTGGTACACTCTCTAAGACTGATGATACTGGTCTGGGACCAATAGTAGGAGTGGTACCCACTATGACGCTGACTTTGGGTCGGTTAAGACTGGTTTGAGACCAGTGGTATGCACTCGGAGGCTAACTTCGGGTCAGTGGAGAATGGTATGAGACATTCTCAATCAATTCTTCTTCTTCATGGTTCAGCAAAGCTGAGCAGAGTAGAGTAGAGCTAGCAGAGCTAAGCAAAGCAGAGCATAGCCAGTAGAGTTGAGCAGAGCAGAGAAAAGCCAGTAGAGCTGAGTAGAGCTGAGCTGAGCAGAGCCAACAGAGCTGAGCAGAGCCAACAGAGTTGAGTAGAGTTGAGTTGAGAAGAGCATAGCCAGCAGAGTTAAGCAGAGCAGAGCTGAGCAGAGCTAATCAGAGCAGAGAAAAGCCAGCAGAACTGAGCAGAGATTAGCAGAGCTGAGCAGAGCCAGCAGAGAAGAGCAGAGCCAACAAAGCTGAGCAGAGTAGAGTAAAGCCAGTAGAGCTAAGCAGAGCAGAGCTGAGTAGAGTAGAGTAGAGCCAGCAGAGCTGAGCAGAGCTAAGCAGAGCAAAGTAGAACCAGTAGAGCTGAGCAGAGTAGAGCAGAGCCGGCAGAGCTTAGCAGAGCTAAGCAGAGCTGAGCTGAGCAAAGCACAGCAGAACTAGCAAAGCTAAGTAGAGCTAGCAGATCTAAGCAGAGCTGAGCAGAGCATAGCACTGATGGCAGAGATAGTACAATCAGACATATGGATCAATGGATGGAGTTCTCCCTAGTTGAGAGGGAGTGTTAAAATTGGCAGCTAGGGCCAAACTCCATGTGGGTCATCTTATTTATGGCATCTGATATTTTTATCGGATCCCTCTCATCGAGAGGTGTAGGATTGATCTAAAGATCATCCGATTCCGATAAGTATTTATGAAGTTATGAATTTATTTGTATTATAAGACATATTGTCAAGTCGGCCAGCATCCTATGTAGGCTCAAAAGCCCAATAGTCGTGTCTATTCATCATCTACATTTTAGTATAAATATAGAGGACTTGAAATCATTTGTAACACACATCCTCTTGATGTGTGATCTCCTCTCCACGTCTTGGGTTTTTGGAGAAGGAAAGACACATAGAGGATACACTGGCTTATGTACAAATGATGCCCTAGATCTAAAACACAGAAGCAACGGTCATGAAGAAGTCTATATGCAGTAAGAGGAAGGGTCTATCCATAGTCGCAGATAAGTTTGTCCATAACCGTGAAGAAACCGCAGTCATGGAAATGGAGACGCAGTAAGGGTAATAAAGGCCACAGTGATGCCCTAGCTACAGTAGCTATAGTGAGGAATATACATTGTTCATGTTATACCCTTACACGCTGTTCATATATATACGTTGTTCATTTTATACCCTTACACACTATTCATATGACATTTTATACGTTGTTCATACACGCTGATCATATGATATTTTATACGTTGTTCATATGACACTCATATACGTTGTTCATAAAAGACATTTGACGTAGATCACAGAGATATTCATACACAAACATAACTGTAGTGAAGGCATGGAGCCGCTGTCAAATCTTGTAGCTGTAGTCATGTATTGGACCAAGGCATGAAAACCGCAGTCAAGCATTAGAAGAAGCCGCAATCATAATTGTTGTAGCCGCAGATCATACATGAATCTCCGCATACCTGTTTATGCTAATCAGTAAGTCTACATGATATGATAAACCCTAGGAATACTTACAGCAGTCTTGATGTATGATCACAACAGCTCAGTTTCGGTTGGATGAAGAAGATATCGGCATATAGATATCGGTGACATACATCTTGTACAGCTATGACGTAAAGTATTAAATATGCACTCACAATAACAAGGATCATAAGCAGTAATGATGGTTACAATCTCAACATAATGAGAATGATAAGGATGATCAGTCTCAGATCATGATGGGCATGGGAAGCAAAATGATGATAAGAGTAGATGAGAGTAGCTCAGTCATAGGGCTGCATGATGATGGAAGATGCAGCATAATAGGCAGCATGATGGTGAGAGCAGAGAGCAGCTCAGTCATCAAGGTCCACCATTGTGATGGTACAACTTGGTGCTACACAGTAAAGTGCCGCAAATGAACGAAATGCAACACTATGATAGGTGAAGCAGTCACCTTAGAGAATCAGTTGAAGCAATATGTCTTCAACTGATCTCATGCGGTATCAAAAGTCAAAATATTGACTTCTATTGTAAATGTACTATCTCTCTCACTTTCTCTGTTGAACTTTGAAGAACATAAAAGAAGAATTGATCAAGGGTTTCCCCACATTGGGGTTTGTCCCTGGCTAGCGCCACATTGTGTGTCCTCTTGTCTTGGCTTATCTTCTATGATTTATATTTATGTTCTATCTGCAGTTTACTTTAATGTTGATGTGATTGCTGATCAGGAAAAGATATTGAGTTAACTAAAATTGAAATAAATTGCTCTGGCATAGAACATACCTAAAATTAACAGTCCCCTTTTCTTCTTTCCACTCATACAACCTGGACATACTCCATCATGATGGGCTTGAACATCAGGAATACTAGAGGCCAATTTCCTTAATTCCGAGAGAGAATCATAATGTAGATGAGCCAATCTTCAGTGCAATAACTCGCTTAGATGATTAGTATTATGAACCAATTCTAGAAGTGGTATTTCAGTGACTCTATAGAGTCCTTCAAATCTTGATCCTAATGTGAATGCATCTCTCATAGGTGAACCAACAGACCAAGCCAAAAATTTTCCCTTGATGAAGGCAACCCTCATCCCTTTATCTTCCAAAGCAGATATAGATACCAAATTCTTCATTAATCCTGGCACATACATAACATCATGCAACAAAACTAACTCCCCAGAATTCAAATGAAATTTGATGGACCCAAAATCTTTACGGGATGAGTGGAGTTGTCTCCAAGAATAATCTTCAGCTTAGTATTCCTCTCTACTAGATTAGACAGAACTTCCTTATATCCATAGAAATGATGAGTGGCCCCACTATCAACAAACCAACTATCCCACGAATCTGGAGGAGAAGGGTAGAAATAAGAATGTATTTAGATTGATTTACAGTGTTACTTTGATACCTAGGAAATTTTGACTTCTTTTAAGGACGATGATCTTATTCATGGTCACTTGAGGTATGTCTTCTTCTTCTTTCATATCTTTTATCACGGTCATTTCTTGGATCATCTTTTCTTCTTTGATTATTGTATTTGTTGTTGTTACTTCTAGTGTTCTAATGTGGCCCTTTGTTCTTCTCGAGATAATCTCGTGCATAATGACCCTTCTTCTGACAATTATAACCTTCAATATGAGATGATGTTCTATCATTCTTTCTTTTTCCATTTTGAGGAGGATGATTTCTTGATAGACCTCATTTTCCTTTCTTCTTCTTTTTGTCATTAGTGATATATGCAGCAGGCTCTCCTTCATGTTTTTGAATTCTTCCTCTTGATATCATCCTTCATTCTTCTTGTGTAATCTTTCCAAGAATTTCATCAAATGATGGGAGGAAATTATTGTTGCTTATAGTAGCAATGAAGGTTTCCCAAATAGGAGGGAGACCTCTAAGAGTTGCAATCACTAATTCCCTGTGAGGAACATATTCTCCAACTCTCTACAATTGATCTCTAAGGCGAGATATCCTCATGATATAGGATTTTACAACTTATCCATTGTTCATCTTGGTGTCTTTGAGTTGATCTTTCAAATTGATGATCTCATTCCAATTGTTGATTTCATACATGCTAGATATCTTATCATACATATATTTGGACTTAAATTCCCAACATATGCAAGTAAATGATCTTGTAAACCATCAGCTATAATTTTATTTGCTTTGGACTCACCTTTCTTGTACATATTTTTGAGAGAAGCGAAAGCATTTTCTGTAGGCTTGGGCATTCTTCCTTTAATGTACTCTAACACATCATTATTGGCAGTTATGATCTCCAACCTGACTTTCCATGCAACAAAGTTTGATGAGTCACCCAACTTCTCATGCTCCTTGAAGGTAGAGGAAGACATCTTGATTTTGACTAGATAAGCTCCTTCAACTTTCCAAAGGTGATGGCTTCAATGTTTGTCTCCTTTTGGGCTTGTCCTTCACCTTATCTCTGATACCATGTTAATTTTCTAGATTGTTCTATGTTGTTTCAATTACTTCAACGCAAATCAATTCTTCATTTAGCATTGCATCCAATTATTAACAACGTTTCCAATCATAAACAGTAATTGAAGATAGAGAAGTATATGAAATGACAAAGGAGACAATAGCATAGCCACAAGAGACACCAAATTGGTCAAAGACTAGGGAAAAACCCCACTAGGGGGGAACTCTTTCAAATCTTCTTCTTATTATATTGTCATAAAATGTTTCAGCAGAGAGTAAAATGAGCCCAATACATAATCGTTCAACAAAGATTTACCCAATACAAACCAGAAGCAAACTTCTAGAATTATTGTATAACATAGAGAAACCTTCCAGCCTTCAAACATCTGCGGTCAACTATCAGAGACTAGCTCAAAATGCTAGTCACAGTCATTAAGTTATTCTGCAAGCAACTGTGTCTTCCCTGTCGCTCCCAGAGACACTGTATGTGAGCAACTATGGCTGGATCTTCCCAGAACTATCTCAGAGCCTCAGTCACACTCTTACAGATGTTATGTGGGAAACTGTAGCTTCCCAGACACTCTCTAAGGCACTACAAGCGTGTGACTGTAGTCGGATATGACCTGTAAAAAGAAATCGACTGGAAAATAGAAACCCTAAACATGTGTGAGCCTAAGACCTGTAATTTCGGACCTTGCATGAGCTTCCTCCATCAAACCTGTGTGAACCAAACAATAAAATAAGAGGAGAAGATGTTTTATGATGATCTTCAAATGAGTTTGAGGTCTCTTATATTTATAGGCTTCCATGGGGGTCCATTTGATGTTGAGTCTAGCCTATCCAATTATACATGTGTGTAAGGCCAACCTGCCCCAATGTACATGAGTGGGTACATAAATTCACAAACCAACTTCTACTTCTCCAAATGAGGTGATCTTTAGCTCAATTTTGGTCCTCTACAAAAGAGGAATTCAATGCAATCATTGTCTTCATCATATGAGTTTTCCAAGGTGTAATTTGACCCTAATTTCATAAATTAACATGCTCTGGTAGTCCAATATCTCTGAAAGCCATCCTGGATAACCCCATTGAAAATTCCTTTTATGTGAGGGAAAGAAGCTCAACTCCCCATTTTTGAAATTCAGCTTGAAGCTTGTCTATGTCCTCCACTTTTCCTTTTGGTAAAGTCTTTATTCCTTGATTGACATCATCCACTGTGAAGTGTTCCACTAACATGTTCATTATGGTAGGAGTGTCCTTCTTGTGTGCCCACTCATAGAGGCGCCTCACATACTCTAACCATTGAAAATTTGTAATATTTTTTCTTAGTTTTCTTTCTCCTTTGTAGTAGTTCTCTCCAAAATCCTTTGGGGTTGTGTTTTCTAAGAGAGATTAACTCCTTTCTTCTTGCACTTAGATATTTTTCTTTTTTTAAATGTGTTATTTTTTCGTATTTCTTCTTGTTTTCTTTGCTGAATTTTGTCTCTTTAGTGATCTCTTGGTTGCCTTACATTATTCATCATACCACATATTTGTTGAAAAAGTACTTGTATCCCTCTTCATGGGATGAGACATTTTGTGTGCACTGAAGGCCTCGTGGATTGTTAGGATCAATAGACTATTATGAACATGACCACCCACCTCATTGGTTGTCACATATTCCATGTTATCCTCTATTACCTAAAATTGTCGCTAAGAGCATCACTAAATATTTCCTTATTTTCCTTATTCATGAGGAATTTTCCTTTGAAAAGAGATTTCTTTTGTATGCCAAGAATTTAATTATTGTGTGGACTAGTAGGAGCAACATCTAGCTTAACAAATAGGGGTGCATGATTAGATTTCATTTCAATAGGATATTTCTCAATATCAAACTTCAACACTCTTGAAGTAAAACTTTGAGACCAAATTACGTAATCTACCACACTTTGACCATTGTAATTTTTGCATGTGATTCCCCTTGAAGTTTTCCACCCTCTCATTCCAATGCAAATAACCATGCCAAACAATTTACCAAGTCCCAATAATTATGCCTAACGTGTGTCACACCCCCATTTCCATCTTGTCTCTTTCCCATGATTGACTTTCCCCCTCTTCCAACCATAAGGGATTGTTTGGGCCCCTCTATCTTCATTTCTCAACTAGAGATATTGTTTGTTAGTTTTCCTTGCATTAAAGTCACCCATTAACATTATTTCTCCCAAGGAGTTGAATAAAGAGATATATTTTCTCAATGAGTCATACAAGTCTTTGTTGTCTAAATTGCTTCTTTTATAGGTCTTTTTGTTTTTTGGGGAAAAATAACAAGCAACCAACCTGAAAGTAACCTCCTTCTCAATTATATGCAAACAAATGTATGTTTTCTTGGATCCTCTTTTTCCACTTTTACAATTCTACACCATTTTTCATTTATTAGCATTGTGACTCCCCCATGTCCTTTACATGTTTACTTTCCTTTGTTCCAAATTGAGATATTCTTGTAACCCTTGAAATTTGGAACCTTGCATCCATCATGATCAAGTGTTTCTATAGGAATGATAATATATTTCCCCTCTACTATGGGCCGCAAACCTAGACCTCTTCTCCATGGATAACATTTGCAATTACAACTTATTACATGTAAATAGTCTCATGGGTCCCTTATTTCCTATTTCTTATTTGAGAAATGATCATTGACTTTAGCTTTCCCATTCTTCAACCATGCCCACTTTCCCTCATTTCTTGTTGTTTTCACTTTTTCCCACTCCTTTCTTTGTTGTTATTGTTGAACAAAAGTCAATTCCTAATATAAGTAGACGTATGTGCCTCTATGCAATCCTCTATTTCTAAGGATCATATTCTTATCCTTTGTATTCCTCAAGATAACTCTTAGATGTCTATCTCTTCCTCCCTCTATCTTCTTTCCAATTCTACTTGTGTGATCAATACACCCTGTCCATTTCAAATTATCTTTAATGAAGTCCCTTGCTAGAATTTCGGTCCTCTCATTTTCACCAAAGTCCCTCATGCCTTTGATAATGATATTTACAACCTTGCCTTGCTTATCTTGTTCTTCCTTTATTTATATTTTGAGTTGTTTCTCAATGATTTCTTTTTGTTTGTTTGATGACCCACTTACAACTTGTGACCATGATTTAATCTCTTCTATCTGATCTTTTAGCTAATTTTCTTTAATTTCCAAGTCAACTAATACTAGCTAAATCTCCTTTTTTGGTGTTGTGCTCTCTTATTTTATCAATTCTAATTTCTCAAATCCAATTATTCTTAGTTGTTCTAATTCCTATTTCAAGGAAACCACTTCTTGTTGTTCTATTTCCATTTTGACCTGCATGTTTGAGATTTGTTCATTAAGAGTTTTATTTTCTCTCTCTAATTTTCCCTTGAACTCAATAATTTTATTTACTTTGTTTCCTACATACCATATTTTTTATTCTAAAAGTTTGAGTCTCCTTTTCATGCTCATGCATTCGTTTACAAATAGATCAGATGGCCACATTAAAGGTATTGATGTGGGACTATATAGATCTCTACTATCATGATTATCTACTTTTCTCTTCTCTTTGTTTGATGTGAAAACCTTTGCTCTGCTCAAATTTGATTTGAAGTCCTTGAGAATTTATGTTTGTTCCACACTATTTTGAAAATCCTTACTAGATATGTTGTTCACTTTCGGCGGGATCATTGTGAATTTTTTCTTATGTGGTTATCTTAGATTTCGAGTTTGTCTACGTTGTAAAAACCCTTATACTGCTTTGTGTTTACAAAAACCAATATTTCATCAATGTTTCTTGCATCCGTCTAAAATAAATTTGTCATAAAAGAACCTCGCACTCTTGCTAAATCCTCCACTTTTAATGGAATAACAAGCTTAGGTGCTACTTTGCAAAACCAATTTGGTTATGCCCAAAAGAATGATAATGGTGGAAAGAGAATTTTTACTCTATAAAGTATTTTGGTTGAATTTTTGGCACAAATGGACACCAATCTGAATTCTACACAAAGATAATTGTGGATCAAGGTGTTATGCAACCAAGATAATAAAACAAAAGAAAAGATAGATTAACGACTTCAAAATTGGCCTCTTCGAGTGGGAAACCTCCTTTACATCACATAAATGAATAATTATTGGATGATACAAATGATAAGACCTCCTTTCTATATATAGGAGTCTAAGGG
Source organism: Pinus tabuliformis (assembly GCA_031772625.1). Taxonomy (NCBI): domain Eukaryota; kingdom Viridiplantae; phylum Streptophyta; class Pinopsida; order Pinales; family Pinaceae; genus Pinus; species Pinus tabuliformis. Next base: position 924,785,652 of record CM062814.1, read on the forward strand.
GTCACAATATCATCAGAGTCTACATAACAAATATAATGTAAGGGAACAACAATAACAATGGTGGGCTTTTATGGCGCACAACAATAACAATATGGGGACTCCAATAACAATAAGTATAAGGAGATTACACTAACAATAACAATAAGGGGGCTACACTAGTATTATAGGGACCTAACATGCCCCTCTCCTTCAAAAAAGTGTTGTCCTCAACACTTGAGTAGTTATTATTGCTTCTATATAAAATTCTCATTCTCCCATGTGGATTTTTTAGTGGGTAAGTTCTTCCACTTAATGAGATACTAAGAAATTTATAGATTCCTTAGCTGTCAGGTTCTTGTTTCCGTGACGCTTTAGGCTCCAATAAGATTTTTCCTTCTTCGTCAAGTTCTGTAAATATTGTTTGAACTGGGAGCTTGTCACTGATAACCTTCTTTAAGCATGAACCATGGAAAATTGGGTGTACTCAAGAAGATGCAGGAAACTCTAATTTGTATGCCATAATACCAATATTTTGCAACACCTTGCAAGGACCATAGTACTTGAGTGATAATTTATTATCCTTCTTATTTTGCTTGGGGGAGTTTGTTTGTATGGTTGTAGCCGTAGAAATACCTAGTCACCTAAGTCAAAACTTCTTTCACTGCAATGTTGATATGCTTGTTGTTTTTTTGCACCAAAGTGAGATTATCCTTTAAGAGTTCGAGAAATTGTTGTTGATGCTCGATGTGATATTTCCATTGCTTGAACCTTAGAATTTTCTCTTAAAGATGATGTGATGGACAGTGGATGAAATCCATAAAGTGCCATAAATGGGGTCATTTTTGCTGCAGTGTGAAAGGAAGTGTTATACCACCATTCAGCTAGAGGTAACCACTTGACCCATTGTGTTTTTTTATTAGATACAAAGGAACAAAGATATCCTTCCAAACATTTGTTCACTATCTTAGTTTTTCCATGAAGTTGCAGATGATAAGATGAGCTATGAGCTAATTGAGTACCAAGACAAGAAAAATAATTATGTCCAAAAATTTCGAGTGAAAATGGGATCTTTGTCACTTAAAATAATCTTTGGGTTTCCATGTAGCTTTTGAATTATTACCATAAATGAAGTAGCAATTGTACTAGCTTTAAAAGGATGAGATAATGCACAAAAATGTGCATACTTCGTAAGTCTATCAACTACCACCATGATGAAAGTATTTCCTTTGGACTTGGGTAAACCTGTGATAAAATCCATTGAGAGCTCCTCACAACACTGACTTGGAATGGCTAAAGGTTGTAATATACTCGGGGTCTTAATTGTCTCAAATGTATTTCGTTGGAAAATCAAACATTTTGCTACAAACTTCTGAATATTTTAAGGCCATCCCAAAAAAATTCCTTCTTGATCTCGTGGTAAATTTTTAAAAATTCGGAATGCCCTCATAAGGGGGAAGTGAGCAATTCCAAAAGAATATTTTGTTTGAGTTGAAAATTCTTACATCGATATAAGCAATTTTTGTACCATAATGAATCATTTTTCCAGAAAAACATATAAGATGTACTAGGATCTTGCTGCAACTTTTGAATGAGTGTCCACACCTCTTCGTCATTCTTCCATTCATTTCTTACTTCAGTTATCCAAACAAGTTGGATAATGGAAATGGCACAGAGCAATGCTTCCACATCCTCACCCTTTCTTGAGAGTGCATCTGCAACAACATTTTGCTTCCCTTTTTTGTAGATGATTTCAAAGTCATAACCCAACATCTTTGTGACCAAAATATTCCACCTCTTGTTCTCCAAAGAAACATTTGGAGGTGTTTGCATATAATTGTTTCTCCTCCAATAGTTGGAGAACCCTATCAACATGTTGAACATGATCCTTCCAAGAGTTGTTTTAGATTAGTATATCATCAAAAAATACTAACACAAATTTTCTAAGAAAGGGTTTGAAAATGGAATCCATCAAACCTTGAAATGGGGAAGGTGCATTAGTAAGGCCAGAAGGCATGACCAAAAATTCATAATGACCTTCATGAGTTCTGAATGTTGTTTTTAGAATTTCTTTAGTGTTCATTCTAATTTGATGATATCCTGAATGAAGTTGTAGCTTGGTGAAGTAAATTGATCCATGTAATTCATCCACCAATTCATAAATGATAGGAATGGGAAATTTATCTTTAATTGTGAGCTTGTTGAGCTCCATATAATTCAGACACATACACCACGATCCATCCTTCTTATGTAACAATACTACTGGAGCAGAGAAAAAACTTTGGCTAGGTTGAATTATACCAACCTCTAGAATTTCTACAACCATACGTTCAATTTCACTCTTTTGGGTATAGGGATCCCTGTAAGGCCTGATGTTTGGAGGAATGCTTCATTGAATCAAGTGAATAACTTGATCATGATCACGAATAGGTGGGAGGCCTTTTGGAGTCTCAAATACCTTTGAATGATTGTCCAAGATTATTTGGAGATCTTGAGAAATGGATGATTTCAATGTTTGAACATCTAGTGAGCATAATTGTGAAATTATGCCTTGTTGTTCTTTCTTCAAAAGATTTGTCATTCCATTAGAGCTAATTATCTTCCCTCGTTTCCTTGTGATGCCCCTTAATTCAATTTCCTTTCCTTCCCAAGAAAATTTCAAGAAACATTCTTGAAAATTAAAATTTATTGTCCCAAAATATTGTAGCCATTGAACTCCTAATACAACATAGGCACCACCCATTGGAATGGAACTTGTGACCATGATTTAACCTCTTCTATCTGATCTTTTAGCTAATTTTCTTTAATTTCCAAGTCAACTAATACTAACTAAATCTCCTTTTTTTGTGTTGTGCTCTCTTCTTTTATCAATTCTAATTTCTCAAATCCAATTATTCTCAATTGTTCTAATTCTTATTTCAAGGAAACCACTTCTTGTTGTTCTATTTCCACTTTGACCTGCATGTTTGAGATTTTTTCATTAAGAGTTTTATTTTCTCTCTCTAATTTTCCCTTGAACTCAACAATTTTATTTACTTTGTTTCCTTCATACCATATTTTTCTTCTAAAATTTTGAGTCTCATTTTCATGCTCATGTGTTCTTTTACAAATAGATCAGATGGCCACATTAAAGGTATTGATGTGGGACTATATAGATATCAGCTATCATGATTATCTGCTTTGCTCTTCTCTTCGTTTGATGTCAAAACCTTTGCTCTGTTCAAATTTGATTTGAGGTCCTTGACAATTTATGTTTGTTCCACACTATTTTGATAATCCTTACTAGATATGTTGTTCACTTTCGGCAAGACCATTGTGAATTTTTTCTTATGTGTTTATCTTAGATTTTGGGTTTGTCTATGCTTTAAAAACCCTTATACTGCTTTGTGTTTACAAAAACCAATATTTCATCTATGTTGCTTGCATCCTTTTGAAATAAATTTGTCATAAAATAACCCCACACTCTTGCTAAATCCTCCACTTTAATGGAATAACAAGCTTAGGTGCTACTTTGCAAAAACAATTTGGTTATGCCCAAAAAAAATGATAATGGTGGAAAGCAAATTTTTACTCTATAAAGTATTTTAGTTGAATTTTTGGCACAATTGGACCCCAATATGAATTCTACATAAAGACAATTGTGGATCAAGGTGTTATTATACCAAGATAATAAAACAAAAGAAAAGATAGATCAACAACTTCAAAATTGGCCTCTTCAAGGGGGAAACCTCCTTTACATCACATAAATGAACAATTATTGGATGATACAAATGACAAGACCTCATTTCTATATATAGGAGTCTAAGGGGTCACAATATCATCAGAGTCTACATAACAAATATAATGTAAGGGAACAACAATAATAATAGTGGGCTTTTATGGGGCACAACAATAACAATATGGGGGCTACAATAACAATAAGTATAAGGGGGCTACACTAACAATAACAATAAGGGGGCTACACTAGTATTATAGGGACCTATCATGCCCCTCTCCTACAAAAAAGTGTTGTTCTCAACACTTGAGTAGTTATGGATGCTTATGTATAAAATTCTCATTCTCCCATGTGGAATCTTCAGTGGGTAAGTTCTTCCACTTAATGAGATACTATGAAATTGATAGATTCCTTAGCTGTCGGGTTCTTGTTTCCGTGACCACTTCAGGCTCTAATATGATTTTTCCTTCTTCGTCAAGTTCTGGAAATATTGTTTGAACTAGGAGCTTATCACCTATAACATTATTTAAGCATGAACCATGGAAAATTGGGTGTACTTGAGAAGATGCATGGAACTCTAATTTATATGCCATAATACCAATATTTTGCAACACCTTGTAAGGACCATAGTACTTGAGTGATAATTTATTATCCTTCTTATCTTGCTTGGGGGAGTTTGTTTGTATGGTTGTAGCAGTAGAAATACCTAGTCACCTAAGTCAAAACTTCTTTCAATGAAATGCTGATATGCTTGTTGTTTCATTTGATTTTGCGCCAAAATGAGATTATCCTTTAAGAGTTCGAGAAATTGTTGTTGATGCTCGATGTGATCTTTCCGCTGCTTGAAACTTGGAATTTTCTCTTCAAGATGATGTGATGGACGGTGGATGATATCCATAAAGTGCCATAAATGGGGTCATTTTTCCTGTAGTGTGGAAGGAAGTGTTATACCACCATTCAACTAGAGGTAACCACTTGAACCATTTTGTTTTTTTATTAGATATAGAGGAACAAAGATATCCTTCCAAATATTTGTTCACTATCTCAGTTTTACCATCAAGTTGAGGATGATAAGATGAGCTATGAGCTAATTGAGTACCAAGACAAGAAAATAATTCCGTCCAAGAATTTTGAGTGAAAATGGGATCTTTGTCACTTACAATAATCTTTGGGTTTCCATGTAGCTTTTGAATTGTTTCCATAAATGTAGTATCAATTGTAATAGCTTTAAAAGGAAAAGATAATGCACAAAAATGTGCATACTTCGTAAGTCTATCAACTACCCACATGATGATAGTATTTCCTTTGCACTTGGGTAAACCTATGATAAAACCCATTGAGACCTCCTCCCAACACTAACTTGGAATGGCTAAAGGTTGTAACAGACCCCGGGATCTTAATTGTCTCAACTGTATTTTGGTGGAAAACCAAACATTCTACCACAAACTTCTGAATATCAGATTTAAGGCCATCCCAAAAAAATTCCTTCTTGATCCCGTGGTAAGTTTTTAGAAATCCTGAATGCCCTCATAAGGGGTCCAAAAGAATCTTTTGTTTGAGTTGAAAATTCTTACATCGATATAAACGATCTTTGTACCATAATGAATCATTTTTCTAGATAAATGTATCAGATGTACCAGGATCTTGCTGCAACTTTTGAATGAGTGTCCACACCTCTTCGTCATTCTTCCATTCATTCCTTACTTCAGTTAACCAATCAAGTTGGATAATGGAAATGGCACAGAGCAATGCTTCCACATCCTCATCCTTTCTTGAGAGTGCATTTGCAACAACATCTTGCTTCCCTTTTTTGTAGATGATTTCAAAGTCATAACCCAACATCTTTGTGACCAAAATATTCCACCTCTTGTACTCCAAAGAAACATTTGGAGGTTTTTGCATATAATTGTTTCTCCTCCAATAGTTGGAGAACCCCGTCAACATGTTGAACATGATCCTTCCAAGAGTTGTTGTAGATTAGTATATCATCAAAAAATAATAACACAAATTTTCTAAGAAAGGGTTTGAAAATGGAATTCATCAAACCTTGAAATGGGGAAGGTGCATTAGTAAGGCCAGAAGGCATGACCAAAAATTCATAATGACCTTCATGAGTTCTGAATGTTGTTTTTAGAATTTCTTTAGTGTTCATTCTAATTTGATGATATCCTGAACGAAGTTATAGCTTGATGAGGTAAATTGCTCCATGTAATTCATCCACTAATTCATCAATGATAGGAATAGAAATTTTATCTTTAATTGTGAGCCTGTTGAGCTCCCTATAATTCAGACACATATGCCATGATCCATCCTTCTTATCCACCAATACTACTGGAGCAAAGAAAAAACTTTGGCTAGGTTGAATTATACCAACCTCTAGCATTTCTACAACCATATGTTCAATTTCACTCTTTTGGGCATAGGGATTCCTGTAAGGCCTGATATTTGGAGGAATGCTTCATTGAATCAATTGAATAGCATGATCATGATCACGAATAGGTGGGAGGCCTTTGGGAGTCTTAAATACCTTTGAATGATTGTCCAAGATTATTTGGAGATCTGGAGAAATGGATGATTTCGATGTTTGAACATCTAGTGAGCATAATTGTGCAATTATGCCTTATTGTTCTTTCTTCAAAATATTTGTCATGTAATTATAGCTAATTATCTTCCTTGGTTTCCTTATGATGCCCTTTAATTCAATTTCCTTTCCTTCCCAAGAAAATTTCAAGAAACGTTCTTGAAAAATAAAAGTTATTGTCCCAAAATATTGTAACCATTGAACTCCTAATACAACATAGGCACCACCCATTGGAATGGAAATCATTGGACTATTCAATACATATTCCCCCATGGTTAGATCTATCTTATGAAACTTCCCTAAGTAATCTATAGTTCCTCCATTTTCAACCATCACATGACACTCTAGTGCAGGATATAGAAATAAATTCAATTCCTTGGCTATCTTACAATGAATAAAATTATGGGTACTACCATAATCGATCGACATTGTTACCTTTTTTTTCTTGATATATCCTTCTATCTTGAGAGTTTGAGGAGTGGTAATTCCTGCCGATGCATTACAAGATATGGTCAGATTCATTTCTTCTTTCTTTGGGGTTGGTCCCTGGTGAAGATCCTCTTCTTATGATGTTTCTTGTTCCTTCTTATGTAAAATAATTTCTTCTCAACACACTTATGACCCTTAGTGTATTTTCTATCACAATTGTAACGAATCCATTTTTCTATTTTTTCCTCCAGTTGTCGTGGTGTCAACCTTGTAAGTTGTGGGAGGCTAGGAGAAACAACACTTCCAACTTTATAGTTGTGAGTGGTATACTTCCTTGATGCCATAATTTTTCTTTCAACTTTTCTTGCCATCTTGAATACCTTCTCCAATGAATCAGGTTCCCAAAGGCAAACCCCATGTTGGATGTTATCCTTTAAAGTCCCTATGAAGACATCAATCATATGCTCCTCTGGAATATCATTTACCTTGATATTCAATCTTTGGAAGTCCTCAATGTGCTTCATCATTGAACCTTTTTGTTTGAGATTAATCAATTAGCTAAAGAAGGTATTGCTCTTTGTATCCTCATAATGTGCTACCAATCTTTCTAAAAAGTTGTCCAAGTGAAAATTGACTTATGAGAACAAAGTCATCAATACCACACAAATTTATTTTGTTCTCAATATAAATATGCAATGCATACGTTTTGTGCATGCGACAGATCATGTAGATTAAAGAATTGATCCATTTGTAGTATCCATGTTACCGGATCCTTGCCATCAAACCTCCTCATGTCGATATTTGGAATGTTGTGGGTTTTAAACCCAAAATTGGAGTCTATAAAATCATAATTCATATTCCTTTTTTCCTCATCATGGATTTGCTTGTCACCATTGGGAAGCCTTTCTTGCAGTAACTTTGTCAACCCTTCCAATTTGACAATCATCACGTCCATGTCTACTTTAAAAACTCTTATATATGTTTTTAAACCATCCTTCAAGCATTCCATGTTTCCTTTTATTTTTGCTTCTAAACCATCTATCTTAGCTTCTAGTTCATTATTTGTTACTCTTTTCGAGAGTGAAATTTGTTTTACTAGGTCTTGTAATTTTGATATATCATGTTGCATTTCTTCTTCTTCTTCATGTGTCATAGTAGAAATTTTTGGTTGCTTGTTAGGTGTGTCTAATTTTTTTTTTCGAGGCATTTTGGAATCAAACAACAATATATATGCTTCATTATGCCCTTTGAATCACTTCAAATTGATTTTCCAAACAAAAGATGCAAAATTTTAATAAAATTACACACTTTTTTCTTTCTTTTTAGGAGCTCGATATTGAACTTGTTGTATCTCTGTAATTTTAGATTTCCAAGGTATGAACTTTCACCTTGTGGTACCCTATGAATATTTTTTCCAACCCCACAAGTTAGACCAATATTGTATTCTTCAAGAAAGCGTTATGCTCAATCTCCCACGATGACCTGATTATAGACTAGTTCAATAGAGCGAACTTGTACGAAGTGCCATGTGTCATTGTTTCAACCTTCGGACCTAAAAATGATGCATGAAAAACTCCAGTTTGTGCAATTTAAGTCATTTTTTAAAACATTCAAATCCGATGCTCAAAGAGAAAGTTATGATGATTTTCTCTAGGTCACCTCTTTAAGATTGAATTCTAGAGCCTGCAAAAACCCTAACTTCCTTGGATCATATCTCTTAAACTATAGCGAACCAAGATCTGAAATTTGTACACGAAGTTCACCAATATTTCAGCTCCACGTGGTTGAAATTTCAAATTCTGAAGCCTCGTAGAAACAACGTTATAACGAAAATGCCAAGATGACCTATTTGAAGAAGCAAAACCCTAGAATTGAAAGCTCTAATACCAAACGTTATGTAACCAAGGTCATAAAACAGAAGAAAAGACTAATCAACAACTTCAAAATTGGCCTCTTCGAGGGAGAAACTTCTTTTACATCACATAAATGAACAATTCTTGGATGATACAAATGACAAGGCCTTATTTCTATATATAGGAGTCTAAGGGGGTGATAATATAATCAAATCCTACATAACAAATATAACGTAAGGGCACAACAATAACAATAGTTGGCTTCTATGGGGCACAACAATAACAATATGGGGGCTACAATAACAATAAGTATAAGGGGGCTACACTAAAAATAACAATAAGGGGGCTACAGTAGTATTATAGGGACCTAACACAAGGGCCACAAAATAGAAAGAATACAAATACTTGAATAGAACATTGGTCCATCCATCCCAACATCAGGCATCTCCATTATTGGAAAATCAATGCCTATCGACTTGATTTTCACTATCAAGAAGTTGAATGCAATGAGACCACATGAGATTGTGTCATTAGTTGTTTCCATCAACATATTATCCATTTTCTTTTAGATGAAGGTTCAACATTTCAAAAGCTTACTCGATTCTTATTCTCCTACAACATTTTGAATATTGTAGCAAAATTTCTACTCATACCATCTTCAATAAGGTAACATACAGATATTTATCTTGAATTATTTGGAAAATGGATCGAATTAATAATACATTGGAGTTACCAAATACTCTGGTACATTCCATTGTTGATGATACATTCAAAATCAATAAAACCATTCTCACAAATATTCAAACCTGTTTACAAGATGCACATGAGAAAATTGAGTTTCTACAACTCGAATCACAACTGCAACAAGATGGACTAAAGCAAAGGAATCAACAATCTGAATTGGTTCTTGTTCAAAACAATTCTTTGTTTGAGATTGATTTCCATCGAAAACCAACACATGATCAAATTAGTGATGCCACTTCAGGAGAAAATCCACATGAAGATGCAGAAGTTCAACTTGCACTTCCCAAGCCCATCATCAGACCTTGGGAAGAAGTCATCAACAACAAGCATAGAACTGATGTTGGATATGAAAAGGAAGTGACCCTTCACATTCCAAACTACTCTAAACAAATTTGAGTTGGAGTGTTGGGTTTCTCCAGAAAAAATTATCTTCACTTGCTCCACATTCACAACCACTTTAGATTATTAAATGCCAACATTGTGATCGAGTTGGCCACGTGAAATATCAATGTTTTAATCTTCGCTCTTGTGAGAATTGTGGAAAACATACTCATCATTTAGAGAGTTGTTCCAAATACAAGACTCCTACAAGAGAAAAGATTCAGCTTGGATGGATTACTTCTTGGAAATGGTCTTCAACAATGAAGAAGATATATTGGTCATATCACAGAGTTCATTCTCGAGTATTGACACGTCTTGCAATGAATGGATTTTCATATCCTCACCTTGTATTTGAAAGGGGAGGAATTGATAGTCAATTACCAGCTTCAAAGTCATATCAGATGAGCTTGAGCCACAGTTTCAACTAGAGCTTGTTGCCAGAGCCTAGAGCTAGAGTTAGCGAGTGCCAAAGTCATAGTTGTAGCCAGAGATGGACTCATGTGTTGAAATATGGCAACAAGAATATTCCAATTTAATTTGTCCTTGAATTAAATTGTCAATTAAAATCAAATTTAGTCTTAACAGCTACTTGGAAATAATTAATTTATTTATTTTAAATTAATTAGTTGGAGAAATTCAAGTTAGAAGTCTTTTTGAAGTCATGCAAGAGTTATCCCTTAAATTAAGGAGATAAGATTGAGTTATATTTGAGTTGTAATTAGTTAACTCATTTTACTGAGTTAAGTCCAGTTAAATTAATTCCAAACTATTTGAGGAACTAATAGTGAATTAATAGTAAGTTGATGCGTGCATGCACTCAACTAGTGCGACTCCAGTTAACTGAAGATTCCCTCATCAGAAACTCATGCATGTTTATTCTGAGAAAGACCCAGTTGAGATTAAAGTCAAGGACAATGTATTATCAGTTGCATGTGTTTTCTCAAAGAGAAAACTCATGCATGCAGTCAAGGATTTAATCCTTGAGGATTGCGCAGTTTTGGAGGAGATCATCCACTTGGTAACAGGAGAATCATCCACAAGGAACAACGCAAGGAAATAGGAGCTTGGAGGGTAGAGAGGAAGGCTGGAGAGAAGCCAAGATTTCCTGTGAGCATCTGTGAGGATTGTACTGAGAGTTGGCTAGCTGTGAGAGCTAAGGCTTTGTATAATTCCTATGTATTTCCACTTTGTATGATAATACAATAGTATGGGGTTTTTAGCTGAGGCTTTCCCCAAAGTATTTTCATGTGTATTGTGCCATTGATTCTTCTTCTTCTGGTTATATTGTTCAGCTCGATCTTTAAGCTTCCGCAAATTGATAGTAGAAGTAGGTTATAGTATTTTGCTTTGATTTATATTGCATTATCAGGTTAACCTACACAGATTTTCTACATGGTATCGGAGCTGTGAACAATATACTGAGAAGAGAATTCGAAGTTTGAAGTTCGGGGTTGCAGGTGAAAATCGAATTCATATCATACTTCAAGGTTGGCCAATGGCATTCTATGGCTTGAGACTTGAGTATGCCTTGGAAGGTAGCTCAAATTACATAGCATGGAAAGATATAATGGAGGTTGTATTAGAAGACAATGGCTTGAAGGAATTCATTGATCAAGAAATCCCAAAGCCAGCTTCAACTAATGCACAAGAGTTGGCTTAGTGGAAGAAGTGTGTGGCGAAGGTGAGACAAATCATCCTTGAGGGAGTTCGAGACCATACTGTCTCGAGTCTCCATGGGAAGGATACACCATTTTCAATGTGGAAGACATTGAAGGACCTCTCCCAGAATAGTAGCGACCAGAGGAAATTGGCGCTCAAGGATAAGCTTCGAAGAATCAAGATGGAGAAGGGTGATATTATTTCCACATATCTGAACAAGCTCACCACCTATAGAGATGAGCTTGGTAGTGTGGGAATAACTATTGTCGATGATGATATGGTGAGCCTCGCTCTCCTTGGCCTTCCAAAGAGTTGGAATAGCTACTAGGACTCTATGAATGGAAGGGAGAAACTGCCGGATTGGGAACGACTGTGGTCGGATCTTATGCAGGAGGAGCACACGAGATGTTTCTTCATCCAAGAATGATGATGAAGAAAATATGGCCTTAGCAAGTAAGGCAAGGAAAGGGAAGGGGAAGGCTTCCCATTTCAAATCGAATTATTCTCATGGAGGGAAGAAGGGTGACATGTCTAAAGTAAGATGCTTTAATTGTCACAAGATGGGACATTATGCAACTAATTTCCCATCGAATAAGTCCAAGAAGGGATCCTTGGAAGGATCAGAAGGTGAGGCATTAGCCTCTCAGTTCGAAATGGACTTTACCCTCATCGCATGCATGGTGTCTTCAATGATGCGTTCTGTCGGGTATCTTGATAGTGGAGCCTCATTCCACATGACCAGTGATAAAAATTTATTCAGTGCCTTGGAGGAGAAAGACCTCAAGATGCGCATAGAGATGGGTGACGATGGAAGGTATAGTGTTTCAGAGTGGACACGGTTGCTTTTCATAGGGAGCATGGAGCTCGTCTCACCTTGACAGATATGATGTATGTGCCTGGACTGAAGAAGAACTTGGTATCAGTCGCGATGTTGGAGGACAAAAGCTACGATGTTGTCTTCAGTAAAGGAAAGGCATTCCTAAGACACATAGCCACGGGTCAGACTGAGAGGATAGGGATTCGGGTGAAGAATCTCTATAAACTAGAGGTAGATGATTGTGTAGCATTGAGTACAAACGCAGAATTGGTGCAAAGCCAAGACATTGGCAAGTTTTGGCATAGACGATTGGGCCATTTGCATCATGGGGCTTTGAAGATAATGCAACAGATATCTATAGGACTTCCCAAAGGTAAACTTGAGAAAGTTGACACATGCAAAGGTTGTACCTTGGGAAAGTACACCAAGTCTTCCTTTCATGATCGAGACAGTCGAGCAGAGGCTATCTTAGAGCGAGTTCATACTGATTTGTGTGGACCATTCTCGACGACATCCACAACGAAGCAAAGGTATTATGTGATTTTCATTGATGACTATTCTCATAAATGTTGGATTTATTTCATGCAGAAGAAGGACCAAACTTTCACAAATTTTTGTGAGTTCAAAGCTTTGGTCAAGAAAGAGTCAAGGGAAGAAGATCAAGGCCTTGAAAAGTGACAACGATGGAGAATATGCCTCTCGAGAGTTTAAGGACTTCTGTGCAACAGAAGGAATTAAACAAGAGTTGACGACACCTCATAAGCCACAACAGAATGGGGTGGCCGAGAGGAAGAACAAAGCTATTGTAGGGGTAGCATGGGAAATGCTGCATGACCAAGGCCTACCACTTCACTTATGGGCTGAGTCATGCAACACAGCGGTCTATTTGTAGAATAGAAAGTCCACATCGAATACTTGGGATGAAGACACTAGAGGAAGCTTTCTCCAGTAAGAGACCAGATGTGGATCACTTTAAGATATTTGGCTCATCGGTATATTGCCATGTGACAAAGGATGCACAGAAGAAGCTTGAGCTGACAGCAGAGTTGGGGATAGTTGTGGGGTACACTAATACACCTCACAACTATCGAGTGTACTTGCCTACCAATCGGAGGACAGTGGTTCACATAGATCTCAAGTTTGATGAGCAGAAGGCCATGCGAGTTTCCCTTGAGATAGAGCTCCAACTACAAGCTGTGGAGGAACTGTTGGTTCCTAAGGAGGAGGAGCCTCAGAATGATGTGGAGCAGCCGCATGCAGAGGTTCCAAGAGTGGAGACATCCACTCAAGCAGAGTCTTCCAGAGATGGACGGAAGCGCACAAGAGAAGCTGACATATTGTTGGAGGATGCAAGAGAGAATGTGGGAGCACCATCTTCTCAACGCAGACAAAGGAGGTCCCCTGAGAGGTACACTGGATACATGGCCCTTGCTGGGGAATGTGTTGAGACCGAGCCATCTTCCTTTGAGGAAGTAGGGCAGCAGCCGATTTGGGTTGATGCTATGGTGGAGGAGTATGATGCCATAGTTCGTAACAGTGTTTGGGATGTGGTTCTGATACCAGAGAACAAGTCAGTTGTGAGTTCTCGTTGACTTTACAAGGTAAAGCAAGCTACTGATGGTAGTGTGGAGAAGCATAAGGCAATATTTTTTTCCCGTGGCTTTTAACAGGTCGAGGGGATTGACTATGATGAGACTTTTTCTCCTGTCGCAAGGTACTCGTCTATCAGATCTATGTTGGCACTATCAGCATAGATGGGTTGGAAGATCCATCAGATGGATGTGAAGACTGCATTTCTCAATGGCTAGATTGAGGAAGAGGTGTACATAGAGTAGTTGGAAGGTTTTGAGACCTTCAATCGTGAGTCGCATGTGTGTCGACTCAAGAGAGCGTTGTATGGGGTGAAGCAAGCACCTTGTGCTTGGTACACCAAGATAGACAACTACTTCACTGGGTTGGGCTTCATAAAGAGTGAAGCGGATGCGAACCGGTACCACATCGTGGTGAAAGGTAAGCTGTTGATCATCGTACTTTATGTTGATGATCTCTTATTGACTGATGATGATCAGTTGATCGTGTCTTGTAAGGAGGACCTTGTAAGAGAACTCAAGATGAAAGACATGGGTCTCATGCATTACTTCCTTGCAATGGAAGCGTGGTAGAAGGATGGGGAGTTGTTTGTGTCTCAGGGCAACTATGCCAACGAGATACTCAGGAGATTCCACATGGAGAAGTGCAAGCCCATGCAGACTCCTCTAGTAGGTAATTGGAGGAAGGAGGTTGCTACTTCAAGAGAAGTGGTAAAGGCCACTGTGTACAGCAGCTTGTGAGTTCACTGATGTACTTAGTGAACACACAACCAGATTTTTGCTATGCGGTGAACTAGCTGAGTCAAGTGATGGTTCAACCTACCAAGATGTTTTGGAAGGTGGCAAAGCATGTATTGAGATACCTCATAGGCACATCTCAGTATGGATTATGGTACAGACGGACAGAGGGAGTGAAGCTACAGGGCTTCACTGATGTAGATTGGGCAGGGAGTCCATCAGATCAGAAAAGCACATTAGGAGGGATTTTCAACCTTGGTTCAGCAACAATTTCTTGGTACAACAGGAAACAAAGGTCGGTTGCACTCAGCTCGGCAGAGGTAGAATACATGGCTATAAGTCAGGCATCATGTGAGGCCATCTGGATGCGGAAAATCCTAGTTGGTTTGTTTGATCAGAGGATGGATCCAACTGTGATCTATTGTGATAATCAGAGTTGTATCAAACTCTCTGAGAATCCAGTATTTCATGATAGGTCCAAGCACATCAACATCCAGTATCATCATCTCAAAGACTGTGTAGCGAGGAGGATCATGTTGCTGCAGTATATTTTCGACAGAGG